>CM073507.1:39245000-39903750 GCA_037074495.1 Acacia confusa
AAAATGAAGCTATACAAGCTTCTCCACCTTCTTAGGTATCAACAATGATGACACCTTTATCTTTTAAGCTACTTGCCTTTATTGTATGTCATTTTAAGGAAAGGGGTAAGATTCCTGAGAATCTCAGTAGTAACAACAAACCATAATAAAATATGCAAGTTCACAAAGCATGTGAAACAAACCATCCAATAAGCAATAAGCATTCACTATGCAGCACAATCAGCATTTATCATGGGAACACTCAGCCTAATATTTACACAGATTGCACATCAAGTCTTACAACTTAAGGACATACAATCCAATAATCACGCAAAATGCACACTGGGACTTACAACCTTAGGATACATAGTCCAATAATCAAATCACCCATATATTCATGAAACAAATATAATTGATGGCACAAAGAAAATGTAGGACAATTGCATAATATATGTTACACACCTACCGGCCTCGCTCTTTTAGGTGACGGGTAGTGTGATCTTTTACTTATATTCAATTACAGCTTACTTTTCCCAGGTTAATTTACATCACATATTAGAGTATAAGCATCAGAGCATACACTAGTTTGGACAAAAATATACTGATAAGAATACTAAAAGATAAACATTTCCCAAACGGATCAAAAGTATACAGTCATCCAGGTAATAGTGCCTGACAAGCCAAAATAAAATTCTACGGTCATCCAGATAACTACAACAAATAACCAAAAGAAATATCATCAACATCTAACCTCTCACTGGTCCTGCTCCAGGGCCTTACCTCTACCACCCTGCTCCGCTCTAGAAATGATGCCAGAGGACTTAAAAGGGGCTGGGATTCATAAGGGAATCCCAGAGTAACCGTTAATCTCATATAAAATGTATAGCTATGAATGTAAGAAAACCAAGAGTAAATACACAAACCACATAGCATTCAGTATCATGCACACAGTAAGGCACACAACAAAATCCAGAACTAGCAGTCCTAATAGCACACAGCACAGACTGCAATGGTACTAATAGCACACAACACATACCACCGAGCACGGCACACAGCAAGGCCCGTAATGCACACGGCATGTTCCGGTTCTAGAGTACTCGGAAATAAATGATAACCAAATGTATGCAATATACATGGTAAAACATACATACACAAGTCACACAGAATATATGAGGATTAAGATTACTACCTAATTGTCGACCATGAATATAAATGAATTTCCCCGGTGCACAATATCACAATAGCCCTAAAATAGAATACAAATATAATTAATTCCTCCTCAGTAAATATTTCCTTTTGATAACTTAAAATAAGCTCAATTCACGTGTCCATATTTACTAAATTCCTTTTCTTATCAAGGAATTTAATATGAGTTTATATTCCCTCTATTTCCATCAATTTTCAAGTTTTTCCAACAAACACTGACCGATCTTCAAAAATTCACAATTAAATCTAGGAACCTTATTTTGAGTTGATTCCAAAGCCTAAATGACCCTTAATATGTCTATTTTCATCCAAAAATACTATCTTGGGCCAGCCTTAAATGGAAATCCCTTTATAGCTTAAAATGTCTCTGTTGTTCGAAATTAAGTTCAAAATCAAAGGGTCATTTTCAAAAATTCATTTCTCTTAGCCCGTAATTCAGAAAAATACATTTTACCTATCAAATTAAAGTTTATGATGTCTAATTTAATCCTATAAAATTCCATGGCAATCCAACATCATTCACTACCCCAAAAACGTGCCACAATTTCACTTTCTGCTTAGGGTTTTTAGGACAGATTTCAAGATTTCGGCATAATTCAATCCTGGAGCTTCTGAAATTTTTACCAAACCTCTACCCCTCACAATTTTTCGTTTTGAACACAATGGAACCATTAAAATGACAAACTTCCCACTCCTTGACCATGCCCTGTTCAGACCAAAATTACATTTAATAGTAACAATTTACCAATTCACAATTTATCCACCAAATTAGGTTCTTATGCTCTCAAATCATCATATAATCATATATTCATGAATAAATTACCATAAGCCTCCAAAATAACCTAATTGGCTGAAAATCAAAGATTCCATAACCTACTCAAAACTCAACCAAACTTCAAATCAATCAGTTCAAAATGAAGCTTATGCTTACCTGATCATGATTCCACTATCAGTTCTGAATTCCAGCAGAAGTTCAACTAACCCAATAACTTGAAACTCCTCCTATGAGAAAACCGAAACCGTAGAATTGAAGCTCTCGAAGTGTAGAACAATATTAGTGAAGGGAGTTTTTGGATCGGAGGTGGTTTGGTAGGGGATTCCGACTAAACTTACTTTCTCTCTCCTTTTCCATTTTTAGACGCCATTTTTTATATATCTTCAGCTTTCTCTTGTAATACCCTAAAAATCCTACTTATGATAAGTATCATAATTTAGTAAATAATACCTATTGGAAATAGGTGAATATGAGGTCTCAAACACCTTGTATTGAATTTATCTTATTATTAGGACAATTTCTCCTGAGATTAAATAATGTGCGAAAAGGTCCCTAAGACATCAGATACTTTGCAAATAGGTCCCTGAAATATTTATGGGTTATAAAATACCTTGAGAAAATTATGATAAAATCCTAAGAGGCAACTAAATATTTATTAAAAATTAGAAAGTATGTTGTCTCTAATTTAGGTAATTTATTAAATTATTACCTTGGAAAAATTACAGGAGAAAAATCTAAAAGTATTGGGGGACCATATTGGACCCTATGATTTTTAATATTATGCATGGTGCATAAATTACCAATGTCAGTGAAATAGTTGTGAGATAATAATTATTACTAATTAAGAAAATTGTCAACAATTAGTGAGTGAGTAATTAGATAATTAATGACTAATTGTTTAGACATAAAATAAAGAGAAAAAGGTGGAAATTACTTAAAATAAATATACATATATAAATAAAAACGAAAATTAGAAGAAAAATAAAGAAAAATGAAATGAAAATTAAGAAATTAATATCTAGATATTTGCATTAAAATAACATTACAAGTTAAGACATGTGGTAATTAAGTAATATTATAATAGTAAAAATGTGAACAGGATAAATGACCACGAATAGAAATAAAATCCTACATAGAAAACCGTGACCTAGGTTTCTAAAGTCAGGGTATATTGTGAACGAGGGAATTTTTATCTCGAGATGGCCGTCTCCGAAGTCATTTCTGTAACCGACGGAGTGATTTGGAGATCCGAATAGGAAGATATTTTATATAATTAAAGCAGATAGCCAAAAGGAGAACTGATAGAAAATAATCCCGTTGTGGGAATCTGGGGATAAGTGGGGAAAAACCAGAGTATAATGTTAATCAGTGGATTTTTGTCTCAGAGTTAGTACCGGACAACGTTATTTCTGTAGCCGGGCACGAATACCGAGGATTTTCAGCTGATAACGGAATGTCCTCAGCGGGATCAGAAACTAAGTTAAATTAGATAATTTGAAAGAGGAAGAAAAGACCTTCAGCGTCTTGTTCCCGGAATTTTAAGATTTTACGAAATTTCGCGATTAGGATACCGAACCAGGAATTTTACCTGATAAAGCAAGATGACATAAGACTTGATGATGCAGCAGGGATGACATCATCCTTGAGAGGTGTAAGGCCAAGATCTTGCCACCTCCAAGAAGTGTGATCTAACGGCCAGAAACTGATCAGACAAAGTTTAATGAAATTACGAAAATGCCATTGCCTTTTTCTATAAATAGCCTTCACCTTTTCTTCATTCTTCACAAATCCTAGAGCTTTCTAGAGAGAGATTTTAGAGAGAAGGAGGAGTTTGTGGAAATAGCAAAGTGCCGAGTAAGTTCTTCGGTCCCTAGTCTTTAGTTTTAGTGTTTCTTTCGGTAGTTGTTGTAGAAATGCTAGGTTGATCTTTAATCTTCCAGGTATGTTTAGAAATCATGTTCTAGGGGTAATTAAGGTATTAATTTCGAAAATCATTATGGAGTTGGAGATGTGTTGAAATTCTGGAAGATTAAGGTCAAGGTAGCAAAGTGCTAGCGAAATTCCGTCGATTAGGGGATCAGGGGCAAAATGGTAATTTGTACCTAAAATGCCTGTTATGATATCAAATATTGATAAATGTGATATTATCATTATAGGATATCAGTAATCTTGTTCCGTTGTCATTTCGCTGTCGTTCCGCTGTTTTCCGTCAAAAGTACAGTTTATCGTCAACGTACTAAACGCTCGTCAACGAAGGTACGTCCACATACTGTAACACTAACTCTGATGTTTATGTTATGCATATATGTGGTATGTGTGCATATAAAGGTTAGAGAGTATCTGTAATGCTGGGAGCGATATGTTCATATGCTGGGAGCGATATGTTCATATGCTGGGAGCGATATGTTCATATGCTAGGAGCGATATGTCTGTATGCTGGGAGCGATATGGTCGCATGCTGGGAGCGATATATATGCATTAGTTATAATAGTTTGCTTGAGTATGCGGTTTGGTGTTGTGGTATGAGTTGTCTATATATTGTGTACGTAAACATGAGGTTAACCGTTACCTGAGGTCCGTATGCATGGGACTTCAGCTCTTAACATAGCGTCAGGGTCAGGAGAACCAAGGACAGAGGACAAGGGGAAGCGCAAGCAGGTCGTCTAGAAGACCCGGCTGAAGATTTCCTTTGATGTCCCGGCAGAAGCCTTCCTATTATTGCTTTTCTTCACTTTCAAACCACGTGGTTTCTATACCGCTATTATATCCAACCAGACTTATGGCATTTTGAATATATATATCAAATACTCTTCCGCTCAAATGGTCTACTCTGATGATTTGAAATGACTTTGAATGAAAAAAAAATTTATTCCGCTTTTGAAAATTGGGATGTTACATCTCTTCTCCAACTGGTTTTCTTGGCCGAGATTCAATGGAATGAGAGGTGAATTAATGATTATTAAGAGATTAAGGTCGGTGGAGTTATGAAGATTGAATAAGACATTGATTTTTATACTTAATTACATCATCCCATTGCTTTTTGACTTCTTGATCGAATGTGGAATGGAATTGTTGGATATTAAACATGAGGATATTACAATATATAAGAGAAATAGTTACTATCATTGACCTTTCTGTTATTTGACCTCCATCAAAATCCTTCTTGGTTCGCTTTCTTTTTTATCTCATGCAAATGTCAAATCCTATAATTTTAAACTTCATATAGAGATGGGTCTTTGCTCATTCTACTTCTATTAACATAATTAAAAATTATGTTCTTCTTGAATCTTATCCTTTTTATTTGAAATAGCTGGTCATTGATAATCTGTTACCCTTATATTATTATATATAAGGTTAAGGTGTAAATTGGTCAACGAACTATTACCCAAGGAGCACCTGGCACAAAAGAGTATTGAGGGTACCTTAATTATCAATGAACAATTAAAAAGTGAAAAAAAGTACCAAATAACAATTAAAAAATAGAAACTAACATAATTACATTAAAATATTAGGCACTGGTGAAGGACAATGGCGGAGATGCGGGAGAAAAGAGTGGTTATGCCTTCATGTTGCATAAGGAAAACTCCCATAGAGATGGGACCCACGCAAGCAAGCGTTGTGACAGTGGCGACTGCTACTTGTAGCATTGGAGGGATGGAACCAGGGTATAAGACGAGTGTCGGTCAGAGGCTGTGGATTACTGGATTTAGTTTTTCGTGCGTGATTCTCACCCTAAAGTTGCATATGAACCTTGATGAGTTAAAGAAGGTGAGTTGAAGACTTAGCAACAATGGAAGCTTTGGAAACATCGACGTCGTCGTCACTGTGACAGTTAATGGAAGACAAAAATGAGAAGGAGATATCAAGACAGTGACGGGGTAGTTTAACGACATTGTGTTTTTTTTTCACTTTTTGCGTTTGTTTCACTTTTTAATTGGTCATTGATAATTAAGGTACCCTCAATACTTTTTTGTGCCAGATGCTCCTCGGGTAATAGTTCGTTGGACAATTTGCACCTTAACCCTTATATATATCTACTAAAACATATTAAATGTCTACTTTCATCTATAACTAAACAACCAATTCAACAAGCTAGCCCTTCAAACCTTTCCCAAAACTCTCAAACCCATTGCTAGTTACGATTTATCAAAAATATTGTCTTTTTCCGCTTTAAGCAAAATCTGCCTCTAATTTTTCAAGAAACTTTAAAAAATCATAACTAAATCAAGGGAACTCCAAATGAGGTTATTCAAATTTATATTTAAAGCTCTATATGTCTACTTCAAAGAAAACATAATTACCATATCAAATTATGAAAGTAACCTTGCATATTGTGCATAAATGGTTACTGCCCAAATCTAGAAACAAGATTTTTTCCATTTTTCTGTCTAAACTTGAAAAATTCATATCTTTCATTCTAGACATTCAATTAACACATTACATGAATGATTCTAAATCTTAAGATGTGTACTAACTCCTCACCAAATCTCACAAGGTAAAGAAAACTATTTGTCCTGTCAAAACCTTACACGAATCTGACAGCACCTTTGATTCTCCAGAATAAACACTCTGCCATATAACCTCATTTCAACCACATGTTTATTCTTAATATGTGTTCTTTTTACATTTGTCTTTCAAAACACATCTTTAACCCTTTGAACCTCAAAGAAAACGACTCAAAATCACCTAGAAACTTAAGCTTTTGTTTCAGAAATTGCATGCATGTTAGACTCTGGTTTTCAACCTAGAATTAGATAAGAGCAAAAAGATGACATGGAATCTCAAAACCATAGCTAAACTTCCAAAAATTTGACTCTTTCAACCCCATATTGCATGCTCTATTTTGGTGAATCAATTGCAGAGCTAAAGAACCTCAAATCATACCTCAAAATCGACATGCAATTGCACAAATCTACCTTTCATAGTGACACAAACTTCCTCCCAATAACATTCAACTTTCATCAACAAATTAACCCCAAGATTATCACCAAACTACTAAAATGAAGGTGGAAAAGGGTTTAGAAGACTCATCTACATTGGATTCTATGGTTGCATATAGATTCTGGCCACTCTTCTTCTTCCTCTTTTCCAGTCTCTCTCCAACTCTCTCTCTCTCAACTCCAGTTGAGTAAGTTACTTTGTGTGTGTGTGTGTGTGTTTTTTTTTTTTTTTTTGAATGAGGGAGAGTGGAGTGAATAAATAGGGAGGTCTAAGTCTTGGGGGGGGGGAGACCTTTTTTCCCTTCTACAAATATTTTGTTTGCAAATTGGTCCTTTTCTTAATTAAATTGAGACACTAAATATGTGTTAGAAATTAATCATTAACACCATATAATGATTTTATTCCCCTATTGGCTTCTTTAGTCCATAAAATATCAATTCTAAAATTTCTAGGCTAAAAATTAACCTCTAACTATTTTTCCTTGAATTTTTAGGAAATAGACCCTAAATTTCCTGAAAATAGCTTTACGATTATATAGGCCAATTTGTTGGACTTAAATCTCTTCATAATATTTCTAAATCCCTAAAATAATATTGCATAATTTTTTCTTAAGTTACCAAGGTCCAAAAATAATTTTTAATAATTATCTTAAGCTTTTTCGCATGATATGCTTAAGACTTTTGACTCAACAGGCTTAATAGTCTACTTATCTTAGTTTTATTTCTAAACTTCTAGACCCAAAATTGGGGATTTTACAATTTCCGTTGTAATGAGTTACACGAATGATAACTGAATTTCAATGCCAAAATAAATTATTATGAGAGTCAAGGTTTATTACTCCGGAATTGGCTAACATTGGAAGCTAAGTCATTAAAACTTCTAAGCAACAGATCTTGGGTGTAAAACCGACATTTTATGTCAATGATTTGTGATTGCTAAATAGCAATAGCCATTGTAGAAAGAACAATGGTGCATATGAAAATTGTTTTGAGATATGTTGTGAATTGAATAAGCATGAATAAAGACAATTAACAACGATGACCTACAAATCCGTTAACAACAGATTAGGAAGAATTAAATTAGCCAAGGTGAATGTTGAATAAAGACAATTAACAACGATGACAACTCAACTTCTGTGATTGGTGATCCCATAGAGGAGGTTTAATGGGTCATAATAAGTCGTTTATTAGTTCTGCTAGCACTAAAATAAGTCATCGGTCTCTTCCAATGGCATGAGAAAAAGCTCTTAATGATTTTATAATCGTACGGGATGGTATGTGTAATACCCCAAAAATCCTATTTAGTATAGCCACTATATTTTGATAGAAAACACCTATTGAAAATAGGTGGATTTGTGGTCTCAAAACAAGTGAATTTATGGGTCATAAAATACCCTGAGAATGTTATGATAAATCCTAAGAGGCAACTAAATATTTATTAAAATATGAAAATATGTTGTCTCTAAATTTTTAATTGATTTATTATCATTTTTAGGAGTCATACCATTTTTAAGCAATTAAAATAAGCAGAGGATGATGAAATCAACTAGAGGAAATTAGTAACAATTATTGGGCAATTTAAATTGCAATAGTTGAAATACTTTAGTAATTTTTTAAATTAGCTAATAATTAAGTTATAAAGGACATACTTAAGGAGATATCAATTAAATTAAGTACCAAATGATATTTAAAAGCTAAAATTAGCATACAAGGAGTTTTTAATTATCAAAATTAAATTAGAAACTTGTCAAATTTTGGTAATTAAGCCTAGTAACCCCTAAAACACTATATTGGAGATTAACATGGGATTTAACTAATTATTCCTAAATTATCACTAAGTGGCGAAAATTACACAAATAATGGAAGAAACAAATTATATTAACCTTAAATCTTAAAATCTAAGTGGACCAATGAGAGAACTTCCTTCTTAAAAATGAGAGAACATTCAAACATAATTGGACAATTAAATAAAAGAGGAGGGGGGACGAATTTTTTAAGAGATAAGGAGGAAGAAATAATACAAGTAGTGTGTGGGAGAAGATTTAAGCAACTTGGGGAGCAAGTGATTTGTCTTGGGAAGCAAGTAATTGCTCAATTAGAAGAAAATAGATGAGAATCTATAGAAAATAAATCATATCTTGAAATATTGGAACTAAGTGTTAAAGATAAGTACATATTTGAGATCAGTGAATTATGAGCTTTAATTTGACTATTCCCGAAGTCATTTTCATTTACTTTTAGGATTCATACCTAAGTGTTTTGGGAAGTTAAAATCACCATAAATCTAGTTATAAAATTAGGATTTCAAAAGTGAAATTAGATCTTGAAGAAAAACATTAGTTGGTACTTAACTAAATTAGTATTTGGGATTAAATAAGAGATGAAGCAAAACTTGTGAGCCAAGAGGAGTGAAGGACGGTTTTAGGAGGTGTAGGGTCAAGATGTTTGCCTCCTCTCCAAAAAAATCAAGGGCTAAGATCAATTTGAATTACTTGAAGGCTACTCATAATTTTGGCTATAAATAGAAGCCCTCTCTTCACAAATTTTCTACCAATTCACCAAGCCTCAACCGAAATATAGAGAGCAAGGGAGAGAGTGAGGAGCTTCAAGAAGTAGGAAGCTTGTGTTCTTCAAGAGGTAAGAGAGTTTTTAGTTTCATAGTTCAAGCTCTTAGGTTATGAAATAAAAATGCTAGAAATGTTGTTTTGATCATCAATCTTCCAATTCCAGTTTTATTTTCATGTTTTTATGGTTTCCAATAGCTTTATTTCAAAAAAATAATGAAGAAAGAGTATGGCAAAAATTTCTGGAAGATTATGATCAAAATAGTGAAGCTCTAGCGAAATTTAATCGATTAGTGTTTTCTGGAGCCAGTAGTAAAAAAGTTAGTATTTTATGAAGAAGATGATGGTCTAAAATTCTGAGGAAATTCATGGTGAAAGTAGACATCTAGGGCTTTCCAAATATATAAAGTTTGTGTTATTTGAAGCTCTGTGCGAAAAGATAAAAATCTCAGAAGTTAAGCTATGTTTTCTGGGCGAAAATCTGGGCAGCGGTTTGGAATCTGTGAACTGGGAATTATCCATAAATTCTGGGTAAGTTCCAGTATTTTTCCTTGAAAATAGAGTTCTCAAGGATTCCGGGAAATTTTACGGATCCTCATTTCGATTTTTCTAGAATTAGTTATGATTTTTCGAAGTTAGACGAAAATCTGCCCAGAAAAATACTGCCCTGCGTTTTTGAATAAATGTAAGGGCAGAATTGTAAATAATAAATCCACCAGGGGTAAAATGGTCTTATATAGCCAAAATATCTCTTGAAATAATATTTGTGAATTAATAGAAATGATATTACCCTTATAGGATATTTGTGACCGCATTCTGACCGACAGAACAAAACTCGTCAACAAAAGTACGTCCGCGTACTGGTAACTTTAACTCTGATGTTTACTGTATGCGTATATATGCTATATGTATGGCATGCTTATATGAGGTAATTAATGTACGTTCGCGTACTGTAACACTAACTCTGATGTTTATGGTATGCATATATGTGTGGTATGTGTGCTATATGTATAGAGTATTTATACTGTGAAGTGCATATAAAGGTTAAAGGATATTTGTACGTTGGGAGCGATATGTCTGTACGCTGGGAGCGATATTTCTGTACACTAGGAGCGATATGGTTGCATGCTGGGAGCGATACATATGCATTGGTTGTGATAATTCGTTTGTTTGTGTTGTTGATGTTGTGGTATATGTCATCCATATATTGTGTATGTTAACATGAGGTTAATCGTTACCTGAGGCCCAATGGGCATTGGACCTCAGTCTTAATGAATAGTACAGGGAAAAAACCGGAATAGAGAAGGTGCCGGTGGATAGAGCCGTAAAGAGGCAGCGGTCGAAGACGAAGGTTGGTAGAAGTTATTAGGACTTAGTTTCTGGCATGAATCTAATAAAATTATTTCAAACCATTTGGTGCTTAAACTAAAGAAGGGTTCATCGGTGGGTTGTCACAAGTCGCCATAGAGTTGGTGAGACTCCCATTAAATTAAACACCGACCTGACCAAATGGATTGAATAACTAATATTAGGTTCCAAGCCATAGGTCTAGTTTAAGACTTTCTTTATCAGAGAACTGTATTTAATCTCTGTAAATTGTATCACATGAATATTCCTTCGGGATATTTAATATATCAGCTTATGTCGAGGCATCATCATATGTTTGGGTATTCTATATCAGATACTCATTGTCCGAATCTTAGCGCACGCTATCCATTTCCGCAGTACTCTAAGCTGTAGCATCTCAAACTCTGTTGATTTTCTTAAAACTAAGTGTCGACCGACACGATTTTCGAACGTGGAATTTGGGATGTTACAGTATGCTCATTGCAAGTAAATTTCATGAAATCGCCTATATGAATGAGAGTACGGCTGCTCTTATAGGCTCTTTATGAAATATCTAAAGCATTTGTTAAATACCAGGACATGTGCAAGACCATTTTAACGTGCAAAATTATGGTAATAGTGGAAAATGTTAGGTATAATTTGACTCAGAGGTATTGGTTTTAAGTTCATAGGACCACCAGCATCTATGTGTACAAATTAAAGGATTATTGGTCTAGGTCTAGCTTTAGGTTCAAAAGATCACTAGATAAAATGGTTATACTTATGCGCGTAACTTAGCTAATGGGTCTACAAGCTTCCATTGACACATGAGGGGCATTATAGTAAATATTTGTGAGTGTGTAAAACTAGGAAGTCTCATATAACTAAAGATTGTGAATGATCTAGTGTATAACAAAATGTGAGTTTGAGTTAATAGAAATGCTAATAAGAGAGGTATTTGAACTGATTGTTAGAGATGACTGTTGGAGTTCTTATGTATTTTAATTAGCTTGTTTTAATGACAGTTAAATAGTTTTATTACATTAAATCATCGTTAACCTTGTTTTGTAACTTACATTTTAATTGTCATTAAAATATCTCTAATGGTCATTATAGCTTCTCTAATGGATACAACTTTAACTATTTTTTATTGTGCTTTTACATGTGCTTTCGCCAACAATCTATACGCTATAAGGTGCGACGCCTACATTATTTACCTCTCCAATTCTAAATATAGAAATTAAAAAAATTAATTTTTCAGATATTAAAAATAAGTTAAATTATTTATTTGTAAAAATAAGTATGATACTCCTAAAATATATTCTTTAATTATTTTCTATGAAATTACCCAACTTTATTTAACATGTGTAATCATTAAAAGTATTTTACTCCTAAAATATATTCTTTAATTATTTTCTTTGAAACTACCCCTTAAAGGAACTTTATTTAACATGTATAATCAATAAGAATAATGTAAAAAAATTAAATTAAATTAAATTTGGCAAATAAAGTGGATTAGGTCTTACATGTATGATAAAAGAAGCTTAACTATCATCAACACACTTGTATTAAATGTAGAAATCTCATTTTTGTTCTATAACAATTTTTTTAAAAAAAATAACGATGCACAACTATATGACTATAAAACTTTTTTATCACCATCGAGGAAAAAAAAAAAGAATTTGTGAGGATTTTCATAGAAACACGGTTAAAATATCACATCCGGCAAAGAATATTTAAGAGAACAAAAGTCAACAAAGCAAATGGAGAGAGTGACAGCAGCCCCCACCTCACCCCATTTTGTCGTTTGAGATGCCTTTTTCTGCATCTTACTCCCGTGTCTTCTTCTGCTTGTGTAAGGATTTGATTTTCAGGCTAAAACATACGTTTTGTTCCAAGTTTACCTTAAGATTTAATTTAGTTCTTTAAATTTATAGAGCGGATACTTGTAAGTCCCTTAATATAAGTACAGTTACTTTCATTTAGTAAAAAATGCTGACTTAAGTAACTCTGCAATTAAATACTTAATAAAGCGTGATTATGTAACACCCCAAATTCCATACTTGAAAATTGTGTCAGTCGACACTTAGTTTTAGGAAAATCAACAGAGTTTGAGGTGCTACAGTTTCGAGTAATGCGGAACGGAAAGCATGCGCTAATATTTGGACAATGAGTATCTGATATAAAATGCTCAGACATACGCTGATGCCCTAATAGAAGCTGGTATATTAAAAATATCCCGAAGGAATATTCATGTGATACAATATGTAAAGATTTAAATACATCTATCTGATAAACCAATTCTTTAACTAGACCTATGGCTTGGAACCCAACGCAGTTAATCAAATATATTGGTCAGATCGGTGTTTAGTCTAATGGGAGTCTCCCCGTCTTTCACGACGACTTATGACAACCCACCAACAAACCTTTTCTTAGTTTAAGCACCAATTAGTTTGAAATAACTTTGTCAGATTCATGCCAGAAACTAGGCCCTAGTACTCTTCTTCTTCTTCTTCAAGCTCTCGTCTTCGACCGGTGCCTCTTCACAGCTCCGTCCACCAATACCTTCTTTATCCCGGTTCCTTTCGTGAACCTTAGATAGATCTAAGGTCCAATACCCATTGGACCTCAGGTAACAGTTAACCTCATGTGAAAAGTTTAAACAATATATATGACAGTTATTCAATACATTCAGTGGACAATACATAGCACACAACACATGCATGTCAAAAACACCACACATAGCACACAGCTCATGCATGTACGACCATGTTTGCACATAACCAGTGCCATGACGACCCCTCGTGTCCTCAGTGCTAGGAAAACATATAAACGGTGTTATCAAGACTATAACCCATGCCAAGCTGAATCCACAGCTATCCTGAATGTATGCAAATGACTGAAACCACGGTCTTGCTCATAACACATGAATCAAATAGTCATATATAGGTATGCAAGACACACAAGTGTTGAAGTTACTAGTACGCGAACATACCTTTCATCGGGTAATTGTCAAATGTCCGACCTTTGAATCCGGCCCTGGACTTCCCGGATGTCCTAACATATCACCATATCACTTAGCATAATATCCTAAGAGATATTTCCTCCTCTATTTACCCATCTACCCTTTGTGGATTTGTTATTTACAGCTTTGCCCTTACATTTATTTAAAAACGTAGTGCAGTATTTTCTGGGCAGATTTTTTGGTAACTTTAAAAAATCATAACTAATTTTACAAAAATCGAAATGATGTGAAACAAAAGCCAAAATTTCCCTTAACAAGTATATTTTTAAGGAAAAATAACAGCTTTAACTTGTTATAACCATATCATTCCCAGATTTAAATTTTCTCAACGTTGCCCAGATTTCATTCCAGCCAAAATAGCTTAACTTCAAAAATTCATATCTCCTTGTTCAGAGATCAAAACGTTACATATTTTATATATTTGGAAAGCCCTACATGTCTAATTTTTTTCTAGAAAATTTCATGATTTTATAACTTCATTTGCTTCATAAAATCATAGCATCTTTTTCATTGTCTCACAAAGATTTAAGAACCGAAAATTCTGCAACTTTCACAAACTTAAACCAAGGACTTCCAAACATTATTTCCTACCATTTTTTTACCTCTTCAGACATTTTTCAATGCAATGAGGCATAAAAACAAGTATAGGAATTTATTCTCTAATTTTCTAGATTGAACTAACATTTATACTAAGAACTTATAAAAACTAAAGACTAGAAATTTAAGAACTAGAACTTACCTCTTGAAGACTCTCCTTCTTGCTTCAAGATTCTTCCTCACTCTCCTACTTAAAAATCACCTTCTTGAAGTGTGATTTGGTGTGAAGAAAAATGAAGAGGAAGGCTCCCTATTTATAGAAAAATGCTATGGCACTTTGGTAATCTCAAACTCTCATCCTTAATCCTACCCATTGGATGATCTTTTCTAATCAATGGCTCATGGGTGTTGGTATTTTATGAAGACACAAATTCAAGTCTCAAATGTTCTTATTGGCTAATTTTAATTACATAGGATTTAGCCCAATTTTTCTTGATTTTTCCTATTGGTTGATTTCATTAATATCTTTATCAAAATAATATAAACATTTTCTTCTTCCTTAAGACAACAAAAAACGTCACTCTCCCTCTCTCTCTCTTATCCTCTTCCAATTTCAATTAATTATCCCATATCCTCTTCCACCATTTATGACTTCAATTGCACATGTGGTTGAAAGCTTGCTATCTAGATATTTTCCAATTTCTTCTTCCTCTCCAAGCAAAAACGTGGCCCCCCTCTATCTTGCTCTTCAATTTGTATTTTAATTGTCTCACAATATCAAGAAGACAAGCCTCTCATGGGTGGATTTTTGCTTCACATGGATTTTACTTTATGAGATTCAATCCTAGCCATTACTTAATGTTTAATCTGCCCAAGTTGATTAACAAGTTTAATTAGGGCTTTAATCATAAGATTAGTAATCTTGTAAGCTTTAGGGATTAATTGTAATTCACTTTATATACCTCTTAATTATGCTAAATCAATTAGCAACACTCTTTATGCTAATCTTGACCCTCCATTGGTCATTAATATCAAATTAGGGGTTTCATATAATTAACTTTGAATATCCCCCTTTACTCATGTTTAAACAATCAGGAATTAATTACTTATTTAATCATTTACTAATTGTTGACAATTTTCTTAATTATGATTAATTATTTTCTCACAACTATTTTACTGACATTGATAATTTATACATCATGCATAATATTAAAAATTATCGGGAAATTTATGTTCCCCAAAATGATATTTAGTTGTGCCTCATTATTTCCCAAGGAAAATAATCTCATAAATTACCTAAATTAGAGACAACATACTTTCAAATTTTTAATAAATATTTAGTTGCCTCTTAGGATTTATCATAATATTCTCAGGGCATTTATAACCCACAAATTCACTTAGGGATTTTTAGCTCTTTATTCCCCCTAATTTCATGAGAAATCACCTTAGGAAATAAGGTAATTATTACACTAGTTTTGAGACCACACATTCACCTATTTCCAATAGGTATTATTTGTTAATATAATATTTCAAATAAATAATTATCCAGGTATTACGGGTTAAATTTTAAAATATTAAAAGATATTAAAATTTTAAAATTAAATTGCAGACATGCTTTGTCAATATTTAATTGTAGACTATTCATTTAAATTTACCGAGTCAAAGTTTTCTGCTCAATAAAATTAACGGTCCTAGGATTAAAGGACCAAAAGTATAATTTATCATCTTAATGAATTAAACTAGAATTTAATGTAAATTTAAAAGACTAAACATATACTTTAGTTTAGCTTTATAATTGAGGGGTTTAATTTGGCCTTAAATACATATTAAACTCCAACATACTCTATATCTCAAATTTATAATTTTATCCCAGACTATTCATTTTTTATGATACATATTAAGAGTGATTTCCATCAATAAGCATAAATTCTAATGTAAAGTGGGTATTTTCTCACATACATGTTTGTTACTTTGTAATATTCGTAGATTTAATTACAAGATATAAAACTGAGGTTAAAAGTATTTTCTTTGCTAAATGAGTTATCACTCGCCTTTGACTGGAAAACAATTTTGCAAAAGAGCTCGGTAAATGGATATATAAGTCATAAAAATGATGATGATGTACCAAGAAGAACAAAAAAGCATATGATCATGAAATATGGATGTCATTATATAAAATTATATACACACCAAATTATTGTCTTTTACTACCTCTAGTCCTAAGTATAAATCCTAATTGATTTTTTTTTTTTAGAGATTAAGAAAGCTAAATAAGATACTTAATCATGTTATATGTTGTGTTTGATTAAATTATATATCAGTTGATAATTCAAACAAATTAGTTTGAAGTAAAAACAGTAAACATATATACTTTAAAGTAATCTAATTAGCTTCTTTAATCTCTTAAAAAAGTCAACTGAGTTTATATTTATAATTTTAAATAGTATTATTATATTACTTTCTCACGGAATATGGGGAAAAAAGATGAAAAACAAATCAAGCAATAACATAATACTAAATCAAGATTAAGATAGACATCCTACCCATTATATATAAGAATATATCAATCAATCATCAACTTTATATTAAAAATCTTGTAATACCCGCTTAATTAGCTAGTATTGTTTAACTCACAAATGGGTCAGATACCTGCACTATTAAAATTTTCCATCTGTTATTATTGGGGTTTGACTATAAGAAAGGAACTAAATTGAATTTAAAATTATACGTTAAATTATGAATTATAATTATATTAATGTGGTTCAAGCATACAAAGAAGCTTTATATTCCACGATTGTAGGGATCTTCATAACTACATTATTTGTGCAATAAATTATATTAAAAAAATTATATTAGTGTGATCAAATTTTGGTTAAACGGTTCACTTTATATTTGGTTGATAGAGTGGATAGTCACGCCATCAAAATTGTCCATATGCAATTATTGGGATTTGAATATAAGGAAGAAAGTAAACTGAATTTGAAATTAGATGTTAAATTAGGAATCATAATTATATAATTGTAACCCAACCATGCCAAAAAACATTACCATCCATTATTGTACAGATCTCCATAAATTATATTAATAATTAGGTTATGAAATATCACATCAGGAACCAATTAGACTTCATAAAAAGAAATTCATTATTTCTCAAATGCATTATACACTTTTGAAAATATATAAAAGGAAGTTTATGAAGTATTATCAATTAGTATATTAATTGGGATACTAATATGACAATAACTCTTATTTCAACTTTTGATGATAATTAGATATTAATTGAAACAATGATAACTTTAAAACTAAATTTTCTTTTTTTTTTCACGAAAGATAGTACTAAACTTTATTCGCAACTAATCGGATTTCTAAAAAAATAAATTCATAATTTTTAAATAAATAGAGATTCTTACTAAATTTTATTCTTATACATCTAAATCCAATAAATAACGTTTTGTTATGTGTCACCTCGAGCAACACTTCTCATGCAACGCACAAGAGAGATATATCTTGTTCATATTAATAGCTAGTGAAGAAGGATTAGCTCACTTGTCATTGAATTTATATTATTAGTAGTATATATTTTTGGAGGAATTACATCGAGTCCCTAGGAAGGGACTTGATAATCAATAAATCTTAATGACAACTAAAGAGCAAACAATGACAAGTTTCAAAATAATAAATGATAAAACTTCATTCTGGGTAATTATGTTGCTTGGGACCTCATTATAATTTCTCTAATACATTTTTATAATTTTATATATACTCTTAATACATATAGTTGGTTTACTATATATCAATTGACTCTATATAGGTTTTCCTTCATTAAAATTTGACAGACTAGCTAAACAAAATACTTTCATAGTCTTCTTTTTTAAGGCAGTCCCATTTATAACTCATATTATTAAATTTTTCAGATGAATGTATAATTTTAATCTTAATTTATTACTATGTTGAGTTTTTTAATGATGATATATTATATATTAAATAATGGTAAAGTTGGAAAAATTTTAAAATTTAAGGCAAAGTTAATGCGGTTTAAAGTTTTTTCTTTGGTTGTTGTGAAATAAACTGAAAGTTACTTATAATAGGTTTATAAGAGTATAAAGGAATGTTTATTTTTTTTTTAAAGAAATCCTCTTATTGGAGGGTGCATGGGAAGTTCTCTTCCCCCACCCCCGGGGCTCCTTCCCTGGAGTCATTGGCAATACACTCCAAATTATTTAATTAAAGGGTTAATGTGCAAATTTAGCTTAGAAATTTTCACTCAGGAGCAATATCATTTAGAAACTTTTCTTTAAGTTCAATATTATTTAGGAAATTTCAAAACATGGTAACGATGTCTTACCTTGTTAAAAACCTAACATTGACCTTTAAAAATTGATGTTGATTGTTAATATATTGAAGGGAGCATTGCCCCACATTAATACTTTCAGGAGCAACCATGAACCCAAAAATAAAGATTGGAGAAAATTTTCATCTTAACCCTTAATTAATGAATATATATGTTAATGTTTTTATGAGCTCCATGCAACTTTTTTATATATGCTATTTTCTTGCACATTTATTAGGCCATGTAGAAATTTACTTTTATTCTTCTGAAAAATAGCTCACTATGTGTTTTATAGTATTCAGGTATAAAAAATGAGTGAGAATTTTTAAAATTATGTATTTATATAATATAAAACCCTAACAACTTATATTTATTATAAAAGATTGTGTAGTTTATGTTTAAAACTCATTGTAACACACAAAAACCATGATGCTAGTTTTTGTGTAAGATTGTAGGAGCTGTATATATTGTTATATGTTATATCTAACCAGAAGTTTTACGTTTGAGACCTGAAAAAGTAGACGTGTTAAATATTTGAAGGTGAGCGGCCATGAGTTAAAAATGAGATATATAGTTACATAGCTGTAATAAAAGGTATTTAAATTAATATATATATTGGATAAAGTTGTGCTACTTTGCACTTCTATGCCTTTCAAATTTCATCAATTTATGTGCTACTTCATCTGATACAAGAGCCCCTATCAAAGAACTGCTTTCCATATTGTTCTCTTGGAGCAATGATTCAACCAATCCTTAAAATTTTACTCACTGAACTTGGTGTAGAGCTCGAATATAATATTGTGTATGCCGCTCGTTGGTCTCTTTCATGTGTCAATATTGTTTCTACTTATGTGTTATTGCAAGTTTGTTGCTTGGGTCATCAACCTGTTCATTTGTCACCTAGAGTTTGGGATTGTTTGCTTCTCTCTGCTCTCGGCATCTGGACCAGTTCGTTTGCCTCCTCTCTCTTCCTACAAGAAGCTTTGAAGAATGATGATTCACTTGGGTGACCCATGTCCTCTGGGAAACATGCTGCAACACCCTTGTGTTCACTCTTGCTCAACTATTCTTGGTTCCATCTACGTTATTGGAATTATTTGTTGGCTATGAACCTTCTTATGTACCGAGGCTATTTACTACTTTGTTTTCTAGTTTTTTTTTTTTTTTGAATAATACTGGAATCAGAGTCTCAACAGAGACATTAGATCAACATAAACAAAAACTCCTAATCTTCATCCATGTCTGCCTCTTGAATAAAAGGAGGGCGTTGATTAAAAAGATAACAATTCTCATGCATCTATGCTCTAAGAATATCTGACTAATTGATCGACAATAGTTATGGTCTTTTTATATATGTGAGTGACCACAACTTTCCAATCTCTAAAGAATCATCCTAATATCATCCACAATGTCCTTGAAAGGATGATATAGATCACATTCTCTCAATATATAATTCAACGCCTCTATACAATCAGTAACTAAATTAATCTTCATATACCCTTTGGACCAACAAAGTTGTAGGCCTTTAATGTAGGCAATTATTTCTACAAAAATTGAAGGAACATTAACTAGTTTGTAGCTAATTAAAACCTACAAGCCATTTGTCATTTTGGCCCCGAAGGTAACCTCCACACCTACTCCTTCCATCCCCCAAGACTAAACCATCGACTACTACTTTGATGAAATCCTCTTCATGTTGGTTCCAATTCGTATGAGAACTATTAATCATTTTCTTCATATCCTCTATCCTATGAATATCCTTGTCCAAGATTGCTCTAAAGAAACTATGTTGTACATTTAGTCCCAAAATCAAACAACTTCTTACCACGTGAAACCCATACATCCCAACAAAGATACCCAAATAAGGTTTGGCCATGGAACCTTCTTTGTGTATTCTTTGCCAATCCCATGAGTCGAATTCCTTTTGATCCAATCCACCCCTTGTAAAGAAAAGATTATCAAACCTGGACCAGTCACTAGACTAGCCAGGGTATTATGCAAAGGGTTAGTGAGTCAAACCGGTGCCAAATCGATGAGAAATTGATTTTTTCCCCTCATACCCTCCATTTTTCATGTTAAAAAAACAGAGAAAATGTCACCACCTCCCAAAGATCTCATTAATAAGTCAGTGGGTCAAGTGAATATCCAACACCTCTTCTTTTTCTTCATTTGCTTTGAAGACCTCCATCATCCACTTACCCTGGTGAACGTGTGTGAAGTAACAGGAATTAAATGAAACATACTACTTTTGCAGCTCTCAAAGCAACATTACCTTTGTCATCTGAACAATTTTAATCCATCAGAATAAAATTCTCCATTTTTAGTTTTCACTTTTCCTGTCTAAGATTTCATTTTTCTCGTTTAGGTCACCAGAGCTTTTATATTTATCATCCATGGTTGCTACTCCATTTAGCTAACCATATAGAGAAAGAGAGAGTGGAGAGTGAGAAAGAGTAACAACTGATAAATCAAAAGAGAAAGCAAATTATTGTAAACACAGACTAGAACGCTGCCATCTTCGACGAATGGTGGAGAAAGCGAATTAGAGAGTGCAACTCTGTTCTTAGATGAGGACCTCCAATCCATCCACCAAACAAGAACCCAATGAGATACAATCCAAAACACTTGAGGCGACGAGACACATTGCGAAGATACCAACCTAAGGATCTGGGTTGATTGTCGTTACTCTCTGTCTTCCACTCTCTGTTTTTTAATACTAGGTTGGGTGACCCCGGCTTCTATGATTTTCTGGACTAGTTTCATGACTGGTTTTTAGTCCGAACTGACTGGTACGGTCTAGATCTCATAACCATGGAGAATATGTTCCATTTGTCCTATTTGACTACTGATTTCTAGCACTCATTGAGCATAGAGCAATCTTACAACATATGTATTAAGTCTTCATCCATCTCGCATCTAAAAGGGCAAGTAGCAGATGTCTCCAATCCTCTCTGCATCCTTACCTTCAATGTATGAATTCTCCCATGATCAACTAACCACATAAAGGTTTTACTCTTCTCTTGAAATAGACCATCTCCATAGGATTTTCCAAATGTTATACGCAACCTGTCTAGTTCTAGAAAAAAGAAAATAATATGTTGATTTGACAGAGAAACAACTATCAAAGGATGGTTTCAAGTATATTTTGTCCTCTCCTCTCTCCTTACATAGGGGATGCACACACACAATTTGATCAATTACATGTGAAGGAAACCAATACTCTTCTTCCTTCTATTCCACTCACCCCTTTCCATCACTTACTTAGCCACACTCTCATTACATGGTTTCCAATATATTTTCTAATTGGTTTCATGTGTGTTGTTTTCTATCTTAGGTTGTTTGTTTTTTTGCTTTGTTGCTTTGTTGTCTAGGGCCGCTTGGTTTGTTTTTATTATGATATAATGCAGCTAGAGCTGAGAAATCGGGTTGAGCCCGTAGGTTGGCCTGTTCAAGCCCTGGCCCTTCAAGGGCTTGGCTTATAAAATGAAGTTTCCAAATAAAGTTGGGCCTAAAAAGGTCAACCCTGTAGGGCTAAGGGCTCAAAAGAACCGACACTGCAAGGCCAAGGGCTGGCCCGTTTGTATGTTTTTTTTAATTGCTGAATTTTTATTTTAAGAAGTTGTTGCTACATAATTTGTTTTTATTTATTTATATCATGAAAGGGTTAAGTGCTTAAAGCAACATCCCGTAGGAACATGTTGATGAGTAAACTATTATATATATGTTGTCATTTTTAGTTTGATTCATGTTTATTATTAGTTAATACTCCCTCCAATCCCTAAATATAAGACAGACTTGACTTTTTTAAAAAAAAAGATTAAGGAAGCTAAATAAGTTACATAATCATATTATATATTGTGTATCTTTAGATTATATATAATTTTATTAGTCAAATTAATTAGATTGGAGAAAAAAATAAAAATACTCTAAAATAATTTAATTAGTTTTCTTAATCTTTTTAAAAAAGTCAATCTTATTTTATATTTAGGATCGGATAAAGTAGTTAATACAGCTTGATTGGTTAATGACCCAAAAATAAAAATAAAAATGTTTCACTTATTTTGTTCCATATGACTCGACTTTATTTAATGTTGATAATTTTTATTTAATAAATTAACATTTTAGTTGTTGTAATATAATAATTATATTTCTTTAAAAAAATATAGAAAAAATAATTAAAATCCAGAAAAAATAACTCTTGACCCTATAAGGCCTACCCTAGCTCATATGCTTTCGTGCCGGCTGCCCAAATATATTATAATCTTAGGGGTAATGAAGTTTGTCCTTTTATTTTAAAAATAATAAATAAATAAATAAAGATAAAGTTGTGACACCAATAAAGCATAATGATAGTGACCGTCCTCTGGGCTGCAGACTTGAGTGAGAAAGTTTGTTTGGTGATATATATCTCACATTGCTTCCAGACCTTCTTTGACTGTTAGAATTGAAACTGAGGGCCTTCAGATCCACACCTTCTCTCTATAATTTCAGGTAATTCATTCAAATCTCTCGCTCATTCATTCGTGCGTGAGTGCGTATCGTCTTCTTAGATCTCTCTCTCATACTTTCTGGAAATTATTCTTGTTTCTCTCTTGTTACTGTTAGTCCAATTAGAAGAAGGTGAAATATGGAAAACTCTTTAGCTTTTCTGATGAAGTTACTTATATAGTACCTTGCACCGTTAATTAACTTCACTGGTTGCTCGCTTTCAAACTTGAGACAGTATTTATTCACAAAGTGAGAGAGTGTTTGCGCGTGTGTTTGTTTGTTGTTTTATCTTTGAATTTGTGTGGTTGTGTTTAGAATCTGTGAAGACTGAAGATGGCAAGCTCGCAAGAGGTTGAGTCACCGGAGAGAGGAAGCGGCGGAGGTGCTTGCTTCTGTTTGCCGGCCACCACACCCCACCGTATCCACATGTAAATTTACTTTCCTGGCCAGCCTACTCGCTGATGATTAACTTGGGAACAGTCAGAGAAATAACTCAAATAAGTCGAGACTTTAAAATCATTATTTGCATCTATACCATGCTCCCATCCATTTTTTATACTGTTAATTAATTATTTCACATAAATTTAAGAAATCATTCAACATTAATTATTCCTTTATAAAATTATCATAATAAAAAGTTCCGAGTTTCATTAATTAATTGGAAATTCTTATAATTCTTTATAAATATAAAATATTATAATTAATTAGAAATACTAGCTAAAAAAAAAGCAATACTTTTGATAAAATATGTTATATTTTGAAATAAATAAGAGATTCTTGTAATAAAGACACAATGGATGGATGAATATTATTTTAATTACATGTGGCTATAAAATATGACATTATTTCCACTGAATATTAATTTTAGACCGCACGCCAACATCGTTGCCCCCTACATGGACCTTTTTATTATTATTATTATTATTATTAAACAAATCAAAAGCTGTCCATCCCAATACTTAGAGTTATGACGTCATCATACTGTATCATACTCTCATAAGTGATGGAACCAATTTTCGAATGTAATACCCAGATAATTACTATCTGGACTATTATATTACCATAATAAAAATGTATATTTATGAAGATTTTGATCTTAACATGGTATATGATTAGTCTATGTTCAAAGAAAAACACTAAGAAAATTAAAGGAAATTTATTGATGGAAATGTGAAAAATGCACCTTAATGCCATAAAACATCATGAGGAGAATTATGAAAATTCCAAAAGGCATGAAACAATTATTAAAAATTTAGGAAGCATATTATCCTCAATTTAGACAATTTAATAAATTACTTTCTATGAAAATAAAAAAAGAAGGAAAATTAAAAAGTATTTTAAGACTAAAATTGACTCTATGACTTTTGATAATTTGCATCGAGCTTAGATTATTAATGTCAATAAAGTTGTTGTGAGAAAATGATGAGTTTTAATTAAGAAAATTATTAGGAATTATTAAAGGATTAGTTAAGTAATTTTTTGGGAATTTTATAAGCTTATAGAAATTTAGGAAACATGAAAAATAAAATAAATATGAATGAGTATTATTAAGGATCGAAATTTTTGGGCCAAAATTAAATAAATAATAAAGGTCAACAAGTAATCTTGGAAAACCAAGATCAAAAGCTTAGGACTGTTCAAGAAATTATAAAAGCCTAAATCCATGAAATTGCTTATGGATCAATAGGGAAATTTTAGGGAAAATAAATATAGGATAAATGGGATATTATGGTAATTGGAAAAAAAATTATATATATATATATACACACACATATATTTGTGTGTTGGCCGAATTTAAGGGGGGATAAGGATGAAGTTTGATTTTTATCATATAATAATAATATAAATTTAAGCATGTGTTAAATAGATAATGTTATAATAATAAGGAGTAAACAGATAATGGAAATAAGAACCGATAGAAAATAATTCATAAACTAGAATCCAGGGGTGAGTTAAGAAAAACCAGAGTATATTATTGATCAATGGATTTTTATCCAGAAGTTGGCGCCGGCAGAAGTTATTTCTGTAACCGGTCACGAATACCGAGGATTTTCGGCAGATAGCGGAATGTCCTTAATAAGGGTATAAGGTGAGGAGAACCCAGTAATCTCGAAGAGGATGACAAGACCTTCAAGGTATTGCTTCCGGAATTTTAAGTTTTTACGGAATTTCGCGATCAGGACACCGAACCAGGAACTTTATCTGATAAAGCAAGATGACATAAGGTTAGATGATGTCATCAATTTTGTCTCTTTGTGGGGGGTGGGGGGAAGGTCGGCCAAGCAAGGGAGGGCCAAGATCAAACCACCTAGCAAAAGTACGATCCTACGGTCAGAATTCAACCAGACAAAGTTCAAGGAAATTACGAAAATGCCATTGAGATTTTCTATAAATAGCCTCCATTCCTCTTCATTCTTCACCAATTCACTTACAATCCTAGAGAGAAGTTAGAGAGAGAAGCTCTGGAAGAAGAGTAAGAAGTTCATAGCAAAGCTCTGAGTAAGTTCTTCAGTCCTTAGTTTTTAGTTTCAGTAGTTCTTTCGGTAGTTATAGTAGAACTATTAGAGTAGTCTTTAATTTTTTTAAGTTAGCTTAGATATTATGTTTTAGGAATAAATATGATATTTATCTTAGGAATATGTTAGAGGAAAGTTATAGCAAAAAATTTTGAGAATTTAAAGTCGGAATAACGAAGCTCTGGCAAAATTCCACCAATTAATCAAACTAGGGGCAAAATGGTAATTTGTTCCTAAATTGCCTATTATGATCTTAAATATTCATATCAATGACATTATCCTTCTAGGATATCCGAAATCACAAACCGCTGTTTCCGCTGTCACCGCTGTCGTGCCGCTGTCAAACGTGCCGTAATTTGACGAAAGTGCCAGAAACCATCAACGAAGGTACGGACGCGTATTGTAACCTTAACACTTATGCTGCTCATATACTATATGTGATAGACATGCTTATATACTGAAGCTCTGTCTAGGGTTGTGGGTATACATACAGCTTTTTACGGGTTATAGTCTTGATAACGCCGTTGGGTTTTCCTAGCGCTGAGGACACGATGGGTCGTCGTGGCACTGGTTATGTGCAAACATTGTGTGGGGCTTTACATACTGCTGTGTGCTTATGTTCTGCCAATATGTGATCATGCATCTGCTATGTGCTTATGTAGTAATATACTGTTGTTATGTGATTATGTACATGCTGTTATCCATATACTGTCTTATTTGAGCATAAGGTTAACCGTTACCTGAGATCCAATCGGGAATTGGATCTCAGCTGTAGCTTCAGGGTCGGGAGGACCAAGGTCGGAAGAGAGAGGCAGGCAGGCGGTGTAGGACCCAAGACAGAGTTCTTATTTTGTTATTTTTCTAGTTATATATTTTACTTTCCTTTGGACATTAGAAGACTGTAATAGAACAATTACACTGTGATTATGTTTTATCAAAGTTCAGTTACTTGTTTTGTTAAAAAGCTCTACTCTGATCACCGTTTTTTTTTTAAAAAAAAAATTCCATTGTTTTAAGGTGGGATTTACATTTTTGATATCAGAGGAGTTTTCCTGGCATGGATTTGGCCAAGTTATGACGAACCTTTTGGTGTCTAAGGCTGGGTTAATCTATGTGGGAAGCCAATCAGTCGCCGTAATAGTCGGTGAGGCCCCATAATAGACCCCTACCTGGCCAATTGGTTTAAATAACGGAGTTAGATTCTATGCCCTTTTGAAAGAATATATATTTTGAAAAAGAGTACTGATATAACCTTGGTGTAATGTATAGATATGGACAGAGATGAGAACCCGTATACCACCTATCGAGGATAAGGAGGCGTATAGCTAGGAAGTCAGTGGTACCTGAGATGGTGGGAAGAAGACTAAACCCTAATCCCCTGTATCCTCTGCCTGAACCTGAGCCTGAACCCTTGTTCATTCCGGTGCACCTTGCACCTAGGTATCATTTTGAACCTCTTTATAATCTCGACTTTCCAATAGAGCACTTGAATGACCCTGAGCCCGACTACTAACCTGGCCCCGAATACCCTGACTATATATATGATCCTGAACCCGAAAATATGTATGACCCCGAGTACGAAAACTCAGATTCCGCAATTCCAAGCCCTGCCGGATCCAGTGGTGCTTCCTCCGTTGGAGATAACTTTGACTACCTTAGCATTCGTGACCTAGATCATGAAATAGCCACCCCAGAAGACTACCATTTCCTCCTGGACAATAATGCTACACTGATACGACTATTTGAGTCATATCACACCTATGTCGAACAAACCACAGGCACCGTACAGAGATGGTACTTGACCTATCTCAATAGAATCAAAAACGATCATGCCCTAACTAGCCAGTACTCACCTGGAGACATCATTAAGTCTACCCTGCTCTATTTTCCCCGGACTCGTTTTTGGGCTAGAATGATTAACGAGCTGCTGGACGAAGGGCCTATTCTAGAAGTTTCGATATACCTCTGTTACCTAAAAAGCCTGGTGCGCCAGCACATGTAGAAGACAGGGGGCAGTTAAAGAAAGCTGTGGCATAAGATAGTAGGGGTAGATAAACTAGTGTGTGATATCTTTCTAAAGACCCTGAGGGATTGTAAAAAATAATTATTAAATAATGGGGTTGTAAATATTTTGACTAGTAAAACAAAGGTGGAACGTGACCACTAGTTTGGTCGTTTGTAAATTATGATGCAATAATAAATATGTGTTTGTTTATGCACTTGCTGTTACAATAAGTCTGATAGTTTATTTTCACCATTATCAAATAAAGGAAGAACTGAAAAGATGGTGATTATAAGAGGTGCTGGAGTCCCAAGAGGCCGAGGTAGAGGTAGAGGAAGGGGTAGACGAGCTCGAACTGTACCAATATCAGGGCAAGAACCAAACCAAGAACCTAATCAGCCAGAACAGGACGACGTTCTGGAAATGAGAAGGCAACTGCAGGAACAAAGGGCCCTTATCGATGTACTTCTGGCCGAAAGATAGGAACGACAAGCTGAAGGACGTCGGCTGCAAGAGCAACAAAATGAAGAAGAAGAAGAAAATGACCAAGATGATGAACACGACGATGAAGTCGAGGAATCGGATCAATCTTGATCCCCACCTCGACAGGAGAGAGAAATGAGAATACCCCCTCAGCACAACCAAACAGTGGAAAATTCGTAGTACTAGGTTACTCAGTTCTGCAAGATGAAACCCCCAGTATTTCGAGGCAAGCTCGATTCAGCCGAAGATTGGTTAATGAGGCTGGATAAAATCTTTGAGGTTATGGAGTGTCCAGAGAACAGAAAGGCTCAGCTAGCAATTTTTAAACTAGAAGGGGATACAGATTGCTGGTGGAGGAACATTGCAGCAACCCTCCAAACACACCACTATCCGGTTTCATGGGAGATGTTTTTAGGAAAATTCAATGAACAATATTTCCCTCCCACTATGCAAATGACCAAGGAATTGGAATTCCTCCACATCAAGCAAGGGCAGGAGGAGTCATTTGATGATTACTTTGCTCGATTCACCAATTTGTCTCGCTACTCACCACACTTGAGACAAGGTGATAATGAGAGCAGTCTGACAAATATTCTGATTTACGGAGTAAAGTATGAGATTCGGGACACGCTAGTATCCCAGCAGTTCTCAAGGATAACACAGGAAGCAAAATCATGCCGACTGATTGAACGAAACTTGAAGCGGCTCCATAGGTTCAATAACAGCAATACAACTCGTGGCAACTCTGGCCGAGGAAATGCTTCTCAGAAAAGAAAGACCCCTTGGAATAATTTCCAAGGTGGGAATAAGAGGGCAAACCAGTCTGGGCAGCGAACTTTTCCAAGCACGACGGAATCCCAACCTTGTCCAAAATGCAGGAAGTACCACCCAGGTGCTAACTGTGATGGAAAACAAATCTGCTTCAAGTGCTAGAAGACGGGACACATAAGTCGGAACTGTCCTGAATGGTCTGCAGGAACAAGGCCACAAAACCCGGGACGAGTCTTTGCACTGACCGACGTAGAAGCCAGGAAGTCCTCCGACATGGTCCAAGGTACTATATCTTTAAATGGGAGTCTAGTACAGGCATTATATGATTCAGGTGCTAGCCATTCATTTATTTCCCATGATTGTGCGAATCGCTTAGGAATGCATGCCTCTAGATTACCTTATGATCTGATAATATCTACACCACTTAGCATGAAATCATTAGCATCCGATGCATATGTAAACTGTACTATCGATGTGGATGGGCGAATCTCTAAGGTAGATCTTATCCGACTGCCCCTTCACGGGATCGATGTTATACTCGGTCTAAACTGGCTTACGGCGAGTGGTGCTACAATAAATTGTAGCAACAAGAAAATACTATTTTCCGATACACCCAACAGCAACCAGTCTGACATGAGACTAAATTTCCTCTCTGATACGGAAGCTGATAAATACATAAAGCAAGGTTGCCAAGCGTACATGGTACTGTTTTCAATAAAGGCAGAAACCGAACTTTCACTTAAGGACATTCCTGTGGTGAATGAATTTCTTGACGTATTCCCTGAGGATCTCTCTGAGTTACCGCCTACAAAGGAAGTAAAGTTCACTATTGAATTGATGACTGGTACAGGATCAATATCAAAGGCGCCGTACCGAATGGCTCCAAATGAGATGCAAGAATTGAAGAAGCAGTTGGAGGAACTTCTGAAGAAAGGGTTTATCCGACCCAGTGTATCACCGTGGGGAGCCCCTGTGCTATTGTGAAGAAGAAAGATGGCAGCCTCCAACTCTACATTGATTATCGTGAGCTCAACAAAGTGACTGTCAAAAACAAGTATCCACTTCCCCGGATTGATGATCTTTTGGATCAGTTATCTGGTTGCACCGTCTTTTCCAAAATTGACTTACGATCGGGATACCATCAGTTGCGAGTTAGAGATGGTGATATTCCCAAAACAGCTTTTAGAACCAGGTACGGGCATTACGAATTCCTTGTGATGCCTTTCGGATTGACTAATGCCCCTGCAGTCTTCATGGATTACATGAACCGCATCTTTCGTCAACACCTAGACCAATTTGTGGTGGTGTTTATTGACGATATACTTGTGTATTCAAAGAGTAGAGAAGAACATGCAAAACATTTGTGGCTCGTGTTGAATATCCTCAGAGAGAAGCGGCTTTATGCCAAGTTGAGCAAATGTGAATTTTGGTTGCCAGAAGTCAAATTTCTGGGCCACGTTATATCAAGTGGTGGTGTTGTAGTTGACCCAGGCAAAGTGGAGGCAGTTCTGGACTGGAAGAGGCCAGAAACAGTAACAGAGATACGTAGTTTTCTAGGTCTGGCAGGTTATTACCGCAGATTTATACGGGATTTTTCACGTCTTGCCTTACCATTGACGAAGCTTACAAGGAAAAATCAACCCTTTGTATAGGGGCACGACTATGAGGAAAGTTTTCAAACACTGAGAGAGAGGTTAACCAAAGCCCCAGTGTTGATTATTCCCGATCCGAATGAGACTTACGTCGTCTATAGCGATGCCAGTGGGCATGGATTGGGGTATGTCCTAATGCAACAGGGCAGAGTGGTAGCTTACGCCTCTCGTCAATTGAAACCTCACGAGTTGAACTATCCCATACACGATTTAGAGCTTGCAGCCATCGTGTTCGCTTTGAAAATATGGAGGCATTATTTGTACGGTGCGATCGTAGAATTTTACTGCGACCATAAAAGCTTGAAATATCTGTTTGGTCAACGGGAGCTCAACATGAGACAACGTCGCTGGATGGAGTTACTGAAGGACTATGACCTGGAAATTAAATATCACCCAGGTAAAGCAAACGTCGTCGCAGATGCTCTGAGTAGGAAGTCAGTGCGGGTGGTGTATATGATGATTCGGGAACAAAAGCTGCTTGAAGATTTTATGAATCTAAACTTGTCCAAGCAAATTTGCTTAAACCACCTTACACCCAGTAATGCTTATCTTGCGAATCTTATTGTCAGTCATGGGGAATACGATTTGAGAGATGAAATTGAGAAAGTGCAGCTGTAAGACGAGTGGGCTAAAGCTATACGGGAAATAATCGCTCGAGGCGAAACTCAAGACTACGATCTCTTGCCTAGTGGACTAGTCAGGTATAAGAAACGATGCTACATACCACCGATTGCTGAACCAAGACGCCTAATACTGGATGAGGCCCATAAGAGTAAATACACTCTTCATCCAGGAATGGTCAAGATGTACCATAATGTGAAGTCTGAGTTCTGGTGGCCCGGACTGAAGAAGGATGTCACCCAGTACGTAGCCAGGTGCTTGACCTGTCAAAAAGTGAAGATTGAACATCAACGTCCTGCTGGCCCTCTTCAAGGACTGGAAATTTCGGAGTGGAAATGGGAGAACATTACTATGGACCTTGTGGTGGGTTTGCCCAAGATCAGGAATCACGATGCAATCTGGGTTATTACGGATCGGTTGACTAAGTCGGCACACTTTATCCCTATCAGTGTCAACTACTCATCAGAACAGTTGGCAGAGATCTATATCAAAGAAATCGTGCGACTCCACGGTATACCTAAGAGTATTATCTCGGACTGGGACCCACGCTTCACATCCTGGTATTAGCGGTCATTGCAAGAGTCTAAGGGGACAAAGCTCAAGTTGAGTACAGCTTATCACCCGGAGACTGATGGGCAATCTGAGAGAACTATTCAAACGTTGGAGGATATGCTCAGAGCTTGTGTGTTAGACTTTAAGGGACACTGGGATCGGCATCTTCTACTGGCCGAATTCGCGTACAATAACAGTTACCATGCTAGCATCAAAATGGCACCATTTGAAGCATTGTACGGGCGAAAGTGCCAGTCACCTTTATGCTGGACGGAATTGTCTAAGAGGCAGTTACTTGGACCAGATTTAGTTGAACAGACCTCCGAACAAATTGCGTTGATCAAGAAGAGACTGTTGGCAGCCCAAAGTAGACAGAAGAGCTACGCCGATAAGAGAAGAAGACTCTTAGAATTTGAAGTAGGGGATCATGTATTTCTGAAACTATCCCCTGTGACCGGTGTCGGGAGAACACTTAAAAGGTGGAAATTAAGTCCACGTTACGTCAGACCATTTGAGATTCTGGTGAAGCGAGGACTAGTCGCCTACCAAATAGCCCTACTCCCGAATTTAAGCAATCTCTATGGCGTCTTCCATGTTTCGCAATTGAGAAAATACCAACCGGATCCTGAGCACGTCATCGAGTTCGAGGACATTGAAGCACGACATAACAATAGATTCGTGGTCGAGCCGGCACAAATTCTCGAACATCGTGAGAAACGTCTCAGGAATAGGAGCATTCCGATGGTAAAGGTAATTTGGAAAGGAATGTCACCCCGTGAGGCAACATGGGAAATGGTGAGAGACATGGAGGAGAAGTACCCGGAGTTTACAGCCCAGAATTTAGTCGCGATAAAGTAAATTTCGAGGGCGAAATTTTGTTTAAGGGGGGGGGGAGAAATGTAATACCCGGATAATTACTATCTGGACTATTATATTACCATAATAAAAATGTATATTTATGAAGATTTTGATCTCAACATGGTATGTGATTAGTCTATGTTCAAAGAAAAACACTAAGAAAATTAAAGGAAATTTATTGACGGAAATGTGAAAAATGCACCTTAATGCCATAAAACATCATGAGGAGAATTATGAAAATTCCAAAAGGCATGAAACAATTATTAAAAATTTAGGAAGCATATTATCCTCAATTTAGACAATTTAATAAATTACTTTCTATGAAAATAAAAAAAGAAGGAAAATTAAAAAGTATTTTAAGACTAAAATTGACTCTATGACTTTTGATAATTTGCATCGAGCTTAGATTATTAATGTCAATAAAGTTGTTGTGAGAAAATGATGAGTTTTAATTAAGAAAATTATTAGGAATTATTAAAGGATTAGTTAAGTAATTTTTTGGGAATTTTATAAGCTTATAGAAATTTAGGAAACATGAAAAATAAAATAAATATGAATGAGTATTATTAAGGATCGAAATTTTTGGGCCAAAATTAAATAAATAATAAAGGTCAACAAGTAATCTTGGAAAACCAAGATCAAAAGCTTAGGACTGTTCAAGAAATTATAAAAGCCTAAATCCATGAAATTGCTTATGGACCAATAGGGAAATTTTAGGGAAAATAAATATAGGATAAATGGGATATTATGGTAATTGGAAAAAAATTTTATATATATATACACACACACACACACACACACACACACACACACATATATTTGTGTGTTGGCCGAATTTAAGGGGGGATAAGGATGAAGTTTGATTTTTATCATATAATAATAATATAAATTTAAGCATGTGTTAAATAGATAATGTTATAATAATAAGGAGTAAACAGATAATGGAAATAAGAACCGATAGAAAATAATTCATAAACTAGAATCCAGGGGTGAGTTAAGAAAAACCAGAGTATATTATTGATCAATGGATTTTTATCCAGAAGTTGGCGCCGACAGAAGTTATTTCTGTAACCGGTCACGAATACCGAGGATTTTCGGCAGATAGCGGAATGTCCTTAATAAGGGTATAAGGTGAGGAGAACCCAGTAATCTCGAAGAGGATGACAAGACCTTCAAGGTATTGCTTCCGGAATTTTAAGTTTTTACGGAATTTCGCGATCAGGACACCGAACCAGGAACTTTATCTGATAAAGCAAGATGACATAAGGTTAGATGATGTCATCAATTTTGTCTCTTTGTGGGGGGGGGAAGGTCGGCCAAGCAAGGGAGGGCCAAGATCAAACCACCTAGCAAAAGTGTGATCCTACGGTCAAAATTCAACCAGACAAAGTTCAAGGAAATTACGAAAATGCCATTGAGATTTTCTATAAATAGCCTCCATTCCTCTTCATTCTTCACCAATTCACTTACAATCCTAGAGAAAAGTTAGAGAGAGAAGCTCTGGAAGAAGAGTAAGAAGTTCATAGCAAAGCTCTGAGTAAGTTCTTCAGTCCTTAGTTTTTAGTTTCAGTAGTTCTTTCGGTAGTTATAGTAGAACTGCTAGAGTAGTCTTTAATTTTTTTAAGTTAGCTTAGATATTATGTTTTAGGAATAAATATGATATTTATCTTAGGAATATGTTAGAGGAAAGTTATAGCAAAAAATTTGAGAATTTAAAGTCGGAATGGCGAAGCTCTGGCAAAATTCCACCAATTAATCAAACTAGGGGCAAAATGGTAATTTGTACCTAAATTGCCTATTATGATCTTAAATATTCATATCAATGACATTATCCTTCTAGGATATCCGAAATCACAAACCGCTATTTTCGCTGTCACCGCTGTCGTGCCGCTGTCAAACGTGCCATAATTTGACGAAAGTGCTAGAAACCGTCAACGGAGGTACGGACGCGTATTGTAACCTTAACACTTATGCTGCTCATATACTATATGTAATAGACATGCTTATATACTGAAGCTCTGTCTAGGGTTGTCGGTATACATACAGCTTTTTACGGGTTATAGTCTTGATAACGCCGTTGGGTTTTCCTAGCGTTGAGGACACGATAGGCCGTCGTGGCACTGGTTATGTGCAAACATTGTGTGGGGCTTTACATACTGCTGTGTGCTTATGTTCTGCCAATATGTGATCATGCATCTGCTGTGTGCTTATGTAGTGATATACTGTTGTTATGTGATTATGTACATGTTGTTATCCATATATTGTCTTATTTGAGCATAAGGTTAACCGTTACCTGAGATCCAATCGGGAATTGGATCTCAGCTGTAGCTTCAGGGTCGGGAGGATCAAGGTCGGAAGAGAGAGGCAGGCAGGCGGTGTAAGACCCAAGACAGAGTTCTTATTTTGTTATTTCTCTAGTTATATATTTTACTTTCCTTTGGACATTAGAAGACTGTAATAGAACAATTACACTGTGGTTATGTTTTATCAAAGTTCAGTTACTCGTTTTGTTAAAAAGCTCTACTCTGATCACCGTTTTTTTTTTAAAAAAAAATTCCGCTGTTTTAAGGTGAGATGTTACATCCTACCCGTCTTTAGATGACTAAGGAGAGCTCTTCTAAATCTGGGTTATCCAGATTAAATTTTTTTTTTCAATAGTCAATTTTTAAATAAAAAAATTATTATTTTTAAATATTTTAGTTGAGAGAAATTATCTTTATTTTAAATCCTCTTCCTATTAAAACTATTTTTTTAAAAAATAAGAAAAATTAAATCTACACCGTTCAAATTTCATGATAACAAAACCTTTCCCTGTCGATCCGGCGGCAGGAAAACTGATTCCCATAATAATTGATCGGCGCATGTAGGCCTCCTCTCTTTTCTGGACAGTTGTCAGAAAATATATTGACGAAAGTTTTTTAATTAGCCACACATTATTTCAATTTATTTTCGGTTGAGAATTTATTGAAGAATTCCTTTTTTTTTTTTACATCCTAATAAATAATTTGAATTTTAAGAAGCTCCTATTTAATAAAATTTTAAAAATGATTTATTTATAACAAGTTTATTTAATTTTTAAATCAAAATAAATCTAAATTAAAGGCTTCATGTATATATATACCTATACAAAGAGGCGAGCTTTCTTCTTCTTGTTGTTATTTTAGAGAATTATTATGAGGTCTTAAAGAAGGCATATGATTACCAAGAATCTTAATGATAAGTGAGTAGCATGGATTTTTTTTGGGACCAAAATTTGTTTAGCTAGGAGGAATCTAAACCAACCCGCAATATATGGTACTTACGAATTCAACATGCCAATACAAAAGGCAGCTCTTAGTTTACAAAAAGACATTACCAGCAGGCTGCACAGTGACATCCATTGAAAAGAACAGAGAGAGAAAGAAGATCAGCACTAGTTGTTAGATATGATTCAAAACTTGGGTGTGTGTTTGTTGTCCAAAAAAAACTTGGATGTGTGGTAGCAAATCCAAAGCTTGAAAAGAAAGTGTTTTGTTCTTTGACAGAGAGATGGCCGTAGCAGATGTAAGTTCAGTGACTGTACCAGCTCAGTAACTTCAGAAGGTTGCTTCAGCTCGGTTCAGGACGCCCGATCTTAATCTTATAGATGATACACGTATTATCTCTCCTCTCTCATCTCTCTCTCAAGCGTGTTTCAATTTATATCACAAACTATATGTAACAATGTTTAATTAACTTGTTTCAGAAGAGAGAAGAGAAAAATACCTAAAGTTATGCGTTCCCCTTCACAAGGCGGCATTGAAAGGTGATTGGAAAGCGGCGAAGCATATCTTAGATGAAGAAGATAACTGGAGACTAGCACGCGCTACCCTAACGAAGGGGTGGGCGACGGTGCTCGATGTGGCGGCCGGAGCGAACCATGTTCACTTTGTGGAGGAGCTGGTGAAGAGAATGGATCCAGATGACTTGGAATTGCAAGATATTAAAGGGAACACTGCGTTCAGCTTGGCTGCAGCTACTGGGAATATGCAGATTGTTGAGATCATGAAGAAAAAAAATCAGACCTTACCATTAATAAGGGGTGGTGGTGAAGTAACCATCACTCCTCTTCACATGGCTGCTATGCAAGGACAAAGTGAAATGGCCTCTTATCTTTACGATGAAACAACTACTCAAATTTTTGAACGTGATGATTGGATAATTCTGCTCTTCTTTTGTGTCAACAGTGGAATCTACGGTATAAGAATATTACACAAACAATCCAAGACATGAAGCTAAAAAATTTGAAGTGTGAAACATGCATGTATCAATCACTCATATGACTTTTTTTCTTTTATGAATTAATTTGTGCAGATTTAGCCTTGAAGGTCCATGGGGAGGATGAAGAACTAGCTTTTGAGAGGGATAGTCCAAACAATGAGACAGTATTGCATATATTGGCTCGAAAGACTTTAAGTTCCACTTGCCAAAGTCAGCGATATAGAAAGCGGCTCCTGAAGTCCTGTAAGTGTACACGATCACAAATTACAAAAAGTATAACTCTGTTGCAGTGGTTATATGGTACCTATAAAACAAATGGCGGACTTTAAATATATGACAAACTTTCTTGAAATATTTTTTTCTTATAGATTTCCAAATTTGATAGTTCTATGATCAATTGTGTTTTCTAGGTTTGAAGCAAACTCATCAACTTCAACTAGTCAAAAGCTTGTGGAGTATATTACTTAAACGAGGTGATAGTGTGATTATGGACACTATAAGAGTACCTTCACAAGTAACATTTAATGCTGTGGAAATTGGGAATTTTGAGTTTCTAGCTGAGCTTATAAGCACCTATCCTGATTTGATATGGGAAGTTGATGAAAAAAATCGAAGCATAATTCATGTTTCAGTTTTGCGTCGTTATGCTGATATCTTCAATCTCATACATGATATTGGGCCAAACAAAGATTTCATTGTAGCTTTTGAGGATGAAGAACATAACGAAAATTTATTGCATATTGCTGCAAGATTGGCACCACCAGATCGATTAAACATAGTTTCTGGAGCAGCTTTCCAAATGACCCATGAGTTACTATGGTTTGAGGTATTTTGCTTTAAACAATAGTTAGCCTATATTTAAGATGGATTGCATATGTATTTATTACTTGGTGCACTTGTGAATAGTGTTGTTTGTTATCAATGTTATGTATTTGACGCTGATATTGATAGTACGATATATACAATTGGACATGGCAGGAGGTGAAGAAGATAATGCTACCATCATTAATAGAGGCGAGGAATGCAGAAGGCTTGACTCCTCAACAACTATTCACAAGGGAGCACAAAGAGTTATTAAGAAACGCAGAATCATGGATGAAGAAAACAGCAGAATCATGCATGGTTGTTTCCACTCTTATCACTACAGGAGTGTTTACGGCCGCATTCAGTATTCCGGGTGGCATCAATGATAGTTCAGGAAACCCTAACTACTTGCAGAAACCATCATTTCTGACATTTGCTATCGCTGATGCAACCGCGATGATCTCATCCTCAACCTCCATACTTATTTTCTTGTCCATCCTCATCTCACGTTATGCAGAAGATGATTTTCACAAGTCACTACCCGTGAAGCTCATATCTGGATTGGTTGCATTGTTCATCTCCATAATAAGCATGATGGTAGCATTTAGTAGTGCCTTTTTCATCATGTATTTATCATGGTTCAAAGTGGGTTCCTGACTTCATTTCTGCTCTTGCCTTCATACCTATACCCTTATTTTTGTTTCTGTTATTCCCTCTCTGGTCTGATATAGTTTATTCAACCTACTTTTGTAGGAATCTTTTTCGGCCTAGTAAACATATGCTTTACTAGGAAATTAAGTGGCTGTGATTACTGAGGGATAGATCCCTTCTTTTAATTAACGTACTTTTGTAGCATGATCTTGTATTAATAACGACAATTCCTTTTCAATATGGTAGTATAATTTAACTCTAAAGTTTCATAAAATATGCTTGATTACATATGTATAAAAGCTACTCCTTTGGTGGTTCTAAATGTAGAACATAGATTTTAGTGTAATTTTTGCTACATTTTACAGTTTAGGTCATATATTTAGAAGTTGAGGTAGGATTTTGTTACGTATCTGATAGGGGCGACTTCGGCAAGTGCACCGGTCGTTACAAGTAATAAAGAAGTGAGAAAGTATCGTCCCATAAGGAATAGTACTCCAATCACTAGTTCGCTATTTACGCTTTAGTTGGATGAATCAAGTAAAAAGAGATGAGTTGTAATCAAACAAGAATTTCAAGAATTGAAGAAAGAAAAGAATTCAAGATCAAGATTCGCAAGAGAATGTTTAGAAAAGATAATCAGTCAAGAAAAGCGTAGATAGGACTTAGAATCCCCCTATCCTCCTTCAAAAATTTGAATTGAATCCCTAATTAATTATTAATCCCATGATTGATGATCAATTCTCTAAAGTTAGACTAAGTCTCAATGTCTTGACGCTACCTTAGTCCGTTATCTTTGAAAACAACCAAATGTCTTAGTATCATTTAGAAAGATATATTTATAAACCAGAATTATAAGATCACATAAACTCGTAAGCCTATGTCTAGGTCATGAAATATTATGATGAATTAACGGTTCGGGTTAAATGCACCAACATCTCTATTGTCATACATCAACCTAAGAACAATGTAAAAAGTGATCAGTCTTCAAGAAAGCTTTAAGCAAAGGAAATTCATTCAATTAAGAAAATCAAGATTCAATCAAGAATTCAATCAAATACTTAAACTCGCATAGGGTTCATCGTAGCCCTAACTACAAAAAGGAAATTAGCCAAGCATGGCTAGATTAACAAAATAAAGAAGAAAAGATGAAGATAGAATGATTCTTCAGAGATTGGGGAAGGTTGATCTCCACGGTGAAGCTTTGATCTTTTTTCTCTAATGCCGTCAAGTTCTTTCTTGTGCAAGAAGTTCTTTTTTCTTTGCTAGGGTTGCCTCCTTTTATGTTTCAGCTTTAATTGAGTTTTCAAATCTCAAAAATCCTTAATTTTCTTTCCTTTTTTGGGCCTTGAAAACTTTCCAAAAATTTAAAATAAGCTTTTTCGCACTTCTGGCGCTCTAGGCGCCAAAACCTAGAGGAAGGCAGAAAGTTGGTGCCCTGGGCGCCAACTTTGCACTGAGTTGGCGCCCTAAGCGCTAACTCCTCCTGGTCAACCAGAAAATTGGTTTCTCTTCTTGACTTTCTCCTGAGCTCTTCCAATTAGCTTCTCCTTATGGATAAAAACCTGCAAAACAACCGAGAATACTCGTGAGGGTATGTTTGACATCAAATCCATGTTTTTAATTTATTATTCTTAACCGTTTTAATCATATTAGATCAATTTCATGCTAATCTTGTGCCTTAAAACATGGTAAATTTACAACTCATCAATATCCAATACCATCATAGAAGAATCCATTTATAAATACACAAACACACACATATGCCTAGGACTAGACTTTATAATATAGCACAAAATAATAACTTCATATAAATTCATGAAGTTACAAAAGATTAAAATTGCCCTCAATAAAAGTCATTAGTTAGGAAGTTTTATAATTAGTTAGAGATACTCTATGGAAAAAATTAATGTTTAAGACAAAATATGGTATATTATGAAGCATGAGAGTTCTTATTAAAGACCAGAGAGAGTAATAATTACAAGTCATTTCAGGCAAGTGGATTATTTATGACGAAGAGAATGAGCTTCACCACTACTTAGCTCTTAATTCGCCTTTGGCCATCAAATGAAATGTGAATAACCTATGTGGCCTTGAAATAGGGATTAAGTGAAACAAAATTGACTAAGTGGTAGAGTCGTGATCTTAAATATAAAAGGTAGGTAACTAATCTACAGACATTAAGAAAATTAGTTAAGTTAGGCATTAACAATACTGTATTGTATTGGTTTGGCTAAAATATCACTTTAAATTAAAACCCAACTCTTTAATATGTGCAAATATGAGAGTTTAGGAAAAAAATTATAAATTAGAGAGACAAAGCGGATTGAGTTTTTATGTTTAGGACAAAAGCATAATCCTTGTACTAACTTTTACATTTAGAACTAGATGGAGCAATTAATGTAAATGATCCAAATACAAAAATCTTTTTTCTCATTGAGAGAATTCATCTATGAAATTATATACGTGAGCGCCCTTGAGTAGCCACTAGCCTATATTGAGGTATATAAATCCTTTCTCACTTCATGATTACATATTTCTCTTGATTGCGAAAATTACATTCTAGAATGCAATATGACTATTCTTCATGTCACTTTTCTCACCTAATACTTTGCAGCAACGGAGAAACAAATGAAGACTGGTCAAATATAATTTAATGGAGGCCTCAAACCTTTGTTAGTGAAGTATTGTGGGTTGGAGTTCATTTAACAATATTTCAAATTGAGGATGATGATGAGAAGTTTGGCAAAAGTGAAAATAAGGGCAAAATAATAATCATATAGAAAAAACAGTTTATTAACTTAGTATAAATATAAAAAATGATTAAATTCAGATATAGAGGACTAGCTTTAAGTATATATGCACAAACTGAATATCATTTGTTCTTTTTTAAAATTGTTCTCAATGGTCATAGGATATCATTTATACATTTCTTTTAAAGGTATGTATCACTTATATTCCTTAAGGCATGATACAGTCTTTTTAATTTATAACTTAGATTAAAAACACTTGAAGAAATACTTACAAACTATTTATCAACAATGTCATAACATTGATAATAGATTTGACTTGTCAAAACAGTCCATCCGAAACCCTAAAACTCTCCCACGTCGCTCTCTCTCTCACATGGCTTGTTGTATCGTCTTCTGCCTCGCCGGTGGCGTCTTTACTGCCGGCGAGCCTCCTCCCGAGCTTCAACCATCATAGAAGTGCAGATCGAACCTCGTAGAGCCAGTTGCAGGTGAGTTTTAGTTCGAAACAGAGATTTACAGCGGCGGCCGTCCTTCTTCTTCGGTGTCGGCTCTCCTCTGGTCTCCGTCCTTATTGTCTCCTAGCTGTGGTGGCCCCTGCTTTCTGAGTTTGGTTGTGGTCTTTTCATTTTCTTTCTTTCTTTCACTTTCCTTCTGTGCCTTGCGTCTGTCTATGTCCATTTTCATTTTCTGTTGGTGGTGTTCTATGTTCATTTTCATTTTATGTTGGGGGTCTCTCAAGATCTAATTCCTATGTTTGGCTGTGGTGTTTGTTTGCTTCTTTTTCTTCCTTTTTCTGTCAAAGCTCCTCTGTGGTTTTAGATTTACGTTTTTGGGGGAAGGGATCTTGTTATGGTTGATTGTGCCTTTTGCTTTATCTTTGAAGGGATTTTTGATAGGTTTGTTTGGTGGTGGGGAATCCAAATCTGTGGGGTCAGCTTTAGGTGTTTGCCAGATTTTCTTAATGGGAGGAGAAGAAGTATTTTTAAGGTCTTCACTTACTTTCTTTCTGACATTGGGTTGTTTCTATTTCTTATCCCATGTTGGGGTGTTTGTGTAGCTGATTTTTCAGCTTATCCTTATAAGAAGGTGTGCCCAGTAGGGTGGATTTCACGACCAATACCTTCTTTCTTATCTCTGCTAACCTTGGATATTCAAGAAGTTGGTGAAGTCTCTAAGGCTACTTTTATTCCATCCTTTTTAGTGATTTGGATATTCATCTCTTTTTCATTTGGATTGTATTGTTTTATGTGTTTGTGTTTATGTTGTTCTTGTTCTAGTTTATTTATTTCAGTTGTAATTGTTCTAGTTATTCAGTTGTAATCGTTCTAGTTTATTTTATTTCAGTTGTATTTGTTATGTTTATGTATCCTTTGATTTGAGTATTAATATAAATATGTGTTGAGAAAAAAAAAAAAAGATAATAGATTTGACTTATTCTTTCCTTTGAATGGTACGAGTGTTATACTTATCAAATGAATAAACTTCACGTATCCTTTCAAACATAACTAGGCAAGATACATTTTTCCTAATGATGCATAAGTAAATAGGCATACACACAGACAGAGAGGGAGGGAGGGAGAGGTATGCTCCATTTGGATGGAGTGAAAACAGGAGGAATAAATATTATTACCCTCCTGTTTGAATGAAAGAGAGAAAATTTGGAGGGAAAGAAACAAAGAGAAAATGTCAGAATGACAGTAGTATTTTGTATCCTGATATATTAGATCTCATGTCATCATTCATAACAAAACTACATAAAAATAAATATTTTCAAATAAAAATATCTGAAGAAAATATATTTTCATATTTGTACCTTTCAAAATCAAATAATTTTATATGATTGATATTATGTTTTTCATAGTGTTTAAAATTAAAATAAATTGAAAGAAATATTTTTCATAATTGTGAAGGTGACTCGGTGGGTGGGATTGAGTGGAGAGAAAAGATGGCATAGTGAAGAGCAGATTTGGAACAAGAATTTTCTTCCATAATTAATCACCTTATTTGGAGATTTTTTTTTTTTTTTTTTGGGGCGGGGGGGGGGGGGGGGGATCATTTTCCCCCTTCATTTTCCATCTCACTCAAATAAGAGAAAACTTCAATCTTCCCATATCTTGGTTTTTTTTCTCCTTAATTTTTCCATTCATCTAAACAAGGGGTATGTGTAGAAGTCATTCATTTCTTTTTCATCTTTTCATGTGAGAGGTGGGGTAGTTGATGAGTGAGAGCAAGACTTAGAGCATATAGGAAGGAGCGAGGAAGGAAGGTTCAAATGCGCACGTTTCTTTAGTATAATTCTGAGAGGAAGACTAAGACTTTTACAGGTTCAAAAGACCCTTGATTGTGCAGTAGCTTTCTGCTTTTCTCTGTTAGAGGAACTGAGAATTTGGAACACTTTGCGGAATTCCTGTTTCTGGGACTTTTTCTTAGGACTTATCTGCTTTACTCACAACTTTCCAAAATGAATTCATTGAGTGGATACAGTGTATTAACATGCTGTACCTGCTGGATTCATTATGTATATCTCTTGATTTTATTACTACAGTAGTACTTTTAAACACAAGACAAGGATACGGATGAAAAATCCTCGACCAGACGAATCTTCTTTTAGGCCAACCCCTCTCTATCTCATATATTATTCAAACAATCACTCTCACTCTCCGATTAGCTCACATCAAATTTGACACGTTCGTGCAATAAGCAATAGACATTCGTGGCCCCCAATTCATTAATAGATTATCTTCCAAGGCATAATTATTCTTTTTATAATCTTCAAGGGATTGAGGGGTAATACGGTCCATTTATTTTACAAAACCTTTATGTTTTAATTCGTAAAAAGGTTCTAGAAGATATCTTATACTCCCTGCTCCTAAACGTAGGAGCTGATAGTTAATCTAAATTATATATAATATCTTAATTCATTTTGGGGATATTCTAAATAAATGTCTCTAAATAAAATTTCCATGTACCAAATCAGTTATCTCAATTTCACAAATTCCAAACCAGTCCGCTTTCTCAAAAAGGAATTTAGAAATATCCGTACTTTTACAATATTTCCTGTCATTCTTAAAGGTCAACGTTTCAACATATTACTACATTTCATTAGTGAATGACAACAAGCTTTTTATTGTTAGCATATTTACTATAATTCATTAACTATTTACTACATTTCATTGGTTATTCACTACACTTTTTTTTTTGGTATTGCCTTTGTTCCTAATATAGGACAGGGTTGGCTTTTTCTTGGAGAGATTAAATAAACTAAATAAGTTACTTAATCATATCATTTGCTATGTATCTTTAGATTTCACTACAAAAAAAAAAAAGTTTTGTTGTGGTTAAAATGCCATATTTAATTGCTACAAACAATATTTGTAGTGGTTGACAGAACTCCTACTATATTCATTGGTGCAAGTTAATTTGTAGAGGTTATAAAAACACGTTACTACATGTAACTTAATTGCTACTGAATGTGTAGCAGTTTAATACCACCGCTACCAAATGAGGTTGTCATGACATCGCCTTAAAGACTGTGTAGCAGTTAAGAAACCACTACAATTTGACATGAACCACCTTTATAGTGGTTACTTAATCGCTACTAATGAGGCAAAGAAAAAATTTACAATTGGCAGCAAAACTGGGCACCAAATGTTTGAAATTAGTTTGTAGCGGTTTTATAACTACTACAAATGTTGCTGCCATTTTGTCGAAAATTTTGCTACCGTTTTTTAAATTTTTGATGATTTTGTCGAAAAAGCTTATGCCACAGCTAACTTTTGCCCAAGTTGCTAACTGTAACATCCAAATTTTGGGAATGTAAAATTTAATATTTATGGAATTAAATTATGAAATTTGGCCTTATTTATATATGAGAATGATTATTTGAGATTTAGGCTCTTTTACCTTAATTTATTTTGGGAAAAGAATAATTGAAATAAGAAAAATTTAGACCTAAAATTTGTGATTGAGTTGCCAAAATTTTCCTGGATTAATTACTAATCTAATCAATTAAATAAAATAGGGATTGTTTTTTTAAAAAAAGACAAAGAAACAAACAAACAAAAGGGAAATTTAAAACAAAAATGGATCAGAATTATATGGGCTGAAAGGAGTCAACATTGAACAAAACGAAATTTGAGAATTAAAGCCCAGTTTAATTATTCATCTTTCCCCTCTATACAAGCCGATGTGAGAAAGTACAGAAGCAGCAGTTCCATTTCTTTTTCTTCCTCCTGGATCATACACCCAACCAAGTCATCCATTGCTCCAACCCATTTTCGGCCCAAACCCAAAACCCAAGCAGCAGGTAGTTAACCAATATATTAACATACGAGTATAACCAGCAGCCCAAGCCGAAAAGAAAAACGCAGAAACAAACCGAAGTAGCCGTCAGCAATTTCAAAACCACTGATCACATTTAATGAAAGCAGGTAATTATATCTATCTTAAAGCAGAGATTTCAGACGCCGCCCACTCCCCTCGAGCTCCTCAACGGATAATAGTTTTGGACCATCGTGTATTGCTCTTGCCCGGTCCCTTGAGGATCCTATAAAGCCATTCCAACCGTGTGTCATTCGTTTTTCACTTCGGTTTTGATAGTAAGTTACAGAGAAAACATTGAGAGTCTGAGAGTTTGAGAGTTAGAGACGAGAGAGAGAGGAACCGAGAGAGAGGAGGAAGGAGGGAGTTAGTGTTTTGTTTTTCTTTGGTTGCAACGTTCAGCTGCCCTGTTTTTATCAACAGAAACAGAGGCATACCAGCAAGAAAACTTCCACCATCAGAGCTGAAAACCCAAGGTACCCATTAAGTTTTCCTTCCCTCTTGCTTTTCCTTATTTCTCAACGTTAGGAAGGAGTTTTAGACCAGCTAAAAACTGAACTAAACTGAACTCTAAAGACTGAAATCAAAACATGGAAGGAAAAACCGAAACTGGACTTAAAACAAGGGGGGTTGTTAGTTTCGGTTTGTGTTTCTGTATGGTCTTGGATTAGTGAACTTGCTGTCTTATACTTGCTGTCAACGTTTTTCTTGTCTCTTGGTGCTGTAGATGTTCTTCTGCATTTAGGTTCACTAGCTTTCGATCAAATATAAGCTATAGAAGTAAAACCAAAGTTTACTGAAGTAACGCATGCTGATGCCGAAACCAGAAAACAGAGGTTAGGAGGGTGATTAAAAATGATATATATATATATATATATATATATATATATATATATATATATATCATCGTTGCTGTCATATACAAGAGAGAAGACGCGTATATCTATAGATACATTAGTGTTCATGTTTTTGCTGATATGGGCTACTGCACTATAGTTGCTGAGAATATATATATAAAAATCTGCTTAGTGACGTGGAGGAAGAAGGAAAACGTAGCTACCAGGGAAAGAAAAACAAACGATGAGCGTGTGTTCCTAGTATGTGAGTGTTTTCTGTATGGTTAGTTTTGCTTTAGTACTGAAACGTTACTCTAGCAAGAAGTTCTAAAAAAAAAAAACTAAGATTGGTATTGCGTAAGGTGAACAAGATCAAGTTATTTTATTATTGGTCATTTGAGTGTGGGAGCTGTTCTTCCATAAATAAATACCGTAGGACCTCTACGAGTTGTGAAAATAGGCTGCTAAAAGTCTTTGAGTACAGAACTATGAGATGTAAGTCGGGTAAACTCTTGCATATCAGTGTAATTTCTGAGAGTTATGCCATATATCATACGCAAGGTAAAAACCTTAAAAATAAGATGCTTTAGATACATCTATAACAGTAAGATACTTTTCACGCTAAACGAGACCTTAAGGTTCTATTTAGTATTTTGCACATTGATCCTAGTTTTATTTAGTTATAACCGTTGGTTTTAAACTCTTGCATATCAGTGTAATTTCTGAGAGTTATGCCATATGTCATACGCAAGGTAAAAACCATAAAAATAAGATGCTTTAGATACATCTATAACAGTAAGATACTTTTCACGCTAAACGAGACCTTAAGGTTCTATTTAGTATTTTGCACATTGATCCTAGTTTTATTTAGTTATAACCGTTGGTTTTGTTTGCGTGTGTTTTTCAAACTTAGCACTTATTTTGTTACCTCAATAATAATAATAATAATAATAATAATAATAATATGTATTATTATTAGGAAAGGAATAAAATATGTGATAAATTAAAAAGGAATTGATAATAAATAAATAAATACATTATTGATAAATAATTAGTAATAGTTTAAATAAAAGAGGAATTATTATTATTATTAGGAATAATAAAAATAATAATAGTAATAATGATAATAAAAAATAATTTTATTATTATTGAGAAAGAGTGATAATAATTAATAATAAATAATAAAGGGAAATTATTAACTGAAAGAGTTAGTATTAATTAATAATGAATTAAAAAAGATATAAATGGAATAAAATTTACCAGAGGTATAGGATCATGGGTGGCAAGGTCCTCTTTGTTAGTTCTCTATGTGTCTTGATGATAACTTGACAATTGTAAATTAAAAGAATAAGATTTCATGCATTTACTAAGTTTTTCAGAAAAATGCTACTCCAGTAATGTCTTTGTTACTCTAGTAACGTCACCATATTTCAATATCCATTACTCCAGTAAACCGTGCATTACTCCAGTGACATGTCTTGTTAAAACGTGTTTCAGTACATTATTACTCCAGTAGCTCATCTGTTACTCCAGTAGCTTGCCCTGTTAAATCACATTTCAGTAAAAAGCTACTCCAGTAATGGTTATGTTACTCCAGTAATTCGCCTATGTTCAAATTGTTTTTCAAGTCATATTACTCCAGTAGTACATCTGGTACCCCAGTAATATGTCCAAAATATTTTTCAAAGTGCATTACTCCAGTAACATCAAAAGCTACTCCAGTAAGTCTGTCATTAAAGCCTTATGTAAAATGCTTCTGTGTTCACATTACTCCAGTAATATTGTTGCTACTCCAGTAAGGTTACTCCAGTAGTCACTTAGCTACTCCAGTAACCCTTCGTTTTCAGTCACTCCCAGAACCAAAACCTGATAGCCCTTTGAAGTTACTCCAGTAACAATTTTGTTACTCTAGTAACATTACTCCAGTAGTCACTTAACTACTCCAGTAACTCTTCACTGTCAGACAAGTTTCAGAATGCAAGCCCGATATTACTCTAGTAAGTCAATGACTACTCCAGTAACCTTCCATACAGAAGCAACCTAAACTGAACTGACTCCAGTAACAAATAACCTACTCCAGTAAGATCTTAGACAAAAGCTAAATAAGCCTTAGTTACTCCACTAACAAGGATATTACTCCAGTAACATTAAAGGCAGAAACGTACTGAGAGCCAAGTTACTCTAGTAGACTCGTGTCAGGAATGTTATCAGATGCAAAGTTACTCCAGTAACATGAAAATGACTCCAGTAAGCTTATGACAGAAAGTTATTCAGTTGTGTTATATGAATTAGACTACTCCAGTCATCATTTATTTACGTTTCCATTGATTATTTTTCTTATCCATGACTAACCGTTTGATTCAGTAAGATTTAGTTAAGCTTTGAAGCAGAAATATGAAGGTTCTGATTGCTGAGCTGGAAAGTGAAAAATACAGTATGGAGTTGCAGAACACTTGTCGGGAATATATGCAAGTTGAATTAAATAATTTTAGACATTCCTTCTGCTGCCCATTCTGATGGAAGATGATTAATATTATCTTCAAGTTTAAATATACTTCAAGATAAGAAAGCCTCAGACCTCACTAAACCAAAAGCTGAAGATTCTCAAACGGTCAAGAATTAAGTGGGTGTCCAACATCAAAATTTCCTGAAGTGCTCCAACAGCCATATTCTGATATGGCACATTCAAATGAACTTCCTCAAGTATAAAAGGAAGTTCAGAAACACAGAAATATACAGAAGCTCAAGCATACAAGATTACAATTAGCATTTCAGTTTTTTTTTATAAATACCTTGAGAGAAATCTGTACTTCAGTGTTTATCATTATCTACACTTAGAGTGTTTTGTGTTGATAAAATCATTTGTTTGTAAGAATCTCAAGTCTGGGGACTTAGAGATTGGGTATATCAGTTTACAACTTGTAAGGGGGAGTGTATCCTAGTGAGAGGATAACTTCAAATACAGAGTGTGTAACTGATTGTGAGTGATAGTGCAAATCCCAGAGAGTCTGGGGACTGGATGTAGGTCAAGGTTTTAGACCAAACTAGTATAAATCTTGCTGTGTCTTGCTTTCCTCTTCTTACCTCTGTTCATCCCTGTTTTAAAATACACATTCTAGAACTCTGTCAAGAAAAATTTAAAATCTCCAATTCAACCCCCCTCTTGGTGATTTGCTTCGCCTTTCACTCTTTTAGGACATTAATTATAAGAATAATAACGTGGTAATGGTATTATAGGATACCCGGGGAGATTGGATCCAGTACCGAAAGGGGAACATATCACTAGCGCCAAGGTCTAAGGTACGGACGAGTATTGTAACTCTAACTCTTATGCTGCTTGTATGCTTTATATATGATGAGATGATTCATATAGTCATGGACAAGACTGGGTTTTGGGTCATGGACTGTGTCTAAGACTGGGTCTTAGGTCACCATTTGAAATACATTAAGCTTTGATTTGAAAACGAGTTACAGTCTTGGTAATGCTGTATGGATGTTTTCCTAGCGCTGAGGACACGCAGGGGGCGTGGCACTGGTTTATGTGCAAATTATGTGGACCTTACATGGGCTGTGTGCTATACAGAGGTAAACCTTACATGGGATGTGTGTTATGTAAAGACGAACATTACAATTGCTGTGTGCTTTGTAATTATTGAGATAATAACTATTACATGTGTTGTGTGCTATGTATGGTTATATGCTGAAATGTAAATGAATATCTATCATGTATACTGTTATACTTGAGCATAAGGTTAACTGTTACCTAAGATTCAATGGGTATTGAATCTCAGAATTTACCCTAGCTTTAGGATCATGAGGATCGGGAGCAGAAAAAGGGGGTAAGCAATGCGCGTGAAGACTCAGGAGGAGTTATATTTTGGATTTAGACTGTGTATAACTTGTGTGGTTGAAACTTTTGGATCACTGTAACTTAACGCGTAAACTATGAACAATGCGATGATATTATTTGTATCACATTTTTGTTCCTTCGAGAATTTTAATTAACCAGCATATGTCTGCACATATGAAATCAGTTACTCAGTCGTCCAAACGCCTAAGTACGCTCACTGTTGTGTTTTACTCTGATCGGTTAACACCTTTACTTTGGTAAATAGATACGAATTAGTTTAATAAGAACCTTAGGGTCATAATTGGACTCTATAACATACTTAGGAAATAGGGGCGCTACACTAACAAAATATTTTTCTAAATAAACTTTTGGTAACTCTAAGGTATAACAGTTACCTTCTCTTGGATCCTTAAATAAAAATTTAAGGTTACCTTTGTTAATTGAAAGATCATCTTTGTTGACAATGAGGCATTCTTCTCAGTCGAAGATGTACCAATTATTCTTGTCAGCACTTTGACTCATACTAAAGAGATTGTGACAATGACCTTCCACGAAATATATGTCTTTGAATAAAGGTTCTTTCTCTACACTGATCTCACCAATTCCGGCAATCTTTCCAGATTGATTTCCTTTGAAGGTGACTTTGCCACCATCTCTTGATCTCATTGCCACAAATTTGGATTGATCTCCCATCATATGCCTGGAGCATACGCTATCAATGTACCATTTGTTGATCTTTGATGCTCTCAGAGAGACTTGAAATTCAGAAGAAATTAAGTTTTAGGTACCCATCTTTTCTTGGGTCCTTTAGGGCTAGTTCGGGCCTTAGGAACATAGGTTCCCTTACGTACCCACTAATAGTTACCAACAGGTTTATCTCTTCTTTCCTTTTTATGAAAGCACGATGAAGTATTATAACCCTTACAATTACAGTAGTTATAATCAGGGAAGGGATTTGAAGAATGAATAGTTTTCTGAAAATATTTCAAATAAGATTTTCCTCTAGTTTTCTTTTTTCCTTCCTTTTTGTCAAAAATTGGATTGTAACCGATGCCTGATCAATCATTTGTAAATCTCTATGCTTTCAAAATCATGTTGAGCATTTCACTACCTTTAGTGAATTTCTCAAGTGTTTTCGTAAGATAATCATTTTTCTTTACAAGATCTAGATAGTTTTTGCAAGGCATATTTTCGCAAGTTGGAGGGGAATCTTTAGTTTGCTGCTCAAGCAATTTGATTTTCTTTTTGGAAATAATAAATTCTTTCACAATCTTTTTGAACTCAGTGTGTAAATAATTATACTCAGAAAGTAGCTTATCATAAGTAGGTTCATAATCATATACCTCTTTGTCGATTTCAAGTTACTCTTCTGCAACTAAGCATACATTTGCTACCTCTTCTTCCCCACTTTCTTCTTCATCTCAGGATCTGTCTCCCCAATAGCATATACATAGGCATTTTTCTTGAAATGATTGAACTTCTTTTTCTTTTCCTTTTCTTTGCCTTTCAACTAAGGACATTTGATTTGATGTGGCCCAACTTCTCGCATTCATAACAGATGATTATATCTTTATCTTTGAATTCACGTCTATTGTTGCTTGTGCTTCTTTTTTGAATCGATTTCTGAAGCCTTGATCTTTTTTGTAAAATTTCTTAAATCTTCTCTCGAATATTCCCATTTCATCATCGTCATTGTCATCATCTTGGTCTTTAGCTTCCTTCTCTTGCACAACATTGACAGCAACACCTTTGTTTTTATTGGTGTTGATTTTGTGTAAACCCTTCTTGAATTTCAGTTTGCTTTGATATTCAAATAGACTTTCGAATAGATCAATGACTGAAGTCATTGATTTGCCACATTCCTCTTTGATTGCTATGACCTTGGCTTCCCAATCTTTAGTCAAAACATTGAGAATTTTTCTAACTTGAGGGCCTTGCTCATATGTTTTACCCAAAGCCGATAATTGGTTGGTCAGATGGGTATAGTGAAGTTGAAATTCACCAATGGACTCTCCAATCTTCATTTAAAGAAGATCATACTCAATCATTAGTATGTTGATGTGATTCTCCTTTATGCTAGAGGTTCCTTTGTAGGCTATTTCCAATTCCTTCCACATCTCCTTTGCACTCGATAAATTACATATTGAAAATACTCATATTGAATGAAGGCACTTTGGAGCTTCAGGATGGATTTGCTGTTGAGAGTAATTTCCCTTCTATCATTTTCATCAAACTCGTCCTCATCCTTGGGAACATTGATTCCGCCTTCCAATCTTGTGGGAACATAATCCCCATTCTATATCACTTGCTAGAGACCATACCTCGTGGCTAATACGAACACTTTAAACTTCGCTTCCCAAAAAGAATAGTGTTCACTATTGAAGCCAGGTGGTTGATTGATTAAAGCACCATCTGACAATACTCCTTCCGTGATCTTTCCCAGGATGTAAAGCAATTGAGAAAACTAGGCTTTGATAGATGGAATATCACCTAGAGGGGGTGAATAGGTGATTATAAAAATCTTTTCTCCAAATGCTCAAGATCACAATGACAGAGACATAGAAGGAAAGAACACAGAGAAATTATACTGGTTTAGTCTAACTCCTTGACCTACGTCCAGTCTCCAAGCACTTGGGATTTCACTATCTCTTAATCAATCACAGTTACAATTACACACTTCATACTCAGGATGATCCTCTCATACTAGGACTCACTCCCCCTTACAAGCTGTAATTGTATACCCACATTTAAGGTTCCACAACCTTAAGATTTGACTAATAAACAATAAATCATAAGTGTTTAACTATCTCACAGAGCAGATAAATAATAAACATTGAATTACAGGAATAACATCCGAAGATATTAGACTAAGTTAATGAAATAGTAAATTGTAGTTGAGTAGAATTAGTTGCACATCGTTTCGGTAGTTGGCAAATTCAATGCATCTGGTATTTACAGTTGATGGCATTTATGATCGTTGTAGAAGTTTGAAAACTTATCTGTTGAGACTCTTCAAATGTTTGTTAGAGTGATAAAGCGTTGAGCCATTAATGCTCTAGAATAATTGCCATCTTCAACATTCTTTAATTCTTTAATTCTTGCACTTTTGACCATTGAGGCACATCAATAGGAATGAAGTTTATATTGCTAGAAATGTCTTTCGAATGCTCAAAGGAATGATTGCTATATTAGTGTCTCGAATAGGCAAGTGCATTTAATGTTATGACACATAAGATTGCTTTATCCAATAACAATACTGATCCACACTCTAATCATCTGAAACTCATTAACAAACTGGTTAAATATAGTTAGAAATAGTAATGATAGATGATACGAAGTATCTAAAACACTCTTAGTGAATTGAAAGATTTAGACACAGAGATTTTCAAATAAAGGATAATTGGCTTGAGTCAATATTATCTTCGCTCGAGTCAATTTAACTTTTGCAGGCAAAGGAAAGAATGAATCAAGCTAGGTAACTCAAGTCAACTATCCTTGGCTTGAGTTCAGGCTCAAACTCGAGACACATAAATGGTGGCTTAAGTCAGTGTCCAATTTGAAAAACGCGGTTGAACTCAAGAGGGGGTGAATTGGGTCAAGATAAAAACTTGCTCCCTTTTTAAAATCTTTTCGTAATTCAGTTAAATCAGTTTGAATGATAATGAAAAGTTATAAAGTTATAAACAATCATTCAAACATGTATGCTGGAAATAAAGAGTAAAGGGAAGAGAATTGCAAACTCAGATTTATACTGGTTCGGTCTAACCCTTGACCTACATCCAGTCCTCAAGCTCCACTTGAGATTTCCACTATTCTCCTTGTTTAACCAGGCACAAGAGACAAGCCTTTACACCCCATAAGTTTGTCCAGGTACTTGTGCAACCTTCACAATCTCTCACAGAGACTCCCCCTTACTACCCGTAAGGTTACAATCAAATTCCCAACTCAAGGTCACCCAACCTTGAGTATCTCTTAGGAAGATATGGTTTACAATGATTCTTCTCTCAAAGAAGTGATTATGATAAACACTGAAGTGTATTACAAATGATTTCACTCTTCAAATGATAATCAGAATAAGCATCAGAAAACAGAGTGAGAAGAGGCTTTAGAATTTGGCATTATGACAGCATAATCCATTCCCCTCATCTTCTTGCGTTTTGAATGAGGCTTCTTCTATAGATGATGAAGATCTGAATGTTGGAGAGTATAGCCGTTGTAATCAAAATCGTTTGAGGATGTGGCAGTTGGAAATATAGTCGTTATTTTGCTTTTTGGGACTTGACAGCTCAACATTTTGGATCTTCTTGTAATCCTTCGTTTGATCATCTGAAACATGTTCACAAATGATATAAATGATGATAATAAGTGTTAGAGATCATTTGGCTAATCATCTGGATGATCTAGATCAGATTCAAGATTTTCGCAACGGTGATTTTTCTGAAGCATAGATGGAAACTCGAGTATTGAGCTTGTAGCATTACTTCATATTCGTCTCTGTCATATCTATACTCGAGTTTTGCTTCCCATACTCGAGTGTTGAGGATCCTCTAATGTTCATTACTCTCTGTCTGAGCTATACTTAAGTTTTCACTTATAAACTCGAGTTTCCGAGTTGTTCTGGCCCTTGGTTGCTTTCTGACTTGATATAGCCTCTAATTTAGCAAACCAATTGTTCTCATATAGCTCCTTGGTCCTTCTTTCCAATGCAACAAGATTCAGCTCAAAAATCGTTGGATTTCATCTGTTATGATCTAATGTATGAACCCTTGTTCTTGACCAGCGTTTTTACAATGTTCTGAATTGTCAGTCAACTTTCGAAGACTGTATCTCTCTGGTCTGATCTTCATTTTTGTTGAATCAAGTCTTGATGGGAAGCCTTATTAGTCTTCTTTCTAATGCCACCGATTTCAGCTCATTTCGATTTGTAGATTGTGAGTTATAGTCAAATCATTGAAGCTTGGTTTGCTGTATGGCGTGAATATTTGATCAAACTTTAGAAATACAAAGCTCTATCATCTGATCTTCTTTGGGTATGAAGCTTTGTCAAAATGATTCATTAGATGTCTAGTTTCAGCCAAATTTGATTTCACCTCAATCCGATGTCTGGTTTAGGAGATATCATCGAATTACCAGATCTCGTCCAAAGCTGAATGTGAAGCAGAGGTGAACAGAGTTGCTAACAAAGCTGGAAACTCAAGTTTTAAAGAGGAAACTCAAGTTTTATCGGGACCAGACACGCGAGAGAAGCTGAGAACTCCCGTTACTTGAATATTTAAGTTTCATACTTGAGTTTTGACCTTCATATCCCAAACCGTGGTTTTCAAAACTGTAGTTTTCCAAATTTTAGTTTTATCCGTTCAGAAGCAAATTTTCCCAGTAAGCTTGCATACTCAAGTTTTGACCTGGAAACTCGAGTATTGACTTTTAGAACTCAATTTTCATGGTCTTTAGCTTTGAATTGACCCTCTTCAATATCCATTTGATTGTAGACACGTCTATAATCAATCTTGGAACATGAATAATGATATCTTCAACAAATTATTCCTTTTTATAAGCTCCATCTTGATCAATTTTCATCATTCAACTTTAGCTCATCATTATCTACATCTTCTTCATTCTTCAATATCCATAGAGCCAAGTCTATACTGAACTTCTTCCAGAATTTCATGTGTCTTTTCTCTATTTTCCGATCTTTTGATCATTCTTCATAACTGATCTTGAATATTGCTATTCCTATTCTATTTGACAATATCTTCTCTTTCTTTCTTTGATTTCTCCTCTTCTTTTTCTTCTTTGTTGATTCTTCTTGTTGATCATTCTTCATGAATGAATTCTACATTCAATTCAAGCATTAATCAATGAAGGAGATGAATATAGTACACAAACTTTTTGTTCTTTTCTAATGTCATCTATACAAGACATCATCAAAACTAATCATATATAACACAATTGATCACTTAACTTCTAAAGAAATTTCAACTCGAGGCAACATAGGGTGGATTGAGTTTAGGTATAAACTCGAGACAATAAAAATCAGGCTCGAGTTAGACGCAATAAAACCTTTTTGAACACTATTTGAAGAAGATTTTTGTGGCTCAAGGTGATAAGTGGAGGCTCGAGCTAACGTATATTTGAATATAACGGTCAAAATTCTGACCCGAGTTATCAGCCTCTGGCTTGAGTCAAACGAAATATAATTTGGAAAACATTTTAAGTTTGTAAACGATTCGAGTTTCATAATGTTGGCTCGAGTTTATCTCCAAACTCGAGTCTGATAAAAGTGACTTGATTCAAAATGGAATTTCAAAAAGAATAAAGATCAACTTGGTTGAGTTTAACAACTCAGGCTTGAGCCAATTTGATAGTAAAAATGACAAATAGACAAGATCCAATTTTGAGAGAGATAAAATCATTTTAGCTTGGATCATATGTCTTAATTTGTTTACAATGATTAGTTATCATCAAATCATTTTTAGAGAACTAACAAGAGGCTTTTATCTTCCAACCAATATTTCCTCGTATGCTGCACTTCTTATGAAAATGATTTTGTGTAGCATGGTATATATAACTTTAACTTTTGTAGCAATTTTTGTCTAAAACCATGACAAAATTTTGATTTGGTAGTGGTTTTATAATTTAAACCGTGATAAATGTTGTGACTCTTCAGGGAGTGTTGTGAGTTTTCAAATTTTGTAGACTACAAATGGAACTAAAAAAAACTTCGTGCCAAGGTGGTGCCACATTTGTAGCTATTTATTTCTAATAACTACTACAAATGTCGCCACAAACAAGTGTGTGTTTTGGCCTCAATCTCTCTAAAAAAAAGTCAACTATGTCTTATATTTAGGACAGGAAGGAGTAATACATCGGCAAGCCAAAGACTTCAGGTTTACAAAAAATTTAATATTAGATTACACTGACTGATATCAGTGACATTCCGCCACACTTAAGATTTACTAAGCCAACACATTCAATAGATTGTGATGAAATACTTACAAAATCTTAATTATACTCTTGAGTTGATTGGGCTAAATGATCAACACATATTAATGACTCCCTATAAGTATGAATAATTTGTAGATCCTTAGGTAAAAGGATAAGGGATCTCACATCATGTATTTCATTTCTCATAGGATGCCCTTGCCCATAATCAAGTAACAACAAATGAATAGCATCCAATGAATCAATATGGAGCATAATCTTCTAGAAACCTAATTGCTTGTGTAGTATAAGACCCTTTGTAGATAGAATGGATTTCCATAGTAGTTGACATAGTATGTACTAACTTTTGTTGAAACCCACTTATCTAATTTCCTTGGTGATCTTTGATCACTCCTCCACTAGTTGTTTGTCCATTGTTCTTATATGATCCATCCACTTCCGCCCGTATATAACCTGGAACTAAGGGATGCCATCTAGCTTTTGATATGTCCAGTATCTGCATAATTTGATGCTAGAAACGACCTTGCACCAGTCCTTCCTTTAAATGGAACATGTGATAAGTGGTATTTTTGTTATATATTGCCATAATGTTATGACTGATTCGAACTAATTTTTTTTGTTTTAAATATGTTGATATGATAAAATGTGAATGAATTCATGCATATATTGAAATACGGGTTAGATGAGTCGAATTGTTGCATTTTAGACTCATTGATGTTCCTTTTCAAGGGGACGCCTAAGTGAGCGATGTAGTAAGTAAGAGACTTACAACGTCCCTTTTTATTAGGGACGCCATTTTAGTAGCAATGTATCATCCAAGAAGGGGTGAATTGGGTGACTTATAAAAACATAAACAATCTTAATCAATCAAATCGATAAGGAAAGGTTATAAGAATATCACCAAAGTGTGCATGATGATTTATACTGGTTCTGCTTTAATATCTTGACCTACATCTAGTCCTCAAAATGTGTCTAATATTTCCACTATCTTTCAATGATTACTGAAACTCTTTCAAATGTAATCGGACAACCACACTTAAGGTTCAACTAACTTGAGATTTTATAGCAATCAAACTGATTGTCAAACTCTCTGATTGAGTAGATGAATAAACACTAATGAACATAATATCAAGAGATATATCACAAAGTATTAATGAGAAATAAGTGAGTAATACATTTGATCGCTCATGGTTAGTTGACTCCAAATTGAATCCTCTTGTATTTATAGATGAACTCAATTAATGATCATTGAAACTTTTCATTAGGTTTGTTCAATTTACTTGTTAAACTAGAGAAATTTTCTGTTAGACTCAAATTAGAGTTGTTGGAAGATTTGAGGATAGGTTGCTTTCACATCACTGTTACAAATTTTCATATGACATCTCTTTGGTCTCTACATTTGACTAAGTTTGGGTTGCTTTCACTTTCATTGGAATAGGTATCTCAGAAGATGATCATTTGACCTACTCTGATTTAGTTTCTGTGTATGCCCTGTTTTCTACAATAGCAATAAATGTTCTTACTAAATCTAGCTTTTTGATATTTTGTGTGTAATCCTTTAGTTAATTATCTGAAAGTCATTAATAAACATGTTAACTAGTATTCAGAAAAATAACAAGTAATAATGAGAAGTTATAAAATAGTAATAAGTGAATTTGAATTCTCGAAGACAAAGGTTCAGTATAGAAGCAACTGGAACTCGAGTGTCATTCAAGCCACACTCAAATATTATTTTTCAATACTCTAGTATTGATGAATTTACTATGTGGAAGAAGACTGCTCAAAACGAAGTTTAGTTGAAAAGATATATTTTCTTCCAGACACTCAAGTGTAACTTTATCCACACTTTAGTGTCCTTTTTCCATACCCAAGTGTTGATACTTTATGTGTCTGTTACAAGATTGTTCAAAAAAATTAGAGAAAATACACTAATCTCTATGAGACACTTGAGTGCCATTGAGTCACATTAAGTGTCACTGAATGACACTTCAAGTGTGCCACAAAGTCTTAATTAATCATTGTGTGTTATGCACTGACCTTAAGCTTATTTACCTTGGCACTTGAAATTGAAGATCACACTCGAGAGTTTACCTTGATGTTTCTAAAATGAATGCGAGTGTCAAGCATTGTTCATGCAAGTGTTGGGGTAACACTCGAGTGTCCGATATAATACTTTCATGGTCGAAGTGAGTGTCAGTCATATTTTTGCATGTATCATGCTAATACTTGAGTGCTTAGAGTAACACCTCGAGCTTTCTGATTCAAGTTTTGGTTTCAAATATCAGTTGCACACTCAAGTGTCTTTTAATATACTCAAGTGACTTGAATCATCAAGTCATCATATATTTTCCAAGTTTGTTACCATTAAAACTTATAAACCTAGAACTAACATTTCCTCATTTTTAATGATAATAAACCTTGGTATTTTATTTGAAAGACTTTTTTTTGAAAAATTTGAGATCACCAAGGGAGAATATGAAATGCAATGAAACAATGGATAATATGATTACTCAAAAAAAAACTGTCAATTAGTAGCAGTCACAAAAATCCACTATTAAAAGCGGAGCTAAATCACCAAGAGGGGGAGTGAATTGGGGATTTTAAAATTCTTTTCGAAGGTTTTGTTTTCAAACACTAAAATAGGGTAAAACAGAGAGTAAGGAAGAAGAATGAGACACAAGAATTTATATTGGTTCGGTCCTCAGGTTCCCTAAGATTTCCACTATCACAATTGATTACACTCTCTGTAACTCAAGAGTAATTCTCTCACTAGAACTTACTCCCCCTTACAAGTTGTAATCAATAACTCCAATCTCTAAGTCCCCTGACTTGAGATTGTTTACAATAAATGAATTACAATCAATGAACTCTCTTAAAGAGTGGATAGAAATGAACACTGAATCTCAATAGAATCAAAAGATACTTTTAACAAGAAAACTTAAAGAGTAGTTGAAAACTTGAATGCTTTTTGTTTTATGGCTCAATGGTTATTGAGAATAATTGAATGCAACTCTATTTATACATACAGTGTGATAAAAGACCATTGTAAACTTCAATATGACCGTTAGTGCACTAATCTAGCTGTTGCAGGCACTTTGGTGTCTTTTCTCTCTACTCTTTTGTTCATTCCTTGTGTTTAGAGGATAAATGTTGACTTCCTTATGTTTTTGTCCATTGCAATGTCAGTGACTTGTTTAGGTAAGAAGCATTTATCCATTTTGCATAGTGTAGAGCTTGTTTGATCAGAATATAGCAAGTTAATTGTACTTTGCATTTAATGCTCTGACATGCTTTTTGCTTGTGTTGAAACAACAACTTTAATCTTCTTAAATCATCTCTAACTAATCAGAAATTCACTAGCAAACAGGTTAAACATATCTAGTGAAGTTGATAAATGATATTAGGAAGCATTAAGATCAAATACAAAAGGATTCACAAATTCTTCAGATTTGAATTTTTAAAAGTTGTGACACAAACTCAAGTTTGTTTACCAAAACTACAGTTTGTATCTGTGCACTTATGCACAAACTCGAGTTTCCATATCAAAACTCGAGTTTTCTCTTTCCAGAAAGGAAAGTTGTGATTTGAGTTTTGGAACACCTTTTTAGCTAGAGACAAAAGTCGAGTTTTCAAGCAAAACTCGAGTTTTTGATTTTTAATGAATATATGTCCAAAATCCAAAACTATAGTTTTCAATCAAAACTGGAGTCTTGAAATTATTGAATAACATCTATGCTCTTTGTATGACCAAAACTCAAGTTTTCAGAACTAAACTCGAGTTTCCATTTAAAACTTAAAACTTAGAGAGATCTTCTGTTATTTCAAAACTAAAGTTTCCAATACTAGAGTTTCCCAAACTAGAGTTTATGAAAACATTGAAAGATAATGATCCTTTGTACTTGGCCCAAAACTCGAGTTTCCAATACTAAGTTTCCAATACTAAACTCGAGTTTTCATTTAAAATATGAAAACATTTGAAATTTGGAGCCAAGTGAGAAACTTGATTTTTAAATTCAAAACTTGAGTCTTGAGATGAAAACTTTTTGTCAAGCAAAAAATCGAGTTTCCAAATTGAAACTCCAGTTTTCCCAAACTTTGGAAATATTTTGAAATCTGGAAACTGGAATTTCTCTTTAAAACTAGAGTTTTCTCAAGTCAGAAACTTGGATATCTCTCTGTATGGCCAAAACTCGAGTTTTCACATGGAAACTGCAGTTTTTCCTTTGTTCATTAAAACTGAGCTTCTCTTTGTCAAGTCAAAACTCGAGTTTGCCTTTGACAGTAAGTTTTTCAACTTACTTAAGACAAACCTCAATTTGAATTTACAATTGTTTGTTATCTTCAAAACCCATAAAGAACTAACAACTATAAATGTGAGATTTTGTAGCGGTTTATATGGAATGCGCTAAAAATTTGCAACGGCAATCTTGTGCAAAGATGTGCTCTTGTTAGGGAATGAACTTTGTAGTGGTTAAAGGACACATAACCACTACAAAATTGGTGAGAAGATGATACCAATTTCATTGCGGGCATAATAGTAATGGGTAGTAGATCCAAAATCGTCAAATGGAGCTCTAGCTTGGCACGTTATGGGGCAAAGGTTGTGGCGGTTCTAAGGTAAAACTCACTACAGGATTCAAAGAGTCTGAACATGGGTTATCGTTTTGAAAGAAAACTTGCTATAGAATTCAAAGCATTTGTTTATTTGTCACAGTTGGAGACTAAAATTGCTACAAATGTCTCACTTATCATGGTGAGGCCTAACCACTACCCACTTTAAAGCTATATAAACCCCTTAGCCCTAAAATCATGTTGTGAAGATTCTATAGAATGCAATGAAACATTGGTTGCAATATACATGCCTTTCTCTAATGAAAAAAAGTCAATTGAATTTTTCTTTGTACATTGGCATCTACCTTGTAAACGAATATTTTGCTATTTGCTACACTATCTTATTAATAACAAAAAGTTGTAGCAGTTACTGTGGAAACCACTACACATATTAGTAGTTGTTATTGTGTAGGTTGCTAAACTAACTGTTGCAAAATGCAAAGAGTCTTGTACATTTGGAGTGGTTTATACCTATAACCATTATAGAATGCAAATAGATGGAAAACTTATAGCGATTACATTCACTAACCGATAGACATTTGGAGCTATAGATAGGCTAAATCCACAAAAAAAAATTATTCTATGAAGAATGAGGTCATGAAACCAAGTTTTGGTTTAAAAATTGCTGCCCTATTGAAAAGTTGTAGATGGGTTGTGCTTGGTATCATGTTACCTAGCACCACACTTGCATCTTTATCAAGAGTGGTATATGATTTCAAACCAATATGTGGTTTCTTGCTACGGTTCTTCAAACTCACAATAACATTTGTAGCAATTATAGATTAAATCGCCACAAAATGTAGACAGTTTGAAATTTGTAGTGGTTTATGCCAAAAACAACTACAGAATGCAAACAATCTCACATTTGTAGTGGTTTTTTTACCACTATAAATTTCCTCAGCAAACGAGGAATATTGTAACTGTTTATGTAGTAGTTTCAAGAAAAACCGCTAGAAAATGTCTGTGTTTAAAAGAAATAGTGACCCATGCGCGTTTCATTCTTAAATTGCCTTTTTCTATCTCATGCATTGTCTTACAACATTTAATTATAGTTCTTAGCGAGTGATGGCATCAGGGAGAGTTATGAATTTAAATTTGTAGTGATTATTTATCAACTAAATAATCACATAATTTACCAGAGTAAACACTTAATAATCAGAGTTATCCTAATATTAGGATTTGAGCGGAATTTAAATTTTTCAAAACATGCGAGAGTATGCATCATGAGCCCTAGAGTATAGCAATATACATTCATCCATAACATACAACAAAAGAACATAAGTCCTACTCTTAGTATAGTAGACTAAACTTCTGTTTGCTTCCGTGAAGAACCTGGACCGAACTAGTCACCTGGGAAAAATTTTGTAACCATCAATCCAGTTCATTATGAATATTAACATGTTCTAGTGAGGTGTCAAATGGAATCAAACAAATCAATCCAAAATTAAACAGTTCATTAACATCCTCTCAATACATTTATGACAAAAATAATAAGTATCGTAATGGCTGTTATAATTCTATTCATATTCAATACCCAAATATCTCCCATCAATCCATCCGAAATGCCTTATTTCTTCCAACTAGACCCATGGGCTAAGTCACACCCATGTTACTTGTTACTCAAAAGCTTACTAGTCAAGTGATGAGGACTGACCAAAATCCTCAGAGCACCTGTCCCAGACCATAGGTCTTTTCCCCTCATTGAACAGTTAGGGTGTAGTAAGCCCTCTTGAACTGTTGGGCTAGTCCCTCATTGAACTGTTGGGACAATAAAAAGCCAACCATCATGCACCAATGGAGGTATCACCACATGGTGGAAAATAACAACCCCATCTTCCCCAATTCTTGTCATTCCATAATTATCACAATATTTTAGTAAGGGAATTTCCAGAATAATCACAATAACCATATCATCATATATCAATTCTCAAATCAAATGAAAGCATGTATTTCAACTCATAAAAATTCCACATGGCAAACTTCATTTAAAACATGCATAATCAGTTTAGAAAAATACTCATAAGTGACATATCAATAACATAATAAATGGAAAGTGGTTACCTCTCGCCAGAGCTAACTACTTTCACATTGCTCTCAAACCAAGGCTTAACACACTCCACAGATGAATCTATCACAACCAATTGATAACTCTCCATATTTTATATATTTAAGGTGCATTTTCAAGATATTTGAAGAGTTATCTAAACAATTTTGAGAGATTTCTATGAGATTATATTATTATAAGATCAAATCAAATTGACAAATCATTTGTGGGATTTCAATTTAAAATAAATGTTTTTGAGTTTAGGAAATAAATAAGAGTAATTAGAAGTTTTAAGAAAAAAAATAAAAAGACAAAAAAAAAAGAATAAATAATTGTTTCCATTATTATTATTTATTTTGGCTTTTTTTTTTTGGTAAAGTTTATTTTGGCTTTTGCTTTTAATAGATCACATCATTTTGTATAGCAAATGGATATTGGGCTTTCTTTCAATTGATGGGCAAATGAATTGGGCTATGGGAGCACGTGGGCTAAGTGGAGAATTAATGAATTAGATATTGTAGTGGGTCCAAGAAGAAGAATGGATTAAATGGAATTTGACCTAAATCAATCAAAGGAGAGGCGCCAATGAGAGTTGGAACATATGGTAAGGGGTCTAGGACTAGGCCCTTGGGTCATGGGTTCGATCCCCTCTGCCGTCGTTGGGACTCCTTTGGTAGGCGATCTCGTAAGTCCCCAGTAAGTGTTCATAGAGCCTGAGGCCATGCTCTGGCCTTGGTAAGGGACTAGTGTCGAAGCCTTCCAAAACTTTTTCGTATAAAAAAAAATCAAAGGAGAGGCAACCATGCAGGATTGAAGGACGAAAAGAAGATTCTGGATGAGGCGAGACGTGACGGCAGCAAGAAGAACAGAGTGACGACAAATAAATGGAAGGAGCAGAGAACTGGACAGAGAAAGGCAACAAATAGAGCACGAGACACGACATTTAAAGAAAAGAAGCAGAGGGAGCTGCTCTGTTTTTATTTCTTTTCTCTTTGATTTCCATTATTGTTTTGTCTCTGATTCTATTATTGCTGTTGGATTTTATTTCTTTTATGGAGTTTATTTTAGGCATGTAGTTTGTTTTGCAACCTAGAGTAATTATGAACTTATGAGTGGATTAAACTTTGTTTCATCATTTAGTTATAATTAGTATTAATTTTGGTTGCTTAATCTTGTTTAGTTTTATCTATTTGGTGATTGGCCATCATTAAATATGAATTTGAGAATTAGGATTTACCTTGATGAAGAGAATTTTAATTAAGCTCTTAGATTAAGTAATATGGGATTAAATTACGATTTAATTTGCAATCAGGATAGACATATACCTAATAGCCCCATATAAATGTAGAAGAGTGTGTCTGAATTAAATTGCCTCTTGAGTAAATTTGTTAGACATAACATTTTATACTTAAGAGAAGATTGTAAGTGAACTGACAGGCACTTATAGCTATTTATACTCGAGATTAACAAAATTGATATAAGACTAATTAAATTAGTGAATTCAAGGTTTATGAAGCTAATAAGAGATTAGTAACTCTGGGTTGTTTATTTGATATTTGTGGTAGTTAGTTGATTTTAATTTCTTTTCATTTAATTAAATTCACTTTAGTTTGCTCAACTTAAATGAAAGTGTAAAATCAATGCCTGATCAAAGTTTTGGATATTAAGTCCTTATGGGAACAATACTTTACTCACTCTTTATTACTTGATATAGCCCATATACTTGCGAAGTTATAGGCTTTAAAGTTTTGCCCTATCACCAATTCACTAACAATTAATAACCCTTACAAATTCCACATTCAAAATTATAACTGATAATTTCATAACTTTCAAATATACCAATAATAATACCTTATTCTTTTTTCTTAGTTATTCACTTCATTAATTATTTCCTCCCATAATATTGTTATTATTACACTTTGATAAATAATTATTATTATTTATCCCATGGTTATTCATTAATAACTTCCTTAAAAAATTATAACTTCTAATCCAATAGCTCAACACATGTCATAAATCAATCTATCACAATCAAGTTTCTATCCACTACTACAAAAAATCTAAAAGACGTCCTAAATAATACCTAATTAACATCTTTTTTTAAAAGGACGTCTATGTGAGAGTAGTAAAAAATTTTGATTTAAGGCGCTCTGAATTTTATTTTGGACGCCTTAGTTAAAAATTCAGGGTTTTCCTAATAAAATTCAGGGCTCCTTAATACCTTTTTTTTAAAAAAAGAAAAACTCGAAGCAACCATTCTAATCCTAGATATCCGACAATCAACGCAGCTATGGAGGGTTTTCCTCGCCAGATCCAAAACCTAAACGCCTTAATTTCAGATATACGCCTTAATACCTTTTTGCTCACAGTGGAACTCCCAAACAATTTAAGAATGGCAAACAACCCCTAATCCAAGAAAGTTTTACTCAGTAATCAAACTAAAGGAGGCCGAATCGAGAGCACTGAAGGAGATCTAATATCCGCATGAAAAATTAATAAGCAAAACAGGAAAATAAAACTAGATCTAGCACAGATTGAGCACTGAAGGGGAAAGAGAAAGAAAAAAAAAGTGATATGAGAGAAGAAATATAAGAGATGAGAGATCAGAGGATGACCTGAAGCGGAAGAGGAAGCTGAAGCTCTGCAACTGGAGTCTCCTCCCTACGTGTCGGAACAGAGTGGGTTAGGGAAGGAGCAGGTCCTTGGGGTCTAGGCTTGTAAAGAAAGATATGATGGATAGAGAAAGAAAGAGATATATATGATGAATAATAAGAGGTATTTGTGGATGTTAAGGCGCGGAGCTGCTAAAATTAATTACTTTAGGCGCCCTAAATTTTATTCAGGGCGCCTAAAGTATATTTTTTGGCACTAATTTTTTGAAAAAAATTTGGTAGTTTATATATTTTAGGCACCCTAAAAAATTTTAGGGCGTCTAAAATATATTTTTTGGAGCTAATTTTTTGCCGCCTAGATAATTTTTTGAAAAAAATTTGGTAGTTTAGGCGCCCTAAAAAAAGCCTAAAATATATTTTTTGGTGCTAATTTTTTGCCACCTAGATAATTTTTTGAAAAAAAATTGGCGCATAATTCTTAAAATTAATTACTTTAGGTGCCCTAAATTTTTATTTATGGCGTCTAAAGTGTATTTTAGGCGCCCTAAACAGGTATTTAGGACGCCTAAATCTTTGCCTATACTTTTAACTCCTTTTTTTAAAATAAGGACGCCTTTTGGGGAAGTAATATCCACTTTTTTTAGTAGTGATCCATTATTGACTTTATATATTAAGAATATTCAAATTTTGATAATAATTTCTAATTGTAGTATTTATCATAGCTTTTCCCAAAATATAGTATTAATCATACATAAAGTTTACAACCCTAGGTTAAATAAATGTAAACACCGAGAATATTATTTCCAAGAAGTTATTAGCCTTTATAAATAATTCATCTTCAATATATATTATTTATTTCTCTTTAATAAATAATAATATTATTCATTATTATTATTTATCTGATTTATTGTTTATTTCTTCTCATACCATTCTCTTACTTAAAATCTGAAACTTATCTTCCGTATTTAATAACCTTATTTATTTTCTTTCTTAGTATAATATAATTATTATTATTTTTACTACTACTATTATTCTTAATAAATATGCCTTTCAGTGAACCTTTCCCCTTGCAAAATATTTTGGTTTCCGTGTTAATATGTATTTGTACTACATGAGGATACATAATAAAATTTACAATACCCACGTAAGCATTTTGTCATGTGTTTTCACCAATGTTACTCCTAATTCATTTTGTCATCTTTCATCATGCATCTATCTCACTATTACTCTCTCTCATTCACCCACTTACCAATAAGGAGATATTTACAAGAGCATATATATTTTCTATATAGCCATTAGATGTAGTTATATTTAACTGTTTCCTTAAATAATACCATCCAGGAGAATACTCATACACGTGGCCTACAACAACTTTGCATGCATTATATAGATATGCTTATCTAAATTCTCGCATGGCATGCATTCAACCTCTATACTTATACAATGGCATTTCCTATCAGCAAATGAATATCCCTGCACCCACTGATAAAGCATGACGGCAGGGAAAGAAAGAAAAGAACCAATGAAATCATACTCCCACAGATATCATTTTAACTTCATCTATATGTCTATATAACTGCGTTCTACACTTGCTAAGTTATAAATAGCTCCCCTGTCAGTTTTAGCCTTCCATTTCCTTCGAGCCCGGCGAATAAACAGCAAGAAACATATAAGGAAACTCACCGCACACCCCACTGATGCCAACGTAAGCAGATTCAGAGATCAAAATGACGCTAACAGCCTCATCGGTTTTTATTTCAGTTTTAGCATTCTATCTCCTTCATTTTTCCCAGACAGTATGCTTTCGTTTCATATATATAATGTGTGTGTGTGTATTTTGCTAATCACTTCCACCAGTAAAAATGTTTTCCCCCCATACATATATAAACTCTCACATGTATATATATAAGTTTATATTTTGCTACACACTCCATCAGCAGGCATACATAAAGAATTTTAGCACCCAAGAACAGATTCAAAACTCTAATGCACACACACAGTGAAGACAAGGAAGAAGCACAATGACACTTATATATATATATATATATATATATATATCGGTGGGGTGTTTTCCCGTTCCTTTTGCTTCCAGGATGTTTATATCACTCTTTATACATGTAGAAACATAACACTTCAACGTAGGAAAACCATGACAGCAAAAACAAAACAGAAGAACACGATGATAGAAGACTCACTATGGCGCTGGCTTTGCTTCTCTGTTCCGACGGTAAGAAACAGGGGAATAGGATCTTTGTTTAACCTTCTCTCTCACTTTCTCTCTCTCTCTCTCACTTTCTCCTACTCTCTCTTCTTCGACTCTCACTCTTTCCGTTTCCTGTTTCTGTTTCTGTTTCGGTGAAGTGAAGAGAGTGAATGGGAACTGGAGGCTGCGACTTATAGTGGGTGTTGAAAGCTCAGACCGAAAGGCAAGGACCCAAGGATCTTTGGCACTTGGCTCAAGAACTAATGAAGAAGTATGGTTTGTCGCTGGTCTTCCGCTGTTCCTGATTTTGCGTGATCGGGTTCTGATTTACTGATGATTTTGAGTGATATTTTCCCTGCATTCCCGACGGCTAGGAGAGAGAGAGAAATGAGTGTATATTGGGTTGCAGTGGATGGATTTGGGCCGACAGGAATGATGAAGAGATCATATTTTGATTCTTTTTCTTTATGAATCTTGAATCTAGAATCTTCTGGGCTGTGATGTTTATTAAAGCAATGTGTAGCTAATTTATCATTCAACCTAGAGGACTTATGTTGTTTGGATTTTAGAGATTATTTCCATTAATTAGTTTTGTTTATTCTTAATTCAGTTTATTTAATCTTGTTTTGATTGTTATTGTTTAGTGATTGGCCATCATTGAACATGTTTTGGGGATTTAAGATTGAACTTGGCAAAGGAAATTTTAAATTGACATTGAGATTAAATAATGTGGAATTAGATTTTTAATTTAATTTGCGTCTAGGATAGAAATATACCTAGAAGCTTCACATAATCAAATTAGAGTGAGCCCGAGTTGGATTGCATCTTAATTAGTCGTGTAAGGCATTGCATAAGTAATTGAGATAGGTATATAAATAGACCGGAAGGCATTTATAAACATTAATACTCTAGATTAGCTGATTAAATCAAGTTAAAATTAATTTCGTGGGAATAAAATCTAATAAACAAATAAGGGAATAGTGACTCTAGGTTGTCCGTTTGATATTGAAATTTGCTCTCCTGAAAAGTTTTTGTCCATATTAATTTCTTATCTTATTTGCATTCCTTTCTACTCATTGAAAACAATTCTATTCAACTGAAACGAAAAAGGAAATTTAACACCTAATCACTAGCTGAGTTGAGTCTCTGTGGGATGACCTTGATTTACCACTTGCTATTTTCACAACCCGTACACTTGCGGTGTTTAATTAAATTTTGGTAGCATCAAGTTTTTGGCGCCGTTTCCAGGGACTCAAGGCAATTGGTGATTAGTATTATAAATCCTTTAGTAGTTTTAGTTTGAGTAATATATATTTTTCTTCTTCTTTTCTTGTTAGTTTTTAGTATTAGTTTGATACTTTGAGATCTATTTGGTTTTGCAGGTACTGTGGTATGTGCCTCGTAGATCCAAAGCTACTAAAACACCGTAGAAAATAAGGAATATCCAAGAGCTTCTGGAAGCTAAAACACCTGAAAACCAAGAGGAGGAAGTAATACAAAGTGAAACTGAAGAAATGGCTAAGGATGAGAATGATCAACTCTGTATCAATGATTTTCTCGGAAGACAATCTCGAGGATATCAGTCAGGAATCAGAGTGCCTGAGTTTCAAGCCAACAATTTCAAAATCAAGCAGACTATGCTTAAGATGCATGAACTACAGGGTCAGTATTCAAGACATGATTCAGAGGATCCTAATCGGCACCTAATACAATTTCTTAACATTTGCAATTCATTCAAGCTCAACGGAGTTCCTAATAGTGTGATTCGCCTGCGGCTTTTTCCTTACTTTCTACAAGGGAAAGCCAAAGAATGGCTCAACAACTTAGAAGAAGGCAGCATCACTTCTTGGGAGGCATTGGAATAAAAGTTTAGATCAAGATTCTTTCCACATAATAAGATGGTAGATGCACGAGCCGCTCTTACAAATTTCTTTCAACAATTTGGTGAACATCTGTACGAAGCATGGGAGAGGTTCAAGTTGCTGGTTAGGCAGAGTCCTGGTCACAATCTTGAGAAATGGGTCTTGCTTCAAATCTTTAGTACCCGGTTGACTCCTGAATCCAAATCAGAGTTAAATGCTATCACTAATGGTGGAATTACAAAGCAACTGGTGAATCATGTCTGGAGATGTTTAGATGACTTATCAGCTGACTTTATTCAGAACAACAATGAAAGAAGGCTAGTGAAGTCGATTGATAAAGCTGTTGAGGACTCTTCCTTATAGATGATGGCACTGTTACATACAATCAACAAGAGGTTTGATCACTTAGAAGCCCAAGTAAACAGATCTAATGGTAGACACATGGGAGTAAATGTTATTCATGCTCCTTGTGATTACTGTGGAAATGGCCATGATAATGACAATGCCTCATACCTCAACAGTTGGAGCCAGTGAACTACGCAGGAAACTACCATGGCAACAACCAGAACAATCCCTATTCAAACACCTATAATTCTTGGAGGCGTAAAAACCCCAACCTCTCTTGGAAATATGGACCTACTCTTAATGAAGCATCAACCTCTAATACAAGGCAAGTAATACCTCCTGGGTTCTATCAATTGGAAAAGGAAGCCATTCCTACACAAGAGCCTAAACTTGATTTAGAGGCAATGATATCTCAGCTAGCAAGTTTTCAATTAAAGAGTACTCAAGAGCAAGCAGCGGTTAATGCAAGAATGGACTCATCTATCAAGAATCTTGAAGTACAAGTGGGACAAATTGCGAACGCTGTGAATGTTTTACAACAAAGAGATTTGCCAAGTAATATTTTGTCTAATCCTCGTAGAGATGAAAAAGTGGAGTGTAAAGCCATTGCCCTTAGAAGCGGTAAAGAATTACCTGAGATACAGCAACCAACAATGAAGCCTGTAGGTTCTAATAGTGAAGAAACTCATAAGGGTCTTGTAGGAGATGATAAAGAGTCTACACAAAAAACTAAGGGTGTAGATCATGAGGGTAGTGAATCCCAAAAGAAGGAGGTACAGAAAAGGGCAACTAGTACTGAGACTCCTAAATGGAAACCACCTTTACCATTTCCTCAAAGGTTCTAAAAGAAGGCATTTGATGAGCAATACAAGAAATTCTTGGATATTTTCAAACAATTACACATTAACATCCCATTGATAGAAGCTTTGGAGCAAATGCCTAAGTATGCTAAGTACTTGAAAGAAATGTTGAGTAAGAAGAAGCATTTTACTGAGTTCCCAACTGTAGCATTGACCAAGGAGATCACTAGTGTCATTAAACCTAATGTTCCTTTAAAGTGTAAAGATCTTGGTTCCTTCACTATTCCTTGCGTGATTGGTGACCAATTTGAAGGTTGTGCACTGTGTAATTTGGGGTCTTCTATAAATCTTATGCCTCTATCTCTTTTTAAGAAGCTTCAACTAGGGGTAGCTAGTCCTACAACTATTACTCTCAAGTTAGCTGATCAAAGTCTCTCTTATCCATATGGTATCATTAAAGATGTACTGGTGAAAGTTGGCTCTTTTATCTATCCTGCTGACTTCATTGTTCTTGACATGGAAGAGGATCAAGAGATTCCACTAATTGTTGGGAGACCATTCTTGGCTACTGCAAAAGCGTTGGTAGATGTTGAACAGGGAGAGATGATTTTACGACTGGGTGATGAGCAAGTCAAGTTTAAGAGGGACAAAGCAACGAAGTCTCAAAATGAATTCAAACAATGTGTAAGGGTTGTTGTGATAAATGACCTCAATCAAATTGAATTGGATTCAATTGCCATTGAAGAACCCCTTTTTGAGCAACATAGCGTGGAGAGTACTTATAGGCACAGTGAACAAATTCTGAAGATTTATACATCCTTTTCTGGGAAACAATGGCACTGCTTATCTCAACCTCCTTAACATTTTGTCATAGTCAGGCTGAAGACTATAAACCAAGCGCTTCTTGGAAGGCAACCTAATGGTTTGTTTGCAATTATTATTATTATTATTATTATTTTCTTTGTTTCATTTTTCTAGGTTTAAAGATGATGACTCTTCTTGTGGCTGCCAAGTCTTGCTCGGGCACTCTTTCTTCTCTCAAAATTTGAAACATCATGGATGGTACCAGATGAATCACTCCACATCAAAGTTAGAGACTTAAACCAAGGGAGTACTAGTTCCTTTCCCTCTATTAATTTTTGCAACATTGAGGACAATGTTTGATTTAAGTGTGGGGGAGGGATATAATTTCTTTGGTGGTGCTTGTCCTTATTCAATTGAAAAGAATTCTTTTGAAATATTTTTTTATTGTTTAAGATTGACCTTAACTTTGAGCATCCCCCATCTTAGAGAATATTATATCAAGTAAAACAATAAAGAAAAGAGAAGAATGTTTCAATTAAGCCTCTAAGCCTTGAATTGTTGTAGCAATCATGAGATGGACTATGAGAATAGGGATTAGTTTGTAATATGATCAACAGATTATTAGTTTATGAATATTTTGCTACATGATTTCTTTAGGAAATGAGATGATGATCTTTGTTGGCCAAGTAAAACTTTTGTTTAGGGAGATGATTCAAGTGAAAAAAAAATGAATGAGAAGAAAAAAATTTGAAAAAAAAAGAGAAAAGAAAAACAACTCCAATGACTTCTATAGACCGAACTTCGTAACCGATGCTGCATCACCCATGTGCAGGGTCGCGTAAAAAAGGGACCTACAACGGCTCAAGGAAAAAAAATAAAAACATAAAGAAAAAAAAAGAATTGAGTTGTTTCCTACCTGAAGATCCTTATGAAATTAACTTAAAAGCTTGGTTTAGCGGGGGCATTTAAATTTTTCTGGAAAAATTGAGTAGCATAATATTCTTCTACTAATCTTTTTGTTGCGCTTATTACTTGCCGATCCTTTGATCATGGAATGTTAAGAGATTATTATGATTGTTTAAGGCTGTTAGTGACACATGATTATAAGACATTAACTTAAATAAGAATTTGATAATATGATCTAAGTGTGGTGGTGTATTGCTCTATGTTTAGGGATGTCATAAGCAATGTTGTTCTCATCTAGATAATGAATTTTCTTTCTTTTGCTTGAGGACAAGCAAATGTTTAAGTGTGGGGGAGTTTGATAAGTATATATTTTATAATTAAATAAGTATAGATTTTGAGATATATTAGATTAAATTTATTAATATGTGATACTTATTTAATTATCTTTTAGATATTTTTCAAACTTTTAATTAATTAGAAGATAAAAGAGTATATGGGTATGAAATCTACTAATATCGTAACTTATTAGGCAAGGGATATTATCATGCTTATATATATATATATATATATATATATATATATATATATATATAACAAAACAATAGGATATATGTGTCATATATATATATATATATATATGATATAACTATCATATTCTTTTCAGATGATATTTCGGATGAAGCAAGAGTGCGTGGACCCCGCCAATTAAATGAATTGAAAACCCTAAATTGACATCTACAAAAGCGCACACACACGCTAAGAAATGTGAGGAGGGAATGCACAAAAGAAAGGCAGCACCAGGAGAGCAAAAGATCATCTATAAACGCACGACGGCCGAGAGCTGAACGAGACGTTAAAAAACGCACAGGAGCACACGACGAACGAGAACTAGACAGAGAACACACAGATGGAGCAACTGGACTTCAACGATTTAGAGGGAGAGATCATATTCTTGATTCTTTTTCTTTATGAATCTTGAATCTAGAATCTTCTGTGTTGTGATGTTTATTAAAGCAATGTGTAGCTAATTTATCTTTCAACCTAGAGGACCTATGAACTTGTTTGGATTTTAGAGATTATTCCCATTAATTAGTTTGGCTTATTCTTAATTCAGTTTATTTAATCTTGTTTTGATTGTTATTGTTTAGTGATTGGCCACCATTGAACATGTTTTGGGGATTTAAGATTGAACTTGGCAAAGGGAATTTTAAATTGACATTGAGATTAAATAATGTGGAATTAGATTTTTAATTTAATTTGCGTCTAGGATAGAAATATACCTACAAGCTCCACATAATCAAATTAGAGTGAGCCCGAGTTGGATTGCATCTTAATTAGTCGGGTAAGGCATTGCATAAGTAATTGAGATAGGTATATAAATGGACCGAAAGACATTTATAAACATTAATACTCTAGATTAGCTGATTAAATCAAGTTAAAATTAATTTCGTGGGAATAAAATCTAATAAACAAACAAGGGAATAGTGACTCTAGGTTGTCCGTTTTGATATTGAAATTTGCTCTCCTGAAAAGTTTTTGTCGATATTAATTTCTTATCTTATTTGCATTCCTTTCTACTCATTGAAAACAATTCTATTCAACTAAAACGAAAAAGGAAATTTAACACCTAATCACTAGTTGAGTTGAGTCTCTGTGGGATGACCTTGATTTACCACTTGCTATTTTCACAACCCGTACACTTGCGGTGTTTAATTAAATTTTGGTAGCATCAAGTTTATATATATATATATGTGTGTGTGTGTGTGTGTGTGTGTGTGTGTGTGTGTGTGTGTGTGTGTGTAAAGCATGATAATATCTCTTGCCTAATAAGTTACGATATCAGTAGATTTCATACCCATATACTCTTTTATCTTCTAATTAATTAAAAGTTTGAAAATATCTAAAAGATAATTAAATAAGTATCACATATTAATAAATTTAATCTAATATATCTCAAAATCTATACTTATTTAATTATAAAATATATACTTATCATGAAGTTTGTTTTAATGTTTATGGTCCAACAGAGTGAATATGGTTTCTGCTTCTTCATTTTTCACGTGTTTGCTGAGATGATGAGGAGTTGGTATTCTGCAAATATTGCTTCTGTTTCTTTTGTGTGGGCTGGAGGATTGGGTGGATCACATGGGTTTTGAATGGAGGATGATATTGGGCTTTATCAGCTTTAGGTTAGTGTGGCCCGAACTGAAAAGCTGAAGGAATGTATATATATATTTATATAATCATGGTTATATGCTTAAGACGATGAGCAATGCATCCAAAAATATTTCCCTGCTGACACGTGATTTGAGTGGTAATAGGTAATGGGCAATTGATAGGATGAATGGACCAAGACATCAGGGGCTAAAAAAAAAAATGAAATGCACTGCAATATATTTGCTTGGGCCAAGATTGAGAATACTAATTGGGTTTTTAATGAGTAAATAGGAATAAATTAGGTGTTTTTATTTATTTAATTAAATTTTCCACTAATCAAGTTGGTAATTATTCTAGGAAAGTTTTGCAACCTAAACTTTCATAATTTTAGGCCCAATTATCCCTTATTTCATTTATTCTTTTTAAACCAAATCACATCATTAATTTCCCTAAAATATCCAAATTTCAAATCCCAAAATTTGGGATGTTACAAGGTACAATATTGGAAGTGATACAAGGAATAGTGCCTCGACGAGGGGGTAATAGTACTAGAGAGTAGCAGAGGAGTAGAAATATCCTCGTGCTATCACGAGAGGGGATCCAGCCTTAGCAGATATTCCCATAGGTAGAAAAGGTGGCCTTACATGGTGAGGAGGCAACCCTGCTACTTATGATGAGGATAAGGTGGTTGAAGAGGCCTCAAGTAGTGTAGATGACTTTGAGCAAGATGGGATGTTTGAATTGAACATGCCAATACACTACATGGAGTGGTTATTGGATGAGGACATTACTCAAGAGTAAGGGAAGCCGTGACATTCATCTTCCCAAGTGACTAGATTTGAGGTAGAAGTTGTAACATCCCAAATTTTGGACTTTGGGAATTAAGGATTAATTATGGAAAAGTTGGCTTTGAGGAATTTTAAAAATTAAGAAATTGAAATTTAAGGCATATTTTTCATAAATTAAGGACAAATAATTAGGGAATAAGTTTTGGCCTAAATATTTTGGAGATGATATTTTATGGCCAAAATAAATTGATGATGGCAAGAATAGAGTCAAAGAAAATTGTAAGTGATAATTTTAGGCCTATATATTATAGGACTAATATTTTATGGCTTAGGAAATTAAGAATTTATTTTCTTTGGAATTATGCAATAATTGCAATTAAATCTAATTGCAAATGAAATAATGTTTTTAAAAAAGAACAAAGGAATCATATGGCCACGTGAAGCATACAGCCATGAAAATGCATAAGCCCATTATCTTATATCCTTCACGCAAGTCCAGATGTGAAAAACAGCAGACTTCTCCAGCCCAAACACAAAATACTCCCTTCGTTTTCATTCATTCTCCATCCAGCCCATACACAACCTATCCATCAGCTAGCATCTTGCCAAATCCAGAGAAACAGACCACGTGGTAGCAGCAGAAAATCACAACCGAAAACCAGCAGCAAATCAAGCCATCTAAACCAGGTCCAGCGTGTTCTAAGGGAAAGATAGATCACGTATTTCTAAGAAAGTCAGAAGGATCAGAGGCAGCCATGCTTCTCGAGCTACTCAAAGGTTAACCGATGGGTTATGATTCTGGAACCGTTGGGCAACGTCTGGACTGCGGTGTTTTGTTCTCGTCTGGGCTTGGGTCTTTATATAGGAAGCTCTTCGTTTTTCACTGTGAACTACCAAAAGAAAAAGAGAGAAAACTGAGAGAGTGAGAAGAGGGAGAGACCGAGAGTGAGGGAGAGAGAGATTGAAACTTCATCTTCCCCTGTATCGTCGTCGGGAACAGAGCTGAAAACCAGTCTCCCCATTCGACTGGAATCTTGGAGGTAAGCCATCGAATCCTTCTTCCTAAACTTCCTGTCAGTTTTCTTTTCCCTCAAAAAGCCTGTGTGATTGATCTTAGAAGTATAAACCTGCGGAAACTGAAAACGAAAGAAAAACAGGAAAGAAAAACGATGAAAGTATGTTTCTTATGCGTGTTTATATAAGTGTAGTATTGCATGGGTGAGTGTTTTTCTTTTCTGAATCCTTATATATATTAAAAACGTAGCTGATCAAAGATGGAATCATGGCTGGATAAATATATATACTTGTGTACCCTGACTAGATGAAGGAAGAGAGAGTATATCAAAGAAACTTACTGATAGCTTATTATGGTTTCACTGTCAAAACATTGCTGAAGTTATAATGCATAAAGAGAAGAAGAGAGAAAAAAAAAAAAACAAAGTGCTAGACGTGTGTATGCATATGTAATGCAGTGAGGAAGGAGGGGTTGCTGTGTGCATTAAGCATGTATATAGCATAAAACGATGGATGCTTTGGGGTAAAGGAAAAGATATATATGTATATAAGAAAGAAGAAAACGTTGGAATGCTGTAAGAATTATTTTGCTGCATGGTAATTTGAAACCGTGAAGGATCAGGGAGGAGAAGAAAATGCTCATGTGAGTTTAATCTATAAATATATGTGCACACACACACATATGTTGAGTGTGCTGTGTGATTGAGTTTAAGAAAGTGACATCTTTCGGTTTATGGGAGTATAAAAGGAAGGAAGAGTTATTGTGTCCTCTGGTCTGTGAAAAGAAAAGAAGATTAGACGTGGGTATAATATAAGTGTATATATGTATAAAACATGCATAATGAAGCCATGACCTATTTGTGAATATAATAATAAAAGATGCAAGCCATGTGTATGCTGTTGCATGTGGGAATAATTGATGAGTATGGATTTTTGGAGATTTTGTTAAGTTATTGAAATGACAGAATATACAAATAAAGAACATGGATAGTTGTAATTTTATTTGTATTGTAATTCATGTATTTAAGTTAGTTAGTGTTTTAGTTCACTTTGTTTTAGTTGCATTGTTATTTTTGTTGTAACCAATTCAAGTGGGTCCCACTTGTAAATAGGGATAAGTGACTATTATAAGTACACGATTGATACTGTACAGAAGATACATTGAATAATATTTTTCTTCAGTTTCATATCTTCACCTTTCTCTGTTTTTCCTTTCTCTCTCTCGTGGATACCCTAAACCCACGATACCAGGTATCAGACCCTGGTTCTTCAGTTTGTCTTTACTGGATTTTCAATTGTTACATGGTATCAGAGCAAAGATCACCGCCATGGAAGCATCCTCTACTGGTCATCCACTCGTTGCAACTCCGACGAATTCAACACCCGATTTGTTGAGTCCATACTACCTTCACCCTAACGAAAATCTAGCGCTGATTCTCGTCAGTCCGATACTCACTGGGCCAAATTATCATAGTTGGTCAAGGGCTATGCGCACCGCGTTGCAATCCAAGAACAAATTGGGATTTGTTGATGGATCGATTCAAATGCCTCTTCTGTCGAGTTCTTTTCACTCCACCTGGGTTCAATGCAACACAATGGTTTGTTCCTGGCTAACGAGAGCGATTTCTCTGACAATCGCACAAAGTATTTTGTGGTTGGACAAAGCTAGCGACATTTGGACTTATTTGCGAGATCGATTGGCGCAAAGTGACATATTCAGGGTAGCTAAGCTGCAAGATGAAATTCATTCGTTACGGCAAGGAGACTTGTCAGTTAGTGAATACTATACCAAACTCAAGATTTTCTGGGATGAGTACATGATATTACGACCTATTTCTCGTTGCTCTTGTAATTTCTCCTGTTCTTGTGAAAAATCCCGTGATCAAGATTATACTCTGAGGTTCTTCAAAGGCTTGAATGAACGTTTTGTCTCTGTCAAATCACAAGTTATGCTATTGGACCCCCTTCCCTTAGTAAATCGTGTTTTTTCTCTATTGGTCCAACAAGAGAGGGAAATGTTACCTAGTCAAGGAGTGGAACCTATTGTCCTATTCAATAAAGGACCGATGAAGTCATATTCACCCTCATCGGGTTCTAACAATAATTCTGGATATAGTGCTGGCTGAGGTTTAGGAAATGGTGCTGGTTGTGGTTCAGGAAATAGTGCTGGTCGTGGTTCAGGTAATGATAAGCACTGTACCTATTGCAACAAGCCTCGTCACACAGTGGATACATGTTATCGTAAGCATAGATTTCCCCCTGGATTCAAGTTCAGAAATCAGTCTTGTCCATCAGTTCATCATATTCAGACACAAGATCAGGTCACTAATTCTATTCTAGAGCAACCTAAGGCATCTAATGGCATTATGTCAAATCCCGTTCCACAATTCACACCAGAACAGTATCAAAAGATTCTTGCTCTTGTTCAAAGTAACCCAGTTGCCCCCTCTCAGTCAACGTCTATCCCATCTATTCATCATATTTCATCATCACATTAATCTCCAGGTAACTTTGTTCCTTTTAATAGTTTTTCTCCTAAGAAATCCTGGATAATTGATACTGGGGCAACATATCATGTTTGCCATTCTTTGGATTATTTTATAGAATATCATTCGATTAAACCCATCCTTATTAAACTTCCTGATCATAGTCACATTACAGCAACTATTTCTGGCACCGTGTGTATTTCTCAATCCTTAACTCTCCATAATGTATTCTATATTCCTAAGTTTGCTTTTAACATTCTTTCTATGTCTAAACTCACGGTTGCTATTCCTTGTTGTTTCATTTTTTTTGCCTTCTATTTGTTATCTTTAGGTGCTTTCTCTCTGGAAGACGATTGGTACAGCTGAAGTGTTTGAGGGCTTATATTTCCTTAATCCTGTAACACCATCTGGTCTGCCTACTGCAACACTCCCTTCCACAATAGCTATGAGTACTTCAGCAACTGACTCTGGCCTGCCTACTACAAAATTTGATTTGAAAATCATCGTTTAGGTCACACTTCACCTTCCACTTTACACATTTTACATAAACAATTTCCTTTTATACACTGTCAATCGAAACTTGATCCTTGTGATGTTTGTCATATGGCTAAGCAAAAGAGACTTTCATTTCCTGTAAGCACATCTTCGAGTAATAACATTTTTTCCTTACTCCATACTGATATATGGGGTCCCTTTGCTATTACTTCTATTAGAGGTTATAACTATTTTTTGACTATTGTGGATGATTTTAGCCGTTATACTTGGATTTTTCCAATGAAATCTAAATCTGAGGTTCGTGTTCACCTCCAAAACTTCATTGTTTTTGCTGTTACCTAATTTCAAGCTGATATTAAAGTTGTTTGTTCTGATAATGGCTTAGAATTTTCCATGGAATCTTTTTGTAAGTTAAAAGGTATTATACATCAAACTTCTTATGTTGAGACTTCTCAACAAAATGGTATTGTGGAACGCAAACATCAACATATTTTAAGTGTTGCTCGTGCTCTTTTGTTTCAATCTAACCTCCCTAAATCTTTTTGGTGTTTTGCTATTTCTCATGCCGTTTTTCTTATTAATTGTTTACCTTCTCCATTACTCCATCAATCTACTCCTTTTTCCTTATCGTATGATAAACACCCCTCGTATTCTGATTTTAAAGTTTTTGGCTGCTTGTGTTATAAATCCACTATTTCAGCACATCGTTCAAAGTTTGACCCCCGAGCTTCCAAATGTATCTTTCTTGGTTTTCCTGACAATACAAAGGGATTTTTGCTTTTCAATGTTCGTAATAATCAAATTTTTATTTCTCGTGATGTTGTTTTTTATGAGTCCTCTTTTCCTTATCATTTACAACCATCACATGACAGTGTAGTTTCTCTTCCTACTGATACTTCTTCTCTTGACTATTCTCTCCCTGTTCCCACTACTCACCCTATCTCTATTTGTGACATAACCCTTGTTTCTGCTTCTACTTCTTCTGATCCTCTGGTTTCCCCATCCCCTGTTTCTGTTTCCATTATTCCCATTCGTTCAAAACCTTTGATTTCCTCTCGTGTCCCTTCTAGAAACAGAAAACCACCATCTTATTTGCAGAATTATTATTGTTTAGCCTTAACTACTTCAGCTGTCCCATTTTCTTCAGGAGATAAGTATCCTTTCTCTCTTTGTCTTTCTCCCTCTTTATCCTCTTCTTATCGTACTTTTTGTCTCAATCTTTCTACTGATGTCATTCCTACCACATATCGTTAAGCCTCAAAATATAAGCCTTGGCGTGATGCTATGGATGCTGAAATAGTTGCTCTTGAACAGAATAAAACCTGGACTTTGACTACTTTACCTGATGGGAAGCAACCCATTGGTTGTAAATGGGTATTTACCAAGAAATACAAATCTGATGGTTTTCTTGATCGTTACAAAGCTCAATTGGTAGCTAAGGGTTTCACACAAATGGAAGGTATTGATTATTTTGATACTTTTTCACATGTTGCTAAGATGACCACTATTCGTCTCTTACTTGCTCTTGCTGCTGCCAATAAATGGTACCTTCACCAACTTGATGTCAATAATGCCTTTTTGCATGGTGATTTGAATGAGGAAGTTTATATGGTTTTACCTCCTGGCTCTTATTCTACTGATTCTTCTCTTGTTTGTCGCCTTCAAAAGTCTCTTTATGGTCTCAAACAAGCTAGTAGACAATGGTTTCATAAACTTTCCTCTGTTCTTATTTCTGTTGGTTATGTAGAGTCCAAAGCCGATTATACTCTGTTTATTAAGGCCTCTGGATCTAGTTTTACAGCCTTGTTAGTGTGTGTGGATGATATACTTCTTACTGGTAATGACTTATCTGAAATTACTACTGTTAAAACCACTCTTGATCACCTCTTCAAGATCAAGGATCTTGGTTCAGCTCGCTATTTTCTTGGTCTTGAGATTGCTCGTAATCATTCTAGAATTTCTTTGTGTCAACGCAAATTTGTTATGGATCTTTTGACCGATACATGGTACCTGGATTGTAAACCTATTTCTACTCCCATGGATCCAAAGGTCAAGTTGAGTAGTCATTCTGGTACTCCCTTAACTGATGTTAGTTCTTATCGTCAACTCATTGGACGTCTTTTATACTTAACTACTACTCGACCTAACATTTCTTTTGCAACACAACAATTGAGTCAATTTATGGCTGCCCCTATTGATTCTCACCTTCAGGCTGCTCATCGTGTTCTCCGGTATTTGAAATCTACACCATCTCATGGTCTATTCTTTCCATCGACATCTGATTTGTCTTTAAAAGGTTTTAGTGATAGTGATTGGGCTGCTTGTCTGGATTCTAGACATTCTGTTACTAGTTATTGTATATTTTTGGATAATGCACTTATTTCTTGGAAATCGAAGAAGCAAAGTGTTGTCTCTATTTCTTTTTGTGAGGATGAATATCGGGCTCTTGCTATGACTACTTGTGATATCCAATGGCTCTCCTATTTGTTGGCTGATTTGCGTGTTTCACGGTCCAAAGCTATTCCTTTATATTGTGACAGTCAGTCTGCCATTCAGTTGGCTTCTAACCCTACTTTTCATGCTCGTACTAAACATATCAATTTAGATTGTCATCTCGTTCGGGACAAGGTCAAAGAGGGTGTTATTCGGTTACTTCCTGTTCGTACTCAGCATCAACTTGCTGATATGTTTACCAAGCCTCTTGGTTTTGGCTCTTTTTATTCTCTTACCTCCAAGCTGGGCATGATTGACACCAATGCTCCAGCTTGTGGGGGCTGACAGAATATACAAATAAAGAACATGGATGGTTGTAATTTTATTTGCATTGTAATTCATGTATTTAAGTTAGTTAGTGTTTTAGTTCACTTTGTTTTAGTTGCATTGTTATTTTTGTTGTAACCAATTCAGGTGGGTTGATAAATCCTAATTTTCATATATTTTATCCCACCTTATTTCATTCATTTTGGGGATTATTTTAGGTTAGTTTAGATATATTAGATAATATTTGGATTGTTAGCCAATTTTAGAAAATAATATAAATATGAATTAATTATAAGATATTAAGTTTAAATTATTAATGTTTTGATTGATATCTTACGATTAAATAATATCTCTTGATATATGATATATTGTGATTTTATAAGATCCTATGGTACATAATTTTTCAGGATAACTAAAAGAAAATCCAATAGTAAAATTTTATAGGGCTGCTGAATTTTATTGGACTCAAGTTGGTACCCAAAAGCCCTCATCTCCTCCCTTTTAATTAACCTAACTTTGCCTATAAAAGAAGATGACACAAGCAAAGGGGGCCGCCAGATGATGAAAAGCTGAATCACGATACAAAAATTGAGAGGCTGAAGATGAGACGCCGCGCGAATTGAAGACCAGAGACGCAGCTACAGAATCAAAATCGACAATTCTTCAATTCATCTCTCTCACGGCCCTACACTTCCAACAACCATTGATTTATTCTTCTCATCACGCAGAGAGCCACGTACAGCCAAGGGTGTGTTGATTAATTATTCAACCCACACAATTACTCTTCCAATGGTGACGTTTTTGGAGTTTGGAGGGTGGAAAATTTCCATGGAAGCTTAAATCTTTGGGAGGCAACTTGGGAGGAGCATGAAGGAAGCTAAGGCCTAGGTCTTACACTTGAAGACCACAAGGGAGTGTTGTTCTTTTTATCTTTTTAATTTAAACTTGAGATTATTTAGTTTTAAATAATTCCGAGTTGTGTTAATTGAGAACAATCTAGTTTTAGATTGTAAACTTATTTCTTTTGGATTAGACTGGTAATTCGAAGTTTTATGCTTATTGTTAGACTCTTGTTTGCAACCTTTGGATTGTCAATTAAATTAGTAATTGAGTTTTCGTTATTAATTTAATTGTTAATTTGATTTATCATCGTAATTGTTTAATTGGGTTGATAAATTATCTGGTTGTTCAATTAGATAATTGTAAACAAGATTTCCAAGATTATTTTGTGTTTTGTTTTTAATGGGTTTAATTAGCCACCGCTTATTCCATTATGAGTTTTCTAGTGGAATAGGTGTTATTGAGCTAGAGGGTTTCCCATGTTCGATTGGGTAATTAAATTTATTAATCTCCTTTTGGTCTAATTAATTGATTTAGGCTAAGAAAGTTGACTCCATGCAATTCCTAAGTTGTCCCCTTCATCATCATCACTGAATTAAATCTTATTATTTTATTTGCTTTTAATCAATCTTTTTAGTAGGATTTTAATTATTTTCTCATAAGAAAACCCCCCAAAAATTGCATTCAACTCATATAGAGTAGTCTCATTCTTATATAGGTTTAAGAGTCAATTGCATTATTACATTTAGTTAGTTAATTGCATATAGGTAATAGTATTTTGCATTCTAGTTTAGGTCCATTTACATTCTACTACATCTTTTACCACTTGAAAATTAGTCCTAAAGAAAACCCACAGCTTGCTTCTTGGGAGAATGACCTAGGTTGACCCTAAACTGCATAATTAATTAGGACCTAGTTTAATTGATCACTTTAACGACAAAAGTACCATCGATCAATTTTGGCGCCATTGCCGGGGAGCAATGGTTAGGCTTTAGGTTTGAGTTCTAGGTGATTTTTTTTTTTTTTAGGTAGTTGTTTATCGGATCCAGTCCACTCTTGAAAATTTAAACTTGATCCCTTATATGATGGCTTGGAATGCTTCAATTTATGACAATAACTATTATACTTCTATGCCTTTTCATTATGACTATGGAGTTGGGCAGATATATGATCCATATTCAAGTGCACATAATCTTGGATGGCATGATCACTCAGATTTTGGATATGTCAATCAAATTGTTCCAATTGATAATGTGTACTCCAGATTACATAATAAGATGGATGTTATGATGACAATCCTTCAAGAAGGGGCAGTAGTGTAGCGTCAACAGACTCAATCTCTACAAACTCAAATAGAGGAGTTGTCAAAAGCAATTAACAATCGGCAAAGTGAAGATTTAGAGGTTCAGAGTGAATTTCCATATGGTAATATACTTTCACCTTCTAATGATTCATCCCCTTTTTCTTCCACCACTTCAAATGAAGGGATGATTAGTATATTAGCGGAGTATGCATGCACTGATGTTGTTTCTGAATTGGCTAGTTCTATTGACTTAAATTATATTGAATCTTGTAATGCATGTATTAATACTTCTCCTCATACCTTTGATCCTATGAACTCTATTGATTCTGATGAGGAAGTTGATGAAGAAATTGTTGTTGACCCCAGACACTATTAATTTTAAAGATTCCCTGCTTAACACTAATCATGACAATGCTTTGAATGATGGAAGTAATATCTCTATTGATTTTATTGATACTACTCATGATCTTGACATGATTGTTCTTAGAAGGGATACTATTAAAGATAAGTGTGGGAGAAGCCTTGATTTAGATATGCATTTAGAGGGTAAAACCATATTGAATCATGATTTGAGTAAGCATGGTGAGACCATTCTGAGTGATCACTTAATTCATCCTTTAGAGAATTTGACTCTTACTGAGGAGAGTCATATTGACTTTGTGGGTTGTTCAAAATATCTGGAAGCTCCAATACTTTCTGTCGATCAATTTCTTTTGGGATCTTCCTTTATTCTAGATCAATCAAATTTTATTGATTATATTCATATAAAACGAGATACTGCTTGGAACTATGATTTTGTGCAGGTACATAGATTGATTCCTCCTATCCAAACACCTTCTATACTTGAGCTAAAACATTATCTGTGGATCTTAAAAAAGGAGATGGTTGTTGAACATAAAAAAGGACATCACTAGTGCTTTCATGTGACTTACAACCAGACAAAGGAGAGAAGCCAATTATGCCACTTCATTTGAGCCTCCAAGCTTTTAATAGTCTGGTTGTATTCCTTCCTTACTCTTTCACTTGTATGGCTGATTGTTACTGGCTAGACCTATATTTTGCATTGAGGACAATGCATAATTTAAGTGTGGGGGAGGGATTTTGTTCTTACTTTTGGTTTTTGTTTTTCGTTTTCAAAATGAGAAAAAGAAAAATATTTCGGTTTTTGCTTTGGTTTTTGTTTCTTGTTTTCAAGAAAAGAAAGAAAATTTTTAATGTTAAAATTGTAAGTTTTTAGTAACTTTAGTATGATGCATTCTTGATTTGAAGAGTGATTGATCATATTTTGAGTTGGTGAACCTAGTGGCAATGAATTTGATTTTGGTGAATTTAGGCTAGTGATCATATTCCCAGTGAGATTTTGAGCCTAATACAGATATATATATATTTTTTTAAGTTTGTACCCCTATCTCTTTGCTTAATCTAGAACTTGATTTGAATCTTATTTGAGGCTGCATTTTACGCATGAGTATTCATAAAAATGATAAAGGCATTTATTCCATTTTAGCCAGAAAGCCTACCCTTTTTCATACATATATCCTTTGTTTAAGCCCTTTGAGCCTATCTATTTATTTTTTCCCCATTTTGTCTACACCCATCCCACTTGTAAATAGGGATAAGTGACTATTATAAGTACATGACTGATACTGTACAGAAGATACATTGAATAATATTTTTCTTCAGTTTCATATCTTCACCTTTCTCTGTTTCTCCTTTCTCTCTCTCGTGGATACCCTAAACCCACGATACCAGGTATCAGACCCTGGTTCTTCAGTTTGTCTTTACTGGATTTTCAATTGTTACATATGCTGTACATACAAAAGGAATTTGAGAATAATGTTTAAGCTTTGAGATCTTGTGATTTTGTTAGGAAATTAAATTAAAAAATGCATGTTATAAATATGCTCAAAATTCACATGAAGCATAAATTAAGTAGTATAGTATTGGTCAAGGTTTTTAAAAGAAAACCATGAGAGTCATTAAATAAGTACATTTAATTATGTTCTTAAAAAATGGTTAATATCTGTAGACTCTAATTGATTATTTATGAAAATACTAAGTTAAAGGAGAAAGATAATACTTGGGGGTTTAAATAATAGTGAAGAAATAATTAAATAGAATAAATGGGGAATTATTATTATTATTGGGAACAATAATAATAATAATAACAACAACAACAATGATGATGATGATAATAAATTATTATTATCATTAGAAAAAGGATTAATAATTATTAATCCTCTAAACTAATTCGCGTAATTAGTTTCTTTGCGATTCGAATAAGTGACTAACAGCGATGATAAACATTTTTAGGCAGACTTTGACATCATTTTCTGATCTCAACAACTTCAGTACATAGATAAGGAATCAAGGTTGAGGTGGGTAACTCTAATCTTGTAAGAATGGGTATAAGTGTTTATGTATTAATTAACTGATCAAATACGTTGGTTGATTTACTTGTTATATGTTATTCCGGGCCATGGATTTGAGGTTGCGGTCTTATGGGGCTGCGTGTCCTAGACAAGGACTGCGGTTCTTGGCCATTAACTGCGGTTACAGTTATTTGAATTTGTAAATGCTTCCATGCTTTAACATGTGCTATTCTGTCATTGATGACTTCCTAATTTTAATAGATTTAAGGTATATTTTGATATATTTAGGAAGTCATTAATACTAAATTAAAGAGATTTTCTTAAGATTTTAAGAGAAATCAAATTGGTACATCATTGATAGGATTTCCATTTAAAATAAATGTCTTTGAGTTTAGGAAATAAATAATAGTGATCAGAAGTTTTAAAAAGAAAAAAAATAATTATTTCTATTATTATTATTATTTATTATTATTACCCTTTTTAGTATTATTATTTAGTTTTTCCTTGCTCTTCACAGATCACGTGACTTTGGACTTTGGTTTGAATTGAATGGCAAAATGGGCCCACAATTCATTCAATTAATGGAATGAATGAAACCCAGAAGGCTGGACGGGATATAGACAGAGAATAGAGACGCACAAAATGAATGGAAGGAGGGTCTGGACAAATCAATTAAAGAGAAGAGGTGCACGACATTTTGGAAGGAATTTCGCTGGGCCCACGCTAATGATTTATTGGAATGAATTGGAGAATGGAATTGGGCCACGGAGTAAATGGAAATTGGGCTAATAATTGATGGATGGAGGAGATGGATGTGTGGGCCACCAGGGAAGATTGGATCAATGAATGATTAAATGAAGACCTAAAACACTGACGCATTTGACGAGAAGAGGGGAGAGGCAGCCGAGACACAGAGCAGAGGCGTGATATTTCGCTGGGCGGAAGAACGAAGAAGCAGAGGAGCAACGATTTGGTCAGAGCTTCAGTTGAATAGTCCTCTATCTCTATCTTGTGATTTTTCTCATGTCTCTAAATCTGGATATTAATTTTTTGTGTTGTCTTGGATTTTCTTATAGGCATGTCTAGCTAGTTTGTTTTGCAACCTAGAGGAGTTATGAACTTATAGGTGGATTAAACTGAGTTTTCATTATTTAGTTATAATTAATATTGATTTTGGTTACTTAATCTTGTTTAATTTTATCTATTTAGTGATTAACCATCGTTGAATATAATTTTGAGAATTAGGATTTACCTTGACGAAGGAGATTTTAATTAGGCTTTGAGATTAAGCAATATGGGATTAAATTTCGATTTAATTTGCAATTAGGATAGACATATACCTAATAGCCCCATATAATTGTAGAAGAGTGTGTCTAAATTAAATTGCCTCTTAAGTAATTTTGTTAGACATAACAATTTATACTTAAGAGAGAGTTGTAAGTGGACCGAAAGACACTTATAGCTATTTATACTTGAGATTAACAAAATTGATATGAAGGGTAATTAAATTAGTGAAAACAAAGTTTATGAAGTTAATAAGGGATTAGTGACTCTGGGTTGCTTATTTGATTATTGTGGTAGTTTCTTTGTTTTAATTTTAGTTTTGATTTCTTTTCTCATAATTAAATTCAACTTGGTTTGTTCAACTTAAACGAAAGTGTAAAATTAATGCTTAACTGAAGTTTTGGTATAAAGTCCTTGTGGAAACGATACTTTCTTCACTCTTTATTACTTGATACGGCCCGTATACTTGCGGAGTTATAGGCTTTAAAGTTTTGCCCTATCAAGTTTTTGGCGCCGTTGCCGGGGATCGAACTTGGGTCACCCGCGTGACAGGCGGGAATACTAACCACTATACTACAACGATAGGCGTGAAAGCATAAATGCCCTGTAAGTCATTTATGCTTTCATACATGTGCATGAGATTAACTGTTACCCTGTGGTTTATTCATTTAGACTCCAGCCTACATGAAAGATACAGGCATTGGTTTGGGATCAAAGGGCAAAGAGCAACTGTAATGGTTACAACAAATGGAACGCCTTGGACAATTAGGATTAATTAGTGTGTATTTAACGTTTATCATCCGCCTAGTTTTGGATTAATGTAATTAACATCCAATTATCAAATGAATGCGAATCGCGAAAAATTAGACTGTATTTTCCAAACTAAGTTAATTTCAAAAACTTCAATTACAAAATCAAGTCGTCCAAATCACCTTGATTCCCATACTCGTTAACTCTGATTAAATAAAGGCCCTAAAGGCTGGGTGTCACAAAAGTTGAAGGTAAATTTAAATATTGTTTTAATAAATGTAATATTTAAATTCCATATGTTTATTAATTTTGTGCTTAATTGTAATAAAATATGTTGTGAATTGTACAGATGAGCAGGAGAATATCAGAATGAGAAGGTTGAATATGGCTAGTTTGAATGTGATCAATGGGCCACGTATTGTAGTTTTGTGGAATGAGCACATAGATGAGTTGATCGAGAACGGTAGTTACTTGTTCAACGACTGGCTGTCTAACTTTGGCGGGAATTGGTTTTGGTTTCCCATCCACTTCTAAGATTGGAAGAATATGCCGTTGGATCAGAAGAAAAAAGTTTTTTCAGATGTTTTTACGGTAATTAATTGAATTTAATTATAGTATATATATTAATAGTTATTATTTTAGGTCTTTTGAATTAATTAATTAAAAGTTTAATTGTCATACAGACAGAGTTTAAAGTCTGGGACAGTATGAAGAGGTACACGCTCATTAAGATGGGACAGCTTGAAGAACAAGAGTTTAAAGTTTAATCACTCAATATGCTTTTTGGATGTGGGGAAAAAAAAATACCAATGAACATCCAAGATATGGGCAAAAATACTAGGACCATTAAATATAAGATAACGCTATTACTTTGTAAGATAGGGCCTATGTTTTTTTGTTTGTTTGTTTTGTTTTTTTTTTTTTTGCATATGCACATGTGAAAAGAAGGGTCTTATATAATGATTGTGACATTTTTGTTCACATTCTTGAGTATTCATGGCTAATTTGTGTTAGCTCCCATGTTTGTTTTGATGATAACTAACCTAAACTTAGCTAACAAAGTGTGAAAATCATATCTGTTGAGTTTTTCGGTCACATTGACTCAAGTCAAGAGAATATGACTCGAGTCCAAGACAAAACTCGAGTTAGAGAATGTGACTCGAGCCAAGGTGCTTAAGAAATTTTAATAATTGAGTCATGTTAACTCGAGCCAAGAAAATGTAACTCGAGTTTAAGCCAAGACTCGAGCCAATGACAGATGACTCAAGCCAGCAGCATAGTACTATGAATTTCTTGCTTTATCGACTTCTAACCGTTAATCTCAAAATCACGTCTTCTGACTTTAGCCAACAACAAGTGGCTTGAGTTTGTTCCAAAACTTGAGCTAGGCCAGAGTGACTCGAGCCATAAGCTATATATTTTGATTTCTTACATAGTTGATTTTTTACCGTTGTATATTCAAAAATATATTTTTGACTCGAAGCTACAACAGCAGACTCGAGTTTGTGCCAAAACTCGAGCCAAGATCATTTGACTCGAGTCTAGGGTGATTCAGACTGAGAACTTGACTTGAGCTAGAGTAATTGACTCAAGCCAATCATGATAACTTTTGAAACAAAATCCTTGTTTGAAACATAGTAGATTTTAAATGTCATTCAGTTGATTTATGCTCCTTCATATTATTATTTCTAATCACGTTCAATGAGTTTGTTAATGAGTCTCAGGGAAGATTAATGCTAATCTGCATTAAAGAAAGGATGATGTCAGATGCATTTAATGCTAAAGCAGATATTCTCCATATAAGCAAGAAATCCTCTAAGCATTATAAAGTAGCCTCACACTTTACTTGGTGTGTCAACGGTTGAATGAAGAATGTCAACGATGAACCAGGAACATTCTCTCTCAGAAACATTTACTCAACGTAAATTCTTAAAAGTCATAAAAGCCCTGTGACAGAAGAATGTATCTTCTCAAGACAAACCTTCACCAACCACCAAGCATTTAATGAAGTAGCAACATCATATAATATTGACGCCAAGAGTAATGGAAATACAAAACAGAGACACGGCTACATTTATGATGGCATCAATGTCGAAAGTATAAAAGGATCAAGCATTGAATATCGCCAACTACCGAAGCTACCGAAATGCTGTGCATTTAATTTTATCATTCATTGTAACTCTCTGTTTTCTGTAACTTTATACTCAATTGCACTTCAGTGATTAACACTCTATCTACTCGTGAGGAGTTTAGATTTATTACTTTGGTTATCTGTAAAAATCTTGAGGTTGGGATCTCATGTGTTGGGCAAACAATTACATCTTGTAATGGGGAGTGATCAGTGAGAGTATCATCCAAGTATAGTGTAATTGTGCTGTGAGAAGTAGTGGAAATCCCAGGTGTTCTAGGGACTGGATGTAGGTCAAAGTCTTAGACTGGACTAGGATATATCGTGTGTCTCTGTTTACTTCTTCTGTTTTGTTTTCATTTATGCTTGCTTGTTGAACGTTTTCGAAAAGATTTTTAAAATCACCTATTCACCCCCCTCTAGGTGATATTCCATCATATTTCATTTTCATTTTTGTACCTTAAATATAGTCACTACTACAAAAAACGTAAAAAAACATCCTAAATTAGAGACAAAAAACGTCCTTTTTGAGAAGGACGTAGGAACAGGGGAAGTAATATATAAGGCATCCTATAGTCAATATTTTAAGGCGTCCTATATTAACTATAGGACGCCTTTTTAAGGCGTCCTATAGTTAATATAGGACACCTTTTTAAGGCGACCTATATTGACTATAGGACACCTTATGTAAGGCTTTTTTTTTAAAAAAAAAACCAAAACTTATTCTCATAACTACTCGCTAATCCATTATTCCTTGTCTCTCGACCCATGCATAATATAATCACAACCCAACAAAAACCTATTCTCACAAGCAATGCTTTAACAATGGAAGCATATTGTAACAGTAAACTATATCAACAAAACACAAAAAGTTATTACACACACACACACACGTGTTTTTGCACAATCATATGACAGCCCCTGTTTTTGGTTTCATTTTCGGCAAGCTTTATTTTAGATCCCTTTAACTTCATACTAAGCGAGATCGTGATGGAGAAATGAAGGGAAGGGAAGTATAACAGTTACCTTTGAAGCTTCCGTCGAAACGTTGAAGAATGATGCTGATTCGCTACGGATCTGTTTTGTTTTCTATCAAAGCTGAATGGTTAAAGTCTGCTGGAAAAGTCGAGAAAACAGAGGCAATGAAGAATCCAAGTCAGAGAAGAAGAGACATGAATGCAAACAATATCTAAAGTGAAAAAAGAGAGAACTCTTCAATGTCGTCGTAGAATTGTACAATGAGCTCTGAATCTTGAGTTTGTCTGGGAAAGATATACAGATCCGTAACACACCATCAAGCCTAAGGAAGGAGAACGTATGAGCATCAGTATATATATAATACAGGGGGAGTAAAATTAGGACTTTAGGCGTCCTATTTCTAAACATAGGGCGCCTAAAAATTTTAAAAAGGACTTTAGTTGTCCTATATTTAAATATAGGACACCTAAAGTCCCAAAAAAATGACTTTAGGTGTTCTATATTTAAATATAGGACGTCTAAAAATTGTACATATACCGCCAAATTTTTTTTCAAAAAATTCTCTAGGTGCCAATAAATTATAAGTGCCAAAAATAAATATAGGTGTCCTATTTTGAAATACAGGACACCTAAAGTCCCAAAAAAAGGACTTTAGGTGTCCTATATTTAAATATAAGATGCCTAAAGTCTCCACATCTATCGCCAAATTTTTTTTCAAAAAATTCTCTAGTCGCCAATAAATAATAAGCGCAAAAAAAAAAATAAATATAGGTGTCCTATTTTGAAATATAAGACACCTAAAGTCCAAAAAAAAAAAGACTTTAGATGTCCTATATTTAAATATAGGACGCCTAAAGTCTCCACATCTACCGCCAAATTTTTTTTCAAAAAATTCTCTAGGCGCCAATAAATAATAAGTGTCAAAAAATAAATATAGGTGTCCTATTTTAAAATATAGGACACCTAAAGTCTCAAAAAAAAGGACTTTAGGTGTCCTATATTTAAATATAGGACGCCTAAAGTCTCCACCTATATTTTTTACTTCCTTTTTTAAAATAAGGACATCTTTTGGGGAAGTAGTATCCACTTTTTGTAGTAGTGAATTTAAATCAAAATATTGGCTCAAGGGAAAAATTTGTATGTAAATTTAACAATATTATTTTATGTATCAAATGTCGTTAAATTTTGCACTAATACTTAAAATTTGATACTAATATTCTAATATTAAATACTGACATATTAAAATTTGATAACAAGAACTTAAGAAATACTGATATTGCCAAAGTAACATTCAATTTTGGACCATTATTATCAAATTTTTGTAGAAATTTTATTTTTTTGTTGAAAATTTTAAAAATCTTAGACCAAAATGAAAATGAACTTCATATTTTGGTATCAATACTATTCTTGTAATATCCCAAATTTTCTCAAAAAAAAAAAAATGTATGATGTATTTGCATTTGGAGAAAATAAATAGTGAAATTTCAACCAAAGGTCAATTTTACCCAAAATACCCGATTTCGCTAGAATAAAAAATTTTGAGACATATGTTGGTACCAATGGATATAAGGCATCAATACATCTTTGTTCCATTTTGGAGCATTAAATTGGACTATAAAGGATTGAAACGAAGTTGCTTGAGTCTCACTGGAAATTTTGAAGGAAAAAAAATTGAAGGTTAATTGCACCCTTTACGAATATGTGCCGTATGTCTCATAATTAATCTAAATTTTTGGGGACATGAGCATGGATTATGAGCCAATAAAATGGGTCAATATTTCCCTAAAAATGTATCAAGAATTTTGGTTAATTGGATTGCAAAAGGAAAAGTTGAAATCCAACTAAATTTGTAACTAATGGCATATTCGTAATATCGTAGAAAATGAAGGGCAATTTGGTGCAGCCCTTGTAAACCAACCTCTGGATCCTAATTAATCAGACTCTTCTCAATTGTTCATTCAGCTCGTCTTGCATCAGCTGAAACCATTACGCCATAGAAGAAATTCAAGGGAAGAAAAAGAGTGAAATTTTTGTGAAATCAAGGTAATTTTTCGTGTTACGGACTTGTAATCTCTAATCCTTTCCTCCTCTTACCCTTTAATCATGAAATTTACTTCTATTCAAAGGTGATCATAGTTCTGATCAGAATCTTAGGGAACCAAGAAAAGAAGGAAATGTTGCGAGAAACATTGAACAACGATTAAGGTAAGCGATTCTAAGCCTACTGGTGGCGTATTGGTGTTTAGTTGTGATTTCTTTGGTTTTCTACCTTTTTGGTTGTATGAAACCCTAAGGGAAAGGTCTGCTTGAGTCCCAAAAAGAGAGTTATCATATATATATGATTGAAATAATGAGATAAAATGCAGACAGGAACCAAAATTAGGGTGTCCGTGAAGTAGAATTGACAAGAATTCTTGGTACCTTAAACCCTGATTTCGGTTGGTACAGGGCAGAGCTGGGGAGTTTGATTTTGATAATTTTAATGGTTCCATTGTGTTCAAAACGAAAAATTGTGTGGGGTATAGGTTTGGTAAGAATTTTGAAAGCTCCAGGATTGGATTATACCGAAACTAGCAATCTGTTTGGAAAATCCTATATGGGCAGAGAAATTTTGGCACGTTTTTAGGGTAGTGAATGATGTTGGATTACTATGAAATTTTACATGGTTAAAGTAGACATCATAAGCTTTAATTTGATATGTAACACTTATTTTTTTGAATTATGTACGAAGAGAAATGAATTTTTGAATATGACCCTCTGATTCTGGACTTGATTTCGGACAGCAGAGACATTTTAAGCTATAAATGGATTTTCGTTTAAAGTTGTCTTAAGATAGTATTTTTTGTTGAAAATAGACATAATAAGGGTCATTTAGGTTTTGGAATCAACTCAAAAGAAGGTTCCTAGATTTAATTGTGAATTTTTGAAGATCAGCCATTGCTTTGTTGGAAAATCCGGAAAAATGATGAAAGAGAGGGAATATAAGCTCATATTAAATTCCTTAATAAGAAAAGGAATTTAGTAAATGTAGACACGTGAATTGGGCTTATTTTAAGTTATCAAAAGGAAATATTTATTGAGGATGAATTAATTATATTTGTATTTTGTTATTCTAGGGCTATTGTGATATTGTGCACCGGGAAAATTCATTTATATTCGTGGTCGATTATCAGGTAATAACTTTAATCCTCATATACTTTGTGTGACTTGTGTATGTATGTTTTACCATGTATATTGCATATATTTGGTTATCATTTATTTCCAAGAGCTTTGAAACCGGAACATGCTGTGTGCAATAAGGGCCTTGTTGTGTGCCATGCCCAGTGATCTGTGCTGTGTGCTATTAGGATCACTGCAGTCTGTGCTATGTGCTATTAGAACTGCTAGTTCCGAATTTGGTTGTGTGCCTTGATGTGGGCATGATACTGAATGATATGTGGTTTGTGTTTTATTCTTGGTTTTCTTACATGCATTGTTATACATTTTATATGAGATTAACGGTTACTCCGGGATTCACTTATGAATCCCAGCCTTTTTTAAGTCCTCTGGTAGCGGGGAGACTGAGGTAAGACCCTAGAGCAGGGCTAGTAGGATGAGGGATGGTGGTGATTTCTTTTGGATACTTGTTGTAATTATCTGAATGAATGTAGTATTTTATTTTGGCCTGTCAGGTACTATTACCTGGATTACTGTATATTTTGATCCCTTTAGGGAAATGTTTATCTTTCTATATTTTTATCAGTATATTATTGTCCAAACCACTGTATGTTTTGCTGCTTATGCTCTGACATGTGATGCAAATTAACACGGGGAAAATGAGTTAGAGTTGCGTATAAGTAAAGGACCACACCACCCACCGCCCGAAAGGGCGAGGCCGGTAGGTGTGTAACAATTCTCCCTTGGTTTTATTGTTCTGAAAAAAAAAGAGATTATGTTGGTTTTTGATATATTTTTCATCCACTTGTATGTAATATTCTTTTGATTTCCGTAAAATACCTTTGCTCCGAATTTGCCCTCGTTGACTTCCACTTGAATTTATAGTATAGAGAGTTCTATCAAATTGGGCATTTGGAGGATTGTGGTGTTGGATGTGGTGGGGATAATGGTGCATGGTATATGGTGGAGTCGATGGGTCCAAATCCAACGGTCAAGCTATCCTATAAATGAGCCATCTGATAATAATGATGATGATGATTTGAGGAGATGCGACAAAATATTTTTGTTGAGAAATTTGTTAAGATAGTAACTTTAAATTATACATAATTTCCCTAATATTTGGAATTTTATAATGAAACTCCTTAGATACTAATATTTATGAATAAAACTCTCATATGATTAGTTTAGTTTATTACTTATATCATCACGCAACTTAAAAGTTTAGATGGCTTATCTGCATATAAACTAAAGTTTGATGGTGTAATATACTGACAAAAAGGTTCAAGAGAGTATGAAATTGATTGTTCAGAGTCATGCATCCATGTAAATTTGAATGTTTAGGAAATTTTATTATCAAGTTTTCATGATTAAGAAAATTATTTATATATGCTCCTCCATAATTAAGAAGAATTTGCGTTGAATTTAGTCTTCAATTTTTTCTTTTGTGATAAAAAGGTTAATTATATAAAATGAAAAAAAACATACAATTAAGATTGATATTGCATAATATCAGAAAGAGGATTGATAAAACATCATTTTGTTAAAAAAAAAAACATAATTGAAAAAATATTAAAATAATGAAACGACATCTTTTCCAAAATGCCACTTAGTAAATCAAAGCAAGACCAGAAGACTCTGTAGAAATATTATTTGGTACAATGGATTTGGAGGGGAAGAGAAAGGAAAGGAAAAATAATTTAAAAATTACGGAAGTAGGGTTAAAAAAGTTTAATAAATTTTGATACTCTTTTATCTTACATCTTTTCTTCAAGTTTTATAACTCCACTTCTGAAATTTTCTTAAATATAACTTACAAAAATTTATCCCCCCTTCAAATCTGTGATGATACGAAACAGTTGCCTAGTAAAATAATTTGGATGCATTCTATGGTGACATTAGGTTTGCGGTTGGGGCTGTATTTTATAAGGGGCAATTAGTACGAAGTCTCAAGAAAGAAACTTAATTATCATAAAAAATTTATAACAGTTTGGGAACTTACAATAATAAATTTCAATGTAAAAAATGACAACACCACATATATTACTGAGACTTCTTGGTAATTAAATTTCTTCCTTAATCTCATAATAATTTTTCATTTTTCATGGTTGAAAACGGTAATTTTCTTTTTAGTAGATTTCTCTCCGTCCCCCCCCCAATTAGCGTGTGCTTGCCGGCTAGTGAAGTTTGACAATTGTAATACCCTAATTTTCATAATACATGTAAACATTGTATTTTGGTAAATAGATTAGCAAAATACAAAGGTGAATATGTGTCTCAAAGAATTATAATCTATTGATTATATTCTTATCCAAATTTCACTTTGGAATTAATTAACAAAAGGTTAATTATGAGACATTAATTAAGGGCATAAATTAAGGCCATTATTTCAAAAATAATGTGGCCATTAGGGGGCTTATTTAATTGCCAAGGAATAAGAGTGGAATTAAGCCTAAGCCTTCCTATAATTAAAGTAACCAATGACAATCATAATTAAGAAGCTTTAAGCACTTGATTAAGAAACTAATTAAGCTTTGCTAATCACATTGAAAAGTCAACAATTACAACTCCAATTAAGTGTAATATCCTGAATTTCGGGCATAGAGACTTGAGAATAATCCTAAGTTAGGCTGACTACTAAGCCCAGTTCAAGAAGTGTGACATTTCATGGACAAATAAAGATCCTCTGCGTTTTTGAGGAAATAGGAAGAGGAAGAGACACTGAAAAAGTCATGTGTCAAAAAGCAAGAGTCAAAGTAATGATTAAATTGGGACACATATCACTTCAGGGGTAAAAGAGGAAAAGCAAGGGAAAAATAGTCAAATTCTTACCCCTTAAGCATGCAATTTCGTCCACCCTAGGAGAGAGAAGGAAAATCAGATGATTTTATTTGCACTCAGACTCAAACACAAAATACAGGTTCCACAGGATGTTAACTGGAAAAAAAAGGGGACCAATAAGGACCAATTAGGGGTTTCTTCTTGGATTGAATGAGACAAATGAGGAGCCATATAAGGGCTAAAATGGTGCCACATAGGTAAGACTTATCAGAGAAAAAGATCTGAAAAATTAAAGAAAAGTGAAAAAGGGAGCGCCCTTTTAACCAGCGGTGCACTGCAAGGACTAGTGGATAAAAGGGTAAACTAAGTAATTAAAGAAAAAGCAAAAAGGGCCAAATATATGGCAACAATGGCGCCACATCTACTCCAATATGGGCCACATATGTTTTAAAATATCTAAGGTTTCTTGGAAAGGAGGAAAAGAGGATTCATACTATTAACCAATGGACAAAAGCATAGACCAAATAATTAAATGCATCCTAAATAATTTAATAAGACCTAAACTACTCATTTTTGCACCATATGGGACGTGCTCAGAATAAGGAGGAAGGAGAAGGCATCAAGCTCACCATACTAAAAACCCAACTCCAATCACTAAGCTAAATCTCTGATTTCAAGTAAACATCGAAAACTCAACTTTTTGAAGTTTAAGTTGGGATTTTCGTGCAAGTTGTTAGGGCTTAGTGTTGTGATCTGATTTTGGTGTTTTTAAGGGTTCCAATGAGTCTAAAACATGATTTTGTATGGGATTAGTTCATGGTTAAGATTTCCAAACTCAAAAACACCGAAAAACTCAAGATTAAGCTTGCTGCCAGTATCTGGAAAATATGGGCAGTGAATCTTCAATGACGATTGTAAAATAGCAAATGAAGCTTTTTTGAGATGAAATTTTACATGAATAAAATAGACTTCTAGGGCTTCATTTTTATATATAATTTGACATCTTTATGAGTTTTCATCTAGAAGGAATTAATTTTTGAAAAATGATCTGGACGCAACAGAACAAATTCGACTAGAGGCTAAAGATTTGGTTACACATCAGGGTACGAACACTTATAGAATCTGGTAAAATTTTTACTGTAAAATAGACATCCTAATGGTTCAGATGGCACCAATTTCGTACAAAATAGATTTTTGGGGAATTTATTAAAAATGTTTGAAGTTGGGACAGATTCACTGAATTCTTGGAAAAATCTGAAAAAGGCTCGAATTTAAGAGAAAAAATGTAGGGGCATTTCTGCAAATACTAAAATATGATGTTTTGATGTCACTTAGGGCTAAGGCATACTTGGAAAGCTATCAGGCATATTAAAATATTAAGGCAAAGCATGCCCCACCAATTAGTAACTGTTTACTCAAGTACTTCTATGTGTTTGATGTATGTTTGTTTTGCCATGTGTGTTTTTGTATGTGTTTTGCCAAACATGCAACAGAGCATGTTGGGGTTTAAGTTCCTAATTGTTGTGTTCCTAGCGTTGAGGATTTTCCGGGGCTTGCCATATGTGGCAGCTCGACAGTTGTGATTTCGGTAATTTCGAGGCTGGTCTAGTTCAGGCGGCTCAACGATGCGAGAATTGTGATTCCGATAATTCTGGGGCTGGCTTGGTACAAACAGATCGACGATGCGAGGATTGTGATTTTGGTAATTTCGGGGCTTGCCTTGGTAAGGCAGCTTGACGGTGAGAAGATAGATTGTTGTGTATGTTTCTGTTTGCATATGTGGTGTATTTGGCATATTACATATGATTTGATTTATGTCATGGTTGCATGCATACACTATACACATATAGTACATGAGTTTAACGGCTACTTTGGGGTTGATTTTTGAACTCCAAATAGATTTGAAGATATAGGGGATCATGCCTGAGCTGGAAGAACCTTTGGAGAGGTAAGGCATATCAGTGTTGATTCAAGAATGGGGAATGCCCTATTATATTTTATAGTTATTTTGAGGAGGACTGTATGTCATTTTGGTATTTTATTTTGGATGACTGTACCCTTAACCCTATTGGGGACTTTATACTTACTGTTTATTTACTTTTACTAGTATAGTAGATCCTTTAGACCGAATTAAATGCTTTGCTACGCTTACTCTAATGTATGTTAAATGGACCTAATAATGAAGGAAATGTAACCATTAAAAAGAATCCCTCTGACCCACCACCCAAAAGGGTGAGGCCGGTAGGGGTGTAACATTAAGGGCTAGGATTTGTGCACATGTGAAGCCATCTAATGGACTAGATTAATCACCTTAAAATGGCTTAATCCTTTTGTAAATTAATCAACCAATTAGAGACATTGACCATTGGTTAATGCAACACAAAAACACATCTCATGGCCAAGAATGATGAAGGTGGATGGCCAAGCTAGGTGGAGGGAGAGGATGTAACTCCTTATGGTGCAAGTTAAATCAAATGGATGGGAAGAAAGAAGCCAAGTTGAGACTCTAAGATAATTACCCTTTATGCCAAAGACATTTTCCTATAAATAGAGGCTTCCCTTTTCATTTCTCTTCACACCAAATCATACTCTAAGTAGATGATTTGTAAGAAGTGAGAGTGAGGGAGAATCTTGAATCCAGGAGGAGGAAGGAGCAAGAACTTCAAGAGGTAAGTTCTTGATCTAAAGCTTTTAGTTTTTGGTAAAATTATAGTTTAATCTAAGGAATTGTAAAGTAGAGTTATTTACATGTTTTTAAGGTCTTTAATGGGTTTAAAACGAAAATTAGAATGAAAACATGTTAGGAAATAATTGTTGATAATTATGGAACTAGATTGTGGAAATTTCCAAAAACCTGGGTAGTTAAGTCAGTTACAAAGAGGCTAGTATTTTATGTATCAAATGTGCTTTAAAAATCATGAAATTTTCCAGTTATAAATTAGACATGTAGAGCTTTCCATTGATATATAATTTGTAATGTTTTAAGCTCTGGAGAAGGAGTTAGAAATTTTTGAAGTTAGGCCTTGTTCAGGATGTTAAAATCTGAATGGCAGTTGGAAAAGTTAAAACTAGAAATGACTCAAAGATTTTGAGTTTGAGGCGTTATTTTTCCAGAAAAATAGACTTATTGAGGGAAAATTTGGCTTTCGTTTCACCTCATTTTGATTTTTTAGAATTGGTTATGATTTTTCAAAGTTACCGAAAAATCTGGCCAAAAAATCCAGCAATGCGTTTTTAAGGAAAAAGTAAGGGTAAAAATGGAAGAACAAATCATTTAAGGGCAAAAAGGTCAAAGGTGGTAAAAATAACCCTTAGGATATTATTTCAAGTGATATGGTATAAATTGTAATATGATTCAAAATATAGAAAATGAAATAATATGACGATAACATTATAGGATACCCGAAAAGGCTAGGGTCGGATTCAAAGGACGGGCATATTGATAACTATGCAGTGAAATGTACCGACGTGTACTGGTAACTTTAACTCTGATGTGTCTTATATGCCTATATATGTTTGTTTAATTCATGTTGAGTGTGGGACAAGACGAGGTCTTGGGTTAAGCATTGTGGCTAAGACTCTGTCTTAGGTCACATGTTTATTTACATTTAGGGTATAGCAATGGTTTTCAGCTTGACACGGGTTATAGTCTTGATAACACCGTTGTATGCTTTCCAAGTGCTGAGGACATGTGGGTTTCGTGGCACTGGTTAGGTGCAAACACTATCAACATACATGTGTTGTCTGCTATGTATGGTTATTTTGACATGCATTTGCTTTGTGCTATGTATTGTTCACTGAATGTATTGAATATTTACCATATATTGTTTATACTTTGTATATGAGGTTAACTGTTACCTGAGATTCAATGGGTATTAAATCTCACTGACTAAAGGTTCAAGAAAGCAACATGGATCTGAGAAGATGACGGAGCCGAGAAAAGGTGAAGTGGGTAGAGCCACAAAGAGGCACCGATCGAGACAACAGCCTAAAGAAAGTTATCAAGGCCTAGTTTGGGCATGAATCCGATAAAGTTATTTCAAACCATTTGGTGCTTAAACTAAGAAAGGGTTTGTCGGTGGGTGTCATAAGTCACCGTGAAAGACGGGGAGACTCCCATTAGACTAAACATTGATCTTTCCAATATGTTTGATTAACTGTGTTGGGTTCTAAGCCATAGGTCTAGTTTAAGACTTGGTTTATCAGAGAGCTATATTTAAGTCTCTGTAAATTGTATCACATGAATATTCCTTCGTGATATTTAATTTACCAGTTTATGTCTGGGCATTTTGTATCAGTTACTCATCGTCCAAACGTTAATGCATACTCTTCGTTCCGCTTTATTTTGATATGTACACCATCAACATTGTTGATATTCCTGATACTATGTGTCACCAGACACAATAAGTGGTATGGAATTTGGGGTGTTACAACAACCACATGATAATCTATGACTTTAATATTGCTATTTATTTGATGTGGGAATGGAAGCTGAGGACCTATTTTAATTAAAAAATTATGAAGTGCTCCCTCTAGCTCAGTCATTCGTATAAGAGATATTTATCAAATTTAATTAGATTAAAAAAGTTAGTTAAATTAACTAATATGATATGTATTTTCTAAAACACTCTAGTTATTTTTCTTAATTTCCACATTTTCTCTCATCCTTAATTGTTATTAAAGGAGCAATAATATGAGTTAATTAAGAAAAAAATTAAAATAAATGAAAATTATGTTTTATATTTAAAACTAAAGTTTAGGTGCAAAAATGCACATGTGCTTTACCTTCAGGAGCGCCCAACATCAAATGCTTGTTGTAGGTGCAAAAGTGCAAATGTTGTTACAAATTAGGTGCAAAAATACCATTTTACCATTAAGTTTGACTTTTTTTTACTGATGATTGGGTGATGGCGTAGCATTTCAAAGGTGCAAAAATACACATATGGTTTGACAAAAAGTGCAAGAATACACATGTGGTTTTGGCAAAAAGTGCAAGAATACACATGTGGTTTTGGCAAAAAGAGCGCCTAACACAAGTGCAAAAATTCCACATTATAGCTCAGTCAGCAAAACAAGTCAAACTTAATGGTCAAAGTAAAATCTAACGGTCAAATGATATTTTTTCACCTAAGTTGTAATCATATGTGCGCTTTTACACCTAAAAAAACACTTGGTGTTAGGTGCTCCTCAAGGTAAAACATATATACATGTTTACACCTTAACCCTTAAAACTAATATCAACTATCAAATATATTTTATATTAAGAATCAATTGAGTAAAATCTAAGTCATTTATTATGGATTTGACTATTTAAACCTACAATGGATAAAATTCATACATAAAGTGTACCCTTCCGGTTTGACTTCATTTATTGAATGTCATCCATTAAAAATGGAAGGTGTGTGTGTATCGTTAGCCACACATTTGGAGAATTGTCTTGAAAAAGATGTCTTATAAAGTCTTAAATTCTCCAATTCCAACAATTACCTTTTAGAACTACTTCTTCCAATAACTTATACGGGTTACAAAGGACTAACATTTCAATATATATTATCATCCTATTTTCTTATTTTCATTTATCTCATTATTAATTCTCAGCAGTATCTTTGATTAATATATTGTGTTAAAATGAATAGAATCTGGACATCATAGTATGTGGTCTAATTGTTTCACACGTGTTATTATTCTTTTAATTGTCAAAGAATATAACTTGTCCCACTTCTATTCCCGTTGACTGCCATATAGCTGGACTTTAAACAGTTTCTTTATCTTCTAGATGAATTTGTAACATGTCATATTACACAAAATATGATTATATGTTTTTAAATTGTTAAAATTTTAATACCTATTACCAAGCGCTAGTGTAGCGCAGTGGTATGACGTTGGTTATCCAGCCTTTGTAATCAGGGTTTGAACCCTGCCCGGACCATTGGTCCCATATTTTAAAAAATTTTAATACCTATTGGGAAAGTGCACTATTTTTCGATATTAAACAAAACATCCCACCCCCAATAAGTTATTAAATTTATTCAAAGATTAATGTATTCACATATATAATTGGTGTTAATTATTGCTTAAGGTAACATGCTTCATCTCACTAAATTTCAATATCTATTGAGAAAATACATTATTTTTTTCAATGAAAGTGACTTATATAGGAGACTGAAGAATTAAGAAATTTTTTAAATGATAAATATTGAAATTTATGTGTTATATGAAAAATAAATGCGAGAATAAAATCATTGACAAAATAAACGAAAAACCAGATAAAGGCATGAAATCTAGAAAAAATATGAATTATTAATAACAATATTGTTCTATCTAGATTGACAAAGATGTCTAGTTCGTTGGACTAGTATGTTGATATTGAATCAAATAACTCTCTCCTAGATATCTATGGATGAAATATCTATGAGAATATTATATCACTGTGCATGAATAGGCGTTAGCCAAAGGGAGTGGTGTGTGTGCACAATGATGGCCGAAGAGTAACTAAGAGAGAATGTTCATACTAGTAGAATCTACCTCTTAATTATAGAGTTTACTTGTAGGGTTAGGGTTTGAAATTATAGGCCTTTGTGCCTTTAAGCCTAAGTGCTATGCCACCATATTTATGTCACGTAGATTGCCCCTTGTTTGGCCATACGTTGAATGGGCCTCATATACGAGTCCATAACATTGGCCCCCAGCCTGATAGTCAAGGTGTCTGGGTTGCCGGGGTGCATTTATTATTTAACTCGGATCTCATATCCAAGTTATTCAACTTGCTTGATTAGTTGTTTCATTCACCATTCATTTGGGCTTTACCGAACTTCGAATTCATTTGTGTCTTTCTTGTGAATTACCCTAGCGTATAATCCGGGTTAATTCGTTTAGGAACTATTTGTTCCTTTTCATGATTGTTAGGATTTCCTTTTCATTAGACATCCAGGTTTCCTGGTTTATATGTTTTAGCAATAGGTTGGTTTCCCCCAACCCGGATATCTTTTGCAATGATCTCAGTTATTGACGAGCATGTTTTCTTTCACTAACATTGTTTGAGGAACCAAGATAGTATTTTGGATAACTCCATGATAGAAGGACTTCTTTTTCCTTTTTATGCCATCATGACAACTTCACAGTTGTAAACTTCAAACATCATAGTATGAAACAGTCACCTTTAGTCGTCTTCAATATTTGTGTGCATTTAATGCCCATGTCATTTCACATACCTCATCATTACTTTTTAGCGTGAATTGTCTTCTTTGCCCTTGCCTCTTGCGATTCGTAACATTGGCGGTTACCTTTTTATAAACTCATTTCCTACTAATCTTTACATTCGAACTTTTGCTCTAAAAAATCTTCTGTCACTTGCTTTCTGAGAAGCCTTCTTTCTCTTCATAGCTTTTCCTTCTCAAGTTCCCTAGCTTGTGCTTTTAGGTTTTCACTAATGTTTCCAAGAACAAGTACTTCCACCATTTCTTTTTCCTTCTATTTGTTTTGCATTGGAGTCTTTAATTTGGTCATGTCTTGGTTCTTTTTCTTGCTCTGTGCCTTCGGCCATTTTGGTTTCTAGGTTTTCTTGTTTTCTTTTCTAGGTTTTTTGGGTAAACTTCGTAGAGGTTCTTGGGTAGATATCAATTTTTGGGTTCATCCCTTGTTTAACCAGACACAAGAGGAAAGCCTTTACAACCTCACAAGTTTAGCTAGGCATTTGTGCAACCTTCACAATCTCTCACTAAGACTCTCCCTCACAACCTGTAGGGATACTATCAATTTTCCCACTCAAGGTCACCCAACCTTGAGTATCTCTTAGAAAATAGAATATTTTACAATGTATCTTCTCTCTAAGAAGTGAATGGATGATCACTGAAGTGCATTACAAATTATTTTACTCTCTATATGATAAATAAAGCAAAACCTGAAAAACAGAGAGTGTAGAAGCTTCAAAATTTTGGCATTTTGATAGCATAATATCTTGTCATCCTCTTTGTGCATTTTGAATGTGGCTTTATTTATAGATGAGGATGATCTAAACATTGGAAAATATAGCCGTTGTAAACAGAATCGTTTAAGGATATAACTGTTGGAAACTAGCCGTTAAAACCTTAGTTTTTGAACCAGCTATGACATCAACATATTCTTCATCTTTGATCTTCCATTTGACGCCCTTTGATCATCTGAAATATGTACAAAAATGATATAAAGGATGTTAAGAAGTATTACAAATCATTTGGGTAATCATCTGGATGATCTTGATCAAAAATGAGATTTTCGCAAGTCATTTTTCTGAAGTGAAGGTGCAAACTCGAGTATTGACTTGGAAACTCGAGTATTGAGGCTATCATGTTACTTTAGATTCCTCTCTAACTGATCAAAACTCAAGTATTGACTTACAAACTCGAGTATTGAAGATCCTTTGCTGTTCATTGCCCTCTATATGAGCTAAACTTGAGTATTCACTTGAAAACTCGAGTTTTCAAGTTATTCTTGACTTTGGTTGCTCTCTGGCTTGATATAGGTTCATATTTGGCAAACCACTTATCCTCATATAGCTCTTTGAGTCTTCTTTCCAATGCATAAAAAAATTAGCTTCAAACTCATTGTGATTTGTCCATTATGATCCGATGAATGAGAGTTGTCCTTAACTAGCGTTTTCGTAACGTTCTGAATTGATAGTCAACTTTCAAGGACCATATCTCACAGGTCTGATCTTCATTTTAGTTGAATCAAGTCTTGATTGAAAGCCTTATGAGTGTTCTTTCATATGCCACTGATTTCATCTTATTCGGATATGTGGATTGTGAGTTACACTCAAAACATTGAAGCTTAGTCTGATGTGTGGCGTGGATTCCTGATCCAACTTTTGAAATTCAGAGCTCTCTCATCTGAACTTCTTTGAGCATGAAAATTAGTCAAAATGATGCATTAGATGTCTAGTTTTATATAAATTTGGTTTCACCTCAATCTGATCTTTGGTTTAAGAGATATCGTCAAATTACCAGAGCTCGCCCAAAGCTGAATGTGAAACAGAGGTGAACAAAGTTGTTGATCAGAGCTAGAAACTCGAGTATTGATTTGGATACTTGAGTTTTGTCGGGTCCAGAGACGCCAGAGAAGCTGAAGACACCCCAAAATTGAGTCATTAAGTTCCATACTCGATTTTTGACCCCTAAACTCTAGTTTTCTCGCTTTCCAGAAGCAAATTACTGCAGTAAGCTTGTAAACTTGAGTTTTGACCTGGAAACTCGAGTTTTCTCATCTAGAACTTGATATTTGCTTGTTCTAACTCTGAATTGAGCCTCTCTAACATCCATTTGATTGTGAATACTTATAATATCAATCTAATACCTTGAATATTGATTTTCTCATTGTATTTGACAAGATCTTCTTTTTCTTTCTTCTCTTCACTTGGTAATTCTCCACAACTCTATTCTTTCTTTCTTCTCTTTTCTTGAACATTCTTCACATTCATATTTGAGCTGATCTTGAATATTGATATTCCCATTCCATTCATCAACTTCTTCCATCTTTCATTATCTCCCATCTTGATCATTCTTCCAGATGGACTCATTATTTTCTTCAAGTTCTTCAATATTTCCTCTTCTTCTTGAACTTAACATTTTCTTCAATTTCTTCTTTCTGAAATCTCTTAACCCCTTCTTGTTCTATAATTCAACTTCTTCGTTCTTTTCTTCTCTTGATCATTGTTGATTACTTGACTCTTCTTTGATTCAAATTCTTTCTCCCATTCAATACTTCCTTATTGATCTTCTTCTTGACCATTCTTCATAAATGATCTTCACATCTTTGATTCTACATTAAATTTAAGAATTTGTTAATTGAAGAAGATAAATATAGTATACAATCTTTTTGCTCTTACTAATAGCATTTATATGAGATATCATCAAAACTAATTATATCCAACAAAACTCCCTTCGCCTTCTCCGCCCCCCATTACCCCCTCAGATAGGGAGTGAGTTTAGGACCTCTTTGCCGATGAACCAATCCCAAAAGAGGAGACCCTAAAGACTATAGGCGGAGAACGAGGTGCAACTCTATCGATCGGTGACCTTGATGAATATGAAGACATTGAGATAAACTTTCTTGTGAGCGAGGTGCAATAGTTTCTCGACTAGGAGAACAAGCGTCATCTTCACGTTCCACCGGATTTATAGTGGATGTCAAAGGTAAATGTAATTAGTTTTTTGAGAAAATTTAAATTCATTTGGTTACATTTAATTAATTATATTTAAAAGCAATAAAAACATGTGCAATATTTTTTAAATGTGCAGATAAACATGGGAACATTAGCAAGAGGACGCTGGGTGTTGCCTAGGTCACTTTGTTGTATGGGCCTCATGTAGTAGTCCCCTAGAACATGGGCACGAACCAGCCAGTCGCCAATGATGGTCACCTGTTCAACCAATTCCTATCTAAATTTGGCGAGAGTTGGGCATGTTCTGGTCAAGGACAAGGACGACACATTTACTGACATTGTCTAGGTAAGTTATGTTGCTTTATTTAATTTTACATGTTAATATTTATAATTTGTGGTTTTTTTATTTAGTTAGTTGTTTATTTATTTATTATTAGTTAATTAATTAGTAATTAAATTATGATACAGAAAAAGTTTAACGTGGGAGGCTAAGCGAAGAGGTACTTTTTGTTAAAGATAGGGGATGGGTAGAAGAACTAAAGGAATTGTTTGTACAACTAGAGGAATGGAGATAGGACGGTTTCTTTGCATCAGATTATCCAGAGCGTCCCAGATGGAGTGGATTCCAATGACTAGGCAATTTTTGTCCAATATAAGAGGAGTGCAGAGGGACAAGTACATTTTTCAATTACTTAGATTTTAAAGCTTCTGTAAATTAAATGTTTTTAAATGTAGTTTAAAAGTATAAATATAGTTTAAATTAATTTACTGTTGAGATTAATATAGTTTAAATGTAGTTCACAAGTTTAATTTCTTTGCAGGCCCTATCCCAGAGGAACACCAGGAGCCGGGCACAGCAGACGGTCCATCACATGGCAGGATTGAAGACGTTTGCTATGACCTATAGTGAGATGGTATGTTGAAAGTTAAATTAATTTGAGATTTAAATGATTGATTGTTTCCTTTTCGAAATAACAATCTTTTTATTCTTTCAGGAAGCGAAGGCGCAGGAGGAGAACCGCCAAACGAACTATGGGGAGCTCTACACACGCACCCATAGACATTGTGATAGGACATTGACCTCTAAGGCGACAGAGGAGATCATAGTAAGTTACAAAAAAATTATTGATATAGTTAATTTAATATATTTAAATTCAATTAAATTGTTTCATTAATGTGTCATGAAATCTGCTCGTCAGGCCTGGATTCAGTAGACCTAAGTAAAGTTGTAAGCATCTCAGACCCCGGAGTCACAAGGGTTTGTGGACCCTACGCCCAATTAAAAGATGTTATGGCCCCAGTCGAGCATCCCGATCGCGTTAGGGGTATGTGCCTAGGTGCGAGGCCTAGCATTGTGTACGAAAAGTCCTCCGCCTTTGAGGCCGGAACCTCCAGCTCGAGATGTATGCCACTACCAGAGGGGTTGGAGGTGATGATTGCTGAGTGGGTTGTCGAGCGAGTTGTAGTGAAGGTTGCTGAGTAAGCGGCCGCCCTGGAGGCTGCACATGTGGTGAAGAGGGCCACGGGGTGGCAGAGCAGGCTGCTATGGAGAGGCGCATTCAGGATAGGATTGACCCTTGGTATGCTTCTTAGAAGCATATCTGGGATGTTTTTTTCGATGCGCTAACAAAGTTGTTAACTCACTGACACTTTTCACCTTCCTAGCCTTCCCTTTCGTTAATCAACGAGGATTTCGCCCAGCTTCCCATTTCGTTCATGTACGAGGATCCTCCTTGCCTGTTGCTGCTTTTGATGATGATGATGAGGGCGTTGTTACCTTTACTCCTGCACACGCCTCTATTGAGACAAGACCTAATCATTAAGCTCCTAATTGTTAGTTTTTATTTTCACAGACATATTTTTATTTAAATGTTTGTTCTCTTTTCTTGTTATTTGGTTTGTTGGATTACAATTTAAATACTTAGATTTCATTTACAATAGTTTATAAATACTTATATCCATTTACATTAGTTTATTAATGTTACTCATAATATATAATTATAGATACATAAAATAGGTATTGTAAAAAAAAAATAAAAACAATATGTAACAAATAAAAATTCATTTTTTTAAAAATAATTGTTAGTTGTTTAGTATAGATTTCAATTTTTTAATTTTTTTTAAAATTAAATATTGTTCAACAAAAAAAATAAAGACATTTTGTAGCGGTTATATGACCATAACCACTAGAATTGTCCAAGGGCTTACATTTTGTAGCGGTTACTATAATGGTTACAAAATCGCTACAAAACTTTGGCAAGATTTATGCAGTTTAAATTTCAAACTGAAGAACTGTCCAACTACTTACATTTGGTAGCAGTTATCAAACCGCTACGAAACTCTGGCGAGATCTATTCAGCTTAAATTTCAAGTTGAAGAACTGTCCAACGGATTACATTTTGTAGCGGTTAGTATAGTGGTTTCGTAATCGCTACTAATGTCTGGTGGGATTTATTCAGTTTGTATTGCAATGGTTTTGTAGCAGTTCTTAAACTGCTACAAATGGAATTTGTTATTTGTAGCGGTTGGTAAATGCTACAATTGATCTAACGTTGCATTTAATGGATCTCAAGTTATTTGAAGAGAATTAAACATTCTCTCTTCATTTGTATTCTATCTTAGCTTTGTTTACTAAATATGGATAAGTTATGGATCAAGTTGCCGCACAATTCTCCCGTATATTTAGCGGAATTGAAATATTTCTTAGATTTCACGTTCTCTCATGCTAGTGTTAATGGGAAGATCATGTGTCTGTGTTGTCGGTGCAAGTTTAAGAAGTGGCAAACACGAGACGGTGCTATGGAACATCTTGTTGTCAAGCCTTTCCTGGTTCAATATACATTTTTGGAAGTTCATGGTGAGAAATATGGTATGTGATATGAGGATCATCTTTCTCGAAGCTCACAAGTAGGAAATCAAGTAGCTTAAGATGAATCGGTGAATGAAGCTGTTCGTAATGCTTTTGGTGTTCAAGAAGACAATTTCATGGAAGAAGTTCAGGGTGCAGAACCTATTTTCCTTAGGAATGAAGCGGCTCGGGAATTTTTCAGCTTAGTGGATGAGAGTGATCTTCCATTGTATCAAGGTTGTGAGAAATACTCCAAATTATCTTTCCTGATCAAGTTGTACCATATCAAGTGCATGTGTGGGATCACTAATAAGGCAATGTTGATGTTGCTGGAATTGCAACGAGATGCTTTCCCCGACGCAGACATTCTCACAAACTTCTATGAGACCAAGAAGATAATTAACATATTAGGCTTGAACTACGAAAAAATTGATGCTTGTCTTAACGACTCTATGCTTTATTGGGAAGAGGACACTCACAGGGGGACTTGTAAGAAGTGTCACACTTCGAGGTTCAGGACTGTATGGAAGGGGAAAAAGCAGACAAAGAAACCCGCAAAGATTCGTAGGTACTCTCCTTTAAAACCTTGTTTACAAAGATTGTTTATGTCGTCTAGGACAGTTGAGTATATGAGGTGGCATGAAGCAGACAAGAACGAAGATGATAAACTCAGACATCTACAAGGGATGCTTAAGCGTGGAAAGTGTTCGACTCATACTTTCTAGATTTTGCAACGGACCTTAGAAATGTTCGTCTTGCTTTGGCAACCAATGGTTTTAATCCATTTAGGAATCTTAGCACAAGCTATAGTATTTGGCCAGTTGTCTTGATCCCTTACAACTTTCCCCCTTGGATGTGTATGAAATAAAGCTCTTACATTATGTCTATGATCATTATAGGAAAAAATGCACTGGGAAATGACATCGATATGTATCTCCATCCGCTCGCGGAGTTGGCCGAGTTATGGAATGTAAGGGTCGAGACGTATGACTTGCATGACAAGACACTGTTCAACTTGCGTAGGGCCTTAATGTGGATGATTAGTGACTTTCATAGCCTGGGAACATTATCCGAGTGGAATGTGCATTCCGACCTTGTATGTCCAGCTTGTAATTTTGACTCTGACTCAATGTACCTTCCCCACAGTCGTAAGTGGTGCTTCATGGGTCATCGAAGGTTTCTTGATGGTACGCACAGATTTCGGTTGCAACGTAATCGCTTCAATGGGTACCAGGAAAAAAGAGGACCTCTTCAGATTTTATTCGGTGAGGAAATCATAAAGCAAATTCATGATGTTGAATTTCAGTTTGGAAAAAGAGACGATCAAACAAATGTCGGTACAAAGACTCCAGGGCTTCCAGTTCTGCACTTCAACAATGGCTTACAATGTGTTGTACATGATTCTAAATGAACTAGGCAAGTCAAAAGATTATCTTCAAGCAAGGAAAGATTTACAGGAGATGACAGTTCGTGGAGACACATGGCAGGATGAGCATGATAGATTTCAGCAGCTAAAGTTCACCCTAATAAAACCAAATAAGGAAATCTTCCTCGCGACTTTGAAGAGAATAAAAGTTCCAGACAGGTAATCAAACAACATTTCGAGATGTGTTGACATGTAGGCTCGAAAGGTTACTGGGCTGAAGAGTCATGACTCATATGTGCTTATGCAATAGTTACTTCTGTTGGCCATCAAAGATACGTTGCCATTTGATGTGTCAATCGTTTTGGTTGAGTTGCGTTCTTTCTTCCGGAAGTTGTGTTTCAAGGTTTTGATCATGGAGGAGCTCAACCAGCTGCAACGAAAAATCGTTCTTACACTGTGCCATTTAGAGATGATCTTTACTCTATCTTTTTTCACAGTCATGACTCACCTGATAGTACACCTTGTTCATGAAATAAAGCTTCCTAGCCTAGTTCACTACTAATGGATGTATCCTATTGAAAGGTATTCATTTAAAATTAATTACTTTAGGATTACTACCTAGTCACACATTTCAGCATTAATGTCTTAACATTTTTCATTCATTACTTTATAGGTTTATTGGGAAACTGAAATCTTAAGTGAGGAATAAGGTGTGACCTGAAGGTTCAATTACTGAAAGTTATATTGGGGATAAGGTTTCGTATTTTTGTTCAAGGTACTTTGATAATATTAAGACGTCATTCAACCTACCACCTCGTGTAGACAATTGTCCAGAGCCAGAGCTAGATACAGGGTCATCAACAACAAAGTTGTTAATCCCTTGTGTCAGTAAACCAATTGGCAAAACTTAGAACTTCAAAGTGATGGCACTTGATAGGCTTCAAGCACATAGACATGTCTTGATTAACTGCACTAAAGTTGAACCATACTTTCAGTAAGGATTGCACATATATATGTCATACTTTATATTTCCTTACATTTTGTACTCACATTTCATGGTTTTCTTCACATGTTTAATTGCAGGGGATTCAGGAGTTATGTCAAGCATGAGCTGAGGATCCGTACACAGACATTAGTCAAGATTGATAGAAAGGTCCATAGAGAATTCTCGAGTTAGTTTAGGAGGAGAATAATGAATGACCACAACCCGCATTCACTAGAATTTAGAGCTCTCGCACTTTGTCCACTTGACTACGCCCAAAGATTTAGGGCATACAATGTCAATGGTTTCAAGTTTTGCACCATTTCATGAGATCAGGGATTGCTGACCCAAAACTCGGGTGTATATGGCACGTTTGGGATGAGGAGTTACGTGAGCAGTAGTGACGGAAACATGCAGTTCGGTAACATCCCATAGTATTGAAAGTTGTTTGATGTGGTCAAGATAAATTACCAGGTTGTTTCATAGTGACGTTGTTCAAGTGTTTGTGGGTGAATACGACAACGTCCCAGGGACTCATCACTGACGACTTAGGCATCACATCATTGAATTCTCTTGGCCTATTCACACTGGTTAGCTTGAAGATGATGAGCCGTATATTATTGCCTTAAGGCCCATCAAGTTTATTATGTCGTTGATAAGAGGCACAGGGATTGGCATATGGTGGTTCACTTAAAGCCATGGGACCTTTACAACATGTGTAATGCTGATAACATTACCTATGAGAGTAAGTCATTCACTAGTGCAAAAAGGTGTTTTAAGACTGCCTCATTTAGAGCGGAGAATCGACTCACCGCTCTTAAAGAAATGACCGGTTGCAATTTTGTAAATATAAAGAACTTCTTCCAACGCATCAATTTTTAAGACCGCCTTAGTGAGAGCGGATGAATAAATCTCAGGTCTTAAATATATGGTGGCAATTTTGTAAATATCAAAGATCAACTTGGAACGTATCTTTTTCGATAGGTCTTAAATATATTATTCAGACCGCTGGTAAAACCAACCGCTCTTAAAACATTTATAAAAAAGAAATGAAATGTGAATTACTTTAAAGAGAAATCACGGACATCTCGACTTATATTTTATGTGGTTAAAAATAACATGGAAATATTTAAAAATAATTGTATAAAACTTTTAAGACCGCACATATATAAATGACCGCTCTTAAAACATTCATTAAAAATAATTATAAATATTATGAAATTATTGAGAAATCCCGTACAGCTAGACTTATTTTTTTTGCGGTGCAAAATAATAAGGAAATATATATATAAATGGTAAAAAACTTTTAAGACCGGACATATATAAATAACCGCTCTTAAAAACTGTCATTAAAAATAATTAAAAATAATATGAAAATTGAGAAATCCTGTACAACCAGACTTATATTTTTTGTGATGCAAAATAATAAGGAAAGATATATAAAAATGGTAAAAAAATTTTAAGACCGGACATATGTAAATGACGTTCTTAAAGTTAATATTTTTAAGAGCGGATGTGACTTCTACCCGGTACTAAAAAATGAAAAATTTAAACTAATAGTTTATTACTTTTAAGATCGGACTTAATAAAAGGACGTTCTGGAATGTTAACCTTTAAGATCGTCGTTTTGAATTTGTCCGGTCTTAAAAATTCCCACTGTAACCTTTAAGACCATCGTTTTATGTTTTGCCGGTCTTAAAATTAAAAATGCCTACTATATTTCTTGCGCGAAACCTTAACTTGTGTCTTACGTCTTTCTGTTGGAACACTTAAACCCCTGTTCTTGTTGCGAAACACTCAAACACCTCTTCCTGTTGCATTACTTTTCTTCCTTGCATACCGCTACCATCGTCTGTTACTCCCTCATTTGCTCTGACATTCATTTCTTGCACCACCTCTCTCAACCTCTTTTCTTGTTTCGAAATTGAATGGAGGAAACGAGTGTAGTTCTGTTCCTGAAATGCCAGTTGATGATGTGACTGACGTTAGTCAGAACGAACCATCTCCTTCTTAGAGTGAGCCTCCTCGTAACCGCCCTGCAAGCCGTCGTGGTAGAAGAGGCCCCACCCGATTGAAAGAGCTTGCCCTAGGGCGGAGTGCCAATGAAAGGCTCGATATACAGTTTGATGGAAATTTGACTCCCTGCGGCCCTAATAAAAGCAGATACAATAGTTATGTCGGCTTACAAGCACGCAGCAAGGCAAGCATTTTGGTCGACGAGTGGAAAAATGTCGACAAAAAGAAGGTGAAGGATGTTATCTGGGACTCTATCCGGCTTACGTACAATGTTCCTGACGATGAGAAGTTGAAAATCAAGACATTGTTGTATTGTGCTGATCGCTGGAGAAAGTTTAAGACCTAGTTAGCGAACAACTATATTTTTGCCGAGGTTCCGGTTGGTCATCCTCCTCCTAATCCTTGCGCCAAGTATGCCTTTCTTGATGAAGCAACATGGCAACAATTTGTTCAGATGCGGACTACTGAAGAAGCTTTGGTGAGTCTATATTTAATTTTTTTGTCCCTTCTTGTATACTTATTAACCTGTGCGGATATGTGAATGTTATTGTGTTCATTTATGATAACTCTCCATATTTTATATATTTAAGATACATTTTGGAGATATTTGGAGAGTTATCTAAACAATTTTAAGAAATTTCTATGAGATTATATGATTATAAGATCAAATCAAATTGGTGCATTAGTTGTGGGATTTCAATTTAAAATAAAATTTTTAAGTTTAGGAAATAAATAAATAAAAAGTTAAAGAAATAAGAATTTAGTTTTATTATTATTAGGACTTTTACTATTATTTAGTTCCTTCCATTTTATGTTTACAATCAGGTACTAGGAGAGAAGGGAGCACATGGGCTTTATTTCATTGAATTGGACATGGGGCAATTGGACTTTAGATGTTGGGCTGAATGATATAGGCCCACAGTTTGAATTGGAATGAGAAGGGAAAACCTAAATGAATTGGAATGAAAATGAGAGGCAGGAATTTACCAAAAAGAAAAAGAAAAAGAAAAAGAGAGGCAGAAAACGCAGAAAGAGGAGGCTTCATTTAGCAATCAATTGAAGAAAGAGGAGGCGTGGAATTGGGCTGAAAAATTGAAGGGAAATTGTGTGTGGCCCCACATTGGAAAAAGAAATCAATTGAATGAAACCTAATTGCCATCAATAAAACAGAAGGCTACGCGGAGAACGGAGGGGAGACGCGGAATCAATATTTCGTTGGGCAGAGAACACGCCGAGACAGAATAGAGAAGTAGCCGCCTGGGGAAAAAATGAAGGAGCAAAGGCACGACTCAGTTTCAGTTCAATCTTCGTCTGTCCTGTTAATTTCCTCATGTCTCTGAATCTCCATTTAGTTTTCTATGCGGTCATGAATTTGTTTAAAGCCCTGTGTAGTTGATTTTATTTTGCAACCTAGAGGAACTATGAACTTATTAATGGATTAGAGTTTGTTTTCATTGTTTAGTTATAATTAGTATTAATTTTGGTTGCTTAATCTTGTTTAATTTTATCTATTCAGTGATTGGCCATCATTAAATATGAAATTGAGAATTAGGATTTACCTTGACAAAGGGAATTTTAATTAAGCTCTTAGATTAAGCAATATGGGATTAAATTACGATTTAATTTGCAATTAGGATAGACATATACCTAATAGCCCCATATAATTGTAGAAGAGTGTGTTCGAGTTTAGTTGCCTCTTGAGTAACTATGTTAGACATAAAAAGTTATACTTAAGAGAGGGTTGTAAGTGGACCGACAGACACTTATAACTATTTATACTCGAGATTAACAAAATTAATACTAAGAGTAATTAAATTGGTGAAATAAAGGTTTATGAAGTTAATAAGGGATTAGTGACTTTGGGTTGCTTATTTGATATTTGTGGTAGTTTGTCTATTTTGATTTTCTTTTATTTTCTCTTAATTAAATTCACTTTGGTTTGCTCAACTTAAATGAAAGTGTAAAATCAATGTTTGATCAAAGTTATGGATACTAAGTCCTCGTGGGAACGATATCTTACTTACTTTTTATTACTTGATACGGCCCGTATACTTGCGGAGTTATAGGCTTAAAAGTTTTGCCCTATCAATTTATGAGGCCGTTAGTCAGGTTGCTTGCTTAGGAAGGTATTCTGTTATAGTAACTAGGTCACATAGACATTGCTGTTAGTTAGTTAGTATGTTAACTGTGTAATGGTATATGTGTATGCTGTTATTGAAACTTGACTGAGTTTGAACCAATTATGATGAATGAATGAATTGACTGAGTTGGAAGCAGTTCAGCAACTCCATTTCCTCTGTTTCTCCCTATTTATTATACATACAATTCTACATCTTCCTTAACAAAGTCTTGAAACTTGATGAAGTAAATTTGACTAGTGTTTGAATTGAGGTATGGAATTCATAATGAATAGTTGTTTTTCTGATTTACAGATAAGAAGGCAGCAAGCACAAGAGATTGGGAGAAAGAATGATTGCCCACAAACAGCTTCTTATGGCAGATATGAAAAGGCTGAAAAAGAGTTGATGGCTGCCAAGCGAAAGAGATTGGAAGATAAAGCTCAAGCCAATCCTTCTGAGATATGTGATCCGCGGCTGCCATCTCCAATACACCGCGAGGAGTTATGGCTCTATATTCGCAAAAAGAAAGGCGGGGCGTACTCTAGTGAACAAACTCGTGCAATTGCTGAGAGAATTGTAAGTAATTATTATGCTCTTGTTATTTGTTACTTTTTAGTTAATAAACATGTTTCTTTACTAATTATGCTCTTGTTATCTGTATCTTACAGGAAGAACTCAAAATGCAAGAACAAGAGGGATCATTTGTGTCGGACGGGAGGAAAGATATCCTTACCGTTGCGACTGGAAAACCGGATCACGCGGGGCGTGTAAGGGGAATTGGAGGATGGGTAGGCCTGAAGTAATACTTTGGTAAATCCAAACGCCAAAGACAAGCAATGGTTACCCGGGAGGAGATGGAACTCACACTAGCCAAAGCAACTGAGGAAGTAAAGGCCAGAGCAGAGAAGAAAGCAGTTGAGCGAGAAGCTTCATTAAGTGCAAAGTTTCAAGACGAGCTGAAAAAGATGAAGGAGAAGATGATGAAGATTGTCAGCTCTCGTGGAGAGAGCACTGTTCCCTTCCCACACTCACCTCTACCTGTCCAGCAGAGCATTAAAGGAAGCTACATTGTTGGACAGTCAGCGGAACATTGTGAGCTCTATGTGGAGTATCCTGGTAGATGATTGGTTGCAAGAGGGAGTGTCTACAACTTTGGATCAACTGTACACCATTGAAAAATGACTGATGATGAAGTCAGGGTGTCAGTTAAAGAGGTGATCATCGCTGATGCACCTATCCCTCTTCAAACCGATCAAATGAAACTTGTGAGTGATTTCTTGGGAGGCTTCATCTCGTGGCCAGTGAAGCTTGTACGTGTTTGTACTCCTCCTCAAGCCCCAGCCCCTGCTGATGAAGATGCAGCTTTGCGTGATATTTTTCCCGCTCCTAAGTTGACTGCCAAGGATGAGATTGGACTTCTAGTAGTCAATCAAACTTTTGAAACCATATCATGGCCTCTAAATGCTGAAGTAAGCCTAAAAGAGAAGCTATCAGTCTTCGTTGACCAAGAAGATTTAATCTCCCTTATCTTTCCTAAAAAGGAGTTAACTGATGCAATTGTGTTGTTATTCATGAAGTAAGTAGTGTCTTCTTCTATGAGTACGTACATAATTTTAAGAGGTGTCGTTTATACACATACACATACATATATACTAGCTAATTCACCTATGTATGTCATTATTGTAAGTTGATGTATCATGAGATGGGAGTACAGGGCAGAGAACAGGATTTTGGATTCTTGTGCCCACAGTACCTAAGTGTGGCAACCGTGGCTCAAAGAACATTATACATATCTAAGAGGTTGTCTAACAATATGAGAAGGTGGTACCTTGCACCATTCAACCATTCGAACCATTGGCAGTTAGTCCTCCTTTCTACGGAGGAAAATAAAGTAGTCTTTCTATGCTCCCTTCATCACAAACCATTGGCTACGTTAAAGCAGATGGTTGATAAGTAAGTAGCGCATGTCATTTTGTCACTGATTTTTATCTGAAATCTCTTCTGTGAATTTTCAGTTACCAATATTGATAATTGACATTTTTTATTTCAATAATAGGGCCATGTTGGAATACCAAAAGAAGGCCAAGAGAAAGGCTGGGTATTAGGTCAAAGATATTATATGGATTAAACCACAGGTTAGTACGCATGGACACTGCCTTGAGAACTTTGCCTTATGAACTGTCACTGTGTATGCGCTCTTATATATATATTTCTTGTTTGATTTTAGACACGTCACCAACCATATGCTTCCAAATTATGTGGGCTTTATGTCATGCGACACATGTATGATATTATCACACGAAGAATTCTGTCTATCACTGAAAAGGTAAATGTATATGATATTATACGTACATACGTTTGGCTTGCTGATCCCTTTGATGAAAGGAATTAAGGTAGTCTAATATATATTTCTGTCTTTGATGTTACAGATGTTTGATTGCGTTGACCCCTTTCCTAATGGTGATATTGAGTGCATACGGCAAGTCATTTGTGAATTTGTCATTCAGGAAATCGCAAATGCACCCCAAGATTAATTTGTAAATATGCATGTGCTGTAGACCTATATTATATTTGATCCTCTGTAAATAATAATTGAATAATTGTATAGTTTAATGATCAATAATTAATAAAATTGTTTATTCATTTCCAACAAATTATATTGATGCTTTCTATTTTTTTGTTGCTGAATGTATTGCATGGAATTAGTTTTTAAACCTTTAGGACAGGATGCTGTAGAATGGTGAGATTATTAAAAAGCTCAAAGACTTTTAGGACCGTCTATTTCATATAAGTCAGTCCTAAAAGTCTTAGTATAATTTTTTTAAAATATTGGAGACTTCTAGGACCGTCTATTTCATAAAAGTTCGGTCCTGAAGGACTTTTTAAAAATACCTTAATTTAATTTTAAAATATGCGAGACTTTAGGAGCGGATAGTTATTAAATGGTCAGTCCTAAAAGTCTATCCCACCATTTCATTCGCTATGTAGGAATCTTCTTCTTCTGAGAAATTTAAACTAAAATATTGGAGACTTTTAGGACATGTGAAATGGAAAAAATTGAAGGAAATTGGCCTTCTCAAATGCTGTATAACAAGCATTTGTTGAGTTTTTCACAGGTTGCCTCCTGCACGCACCACAAAATAGAAGACTAATATCTAAAACCAAGAGATTTTTAGGACTGTCTACTTCATAACAGTTTGGTCCTGAAGGGCTTTTAAACAATATGTAGATCTTTAGGACCGACTGTTTATATGTCTACGGTCTTAAAGGTCTTTTTTAAATAAAAATATATAATTTTATGTTTCTTTTATACAGAAATGATGTTAATGTTCAAATGAAATCAACTAAGCAAATATATCATGGTTAATTTTAAAGTCAATTAGTGAAGACTCACGATGGCTTTAATTTGCATGTTTTTTATGTTCTTAATTAATGTCATTATTATATTTTTTTTTACAAATTATTTGTCATTATATAACTTATGTTAATTTCGAATCCATTTTTAGAACTTCTCAAGCGTAAGCAATCAAGTTTGACAAAAAATGGTCGTGGCGGCCATCATCATATGTATATTTTTTTATGCTGCCTCTAAGGGCAGCAACCAGATACATACAAAAAAAACATAAAAACATTAAAAAAACATACAAGAAAATAAAAAAAAAACATACAAGAAAATAAAAAAAAAACTAATTAATCCTCCATCTTGTTGCTGGAGGAGGAGGAGGAGGAGCATGTAGAGTCAGCTTCAGAGGATGGGACCTCGACGTCATTCTCGTCAAGGACCAGGTTGACCTTCTTGTTGATCGTATGAAGGAGGCCACAGATTCTGCCCATGTGTCGGTCTATGTAATGGACGCGGGCCAGCAGATGCTCCACAATCTGCTTCACCGTTGGATTTGGTGGCAGAGGGGGAGGTCTCGCAGGTAAGAGAGACGGAGGAGGAGAAGGAGGACCCGATGGTGGATGAGAAGGTAGGGCAGCCATTATAGAATCAGAGATTGTAGAAGAAATGGGGATGTGGAGAATAATGTGAAGAAACTAAAGTAACGAGGGGCTTAAATAGATGGAGCACCATCGTTGGATTGTCTTTCGAAGCCGAAGAGACTATCAATCATCATTACAGAGTGTAAGGATAGACACGATTGCACCTCTTGGAATTTGGAACGAAGGAACTTTTAAGACCGTATATTCTAAGATAACCGGTCTTATATGTATTTTTAAGATCGATTAATTAAGGATCCAAGTACTTAAACAACTACTCTAGGATACGAAGAGATTCATCTGACTGAAGCATTAAATTTTGGATGCAACGCCCAATATCAAAATTTGTATCGACGACAATTTTAAAGATATTACAAATTTCAACTTAAATTCTGATTGGTTTAAATTAAAAATTAGTAATCTATAGGCTAATTTTAATTTTTTAAAATTAAAAATTAGGTCTTAAATATTATTACTAATTATTTATTGCCAGTTGTATCCAATATTCTCACTTTCCCATGTCTGAGATAGTGAAGCATATGTCCTGCTGTGTGATGAAATGCAAAAAATTGAAGGACTTAACTTGGCCTTCTCAAATGCAGTATAATAAGCATTTGTGAAGTTTTTCACTAGTTGCCATATTATTAACATAAAAATTGAAGGACTTTTAGGACCGTCTATTTCATAACAATCCGGTGCTAAATGGCTTTTAAAAAATATGTTTTTATTAATTTAAAAATATGCTAGACTTTTAGGAGCGATGTTTTAATAAATGTCTGGTCCTAAAAGTCCTTTAGGATCGGCATTTTATATGTGTACGGTCCTAAAGGTCTTTTAAAAAATAAAAAATAAAAAATTATTCTATTTCTTTTATACAGAACTTTATTTACTCAAGATTTTTTACAGAACTGAATCAACTGATATTATGTTCAAATCAAATCCCATATTCTCACATTCCAATTTTTTGTATCCCTCTGCTCCCCTCTGCCCTAAACCAAGCTAGACAATGGTTAGATACAAGATAACCCCTCGCAGGACTACTCTTGAAGCTCATTGGAAGATCTTGAGACAACTCGTTGGGCTACGTCATACTCAGACCAAGAAAATGTGTTCTGTTCAGACGGAGGAGTCTTGGGTCGTTGGACCCATTGTTATTTCGGATGATGAAGAGGTTCCCGCTCCCCGTCTCCAGCCTCCTGGTCTTGACCCTGAACAAGTGATACTGATGTGCATACAACATGAAATTGCTGATATCCGACGTCAAAATTTTTGCCCCTGAAGCCGATATCGACAAGACATTAGCTGATAATTAGCTTTAGGACTTTTAGTCACATTGTAGGTTGTTTTTGTTATTTGTAAGTTTGTTGTTCTTATTTTTCCTTTGTACTTGCACATTCTCCATTAATGTAAAAAACAAAATGAACTAAGCTTATTAATGGAAAAAACCTTATTCTCAATGTACTATCTTGTAGTTTAATTTTAAAGAAAATGCGGACTTTCACTAAATTCTTATATTAAAAAAAATTGAGACTTTTAGGAGCGGATGCTTAATAAGTAACCGATCTTAATGAATTCATTTAGGAGCGTATGCTTAATATGTAACCGATCTTAAAACTTCTATACCTTTAGGACTGGATGCTTTACAATTAACCGTTCTTAATGACATTAAATATAAATGATTCTGTCGCGCGGAAAAGTTAAATTTTCCTCTCTGAACTTCTCTTGTCCCGCCGAAAGTGATAATAACTCCTGTTCAATCTCAACTCTCAAGTGTTTATGTGTTGCTTTGTCGCTGCCACGAGACATATCTCTTGACAAGCTAGTGCTGGTCAGCTTATTAGCTTCTAGTTGGTTCCTTAGCTAAACAGCGATAGACTTATACGTAAGATGTGTATTTCATCAGTTACATATATATTTTATTTTTCCTCTTTTCGTTCTAGGTTATTCATGGTTTGCACGAAATCGGTGAAATGTTGACATGAGTTACTCTGTTGTATTTCAATACTGTACTTTGAAGTTTATGTTTTACACTTTTACTTGAGACATATCCAAATGACCAACAAGTGCACTTTGGGTTACTTTTGTTGTCTGCATTTATTTTCCCCATCATGCATTTATTGAACTTAGCTTCTTATCTCGACTGTACGTGATACATTTATGAGCACGAGTGATTCTTCATGTTGCATTTAATGACCAAAGTCTTTTTTTGTTTGTTTTTGGAACAATACTAGATTGATTGTACGCGATACATTTATGTTGCATTCAATGGACAAAGTCTCACTCATATGCATTTAATGGACTTGGCTTAGTTTATGTGCAATTTTCAATTTTTTCGAATAATGTATGTTAAATATTTCAGTCTATATATAGGAATTATACTATGGATCGTAGTTGGATAAATGCGAGACGGACAAGTGTTGAATATGAGAATGGGGTGAGGGAATTTATAGAGTTTGCAAAAGGAAATGCCCATGATGGTAGTGGGAAGTTTTATTGCCCATGTGTAGAGTGTTTAAATGAGAGGCGAGTAAGTCCAGAAGTTATTCGTGATGTGGATATGGATATGGCATGGTGAAAAAGTTCCAAGTGCATCTCAACACGGTGAAGTGTCCTTTGATGATAATGACACGGATATGGATGATCACATAGAGGACATTATTCGTGATGTGGGAGAAGAGGCTTTTGAGCAATCACATGCATATGGTAATATGTGCAGTGATGCTGAGACCCCGCTATACCCTGGGTGTAAAAAATACAAATTCTTGAACGCCGTTTTGAGATTGGTCAGCTTGAAAACACGTCATGGATGGAGTGACAAGAGCTTTTCAGAAATGCTTGAGGCTTTTAAGGACATGCTTCCAGATGATAATGTGTTGCCTTATCGGTACTATGATGCTAAAAAAATTCTTTGTCCACTGGGGATGGAGTACAAAAAGATCCACGCATGCCTGAATGATTGCGTGTTGTATAGGAACGAGTTTGAAGATAAGCAGAAATGTCCGGTATGTGAAACCCCAAGGTACAAGTCAAATAAGGGGCCTGCAAAAGTGTTGTGGTATCTTCCAATCATACTAAGGTTTAAGCGGTTGTTTGCTAATGAAAATGATGCAAGAAATTTGAGGTGGCATGCAGATGAGAGGATTTCTGATGGAAAGATTCGACATCCTGCCGATTCTTCTCAATGAAGGAAAATTGATCAACTATATCCGACCTTCGAGGAAGAACCTAGGAACCTTAGGCTTGCCCTTAGCACGGATGGCATGAATCCCTATGGAAGCCTTAGCAGCATACATAGTTCATGGCCTGTACTCCTGATTATTTACAACTTATTTCCTATGTTATGCATGAAATGAAAGTACATCATGCTGTCTATGTTGATTTCAGGACCAAAACAACCCGGAAACGACAGATGTCTACCTTCAGCCCTTGATCGAAGACTTGAAGGAGTTGTGGGAAGAAGGTGTCGATGTTTTTGACTCTTTAAAGAAGGAGGTCTTTAAAATGAGAGCCATGATATTTTGTACCATAAACGACTTCCCAGCATATGGGAACTTGTCAGGGTATAGTATAAAAGGCCATAAGGCATGTCCGGTTTGTGAAGAAGGCACATACTACCATCAACTTTAACATGGAAGAAAGACGGTTTATCTTGGACATAGAAGATTTCTTAGACGGGACCGCCTATATCGTCGATTAAAGAAAGCCTTTTTTGGTGGCCAAGAGTATGAAGATGCTCCAGTGGCATTGACTGTGGAGCAAGTGTATGAAAAGGTGAAAAATATAAGTGTCGTCTTCGGTAAGACTGCAAAGGGTAAAAAAGAAACAAATATATGGAAAAAGAGATCGGTCTTCTTCGATCTTCCATATTGGCGTAACCTTGATGTGAGACATTATATTGATGTCATGCATGTTGAGAAAAACGTATGTGATAGTATTGTTGATATGCTTCTCAACATACAAGGTAGTTCCAAGGATGGTGTAAAGGCAAGATTGGATTTGCAAGCAATGGGGATACGGGAAGACTTACATCCAAGGCTGTATGGTAAGAGAACTTATTGTCCCCCGGCCTCTCATACGTTATCTAAGGATGAGAAAATAAGTTTTTGTGAGTGTTTACATGGGACAAAAGTTCCGTCGGGGTATTCTTCAAATCTTAAGAGGCTTGTATCGATGAAGGACTTGAAATTAGTAGGCCAAAACTCTCATGATTGTCATGTATTAATGCAACAACTGCTCCCAGTAGCTATTCGAGGCATTACCGAGTATGATCTTCGACACATTTTGACAAGGCTTTGTTTCTTCTTCAATGCTGTTAGAAGTAAAGTGTTCGAGATTGAACAATTGGATGAATTGGAAAATGAAGAATATCTGATATTGTGCCAGCTTGAGAAACTTTTTGTTCCTTCATTTTTTGACATCATGGTTCATCTAATTGTTCATCTGGTAAGGGAGATAAAGCTGTGTGGCCCTGTCCATATACGGTGGATGTACCCAATTGAAAGATCTATGAAATTCCTAAAGGGGTACGTGAAGAACGCATACCGGCTAGAAGCATCAATTGTTTAGAAGTATGTATCTGAAGAGGCCTTGGAATTTTGTCAAAATTATTTGCCCAAAGTAAGATATATCGGGGTTCCAAAACGTGCATATGTTGAAGGGGGTAGACGAGGGGCCTCAGTACGGGGTGTGGATCCTAATGAATTGTCACAAGTCCACTTATACATCTTGAATAATGTTGATGAAGTTCAATCCAGCATAGCTATACATAAAGAAGCTGTGAGGAAAGAAAATCCCCGAATGACTGAACAAAGGTTAATCAGGGAGCATAACAGAACTTTTGCAAACTGGTTCAAACAAAAGATTGAGGGAGAGGAATTTGTTTCTGAGACAATGAAATGGTTAACACGTGGTCCTGAGGTTGATGTCATTAGTTGGAATTCGTATGTGATCAACAGGTACACATTTTACACGAAGTCCCTGGATGATAGGAGCACCGTCCAGAACAGTGGTGTAATGTTAGAGGCTAAATCCATGCACTTCTCTAGTTCGAAAGACAAGCGGCCTAAATTGGTAGTCATGCCATATTATGGGGTTATTGAAGAGATTTGGGAGGTGAACTATGTCTTCATTAGATTTCCCATTTTCAAATGCAAGTGGGATAATGTCAATAATGGAGTTCAGATCGATCGGCTGGGATTTACATTAGTCAATCTCAATAGTACAAGTTTTGGAGATGAACCTTTTATTATGGCAAACCAGGCAAAACAAGTTTTTTATATCACTGATCAAGCAAATAAAATGTGGTTGTAGCTCTCCAAGGAAAAAGGGTCATTGATATTGATAAGGAAAATGATGCAAATTATGTTCTTCCTGAGAGTACTCCTTTTTCAAGGGGTCTACCGAACATCAACAAAGAAGATGAAGCGGATAATGAACTCGGCATAAGAAATGATCATTAAGAAGGGATATGGGAAGATATCCCTTTATAAAAGAGTCACCAATTCATAAGGTAATATTCATCTGCACAATTATTTGAAAACTTGAAGGTTTTAATTTACATTTTAACTATATTCATTTCCTTCTTAAATATTTATGTTCTTAAACAATGTCACTGATGACTGTTTTGTTCTTGTTTTTATTTTTCTGGCAGGCTAGGATCCGATCGAAATTGCTATCACATATATGTTCGTTTTAGTTATGCTCGTTGTTATTGGCCGGGTGGGAATCTGATAAAGACAAGGTGATGAATTTGTATATATGTTCATTTAGGTGTTGCACACTGTTATAACGCATTGTAATATGTATTTGTGTTATTGTATTAATTACATTAATTTGTTATTAGGTTTGTACTGTAATAGCTAGTCATTCATTACGATGCCTGGTGAATAATATTTGTAATCCATTCTCAATTCAATTATAAATTGAAGCTTAGAGTACTGTCTTTAGATGCTGGATTTTGTGGCGAATTTGTTTTGAACAGGGGAAATGTCCACTTTTAAGACTAGTCTATTGAAGGTCCGGTCTTAAAAATCAGACTTTTAAGAGTGGAGGCTATTCCTTACGGTCTTAAAACTACTAATAACGATCCTAAAGACATTCTTTAAGACTGGTGTATTTGATCTTCGGTCTTAAAATTTACATTTAATACCGCACTTATTAATTTAGTCTAGTCTTAAAAGTTATAATTATAAGACAAGTTATATGTTAAAGCAAAGTCTTATATTCTTCATTTTTGAGACCAGTGTATATGTTTGACCGGTCTTAAAAGTTACATACTTTTAAGACCTGATGACATTTAGTTCGGTCTTGAAAGTGTGGTATTTAAGACCGGACTTTTTTGTCCGGTCTTATAAATTTTGGTTTTAAGATCGAACAAAATATATGTAAAGTCTATATAGTGCGATTTTTAAGACCTATTGTTTCTTACGTCCGGTCTTGAAATATTTCTTGAAGACTCGTTCGAGTTCGATCTTAAAAGTTACGTATTTATAAGACCGCCTGGAATGAGACCGGTCGCTGGTTCGGTCTTACGGGGCCTATTTGGTCCGGTCTTAAAATACTTTTTTGTACTGGTGATTGCAGCTTGCCAACTTTGAGAACTTTTTCCCTGACGGCGATGACAATTTTCTTATTGTTCGGTATGTTTTTTAATATACGCTTTATGAAATAATAACATTTAAATGAAGTTTTATTTGTGTTCAAACATATTCAACTCACAAGTGGCATTTTATCCATTTTTTTTGTAAGGACGATGACAAAGATTGAGAGGAAAAATTAAAGTTATGCTGACGATTTAATATGTAATCTTATATATTTATTATTTTTTTTAAAAAAAAACTTATTTGTAGCTTTTTTTTTGTCAAAGAAAACATTTGCGGCTTACGTTTTAAAGTGAAATATTTTTTTAACTTATTAGTAGCGGTTATTAACCGCTACAAATATATAACTGCTACATAAACCGTCATTTTAACCACTACTAATATTAAATGGTACAAAAAACGCAACATCAACTGCTATAAAACAAGTACGTAGATACCAATATAAACCCAACATCAACTGCCACATTTAATATGCTCCACTTTCGTTTTTTAACACATTTTGTCTTCATTCGCTCTTAAATTTCTATTTTTTTCAAAGAGATTAAGTGTTTCAACAAGGTAAGTGTTGTTCAACCGGATCAAATATGATGATTATCACAATATTTATTTCTTTGTTCTACATTTGTGATTCTAATTTTTCGTAATTAAGAATTGTATGATTTTTTATAAATTTGTTTCCACTGTCACTCACATTATTTCATCTACTTTCACACACATTATTCTATCTATCTTCACACACAATATTACACACTTTATTTTTAATATTAAATATTATTTAAATCAACCTACAATAAACTATACATGTACAATAAATATATATAATCAAATATCACATTTTAATATAATTTATTTTACTAAAAATATATATTATTGATAATTAAATATTTAATTAATTAAATATTTAATAATGATTGAAATATTGATAATGATAAATTATAAATATTATTGGTAAAATATAAATTAGTTAAATATTTAATTTTAATGACGATTGAGATTTTTTTTTCTTTTATGAAGTTGTATCCGTTTACTAACCGCTACAAATATGAACTAAAAAAATTTTAGAAAAAATGACTGAATATTTTGTAGCAGTTTCAAGCCGCTACAAATAACAAAATTGAAAATGGCGGAAAAATATTTTGCCAGATGAAATGGCGCAAATATATTGTAGCAGTTTTAAAACTGCTACAACTTTGAAAAGAATTCAAACTAGTGGAAAACACATTTTTTCTTCAAATAATGGCGGGAACAATTCATCGTGGTTAAGTAACCACTACGACGTAATGAATGTGTACAAAATTAATAGCGGTTTTATAACCACTACAATAGTACATCTTGTAACGGTTTATCTAATTGCTACTAATCTATGACGTTGACGTTAGTTCAGACTCAGATAGTAGAGGTTATGGTTAACTGCTACAATTTCAGTAGTGGTTACGGAGTATGTAGTATCGTTTTGTTTTCTTAACTGCTACAAATCGGTTTGCTACGGTAGATTTTGTAGCGGTTTTTTGAACCGTTACTAATGGCGTTTGTAGTGGCTTTAACCGCTACAAATATGTCATTTTAACCACTACAAATTGACCCCTTTTTTTTTAGTGCTAAAATAGATTCTTTAATTATTTTCTTTGAAACTACCCCTTAAAAGAACTTTATTTAACATGTGTAATCGATAAAAGTATGTTATTCCTAAAATATATTCTTTAATTATTTTCTTTGAAAGGAACTTTTTTTAACATGTATAATCAATAGGAATAATGTAAAAAAAAAAAAAAAAAGGCAAATAAAGTGGGTTAGGTCTTACATTTATGAATAAAGAAGCTTAACTATCATCAACACACTTGTATTAAATGTAGAAATCTCATTTTTCTTCTATAACAATTTTTAAGAAAAATATAGATGCACAACTATATGACAATAATATTTTTTTTTATTACCAACGGGGGAAAAAAGAATTTGTGAGGATTTTCATAGAAACATGGTTAAAATATCACATCCGGCAAAGAATATTTAAAAGAACAAAAGTCAACAAAGCAAATGGAGAGAGTGACAGCAGCCCCCACCTCACCCCATTTTGTCGTTTAAGATGCCTTTTTCTGAAGCTTGACTCCATCTCACTCCCGTGACTTCTTCTGTTTGAGTAAGGATTTAATTTTCAGGCTAAAGCATACGTTTTCTTCTAAGATTACTTTAAGATTTAATTTATTTGTTTAAATTTATAAATTGTACTTGTAAGCCCCTAAACTAAATACAATTACTTTCATTTACTAGAAAATGCTGAGTTAAGTGACTCTACAATTACATACTTCATAAAACATGCTTAAATTTTGAAATTTAAAAATTAAATTGTGGACATAATTTACAAGTATTTAATTGAAAAATCTTCATTTAAATTTACTGAGTCAATATTTTCGTTATATAAAATTAACAGTTAAAAGATTAAAAGATTAAAAGTACACTTTTAGCATATTTGGATTCTCGTTGGGTTGAGCAGTTATGAGTAAAAAATACGGTGTAAAAGAAGTCCAGTTGAAAGTTTTTGAAAGAGTTGGTGTTAGTTTATTTTTTTACTAGGCTTTTACCAAAAATATATATATATATATCTTAAACCTAGATGTCGCAGGGTGAAATGGTGGGAGCATTGGCTGGGGGATAAAGGATGAGAGAGAGGGAAATGTCAAAAATGATACAGAAATAGCGTGTGTAGGGCCCCTTTTTATTGTTTTCACATAGCATTTTTCTATTTTCAGACTTATTCAATAAGAATTTTGTAGTATTAATTTTTTCTATTTTCTTGTAATTATACTTATTTTCTTAAATTGATAATTTTTGCAATAATAATTCAATTTTCTTCAAAATTTAAATTTAATTTTTTATCTTAAATATTTGTAATATATACATCTAAATAATATATGTATTATTCAATAAGATGAATATTATTTTCAGTCATTTTTCATTTTATTTGGCTTTTCAAATAATAATCCAAACACATTTTAGTTTGGAAAAAGTCACTTTTGCTACCATTAATCCAAATACAAATCAAATTTACAATATGACTTTTATTATATCTTACTTCTATAAAAGTCAAATAGAAAATAAATTACTTCTCTCGCCTCTAATCCAAACGGACAATTTTAAGAAATCAAACTAGAATTTAATGTAAATTTAAAAGACTAAACATACACTTTAGCTTATTTGAGGGGTTTGATTTGACGCCTAAATACATGTAAGACTCTAGTATACTTTATGTCTCAAATTTTAAATTTTATCCCAGACTATTCTTTTTTTTTTCTTTTTGTGATAAATATTAAGAGAATAAGAGTGATTCTATCAATAAGCATAAATTCTAATGTAAAGTGGGTATTTTACATAAATGAACACAATTTGTTTTTAATAAACAACTAATTTAACTACTTTATTTAATTTTTATTAATTAATTATCCAGCTCCTAGATTTTGGACCAATGATGTGTCATTTGGTCAATAGTATTCATCTTCAAAGATAACTATGAATTTTTACTCACTTACATGTTTGTTACTGTGTAATATTCATAGATTTAACTCCAAAATATAAAATTGAAGTTAAAAGTATCTTCTTTGCTAAATGAGTTATGACTCGCCTTTGAACGAAAAACAATTTTGCAAAAGAGCACGGTAAATGGATGAGTTATCGCTCGCCTTTGAATGGAAAACAATTCTGCACAAGAGCTCGGTAAATGGATAAAGTCATAAAAATGATGATGATGTACCAAGAAGAACAAAAAACATATGATGGTGAAATGTGGATGTCATTATATAAAATTACATACACAGCCAAATTAATATCCTATAATACCTCCAATCCTAAATATAAGACATACTTAATTTTTTTTTTAGAGAAATTAAGGAATTTAAATAAGTTACTTAATTATATTATATAATGTGTTTGATTAAATTATATATAAGTTAATAAGTCAAAAAAACTAATATGGAGGAAAAAGGTAAATATAAATTGTTTAAAATAATTTAATTAACTTTATTAATCTCATAAAAAAGTCAATTGAATCTGACTGTAAATAATATTATTGTATTACTTTATTGCGGAATATGCGGAAAAAAGATGACAAACAAATCAAACAATTAAATAATACTAAATAATCATGGTTAAGATAGATGTATACCCATTATATATAAGCATATGTCAATCAATCAACAACTTTATATTAAAAATATTGTAATACTCGCTTCATAAGATGTTTAACTCCCAAATGGGTCGGATATTCACACCATTAAAGTTGACCATCTGTTATTATTATGGTTTGACTATAAGGAATGAAGCAACTTGAATTTGAAATTATAAGTTAAATCATAAATTATAATAATATTAATAATTATATTAATGTGGTTGAAGCATACTAAGGAGCTTCATGTTCCATGATAGTAGGGATGTTCATTTTTTTTTAAATACAATGAAGAAAGACAAAAACCAGAAAGACGAACAAGGGATTAAGAACCCCAACCATACCTATAGTGCCCTATTCCCATCAAGTCGGCTAGGAGAAAATAGTAAAGTTCGAATGGAGGGTCAAAAAAATGAGCTTCATCAGAAGTATGCGCCAAAGCAAAATTAGCTAACTAGTCTACACACTGATTCCCTTCCCTTAGAACGTGATAGAACCTTATATCCCATTGTGTCAAGTAACTGCTTGTATTCGAGTCACCAGATGAAACTCACAAGCTACAATATACCTTTTTTAGAAAGTATAGTAATGTCTCTTTGATAGCCACTTTCAACCACAACATGCCTCCAAACTACCTCCCATGCCATCTCCAGACCTCACAAAACTCCCAACAACTCAACATTTAGTGTAGAACAATTTCCCAATTTGTTAGTAAACCCACCAAGCCATGCACATAATAAATCCCAATGTAGACCCCCATATGCTACCACCTGTAAGGGTCCTTTTAAATACCCATCAATGTTAAGCTTCACGAAAGGCGCTTCAAGGAGAGACCAAATGATAGTACCAGAAGGCTGTCGTGGACTAATGATCCCAACCCTGACAAAAGCCCTCTTAATATCTTCTAAAAACTCAAGAATGGACCTAGAGATGTATCTATCTCTACTATCCTCAAGATTATGGATGGACATAATCCTCCATTTCCAAATGAACTAACAAGAGACAAGGCATAAATCATGCCAACAATATACACCACTTTCTTTATCATTAGACATCCAATTTTTTGTTAACCAATCATTCTAGCCACAATGAAGAAAACAAGTGTAAACGAGCATAGGGTAAAACCATATACTAGAGAATCCAAGACACACTGGACATAGACCATCACTAATAGTCCGAGAACAAATCCAAGACATCAAAGGAAGTCTCTGATGAAATAATTTCCAACCAAAGATTTGTACTCTAGGCCGCCTACTTCCATAGCTTAGTCCACATGTCACCATTAACAATGGGCTGTTTAAAGCCATATTCAGCTAAGAATAGATAACAACTCTTAACACTAACACGAGTCAAATCACCAACCAACCAATATGGTCAATCTAGACCAACATCAATGGAGGGAGGGAGCAAATGTCTAATTAATCCAAGCACATTCTAGGGAAGCAGCTGTTGTAATAAAGACACATCCCACTGTCTTGTCCAATACAGCTAGTAATCATGTTGTCTTGTAACTCCTCAAGAATAAGAGTCAATACATAATCTTGAAGACAAATAGAAGGGTAAACCTAGTTATTTTTCCAAAAGAAGATAAAAGCCTCATCACCAATTTCCCACTCCACCTCATCCTTCATAGTATTAAAAATATCACACAAAGCACTCCAAGAGTTCAAATAACCAGCTCTAAGAATAGGTACATAACCTAGATGAACCTTGTATCTACCCTGAAGAAAATGAACCCAAATAGGATTGGGCTCATTTTGGATCAGTCACATTTTATAAGAAATACATCATTCATATCATAGTTGACTTCAAACCAAGCCCTCCTAGAGATTTAGGACTGGTCACCACATTACAACCTATAGCATGATGAGCTCGCCAAAGATGAGTGTCACCCTAAATTAAATCCCTCTGGATTTTATCGATCTCGTTACAAATATTCATAGGGAGTCTAGCATACTGCATGTGGAAATAAGGGATAGTACATGAGATGAACTTAAAAAGAGTTATTCTTCCTGCCTAAGAAAGACATTGTTGTTGCCAACAACCAACTTTCTTTCGTAACTTGTCCATAATGTGTTGATAGCATTGTTTAGTTGCCCTCCCATGAACCATCAAAGCCCCTAAGTATCTTCCTACACTTTTGACTCTCTTAAATCTACTCATGTTTGCCAAGGAAATAGCCAAACCATCAGGCGTGTGCTTGGAGAAATAAATTACAGTTTTTTTAATGCTTAACTTTAAGCCTGAAATTTGCTCAAATGAGGAGAGACACTTCATAATAGTTTTCAACTAATCAAGCCTTGTCTTTCCAAATAACAAAAGATCATTAGCAAACATCAAATGGCAGATAGGGGGCCCTCCTTGCCCCACCTTAATAGGAACTCAGAAACTGCCATTAACAGCCGTGGAAATAATGTGAGACAATTTTTCCATAGCTAGCGTAAATAAGTACGATGATAATAGGTCACCCTAAAGGACTCCCCTTAAAGGCTGAAAAGATGAAGTTTTACCACCATTCAGCAAGATATTAAAAGTAGATGCAGAAATAGCTTGCATAATCAAGTTGACTAACAGGCATGGTAATCCAACCTTCCCAATAACATTATGTAAGAAATGCCAATTCACACAATCATTCACCTTTTGCAAATCAACCTTAATTGCCATAAATTGTCTCCTTCTCATTTTGTGCATTGAATGGATCATTTCTTGAGCAATAACAACATTATCATGGATCTACCTATGGGGAACAAAATTGGCTTGGAAAGGAAAAATGACAATCTCCATTATCGGTTGAAAGCGTCAGACAATCAGCTTAGTGATCAACTTATACAAAACCAAACATAGTGATATGGGCCATAATGGATCTTCATAACTAGGTTATTAGTGTAATAAATTTTATTAAAAGTTATATTAGTGTGATCAAATTTGGGTTAAATTGTTTACTTTATATTTGGTTGACAAGGTGGATAATCATACCATCAAAATTGTTCATATGCAATTATTGAATTTTGAATATAAGGACAACAATAAATTGAATTTGAAATTAAACGTTAAATCAAGAATCATAATTTTATTTGTGATCGAAACATGCCAAAGAACCTCACCATCCATGATGGCAAGGATCTCCATAATTTATATTAATAATTAGCTTATTAGTGCAATAATTCTAAAAAATTATGTCCTAATGATTATGATTTCATTTTGAAATAGTGATTCCCAATTTTTATTATTGGCAAGCAAAAATTATGTCTCCATCAATGATATTAATATCACAGAGATGGAAATGAAGTTTTCAAATATTGATTAATAATTGGGATATTAATACCACAATAATTAAAATTAGGGTATTAATCAAGAAATTAAAAATACTTTAAAATAATATTTCAGACTTTAAAAATAAATTGGCTTTTAACTTTCTTGAATGATAATAATTATCACATCAGCAACCAATTAGACTTCATAACAAGAAAATCATTATTTTTCGTATGCATTATAAATTTTTGAAAAGATATAAAAGGGAGTTTATGAAATATTATCAATTAGTATACTAGTCGGGATAATAATATGACAATAACTCTTTTTTCAACTTTTGATGATAATTATATATTAATTGAGATATAAATAAATTTAAAATTAAATTATCTTTTGTTTTTCAAGAATGATAGTAATAAACATCATAAGCAACTAATCGTATTTCTATAGAATAAATTCATAATTTTCCAAATGAATAGAAATGATTACTAAATTTTGTTCTTATATGTCTAAATTAAATAAATAATGTTCTTATAGGGAGATATATCTTGTTCATACTAATACATAGTGAAGAAGGATCATCTCACTTGTCATTAAATTTATGTTATTCATTGAATATAATTTTGGGGGAATTACAATGAGGTCCCAAAGAAGGGACTTGTTTACTAATAAGTCCCAATGACAGCTAAAGAGTATGTAATGACAAGTTCAAGGTAAGAAATAATAAAACCTCACTTGTTATTGGAACTTCTTGGTAATTAAATTCCTTACTTGGGACCTTATTATAATTGTCCCAAAATTTTTTCTATTCTTATTCTTATGTATACTTTGAATTCATATAGTTGGTTTATTATCAATTAACTTTATATTGGGTTTTTGATGAGTCATATTTATGCCATGTATTCCTTGTGTGTTATGACTATTTTAAATAAAGATTTTGAGCTTAATTATGTTTTATCTGATAAAATATACTAGAATTTATTCACATAGGGAAATAAAGGATAGATTTAGTAAATTACTGTATTCTCCATATTATCCTATACATGTGCAGAAGAAAAGGGCTACATTTTGATTTATTGTGAAAGTTCATAACAAAGATGATACATTACTATAGCATATGGTATCATTATTTTGTGGTAGCAAGACGATAAAACCTCAATGTTGTAGCATTATAAGTGATGGGGAGTTAGCACTACTTTACGTTGATCTTTCCTTGAGGGTTTTTCAGGAAATAAATACAGGTCATCAAGTTGGACGATTAGACGACGGTTGAATTGATGAAGACGAAAATAAAAGATGCAGAGAATCAAATAGAAGATTTGAAGAATCCCTTAGAATTAAAAGAGGATCAAAAAACTGAATCTTGGAAATCAGGCCTAATAGATTTGGAAAGCTTAGCTCATTAGACGTACTGCGCGAAGGACTTAGCCAGAAGAGGAACGCATGGCTAAACCTAAAGGTGTGGTCGATTCGTCGAAGTCGTTAGAATTAGTACAATTCCAATCTAACTTGACTTGCATCAAGAAAGAGAAAATCATCGAGAGAGAGAATTATAGAAGAGACCTAATCCTTTCTCAAAGTTAGACGGGCTATAGAAGATGTAGAGACGTCGCATGACAAGATGCTCCCTACGTCGTTGATCACTTCAATGAGCTTATTTGTTTTTCTTGTTTTCTTCTTTAATATTTCCATGGGCTATTCTGTTGTACTTTGTATTGTGTTTCCCTCATCAGTCTTAAACTAAATTCCCTTGGCTGAGTGAGGATGGATTTCTAAGTTGTAGAATGAACCTAGTTTGCTAAGCTTTTAATTTGATAAATTCAGTTTGTTCAAGTGTGAATTAATGTTTTGTTTTTTAGTTGGCCGCTAAGAGACTAGATCAATTGTCTTGCCTTACTTGAAGAGAGTTAACGTTTGATCTCTGTTGAATAGTGTGTGCTAAGTGAGCATATGTAAGGCACTTTTAGGCTACATGAATGGGTTTATCTCACATAGTCAAATTGTAATGCCCAACCTTTAGGCCTCTTATTCACCAGAGTTATTGCGTACAACATCGAAATGATTTGGATGACTTAATGCAAAATATAAGTTTTCATGAAACGACTTAGTCATATAACCCATAAAAAACCATATAGTTACATTAATCCGTCCCTTTCCAAAATTTAACATAATAAGTTTGGGACAGGGAATAAAATACAAATCCAAAATAAGGAAATGATAGTGAGATACACTATAATCCGAACTAAACCTATCAAACACAGAGCCGCTTCTCTTCACAACCGCATTTTGCCTCGCAAACTCGATCCACTGCCTGTCTCTTTCATACAATATGGAGTTCTAATAAAGGGACCCCAAGGGTAGTAGTTAATCTTATATGCAAGTATGAAGCATTAATGACCACATGGCATATGTAAGCACAGATAAATATGTGATACAATGAATCTCATTGTAACCGTAGCTACCAGCTAAGACTGCAGCCCTTCAGGACACGTAGCTTTGTTTGTAGAATATGCAGCTCTACGGGACACGCAGCTCCAATTTATGGTAGGACACGTAGCCCTATTTGTGCAACACGCAGCTCTACGGGACACGTAGCCCCAATCCGTAGCTAGGAATATAAATGCAATTATCAAGTAGACATGGCTAATCATACAAGAACACAACCATACAGGGTAATAAAATAACAATTACCGCCTTCAGTCTTGCGTCCTGGAATCTTTCTCGGAAGTGACGGGATCAACAAAAGTATCCGGAATACCTATAAACGGTATCATTACCATTAGTCACTTGGAACATCAGAAACCCTTAATATCTCTCTTGTGCTCTCTCCCCGGATTCCTTAGAGAGTGCCAAGTTGTGCTAGTGTGTGTGTTAAAGTGACAGGTTGTAGTGTGTTGAGGTAAGGTTTGTGTTGTAGTTGTCGAGTTTGTAGTTATAGGTTGTTTGTTGTTGTCATTTTTGTTGTCAAGGTATAGTTGTATGTTGTAGTTGTAGTTGTGGTGTAGTTGTCGGGTTCGTAGTTGTATTATATGTTATTGTGGTGTAGTTGTTGGGTTCGTAGTTGTATTGTATGTTGTAGTTGTAGTTGTGGTGTAGTTGCCGAGTTTGTAGTTGTATTGTATGTTGTAGTTGTAGTTGTGGTGTAGTTGCCGAGTTTGTAGTTGTATTGTATGTTGTAGTTGTAGTTGTAGTTGTGGTGTAGTTGTAGTTGTGGTGTAGTTGCCGGGTTCGTAGTTGTATTGTATGTTGTAGTTGTAGTTGTGGTGTAGTTGCCGAGTTTGTAGTTGTATTGTATGTTGTAGTTGTAGTTGTAGTTGTGGTGTAGTTGCCGGGTTCGTAGTTGTATTGTATGTTGTAGTTGTAGTTGTGGTGTAGTTACCAGGTTCATAGTTGTATTGTATGTTGTTGTCATGGTGTACTTTTCGGGTTTGTAGTTGTATTGTATGTTGTAGTTGTGCTGTAGTTGTCGGGTTTATAGTTGTATTGTATGTTGTAGTTGTAGTTGTGGTGTAGTTACCGGGTTCATAGTTGTATTGTATGTTGTTGTTGTGCTGTAGTTGCCGGGTTCGTAGTTGTATTTTATGGTGTTGTGATGGTGTAATTTCCAAGTTTGTAGTTGCATTGTATGTTGTTGTTGACGTGTAGTTGTTGTGGTGGGGTTTATGTTAAGTAGTTGCCGAGATAGAGCTCGGGTGGTGCAGTTGTGTGCGCATTGTTTTGTCGGGGGATGTCATGGCTAGGATAAGGCGATGGTGTTGAAATCATTTCCCATGGTTTCCAATGCATCTATAATCGCACTACCTGGGTTTCCTTTATCTTATAATGCATCCCAAGATCACACTCCTATCTCTTCTTTTATCCAGCCCCTAGATTCACAATTTATGCAACAAAGAGGCCTCAGAGCTCAATTCTTATAGTTCTTCCTCACATAAACTTTATGGGTTTTCTTCTACGGTTAACTCTCTTAAAGCTCCCTCAAAATATAGATAGAAAATGGAAAGAAGAGAGAATTGATAGTTACCTTCAGTTTGATGGATTCCTTGCTAAAGTTTCCCATAAACTTAATCACAGCAAACGCTTCCTTGATTTCCCTCTCCCTTTCTATCTTAATATCAATTCTTGTTTGTAGCCAAATGGCTGATCTTCCAAGCACCATTCTTATATCAAACTTGTTCAGCTGCTACTGCTTTTGTGTGTTCAAAAAGAGAGAAGAATGCGCTGACACAATATGGGAGTGAGACTTCCTATAAGTTTGTGTGATTAACCTTCCGTTCTTAATAAAATATGGATTATTTGACAATGGGCCAGGTTAACTCAATTTGGTTTGGAGCATTTGAATAATAATAGGGCCCCAAAGTCCATAATGCATCTTCACATATCATGCAGGGTTCAAGATCTCAAAATCCGGGATATTACATTTCTCCCCCTGTTAAATAAAATTTTGTCCTCAAAATTTACTATGCCTTTAGCTGACTTAAAGCCATAAATTCTGGGTATTTCCTCTTCATGCTTTCCTCTGTTTCCCAAGTCGCTTCTCCCAGAGACCATCCTTTCCAGACCACCTCCATACTCTTGTGAAGTTTACCCATGTTTGGGGGTAGAGCAAGTTAGTAGGCCACCGATCCATGTCTTGCCAACACTTCAAATGGACCAACATAGCGAGGACTTAACTTTTTCCTCTTTAATGTTATACCAACCCCGTTGATAGGGGATACCTTCAAGAACACATGATCCCCTACCTCAAATTCCACAGGTCTTCTCCTTCTATCTACATAGCTTTTATGTCTGCTCTGGCAGCAAGGAGCCTCTTCTTGATGAGCTCAATGTGCTGGGAGGTTTTATAGAATAAGTCAGGTCCAACTAGTTTCCTTTCCGATAACTCGACTCAGCAAATGGGTGATTGACACGTTCAGCCATACAACACCTTAAACGGAGCCATCAGAATGCTTGAATGATAAGTGTCATTGTAAGCAAACACGACCAATGGGAAATATTGATCCCAATTTCCCTTGAAATCCAATACACACACTCTCAACATGTCTTCTAGCATCCATATGGTTCGTTTCGATTGACCGTCAGTCTAGGGGAGGTAAGCTATGCTGAACTTTAACTTTGACCCCAACGCTTCATGTAAGGCTTGCTAGAATCGTGATGTAAATCGTTGGTCTCTATCAAACAAAAATTATACTCCTTGGTATACCATGGAGTCTCACTTTCTCCTTGATATAGGTCTCAGCCAATTTCTCAGGTGAATAACTAGCACTGATGGGAATAAAATATGTTGACTTCATTAATCGATCAACAATTACCCAGATTGCATTTATGAGCCTTATCTTGGACAATCCCACCACTAGATCCATGGAAACATGTTCCCATTTCCATTTTGGAATTTCGAGCTTTTGTAGTGGTCCTACAGGACGTTGGGTTACATTTTTTTAACCCTGGCTATGAAACCTCAAATTTCAAATTATGGTACATTTTTACCATACCTGGATGTAAAGTTTATATACTTTTGTGGGCTTCATTCAGTATCTTCTGCCTTAACTCGACCTTTGGCGGTATATAAATTCTCTTCTTATACCTCACCAATCCGCCGGGTGACAACTCATACTCGTGAGTCTCATTCCGAGATATCACACCTCGGATAGCCTTTGCACGTTCATCTAGCCTTTGAGCCTCTTCAATTTCATCATACAAATCATAATCTCCTCAGCTAATAAGAAGATTAGCAAGATACACCTCATGAGGCTCTTTTGGCTTTACAACAATCTAATCCAACAGATTTAGATCCCATAAATCCTCTAGTAATTTCATCTCGGCGATCATCATGAATGCCTCCTACACCACTTTCTTACTCAAAGCATCTACAATGACATTAGCCTTTCCCGGATGATATTTAATCTCCAGGTCATAATCCTTTAGCAACTCTAACCACCTTCGTTGTCTCATATTCAGCTCTTTCTAGTCAAAGAGGTATTTGAGACTCTTGTGGTCACAGTACAATTCTATACAGATAATGCCGCCAAATCATGAATGCAAAAACAAAATTCGCAAGCTCCAAATCATGAGTCGGATAGTTAAACTCGTGAGGTTTCAGCTGTTGAGAGGCATAAGCCACCACTCTACCCTATTGCATCAGGACACATCCCAATCCATGCTTACTTGCATCACTGTAGACAACATATGTCTCACTCGAATCTAGGATAACCTATACGAGTGCTATAGTCAACCTCTCTCTCAATTCTCTGAAACTACCCTCATAGTGCTCATCCTAGATAAATGATTGGTTCTTTATGAATATGCGGTTGTACCCCACTAAACCCAAGAAACTTCGTATCTTGGCCACGGTCTCTAGTCTCTTCCAATCCAGTACTGCTTCCACCTTACTGGGATAAACAACGACCCCATCTCTTGATATGACATAGCCCATAAATCAAACTTTTGAAAGCCAAAAGTCGCACTTACTGAGCTTAGCGTAGAGTTGCTTCTTTTTCAGTACATTAGTACTTGTCGCAGATGGTGTTCATGTTCCTCCTTATTCTTAGAATAGATCAGAATATCATCAATGAAGACTACCACGAATCGATCTAGATACTCACAGAAGATTCGATTCATATAATCCATGAACACAATAGGTGCATTAGTTAACCTAAAGGACATCACCATAAACTCATAATGCCTATATCTGGTCCTGAAAGTTGTCTTCAGAATATCCATAGCTCTTACATGCAACTAGTGGTATCCCAAGTGCAAATCAATCTTTGAGAATACACAATAACCAACTAATTGATCTAACAAATCATTAATTCTAGGGAGTGGATATTTGTTTTTATTTGTCACTTTGTTCAACTCCTTATAATCAATACAAAGTCGAAGACTCCTGTCCTTCTTGCTCACAAACAATATTGAGCTCCCTAGGGTGACACGCTGGGTCGGATAAATCCTCTATCCAGTAATTCCTCAATTTGTTTCTTCAATTCCTCTATTTCACTTGGTGCCATCCTGTAGGGTGCTTTAGATATGGGTCTCGTGCCAAGCATAAGCTCAATGGTAAACTTTACTTCCCTTACTAGTGGCAATCCGCCCACCTCTTCTAGGAACACTTATAGGAAGTCCTTTACCACGGGTATGTCTGACATTTGTGGTCTAACCTTGACTTGCACGAAGAAAAACACCATATACCCTTAGCAACCTTGGTTTAGGCACTTCTTCACTTTTTGGGCGGTGAGGAGATTCAAACTCCCTATTAGGGTATACGCTCTTAGTTTTGAGTACCATATTTGCTTATTACCACAGTCAATCAAAGCGTCATTGGCCATCAACCAATTCAGTCCCAATATGATGTGTATATCAACCAATGGCAATCAAATCAAATCTATCATGGACTCATGGCCACTTACCGACAATACACAGTTCAAACATGCATCTGACACCACGGACTTAACTCCAAGGGGTGTGCTCACAATCAAGTCGTATGGTAATCTATAAGTATTCATCTCTAGCTGTTTAACACAATCACAAGCAATGAAAGAATGGCTAGCACCTAAATCAAACAATGCTTCCAAAGAATTACCATTTAGTGAGACGTACCTTGGATTATGTCAAGAGATTTTCTGGCCTCATCTCAGGTCAACATAAAGACCCTTCCTTGATTTTGGGGCCTACTTTCCTCAGCCTTCTGTGGGCAATTAAAACTAAAATGTTTGAGCTGGTTACACCTGAAGCAAATTAGTTTTCCATCACATCTCGTCCTCGGGTGGCTCTTTCCATACTTCTCACAAGTTTGGGGCATTCATGATTTAGAGTCATCCTGTATGTAGTGGTTGGGCTTCTTATTACCACCCTTGTAACCAGGCTGGTTCCATTTCCACTTTTGACTACTCGTGGGATTCTCTTGACTAGTCCCATCATGAGCCATTTCCTTCTTACTTGCATGCAACTCCTTTAAGTTGTGCTCGGTTATCCTACATTCTTCCTCAACTTGGTGGAATATAAGAAACTATCAAAAGGTTAGTCTCTCTCTTTTCTCCAACTTCAACCCTTGGATAAGCCTATTGGCTTTCTATTTGTCATCCTCATTTTTCTTTAAGTAAGAGGAGTAGCGAGACAAGTTATTGAATCTCGATAGATATCGATCAAAAGATTCCTCCGGTTTCTGCTTGATGGATAGAAATTTCCATTTCCATCTCTACTTAGGCTGTTTGAGGGAAATACTTCTCATTGAATTTCTCCTGGAACAATTCTCGAGTAATTGGGATATACGAGGTACATAGAGCTTTGGCTACACTCTTCCACCAATGGTCTGCATCACCCTCTAGCTTGTAGATTGCTAGTTGTGCCTTTCGTTCTTCCGGGCAATCGAAGAAGCCAATTCTCGGCAGCTTGTACGTTCATTTCACCCGTATAGGATGGCGGGTTGTGTTTACAAAATTGGATGGTCCAAAAATGAGATTCCCTAGTTGTTCTCTATCTTTTCTGTTCAGCTCGGGGTGGCATCTCGACCCACGAAGGGTTGTCTTTCGAGTTCCCTTCCTCCACCTCGGCATCTCAAACTAACCGCGCTTCCGCAGCTTCAACACACTGCCTCTCTTTATCTCGTTCCCCTCTTAGTAGGAATACCTCTTCTCTTAATTCCCTTAGTATATCTCGGTGTTCATCCAAAATCCCTAATACTTGTTGCATGAGATCTTGAACTCAAGCTTCTTGCTGATAAGTCCTTCCTTGACCTTGATCTATATCTCAGCCTCGGCCTCTACCGCTTCCTCGGGCAGGTAGGTTTGCTTCCTGTTAGGGCGCTTGCTCTGGAATTCGTCTCCGACTAGTCCTTTGGTTGTCCATCATACCACTTCGTTATTATATGTTAAGAAAATCCGTTGTTAATAACATTAATACATTCATCCCGGATAGTAATATACTTAGAACATTTTTCATACTTGTCATTAACAATCAATGATTTTAGTAGACATAAAGTACTTATTAAAATGTCATTCTTTACATAATCTCCCTAGGGCTTTAGGGCTGGTCAATACGCGCCCACTATACTATCTAGCATATGTCAAACTTCCTTCCTTATTTAATCCTCATTTGACATGAGCTACATAACCTAGGCCTCTATTCTGGTTTCCGATCTAACTAAGTCTTACTAGTTGTTCCTTTTTGAAAACTTGTCCAAATCGAGGCCTTTGATACCAAAATTGTAACACCTGACCTTTAGGGCCTTTTATTCACCAGAGTTATCGCACACAACATTGAAATGATTTGGATGAATTAATGCAGAATATAAGTTTTCAGGAAATGACTTAGTCATATAACCAAAAAATAACCCTATAATTACATTAATCTGTCCCTTTTCGAAATTTAACATAATAAGTCTAGGATATGGCATAAAATACAAATCCAAAATAATAAAATGATAGTCGAGATACACTATAATCCGAACTAAACCTATCAAACATAGAGCCGCTTCTCTTCACAGCCACCTTTTGCCTCGCGAACTCGATCCACTACCTGTCTCTTTCATACAATCTGGAGTTCCAATAAAGGGACCCCAGAGGTAATAGTTAATCTTATATGCAAGTATGAAGCATTAATGACCACATAGAACATGTAAGCACAGATAAATATGTGATGCAATGAATCTAGCCGTAGCCCCAGCTACGACTCAGGACCGCAGCCCTTCAGGACACGTAGTCTTATTTGTAGAACACGTAGCTCTATAGGACACGCAGCCCCAATCCATAGCTAGGATATATACATGCAATTATCAAGCAAACATGGCTAATCATACAAGAACACAACCATACATGCTAATAAGATAATAATTACCCACCTCAGTCTTGCGTCCTTGAATCTTTCTCGGAAGTGCCGGGATCAACAAAAGTATCTTGGAATACCTATAAACCGTATCATTACCATTAGTGTGTGTGTTAAAGTGACAGGTTGTAGTATGCTGAGCTAAGGTTTGTGTCGTAGTTGTTGAGTTTGTAGTTATAAGTTGTATGTTGCTGTCATTGTAGTTGTCGAGATATAGTTGTATGTTGTAGTTGTAGTTATATGTTGTTGTTGTGGTGTAGTTGTCGGGTTTGTAGTTGCATTGTATGTTGTAGTTGTGGTTGTGGTGTAGTTTCCGAGTTCGTAGTTGTATTATATGTTGTTGTTGTGGTGTAGTTGTTAGGTTCGTAGTTGTATTGTATGTTGTAGTTGTAGTTGTAGTTTAGTTGCTAGGTTCGTAGTTGTATTGTATGTTGTTGATGTGGTGTAGTTGTCAGGTTTGTAGTTGTATTGCATGTTGTGGTTGTGGTTGTGGTGTGGTTGTCGGGTTCGTAGTTGTATTATATGTTGTTGTTGTTGTAGTGTAGTTGTTGGGTTCGTAGTTGTATTGTATGTTGATGTTGTGAAGTACATGCCGGGTTCGTAATTGTATTGTTTGTTGTTGTCGTGGTGTACTTGCCAAGTTCGTAGTTGTATTGTATGTTGTAGTTGTGGTGTAGTTGCTGGGTTTGTAGTTGTATTTTATGTTGTAGTTGTAGTTGTGGTGTAGTTACTGGGTTCGCTGTTGTATTGTATGTTGTGGTTGTGTTGTAGTTACCGGGTTTGTAGTGGTATTTTATGTTGTTATGGTGGTGTAATTGCTGGGTTTGTAGTTGTATTGTATGTTGTTGTTGTGGTGTAGTTGCCATGGTGGGGTTTATGTGAAGTGGTTGCCGAGATAGAGCTTGGGTGGTGCAGTTGTATACGCATTGTTTTGTCGGGGGATGTCATGGCCAGGATAAGGCGATGGTGTTGAAATTGTTTCCCATGGTTCCCTACGCATCTATAATCACACTACCTGTGTTTCCCTTCTCTTATCATGCATCTCAAGATCACAATCCTATCTCTTTTTTTATCCAGCCCCCATATTCACAATTTATGCAACAAAGAGACCTTAAAGCTCAGTTCTTATTGTTCTTCCTAGTATAAACTTTCTGGGTTTTCTTCTGCGGTTAACTCTCTTATAACTCCCTCAAAATATAGATAGAAACTGGAAAGAAGAGAGAATAGATAGTTACCTTCAGTTTGATGGATTCCTTGCTGAAATCATACTCTTTTATGTAATACCGTAAAATTTATATTTCTCCTAAAGAATCATATTTTGGAAAATAATACCTATTAAAATAGGAGAGTATGTTGTCTCTAAATTTTTAATTGATTTATTATCATTTTTAGGGGAATTTTCTTTGGATTCTAATAAATCCAAATCCAATTTTCTAAATCTTATTGAGGATCATAAAATATCCTAAGATTATCATAATTTAGTATAATCTTGATTATACCATTTTAATCATCGGAGGATGATAAAATCAGTTAGAGGAAATTAGTAACAATTATTGGGCAATTGAAATTGCAGTAATTGAGATACTTTATTAATTTTTGAGATTAGTTAATGAGTAATTTTTAAAGGTCATAATTAAAGACCAAATGATATTGATTAGCATACAAAGAGTTGTTAATCATAAAAATTAAATTATAAACCTTGTCAAATTTTGGTAATTAAGTCTAGTAACCCCTAAAATACTATATTAGTAATAGTAACCAAGAATTAATTGATTCTCCCTTTAACTAATAAAAGTGGCGAAAATTATCAATGTAAGAATGAAGAAATTGTATTAACCTTTAATCCTAAATCTTTATGAAATTACTTGGACCAATAAAAGGTTTTTCTTCCTAAGATGTGAGAGCAAATAAAATGTAAATTGATAATTGAAAATTAGAGAGAGGGGGACGATTTTCTTGAGCTAAGAAGAAGGGGAAATTGTATTAAAAGACATACAAACACATGGTCAATAGAGTGTGAGAGAAGATTAGTAGAAACTTTGGGAGCAAGTAAAGAAACTTGGGGAGCAAGTAATTGTTAATCAAATGCAAATCAAGGAAAATTCATAGAAATTAAATGGAACTAAGTATTAAATATAGATACATATTTGGAATCAGTGAATTATGAGCTTTAACTTGGCTATTCCCAAAGTCATTTTTGTATACTTTTAGGAGTTATACCTAAGTGTTTAGGAAATTAAAAATCACCATAAATCTGGTCATAAAATTAGTATTTCAAAAGTGAAATTAGATTTTGAATAAAAACATCAACTTACACCTAACTAAATTAGCATTTGGAGGTAAATAGGAGATGAAGCCAAAACTTAAGAGCCAAGGGAGGGAGGTGGCGTTTTTTTAGAGGTGTAGGGGTGAGATTTATGCTTCCTCTCCAAGTAAAATCCAAGGGTTAAGAAGCAAGATGAGAAGTTCAAAGAAATTACCAAGTTGCCATGACATTTCACCATAAATAGAAGCTTCCTCCTTCACAAATTCTCATCAAATCCTCAAGGCATAGGCCGAATTTAGAGAGGGAGGAAGAGAGTGAAGGAGCTCCAAGAGCAAGGAGCAAGGCTCTTCAAGAGGTAAGATAGTTTTTAGTTTTTAAGTTCAAGTTCTTAGTTTATGAAGTAGAAATGTTAGGAAATATTGTTTTAATCTTCAATCTTCCAAATATAGTTTTATTTTCATGTTTTTATGGGTTCCACTGTCTTTATTTCGAAAATTTGATGAAGAAGAAGTTATAGCAAAATTTTTGGAAGATTAATATCAAAATAGCGAAGCTCTGGCAAAATTTCATCGATTAGCGATTCCTGGAGTCAGGGGTAAAAACGCCAGTATTTTATGAAGAAGATGATGTTCTAAAATTCTGAGAAAATTCATGGTGAAAGTAGACATATAGAGTTTTCCAAATATACCTAGAGTGTGTCATTTGAAGTTCTGTGCAAAGAGATAGAAATTGTTGAAGATAAGGCTACGTTTTCAGGGAAATGTCTGGGCCGCGTTAATAGAATTAGAAACTAGGAATTTTCCGTAAAATCTGGGTGAAAGTGAATATTTTTCCTTCAAAATATACATCTCAAGGATTTTGGGAAATTTTACGGATCCTCATTTTGATTTTCTTGGAATTAGTTATGATTTTTCAAAGTTAGGCGAAATTCTGCCCAGAAATGCTGAATCAGCGTTTTTCCGAAATTTTGTGGAAATTAAATGGAAAATAAAGCCACCAGGGGTAAAATGGTCAGTGGTGGCTAAAATATCTTTTAGGATATTGTTTGTGAATTAATAAATACCATATTATCCTTATAGGATATTTGTGACCGCATTCCGACCGTCGAAACATACCGTAACTTGACAACAAAGGTATGTCCGCGTACTGGTAACTTTAACTCTGATGTTTACTGTATGCGTATATGTGCTATATGTATGGTATGCTTGTAAGAGGTAATTAATGTACGTTCGCGTACTGTAATACTAACTCTGATATTTACAGTATGTGTATATGTGGTATGTGTGTTGTATGCTGGTTGTGGTGTGTTGTTTGAATACATGTTGTTGTTAAAGGATAACTGTACATCTGCATGCACTGGGAGTGATATATTTGTATTCACTGAGAGTGGTACATTTCGCTGGGAGCGGTACATTTGCATTCACTGGGAGTGACATATTTGGAGTGATTCATTTGCTATGTTTATATGTCATATATGTAAATATGAGGTTAATCGTTACCTGGGGTCCGTATGCATGGGACCTCAGCTCTTAACATAGCATCAGGGTCAGGAGAACCAAAGACGGAGGAGAGGGGAAAGCTGCACGCTTAGAGACCCGGTTGAAGACTTCCTTTTGTTTTGGCAGAAGCCTTTGGCCCACGTTTATTTCACTTTCGAACCACGCGGTTACTATACCGCTATTGTATCCAGCCAAACTCATGGCATTTTGAAATACAAGTATCAGTTACTCTTCAGCTCAAATGCTCTACTATGATGATTTGAAATGATTTCTAAAAAGAAAATTTATTTCGCTTTTGAAAATTGGGATGTTACATTTTAGCCCTCAATGCAATCATAGAAGTAGTATGCGATGCTGAATCACAGCGAATGCTTCCTTGCTTTTGGTCTCCCTTTCTATCTCACTCTCAGTTCTTGTTTGCAGCTAGATGACTGATCTTCCAAGCACTACTCTTATGGACTTAACTTTCCTCAGTATCCTTCCCTCTTCTTCACTCAGTATCCTTCCATCCAGCCGTTCATTCTCCTCTGCTCTTCCATCTCAGGTTAACTGTTAGTTGAGATCAATGGTGTGGATGAAGGTTACAGAGGGATATTGAGGGATGATGAGGGAAGGATACTGAGGGAATCTGTTATCCTACTCTTATATCAAACTTGTTCAATTGTTGTTGCTTTTGCGTGTTCAAAAAGAGAAGAATGCGTTGACACAGTATAGGAGTGAGATTTCCCATCAGCTTACATGATTAACCTTCCATTCTTAGTAAAATATGGATTATTTGACATTGGGCTAAGTTAACTTAATTGGGCTTATAGCATTTGAATAATAATAGGGCCCAAAGTCCATAATAAATCTTCACATATCATGTAGGCTTCAAGATCATAAAATCCGGGATATTACACAAACACCAAGGTTAAACTGACACTTTGAACTATAAAATCACCATAGGAATGTGGGAGAAGCAGAGTGAGGTGTATACTTATAGGATGTGGAAGCTTTTGTATAGGTTAGCGGTGGGTTAATAGAATGATATTGTGAAAGACATTTTGCAGTAGCATTGCAAAAGCTGTGCAGTAAAATGCAATAGCAATATGTCACACGCAAACTAGGGGAATAATGCAACTTAGGATGAAATCTGAATTCTGCCAATTTTAAATATGATGTCTCCCAACCGACTTCCGATCACTTCTTTACTTTCATTAGCTAGTAGAAAATAGATAAAGAAAAAAGGGTTAAGGTGCAAAAATACATATGAGCTTTTTCTCCTGGAGTAAAAATACACATATGCTTTTTTGAGGAGCAAAAATACACATATGGTTATCATTTTGGTGCAAAAGTCACATTCCATTGTTAAGTTTGTAATACCCGGATAACTATTATCTGGAATATTATGTCACAATAATAAGAATGCCTACTTACGAAGATTTTGGCCTTAACATGTTATGTGATTAGTATATGTTCAGAGGAAAATATTAAGAAAATTAAAGGAAATTTCAAATCAGAAATGTGAAAAATGTGTCTTAAGACCATAAAGCATCCTGAGAAGAATTAGGAAAAATTCTAAAAGGCATGGAATAATTATTAAAAATTTAGAAAGCATAGTATTCTTAATTTAGACAATTTAATAAATTATTTCTTATGGAAATAAAAAGAAGGAAAATCAAAAAGTATTCTAAGACTAAAATTGACTTTATGATTTTTGATATTTTGCATGGAGCTCAAATTTTTAATGTCAATAAAATTGTTATGAGAAAATGAATAATTTTAATTAAGAAATTATTAAAAATTAGTAAGGAATTAATTAAGTAATTTTTGGGAATTTTATAAGCTTATAGAACATTTAGGAAACATGAGAAATAAAATAAATATGAATAAGCATTATTAAGGATCGAAATTCTTGGGCCAAATTAAATAAATAATAAAGGTCAAGAAGTAATCTTGGAAAACCAAGATCAAAAGCTTAGGATTATTAAAGGAATTTTAGAAGCCTAAATCTATGAAATTACTTATGGACCAATAGGAAATTTTGGGGAAATAAATGCAAGATAATAGAATATTATGGGAAAATATATATATATATATTTATTTATACGTGTGTGGGCTGAAATTTTTGGGAATGGGAAGAGATAAGGATGATGAAAATAATAATAATAATATAAGATTAAGACATGTGTTGATTTAATAATATTATATTAATAAAAGTGAACAGGATAAATGACCACGGATAGAAATAAAATCCTATCCAGAAAACCTTGAACTAAGTTGCTAGGGTCAGAGTATATTAGGAACAAGTGAATTTTTATCTCGAAGTAGGCTGTCTCCGAAGTCATTTCTGTAACTGATAGAGTGTTTTGGAGATCAGGCTAAGAAGATGTTCTGTAGAATTAAAGCAGATAGTCAAAATGAGAACCAATAGAAAATAATTTGGATGCGAGATTCCGGGGATAAGTTGGGAAAATCCAGAGTATATTATTGATCAGTGAATTTTTGTCCAGAAGTTGGCACTAACCAAAGTCATTTCGGTAACCGGTCGCGAATACCGAGGATTTTCGGCAGATAACGGAATATCCTTAATGAGAGTACACGGATAGGAAAATCTAGTATTCTTGAAGTGGAAGAAAAGACCTTTAGAGTATTGCTCCCGGAATTTTAATATTTTACAAAAAAATTTCACGATCAGGACACCGAACCAGGAATTTCATCTGATAAAGTAAGATGACATAAGCATGATGATGTCATCAATTTTGTCTTCTTGTGGGGGGGGGGGGGGGAGGTCGGCCAAGAGGTGTAGGGCCAAGATCAAGCCACTTCAAAATAGTGCGATCCGACGGTCAGAATTCAACCAGACAAGTTTAGCGAAATTACGAAATTGCCATTGAGATTTTCTATAAATAGCCTTCATTCCTCTTCATTCTTCACCAATTCACTCACAATCCTAGAGAGAAGTTAGAGAGAGAAGCTCTGGAAGAGGAGTAAGAAGTTCATAGCAAAGCTCTGAGTAAGTTCTTCAGTCCTTAGTCTTTAGTTTAAGTAGTTTTTCGGTAGTTATAGTAGAATTGTTAGAGTAGTCTTTAATTCTAAGTTAGCTTAAATATCATATTTTTAGGAATAAATATGATATTTATCTTAGGAGTATGCTAGAGGAAGGGTTATAGAAAAAATTTTGAAAGTTTAAAATCAGAATAGCGAAGTGCTGGCAAAATTCCACCAAATAGTCAATCTAGGGGCAAAATGGTAATTTGTACTGAAATTTCCTGATATGCTCTTAAATGCTCACACCAGTGATACTATCCTTATAGGATACCCGAAATCACGAATCGTTGTTTCTACTGTCTCCGCTGTCATACCGCCGTCATACCGCTGTCAAGCGTACCACAATTCTACTGAAGTACCCGATATCGTCAACGGAGGTACGGACGCGTATTGTAACCTTAACACTTATGCTGCTCATATACTATATGTGATAGACATGCTTATATACTGAAGCTCTGTTTAGGGTTGTCGGTATACATACAGCTTTATACAGGTTATAGTCTTGATAACGCCGTTGGGTTTTCCTAGCGCTGAGGACACGATGGGCCGTCGTGGCACTGGTTATGTGCAAACATTATGTGGGGCTTTATATACTGCTGTGTGCTTATGTTCTGCCAATATGTGATCATGCATCTGCCGTGTGTTTATGTAGTGATATACTGCTGTTATGTGATTATGTACATGCTGTTATCCAGATACTATCTTATTTGAGCATAAGGTTAACCGTTACCTGAGATCCAATTGGGAATTGGATCTCAGCTGTAGCTTCAGGGTCGGGAGGACCAAGGTCGGAAGAGAGAGGCAAGCAGGTTGCGTAGGACCCAGGACGGAGTTTTATTTTGTTATGTCTTTAGTTATGTATTTTACTTTCCTTCAGATGTTAGAAGACTATAATAGAACAATTACACTGTGATTATGTTTTATCAAGGTTCAATTACTCGTTTTGGTTAAAAAGCTCTACTCTGATCACCGTTTAAAAAAAAAAATTCCGTTGTTTTTAAAATGGGATGTTACAAAGTCACTGTTCACCGTGATGAGAGAGAAAGAGATGAGGTGAATAATAACTTAACGGCGATGAACAGTGACTTAACGGTGAGATGTGACTTTTGGTCCAAAATAATAACTACAAGTGTATTTTTGCTCCTAAAAAAAGCATATGTGTGTTTTTGCTCTTGGGGAAAAAGCTTATGTGTATTTTTGCATCTTAACCCTTAAAAAAAACAACTATACTCTTATCACACACAACTTTCACAAGAAAACAGACTTCTTATTTGGTGTTAATAGTCTCTATGGGACTATAATTCTACGTACTCTTTATTACTTATTCGACTAGTTCACTTGCCACAAGAGGAAATCAAGCAACAATTTTCTTAGGTTTCCCTTCATTAATATTCGACACACTAGCTAAACAAAATACTTTTAATGTCTTATTTATAAGACATAGAGAGAAATTTTATTTCTTCCTATTTATAACTCACATTATTAAATTTTTCATATGAATCTATAATTTTACTCGTAATTTATTATTATGCTAACTTTTTTCATGATGGTGTATTGTATATTAAATAGCGGCAAAGATGCAAAATTGTTAAATTTTTAGGTAGAACTAATAGGATTTGAATTTTTTTTTTCCTTTTGTTGTGTTGAAACAAACTAGAAGTGACTTATAAAGTATAAAAGAAGATTGTAATTTCCTTTTTTGAATAAATCCTTTTATTGGAGGGAGGGGAAGTCCTCTTTCTTTTTTTCCCCTTTTGGATCCATTGGCAATACATTCCAAGTGATTTAATTAAAGAGTTGACGTGTACATTTGTCTTAGAAACTTTCGCTCAGGAGCAATGTTGCTTATAAAGTTTTTTTTTTAGTTCAATATTATTTAGGAAATTTCAAAACATGGTAATGATTCCTCACCCTGTTAAAAACCTAACATTGACCTTCAAAAATTTGACATTGGGACACTACAAAAAACTGGCATTTTGTAGCGGCTAAAATTGTATGTTTGTAGCGGTTTCAACCACTACAAATGACAGTAGTAGCAGTTTAAAGAACCGTTACAAAATACACCATGGCAAAATGTTTTGTAACAATTTTCTAAACCACTACTTATGCAATAAAACCGTTAATATATTAGTAGCAGTTTTAAGTTATTGCTACAAGATGTGATTAAGATGACAATTTTTTTTAAAAAAAAATTGGTGTCAAAATTTGTAATGGTTGTAAAACCACTACAAATATTGGATAAAATTTCATAAAATTTGTAGCAGTTTTAAAACTGCTACAAAATATTGAAAAATTGGAAAAAAAATCATAACTTGAGTCCATTGTTACAATATTATGTTGAATATTTTATTATTTAAGTGACAAATTAAATTATAATAGTTCATATTTTAAAAAGTGATTAACATTAAGTTAGATAAGGATTTATTATGTTGTATTCTTAATATGATGTATAGGTATAATATTGAGAATGTGATGATAATAAGGATTTATTATGTTGTCCAGCTTTGAGCAATATATATATATATATATATATATATATATATATATATATATATATATGTTGTCCACTATATGATATTTGATTATGGAAAGAATGTTGATGATAATAGAATGAATGATGAGAAAATATATATCTTTAAAGTTCTGTATAAGGAAAAAAATTGGTGTCAATATTATAAAAAGGAAAAAACTAAAACATTGAAATTAAAGATTTTGTTGAGGGTGGGGAGAAATGAGAGAAAACGAGAGAGAAGAGGATGGGAAGAAATGAAGGAGTTTGTGAAATGGGAAGTGGTGGAGATATTTATAAGGATATGTGTAACTTTTGTAGCGGTTGATGTAACACATTTTGTAGCGGTTTATGTGACACTTTTTGTAGTGGTTTTATGTTAGCTTTGTAGCAGCTATAAAACCGCTACAAAAATTCATTGATATTAAAAATAAAAAAAAATTAAAAATTTCACATTTTGTAGCGGTTTATGTCACACCTTTTTGTAGCGGTTTTATGTTTGTTTTGTAGCGGTTATAAAACCACTACAAAAATTCATTCATATTTAAAAAAATAATAATCAAAATTTCACATTTTGTAGCGGTTCATGTGGCACTTTTTGTAGCGGTTTTTTTTTTGGTTAGTTTTGTAGCAGTTATAAAACCGTTAACAAAATTCATTGATATTTTCAAAAAAAAAAATCAATATTTCACATTTTGTAGCAATTGTACTAAAAACCGCTACAAACTTCATAACCGTTGACAGGATACGAAATATTCAAATTTCAATATTACACACTTTGCAGCATTTTAGTTAAGTAACTACTATAAATATGATTGTATTTTTGTAAAAAAATAATTTTTTTTAAATTTTCTTTTGGTATAACTTCTACTTAATTGGTGATATGTTTCAAGACTTCATATTTGTAGTGGTTTAGCTAAAAGACCTCTACCTCAACCACTACAAATGAAGAAAACCTCCCTCATGCGTTGTGAAACTTTGTAACGGTTTTCTATAACTGTTACAAAAGTTTAGACTCTTGGCAATTTGTTGTGGTTATTCTCATGTACCGTGTCAAAAAAACCATGACAAACATTCCCGCCATTACCACAAACATTGGTGCCACATTTATAGTGGTTTTTCTGACAAGCCGTGACTAATTAACCGCTACAAAAATTCGCACCATAATGCACCAAGCTGGCACCACATTTTAGGAGTTTAATTTGCGATGACCGCTAAAAATAGTGTTGCAAAAAGGCCTATGCTTTGGTGTCAATTCTCTCGCTACAAATTTGTTGTGGTTTTGTATGAAACCGCTACAAATTTGTAGCAGTTTTTTGTGATCGCTATTAGTTAACCGCTACAAATTGTGTTTTTTTTTTAAAAAAATTATTTTATTATAGTGGGAGCATTGCACAACTTTAATACTTCCACGAACAACCATGAACCCACAAATAAATTTTGAAATTTTTTTGCATTTTAACCCTTAGTTAATGAATATATATGTTAAAGTTCTTTTGAGCTCCATGCGACTTTTTTATTATATTTTTTTGCACATTTATTAGGCCATACAGAAATTTACTTTTATTCTTCTAAAAAATAGCTCAATCTATGTTTTACAGTTTTTAGGTATAAAAAAATGAGTGTCAATTTTAAGATTATGTATTTATATAATATAAAACCCTAAAAACTTATATTTATTGTAAAAGATTGTGTAGTTTATTTTTAATACTCATTGTAACACGCAAAACACCATGATATGCTAGATTTTGTGTAAGATGAAATACATAATAATTAACATATACTTGATTCAACTTGAAGGAGTTGTATTGATATATGTTCCAGAAGTTTTACGTTTGAGTCCGGAAAATGTAGCCATGTTAAATATTTGAAGGTGCTCGATCGTGAGTGAAAAATGAGACATTTAGTTACATAGTTGTAATAAAAGAAGGTAAGTAGGGACCCACACACACTTACTTATTTATTGAATAAAGCTGTTCTACTTTGGTTTTCTATGCTTTTCAAATTTCATCACGTTATGTGCTGCTTCAACTCGTACAGAAGTCCCTTTTGAATGATTGCTTTCCGGTTCGATCTCTTAGAATGAGGATTCAACCAATCCTTCAACTTTTACTTGAGCCTGGTGTAGAGCCCGAATACAGTACATGTTGCTTGTTGGTCTCTTCAATGCTCCAGTATGGTTTCTACTTGTTTGTTATTGCAGGTTTGTTGTTTGGGTCATCAACCTTTCCATTTGAGTCACCTGGAGTTTGGGATTGTTCGCTTCTCTTTTCTTTTAACATTTGGACCAGTCTATTAGGCTCATCTCTCCTCCTACAAGAAGCTTCAAACCACGATTGTTCACTTGGATGGCCCATGCCCTCTAGGAGGCACGCTGATTGCTCTTGCTAAACTATTCTTGCCTCCATTTGCGTTATATGCACCTTCTTATGTATCGAGGCTGTTTAATTACTGCTTTGTTTTCTAGCTGTTTTCAAGTGTGTTGTTGTTAGATATATATAGATATATGTATATATATATTTTGCAGTTTGTTTGTTTTTTTACTTCGTTGCTTTGTTGTCTCGGGTCACTAGGTTTGCTTTCGTTTTGATGTACTGAAGCCCAAAATATTGTAATCATTCTAGTGTGTTTAATGAAGTTTATCTTTGTATTAAAACAAAGATATCAAGCTGTGACACCAATAAAGCAGAATGATAGTGACCGTACTCCAATTGTTTAACTCTTGGTGTCAGACTTGAGTGAGAAATGTTTATTTGGTGATAGATTCTCATATTGCTTCCAGACCTTCTTTGACTGTTAGAATTGAAACTGACGGCCTTCAGATCCACACCTTCTCTTCATACTTTCAGGTAATTCATTCAAATCTCTCGCTCATTCATATCGTCTTCTTAGATCTCTCTCTCATACTTTCTGGGAATTATTTGTGTTTCTCTCTTGTTACTGTTAGTCCAATTGGAAGAAGGTGAAAAATGGAAAACTCTTTAGCTTTTCTGATAATGTTACTTATATGGTACCTTGCACAGTAAATCAATTTCTCTCTGGGTACTCGCTTTCAAACTTGAGACTGTATTTATTCAGAGAGAGAGAGAGAGAGAGAGAGAGAGAGAGAGAGAGAGAGAGAGAGAGTCTGTGTGTGTGTGTGTGTTTTTTTTTTTTTTGGTTCATCTTTGAATCTGTGTGGTTGTGTTTAAAATCCATGAAGACTGAAGATGGCAAGCTCACTAGAGGTTGAGTCACCGGAGAGAGAAAGTGGAGGAGGTGGTTGCTTCTGTTTGCCTGCCACTACACACCACCGTAACCACATGTAAATTTACTTTCTCATCTTCTTTCCGGGCCAAACCTACTCGCTCATGATTAACTATTAAGTTAGAAACAGTCAGAGAAATAAGTCGTAACTTTATAATCACTATCTGCATCTACACCATCCTCCCATCCTTCCTTTTTAGACGGTTCATTAATTATTTCACATAAATTTAAGAAGTCATTTAAAATTAATTGTTCCTTTATAAAATTATCATAATAAAAAGTTCCGAGTTTCATTAATTAATTAGAAAGTTTTATAATTATTTATAAAAAAATATTATAATCAATTGGAAATACTAGCTAAAAAATTAATTCTTTTGATAAAAATATGTTATATTATGAAATAAATAAGAAACTCTTGTCACGAAGACAGAATGTATGGTTGAATATTATTTTAATTACATCTTGCTATAAAATATGATATTCTTTCCACTCTATTAATTTAAGACCGCACGCCAGCATTGTTTCCACATTACATAGACTTTTTATTATTATTATTAAGAAAATCAAAAGCTGTACAACCCTTCATGGTTATAACGTCATCATGCTGACATCATACTATAATAATTGATTGGCCCGCTCTGTTCTGGACACTCGTCGAAAATATCTTTGATGAAAGCTTTTTAATTAGCCACACATTATTTATTTCAATTTATTTTCAGTTGAGAATTTATTTAAAAATATTATTATTATTATTTTTTACATTCTAATAAATATTTTGAATTTTAAGAAGATCCTATTTAATAAATTTAAAAAGTGATTTATTTATAACTAGTTTAATTAATTTTCAAATCAAAATAAATCAAAGACTTCATGTATGTATATATCTACACAAAGAGGCGAGCTTTCTTCTTCTTCTTCTTGTTATTTTAGAAAATTATTATAAGGTCTTAAAGAAAGAATATGATTACCAAGAAGTTCCAATGATAAACAAATAACATGGATTTGTCAATATTTTTTGCACTAAAACGGATCATTGATGGTGTTTAGTTGTTATGGGACTTTTTAGTTATTATATACAATTTTTTTTCTTTGGATTTCTTAATAATTCTCCCTATTCCTTTCGGTAAGAGTTGTGATTTCATCGTGCGGTTAGCTAGGATTTTTTTCTTTTTGGACCAAAATTTGGTTAGCTAGGAGAAATCTAAACCAACTCACTGTATATGGTAATCAACATGCCAATACAAAAACGCAGCCCTTGGTTAGCAAAAAGACATTACCAGTAGGCTGCACAAAGACATCTATTGAAAGAAACAGAGAGAGAAAGAAGATCAGAACTAGTTGTTAGCTGTGATTCAAAACTTGGGTGTGTGGTAGCAGAGCCAAAACTTAAAAATAAAGTGTTTTGTTCCTTGACAGAGAGATGGCCGTAGCCAATGTAAGTTCAGTGACTGTAGCAGCTGATGAACTTCAGAGGGTTGCTTCAGCTCGGTTCAGGACGCCTGATCCTAATCTTATAGATGATACACGTATTATCTCTCTTCTCTCATCTCTATCTCAAGCGTGTTTCAATTGATATCACAAACTATATGTAAAAATGTTTCATTTAACTTGGTTTCAGAGGCGAGAAGAGAAAAATACATAAAGTTATGTGTTCCCCTTCACAAGGCGGCACTGAAAGGTGATTGGAAAGCGGCAAAGCATATCTTAGATGAAGAAGATAACTGGAGACTAGCACGCGCCGCCCTAACGAAGGGGTGGTCAACGGTGCTCCATGTGGCGGCGGGAGCAAACCATGTTCACTTTGTGGAGGAGCTGGTGAAGAGAATGGATCCAGATGACTTGGAATTGCAAGATAGTAACGGGAACACTGCGTTCAGCTTGGCTGCAGCTACTGGGAATATGCAGATTGTTGAGATCATGAAGAAAAAAAATCCTAGCTTGCCATTGATAAGGGGGGGTAGTGAAGTAAGCATCACTCCTCTTCACATGGCTGCTATGCAAGGACAAAGTGAAATGGCCTCGTATCTGTACGGTGAAACAACTAAAATTTTTGAACGTGTTGATCGGATAATACTTCTCTTCTTATGTGTCTACAACGGAATCTACGGTATAAGAACATTACACAAACAAACCAAAACATGAGACTAAAATTTGAAGCGTGAAACATGCATGTATCAATCACTCGCATGACTTTTTCTTTTTTATGAATTAATTTGTGCAGATTTAGCCTTGAAGGTGCTTGGGGAGGATGAAGAACTAGCTTTTGAGAGGGATAGTGCAAACAATGAGACAGTATTGCATATATTGGCTCGAAAGACTTTAGATTCCACTTGCCAAAGTAAGCGATATAGAAAGCGGCTCATGAAGTCCTGTAAGTATACGCGATCAAAAATTACAAAATGTATAATTCTGTTACAGTGGTTTTATGGTACGTATAAAACAAATGGTGGATTTTAAACATATGACAAACTTGATTGAAATAATTTTTCTTATAAATTTCCTGATATGATCAAATTGTGTTTTGTAGGTTTGAAGCAAACTCAGCAACTTCAACTAGTAAAAAGCTTGTGGGGTATGCTACTTAAACGACGTGATAGCGTGATTATGAACACTATACGCGTACCCTCGCAAGTAACATTCAATGCTGTGGAAATTGGGAATTTTGAGTTTCTAGCTGAGCTTATAAGCACCTATCCTGATTTGATATGGGAAGTTGACGAAAAAAATCGAAGCGTAATTCATGTTGCCGTTTTGCGTCGTTATGAAGATATCTTCAATCTCATACATGATATTGGGCCAATGAAAGATGTCATTGTATCTTTTGTGGATGCCGACCATAACGACAATTTATTGCATATGGCTGCAAGATTGGCACCATCAGATCGATTAAACATAGTTTCTGGAGCAGCTTTCCAAATGACCCATGAGTTACTATGGCTTGAGGTATTTTGCTTTAAACAATATTTAGCCTATATTTAAGATGGATTGCATATGTATTTATTACTTAGTGAACTTGTGAATAGTGTAGTTTCTTAATAAATTTTATATATTTGATGCCGATATTGATAGCACAATATATACACTTTGACATGGCAGGAGGTGAAGAAGATAATGCTACCATCATTAATAGAGGCGAGGAATGCAGAAGGCTTGACTCCTCAACAACTATTCACAAGGGACCACAAAGAGTTACTAAGCAACGCAGAATCATGGATGAAGAAAACAGCAGAATCATGCATGGTTGTTTCCACTCTTATCACTACTGGGGTGTTTACTGCCGCATTCAGTATACCGGGTGGTATAAATGACAGTTCAGGAAACCCTAACTACTTGAAGAAACCATCATTTCTGACATTTGCTATAGCTGATGCAACCGCGATGATCTCATCCTCAACCTCCATACTTATTTTCTTGTCCATCCTCATCTCACGTTACGCAGAAGATGATTTTCACAAGTCACTACCCCTGAAGCTCATATCTGGATTGGTTGCATTGTTCATCTCCATAATAAGCATGATGGTAGCATTTAGTAGTGCCTTTTTCATCATGTATTGTCATGGTTCAAAGTGGGTTCCGCACTTCATTTCTGCTCTTGCTTTCATACCTATACCCTTATTTGCGTTTCTGTTATTCCCTCTCTGGTCTGATGTAGTTTATTCAATCTACTTTTGTAGGAATCTTTTTCGGCCTAGTAAACATATGCTTTACTAGGAAATTAAGTGGCTGCTATTACTGAGGGATATATCTCTTCTTGTGATTAACGTACTTATGCAGCATGATCTTGTATTAATAATGACATTTCCTCTTCAATATGGTGGTATAATTTATCTCTAAAGTTTCGTAAAATTATAATTTGAACTTTAATTTATACTCTGTCATCCTAGCTAAATATGCTTGATTATATCTCTATAAAAGCTACTCTTTTAGTCTTAAAAGTAGAGTATAGATTATAGCGTAATTTGCACTACAAATTAGGTCTTATATTTATAAATAGAGGAAGCATTCGTTACATAACCAACACCGACATGGAAGAATCCATGTATAAATGCACACACATATGCCTAGGACTAAACTTTGTAATATAGCCCATAATAATAACTTCATATAAATTAATGAAGTTACAAAATATCAAAATTGCCCTCAATAAAATTCATTAGTTAATTAGGGGAGTTTGGTTAATTAGTTAGGAAGTTTTATAATTAGGTAGAGATACTATATGGAAAAAAATTGAAGTTTAAGACAAAACATGTTATATTATGAAGAATGAGAATTCTTATTAAGGACAAGAGAGAGTAATAGTTACAAATCATTTTAGGGCAAGTGGATCATTTATGATGAAGAGAATTAGGTTCCCCACTGCATAGCTTTCAATTCGCCTATGAATATCGAATGAAATGTGAATAACCCATATGACAATGAAATAGGAAATAAGTGACACATAATTAACTGGGTGGTAAAGTCGTGATCCTAAATATAAAAGGTAGATAACTAGTTTGCAGAGATTAAGAAAATCAATTAAGCTAGGTATTAATAAAAATGTGTATTGGTTTGGCTAAAGTATCAATTTTAATTATTTGCATTAGAAACTACTCCCTTTATGGGAAACCAAACTCCTTTATATGTGCAATTTATGGGAGAGATTAGGAAAAAAATTAGAAATTTGAGAGACAAAGTAGCTTAAGTTCTTACATTGAGGACAAAAGAATAACCCCTCTACTAAATTTTACATTTAGAACTAGAGGGAATAATTAACGTAAATGATCCAAATACAAAAATCTATTTTCTCATAGAGAAAATTCAGCTATGAAAATATGTACCTGAACACCCTTGAGTATTCACTAGCCTATATTTAGGTATATAAATCCTTTCTCACTTCATGAATACATATTTCTCTTCATTGCAAAAATTACATTCTAGACTGCAATATGACTGTTCTTCATTTCACTTTTCTCACTCAGTACTGTAATATCCGGATAATTATTATCTGGAATATTATGTCCATTTATGATAGATATGGTCTCAAAATGTTGTATAATTGGTCTATTTTCAAAGGGAAATACTAAGAAAATTAAATAGAATTTATTGCCAAAAATGTGAAAAATGCATTTTAGGGCCATAAAACATCCTAAAAATGTGATGATAAATCCTAAAGGGCTGTGAAATAATTATTAAAAATTAGAAGGAATATTTTCCCTGATTTAGACAATTTATTAAATTATCTCTTTTGAAAATAGAAGAATAGAAAATTAAAAAGTATTCTGGGGACCAGATTGGACCTTATGATTTTTAATATTATACATGGAGTATAAATTATTAATGTCAATAAAAAAGTTGTGAGATAATAATTATTACTAATTAAGAAAATTGTCAACAATTAGTAAGTGATTAATTAAATAATTAATGGCTAATTGTTTAGACATAAGATAAAGAGAAAAAGGTGGAAATTACTTAAAATAAATATACATATATAAATAAAAATGAAAATTAGAAGAAAAATAAAGAAAAATGAAATGAAAATTAAGAAATTAATATCTAGATATTTGCATTAAAATAACATTATAAGTTAAGACATATGGTAATTAAGTAATATTATAATAGTAAAAATGTGAATAGGATAAATGACCACGGATAGAAATAAAATCCTACCTAGAAAACCGTGAACTAGGTTTCTTGAGTCGGAGTATATTAGGAACAAGTGAATTTCTATCTCGGAGTGGACTGTCTCCGAAGTCATTTCGGTAACCAACGGAGTGATTTGGAGATCCGGCAAGGAAGATATTTTGTGGGATTAAAGCAAATAGTAGAAATGAGAACCGATGGAAAATAATTCATAGATTGAAATCCGGGGATAAGTTGAGAAAAACCAGAGTACATTATTGATCAGTGGATTTTTATTTAGAGGTTGGCGCCGACAGACGATATTTCCGTAACCGGTAGCGATTACCGAGGATTTTCGGCAGGTAACAGAATGTCCTTAATGAGAGTATAAGGTTAGGAAAACCCGGTATTCTCGAAGAGGAAGAAAAGACATTCAGAGTGTTATTTCCGGAATTTTAAGATTTTACAAAATTTCGCGATCGGAACACCGAACAGGGACTTTATCGGTAGAAAACTTCTTGAGAAAGTTGGTGACATCATCTTGGTGACTAAGGATGACATCATCCTTGAGAGGTGTAAGGCCAAGATCTTGCCACCTCCAAGAAGTGCGATCCGACGGTCAGAATTCAACCAGACAAAGTTCAATGAAATTACGAAAATGTCACTGCCTTTTTCTATAAATAGCTTTCACCTTCTCTTCATTCTTCACAAATCCTAGAGCTTTCTAGAGAGAGATTTTAGAGAGAAGAAGGAGTTTGTGGAAATAGCAAAGTGCCAAGTAAGTTCTTCAGTCCCTAGTCTTTAGTTTTATTGTTTCTTTCGGTAGTTGTTGTAGAAATGCTAGGTTGATCTTTAATCTTCCGGGTACGTTTAGAAATCATGTTCTAGGGGTAATTAAGGTATTAATTTCGAAAATCATTATGGAGTTGGAGATATATTGAAATTCTGGAAGATTAGGGTCAAGGTAGCGAAGTGTTAGCGAAATCATGTTTAGAAATTATGTTCTAGGGGTAATTAAGGTATTAATATATCTTCCAGGTATGTTTAGAAATCATGTTCTAGGAGTAATTAAGGTATTAATTTCGAAAATCATTATGAAGTTGGAGATATATTGAAATTCTGGAAGATTAGGGTCAAGGTAGCGAAGTGTTAGCGAAATTCCGCCGATTAGGGGATCAGGGGCAAAATGGTAATTTGTACCTAAAATGCCTGTTATGATATCAAATATTGATAAATGTGATATTATCATTATAGGATATCAGTAATCTTGTTCCGCTGTCATTTCGCTGTCGTTCCACTGTTTTCCGTCAAAAGTACAGTTTTTCGTCAACGTACTAAACGCTCGTCAACGAAGGTACATTCGCGTACTGTAACACTAACTCTGATATTTACAATATGTGTATATGTGGTATGTGTGCATGTTGTGGTGTGTTGTTTGAATACTTGTTTGGTAAGAAATAACTGTACACTTGCATACATTGGGAGTGATATATCTGTTTTCACTGGGAGTGGTACTTTTCGCTGGGAGCGGTACATTTGCATTCACTGGGAGTGACATGTTTGGAAGTGTTTCATTTACTGTGATTTTGTACCGTATATGTAAATATGAGGTTAAACGTTACCTGGGGTCCGTATGCATGGGACTTCAGCTCTTAACATAGCGTCAGGGTCAGGAGAACCAAGAACGGAGGACAAGGGGAAGCGCAAACAAGACGCATAGAATACCCGGCTGAAGACTTCCTTTTGATGTTCCGGTAGAAGCCTTCCTTTTATTGTTGAACATTACTTTTGAAATACTTGGTATGATGTACCGCTATTGTATCCAGCCAGACTTACGGCATTTTGAAATATAAGTATCAGTTACTCTTCCGCTCAAATGATCTACGCTAATGATTTTAAATGATTTTTGATGAAAAAATAATATTCCGCTTTTGAAAATTTGGGATGTTACAAGTACATGACAGCAACGGAGAAACAAATGAAGACTGTACTTTTGATTTAAAGGATGTTTTTATCTTAAAAATATGGTAAAATATAATTTAATAGAGGCCTCAAACATTTGTTAGTGAAGTATTGTAGGTTGGAGTCCATTTAACAATATTTCAAATTGCAGATGGTGATGAGAAGTTTGGCAAAAGTGAAAATAAGGGCAAAATAATAATCATATAGAAAAAACAATTTAGTAACTTAGTATAAATATAAAAATGATTAAATTTAGATATAGAGGACTAGCTTTAAGGACATAAGCACAAACCGAATATCATTTGTTCTTTTTTAAAATTGTTCTTAATGGTCATAGGATATCATTTGTACATTTATTTTAAAGGTATGCATCACTTATATTCCTTAAGGCATGATGCAGTCTTTTTACTTTATAACTTAGATTAAAAACACTTGAAGAAATACTTATAAATTATTTATATCAATGTCATAACATCGATAATAGATTTGAGTTATTCTTTCCTTTGAATGGTACGAGTGTTGTACTTATCAAATGAATAAACTTCACGTATCCTTTCAAACATAACTAGGCAAGATACATTTTTTCTAATGATGCATACACACAGACAGAGAGGGAGGGAGAGGTATACTCCATTTGGATGGAGAGAAAACAGGAGGAATAAATGTTATTACCCTCCTGTTTGAATGAAAGAGAGAAAATATGGAGGGGAAAAAACAAAGAGAAAATGTCAGAATGACAGTAGTATTTCGTATCCTGATTTATTAGATCTCATGTCATCAATTATAACAGAACTACATAAAAATAAATACTTTCAAATAAAACTATATGAAGAAAATATATTTTCATATTTGTACATTTCAAAATCAAATAATTTTATATGATTAATATTATGTTTTTCATAATTTTTAAAATTAAAATAAATTGAAAGAAATATTTTTCATATTTGTGAAGGTGACTAGGTGGGGTTGACTGGAGTAAAAAGATAGCATAGTGAAGACCAGATATGGAAGAAGAATTTTCTTCCATAATTAATCTCTCCATTTTTGGAGATAAGTCTCTTTTTTTTTTGGGGGGGGTGGTGGGGGCGGGGGTCTCACCCATCATTTTCCCTCTTCATTTTCTTTCTCATTCAAATAAGAGAATACTTCAATCTTCCCATATCTTGGTTTCTTTTCTCCCTAATTTTTCAATTCATCTAAACAAGGGGTATGTGTAAGAGTCATTCATTTCTTTTTCATCTTTTCATGTGAGTGGTGGGCCAGTTGATGAGTGAGAGCAAGCCTCGGAGCATATAGGAAGGAGCCAGGAAGGTTCCAATGCGCACGTTTCTTTAGTATAATTCTAAGAGGAAGACTAAGACTTTTAAAAGTGCTAAAGACCCTTGATTGTGTAGTAGCTATATGCTTTTCTTTGTGATTGGGCTGAAGAATTTGGAAGAAAATTGTAAAATTCTAGTTTCTGGGACTCATCTGCTTTACTCACAACTTTCCAATATGAATTAATTGAGTGGATTCAGTGTATTCAACATGCTATACCTGCTTGATTCATTATTGATGGTTCATGATTTTATTACTACTACTTTTAAACACAAGACAACGATAAGGATGAAAAATCCTCGACCAGACGAATCTTCTTTTAGGCCAACCCCTCTCTCTTTCATATATTATTCCAACAATCACTCTTTCTCTCTGATTAGCTCACCTCAAATTTGATTCGTTCGTACAATAAGCAATAAGCATGCGTGGCCCCCTATCATTAATAGATTATCTTACAAGGCATAATTATTATTTTTATAATCTTCAAGGGATTGAGGAGAAATATGATCTTTTTGTTATAAATATATATGTATGTCCATTTACATGCATCAACTATTCATTCACATTCACTACAACTATTGTATCACATGTTTACTATAGTCTCATATGTGAAATGAAGGGAAATTACCTCTTATGACCCTGAGGTGGAAATTACACTAAAGACCCATTTTCCATCTATAAATAGAGGTCTCCTGTAAAGATTCTGAATACACTTGAATGAGAACTTCTCTCTACTCTCTCTCTCTCTCTAAAATCTCTCTATTATTATTCTTCATTTTCATCAGTTTTATATTACGTTATCAGCACGATAACTCTACCAAGGTAGGATTCTCTAATCATCTTCTTCATATATTCATTTTATCTATCTATGATAATCTTAACCATTATATGGAATTAAAGTTCTACTTTTACCGATTACTTTAACATCGGATTCCATGGTTAAGATTTGAGATTATTTACTATTTACTATTCACAGTAAATAGTAATTTTTACTATTTACATTAATTTTACCTTTTACAATAATTTTACATTTTATTTATTTGACTCCTACATGAAAGTCTAGATTTAATCTTTCAGTAATTTTACCTCATTTACTATTTATAGTGAATAGTAATTCTACTATTCACGGTAAATTTACATTTTACTATTTATAGTAATTTATTTATGTTTTATTTTCTTTACTGTTTTATATATATTTATTTCATAGTAGCGACACTAAGCTCCATTTGTTTAATTTAATTCTAATTCTTTACTTACTGCTTTATTTATTTATTTCATGATGGCGACACTAAGCTCCATTTGTTTAATTTAATTCTAATTCTTTAATTACCACTTTATTTATTTATTTCATGGTGGCGACACTAAGCTCCATTTGTTTAATTTAATTCTAATTCTTTAATTACTGCTTTATTTATTTATTTCATGGTGGCAACACTAAGCTCCATTTGTTTATTTTAATTTTAATTTTAATTACTGCTTTATTTATTTATTTCATGGTGATGGCACTAAGCTCCATTTGTTTAATTTAATTTTAATTATTTACTATTTTGTTTATTTCTCATGGTAGCGACACTAGTATTAGTAGACTCCATTTATTTTATTTAATTCTTTACTACTTTATTTATTTTTCATGATAGCGATACTAGTATTAGTAAGATCCAGTTATTTAATTTAATTCTTTACTGCTTTATTTATTTTTCATGGTAGCGACACTAGTATTAGTGGGCTCCATTTGTTAAATTTAATTTAAATTCTTTACTGCTTTAATTATTTTTCATGGTGGCGACACTAGTATACATATTAGTGGGCTCCATTATTTTATTTCTTTACTATTTTTATATATTTGCATTTTCCATATGCATTTTCTTCCTTATCTTTGGATGTGTTAGGTCTCGTTGTGAGTTTACTACCATTCCTATCTCATTTTCTTTTTATTTTCTTAGCACGTTTATTTACAGTTCTTTAAATTATGTTTTAATTTATAATAAGATTTTATATTATGATTCTAATTATTATCATTATTTTTAGTTTGAATCATGTCTACCAGCCTTTCAAATCTTGAATTTAATGCTCTTGACATCACTGGGAAGAATTATCTATCATGGGTTTTAGATGTTGCAATCCATCTTCAAGCAAAGGGCCTTGGAACGGCGATATTACCGGGAAATGATACGTCCCATCAAGAAAAGGCTAAAGCTATGATTTTTCTCCAACACCACATTCATGAAAGTTTGAAAACTGAATATTTAACGGTAAAAGATCCATTTGAATTGTGGACTAGTTTGAAAGATAGGTATGATCATCAGAAAACGGTGATTTTGCCTAGAGCTCGTTATGAATGGATTCATCTCAGGCTACAAGATTTTAACACTATAAGTGAATATAACTCAGTAGTTTTCAAAATAAGTTCTTAGTTAAAATTATGGGGTGAGAAAACAACTGATGAGGACTTATTAGAGAAAACTTTTTCTACTTTTCATGTTTCGAATATGCTTTTACAACAGCAATATCGAGAGAAAGGTTTTAAAAAATATTCTGAGTTAATCTCATGTTTATTAGTAGCCGAGCAAAATAACGAGTTATTGATGAAAAATCATGAAAATCGTCCCACTGGATCTTCTCCATTTCCTGAAGCGAATGTGAGTGTACGGAATGATCATGGTCGTGGCCGAGGTCACGGTTGTAGTCGTGGCCATGGTCGTGGATGGGGATGTGGAAATCGTGGAGGCATAAATAATCATGGTTCTTATCATGGTAGAAGAGGTTATTATAGTCCTTATACCCACCAGAATAAGATGAATAATGAAGGACAGAAGAATGATAAAGAAGGTCCTTCAAAAGTTGTAGAACATAAATGTTATTGATGTGGTATGAAGGGACATGGGTACGTAATTGTCGTACGCCAGAACATTTAGCGAAACTTTACCAAGCCTCTATAAAAAGGAGTGTTAATAATGTGGAATGTGACAATAAGACTCATAAGGATAATGATGTCAATGAGCCAAATGATGATGTTATGTCTCACTTGGAGGTGGAAGATTTTTATGATTAAATAAGTTTTGCAGAAATAGTAATAATTATTTCGTTTCGCTTTGACTTGTTGTCAATTATGTATAATAAATATGTTTTTAATGCATCTCCTATATTAAATATGTTTTAATGCATTTATTTTCTTTTAATAAAGCTCATGGATTTTTCAAATATTGCACACAAGAATGAAGATATGTTTCATTGATAGTGCAACGACACATACAATTCTTAAAGATAAGAAATATTTTTCACATCTAACAAATTGTAGTACAAGCATCAATACCATAGTGGGTAATACGAGATTGATTGAAGGCTCTGGAAGAGCAATAATAATATTACCCAATGGTACGAAATTTGTTATTAATGATGCTCTGTATTCTTCCAAGTCTCATAGAAATTTGTTGAGTTTTAAAGATATCTGCCGGAATGGATATCATATTGAGACTATAAATGAGGAGAATAAGGAATATCTACAAATTGTTATTGTTAGATATGGTGAAAGATATGTTCTGGAGAAATTACCAATGTTATCTTCTGGTTTGTACTATTCATGTATTAGTACAATTGAAATAAATGTAATGGAAAACCAAAAACATCCTGATAAAGGCATATTGAATGTTTGGCATGACCAGTTTGGCTATCCCAGGTCAATTATGATGCAACGTATAATAGAGAATTCATGTGGACATAACTTGAAGCAGAAACAAATACCAAAATCCCATTATTTCTCATGTGCTGCATGTTCCAAGGGAAAATTAATTATTCGGCCATCACCAAACAAAGTCGAAAGTGAGTCTCTCACATTTTCAAAATGGATACGGAGAGATATTTGTGGGCCAATACACCCACCATGCGGACCATTTAAGTATTATATGGTTTTAATTGATGCATCAACTAAATGGTCACATGTGTGCTTACTATCTTCTCGAAACCTGGAATTTGCGAGATTACTTGCTCAATTGATAAGATTAAGAGCATATTACCCTGATTATCCTATCAAGAAAATATGTCTTGATAATACTGGTGAATTTACTTCACAGACTTTTAATGAATATTGCATGTCCCTTGGAATTGATGTTAAACATCCCGTAGCTCATGTTCATACGCAAAATGGACTTGCAGAATCATTGGTAAAACGATTGCAACTTATTGCAAGACCTTTACTTATGAGATCTAATTTACCAATTTTTGCTTGGGGCTATGCCATTTTGCATGCAGCAATGTTAATTCGCATCAGGCCAACTAGTTATTTAAAAGTTTCCCCCTTGCAAATGGTTTTTGGTAATGAACCTAATATTTCCCATATACGGATCTTTGGATGTGCAGTATATGTGCCAATAGCACCTTCACAACGTACTAAAATGGGTCCTCAAAGAAGAATGAAAATATATGTTGGGCATAAATCTCCTTCAATTATAATTTAGAACCATCTACAGGAGATTTATTTACTGCACGATTTGCAGATTGTCATTTTGATGAATCAGTCTTCCCAATATTAGGGGGAGAAAATAAGCAGCTGAATAAAGAGATTAGCTAGAATGAATTATCATTGGCTCATTTTGATCCTCGTACAAAAGAATGTGAACTAGAAGTTCAAAAGATAATTCATTTGCAGAATTTAGCTAATCGAATGCCAGAAGCATTCACTGACCCAAAGAAAGTGACAAAGTCACATATTCCAGCTGCTAATGCTCCTATTCGAATTGATGTCCCTAAAGGACAACCGATTATGAATGAGTCAAAATCACGTCTGAAGCATGGTAGGCCTATCGGTGCCAAAGATAAAAATCCTCGAAAAAGAAAATGAGCTAATATTATAGATGGCCGAGTCGAGGATAATGAAAGAAATGTTGAACAACCTCATGAAGAGGTATTATCTCCAAAGGAGAATATTATGGTCCCAGAAGAGACTCAGGTACCTGAACAATGTGATAATAATGACATATCAATAAATTACGACACAAATACTATCAAATGGAACCAAAATGAAGTCAACGTTGACGATATTTTTGCTAATCATATAGCATATGATGTAATGAATGATGATGAGGATCATGAGCCAAAATCCATCAGTGAGTGCCAACAGCGAAAGGATTGGCCTCTATGGAAAGATGCTATAAATGCAGAATTAAAATCATTAGCAAAACGAAAAGTATTTGGACCTATAGTCCATACACCTAAAGATGTAAAGCCAGTTGGATATAAATGGGTTTTTGTACGGAAAAGAAATGAAAAGGGTGAAATTACAAGATATAAAGCACGCCTAGTAGTCTAAGGCTTTACACAAAGACCTGGCATTGATTTTGAAGAAACATATTCACCAATAGTGGATGCAACTACTTTTCGTTATTTAATTAGCCTAGCAGCAAATGAAGAGCTTGATTTGCATCTAATGGATGTTGTGGCTGCCTATTTGTATGGCTCACTTGATAGTGATATCTATATGAAAGTCCCTGAAGGACTCAAGATGCCAGAAGCATTTAATTCAAATTCTTGAGAACAATACTCGATCAAATTAAATAAGTCCCTTATGGCTTGAAACAATCAGGGCGCATGTGGTATAATTGTCTTAAAGAATATTTGTTGAAAGAAGGGTACAAAAATGACCCAATATGCCCATGCATTTTTATGAAAAGATCGAGAAACGAATTTGCTATAATTGATGTTTATGTTGATGATATCAACATTATTGGAACTCCTGAAGAGATTTCAAAAACAATTAATTGTTTAAAGAAAGAATTTGAAATGAAAGTTTTGGGTAGGACAAAATTTTGTCTTGGATTACAAATTGAGTACCTGAAGGATGGGATCTTTGTATATTAAGAAACTTATACAAAGAAGGTCCTAAAACGATTTTATATGGATAAGTCTCATCCATTATGTACTCCAATGGTTGTAAGGTCTTTGATAAAAAAAAAAGATCTATTCCAACCCCAAGTAATTGATGAAAAAGGTGTAGAACAATTACTTGGTTCAGAAGTATCATATCTTAGTGCTATTGGAGCATTAATGTATCTTGCTAATCACACACGACATGATATATCGTTTGCTGTTAATTTATTAGCAAGATATAGTTCTGCACCAACACAAAGGCATTGGAGTGGTGTAAAGCGCATTTTTCGTTACCTCAGAGGTACTATGGATATAGGGTTATATTATTCAAATGTATCTAAACATGAACTGATTGGTTATTCAGATGCTGGATTTATGTCTGATCCACACAATGGAAAATCACAAACAGGCTATGTATTTACATGTGGAGGTACAACTATTTCATGAAACAGACTATATCAGCCACTTCATCTAATCATGCAGAAATCCTAGCAATGCATGAAACAAGTCAAGAATGTGTGTGGTTGAGGTCAGTAATTCATTATATACGAACTACTTGTCATTTATCTTTTGGTAAAATGGTTCCAACAATTCTATATGAGGATAATACTGCATGTATTGCCCAACTTAAGGAAGGTTACATCAAGGGCGATAGAACTAAGCATATTTTACCAAAATTCTTCTTTACTCGTGATCTTCAACAGAATAGTGAAATAGATATCCAGCAAATCAGTTCAAGTAAAATTTTGGCAGATTTATTCACCAAGTCACTTCCAGAAGCAATTTTTGAGAAGCTTGTCCATGGTATTGGTCTTCGAAGACTCAAAGATCTTAACTGATGTCATCAGGGAAAGCATTACTGATCTTGTCTACAGGGGGAGTAGATACACGCTGTACTCTTTTTCCTTTATCTAGGTTTTGTCCTACTGGGTTTTCCTAGAAAGGTTTTTAATGAGGCAACACTGGATAATGTATCAATGAATGATGTACTCTTTTCTTTGGCTAGGTTTTTATCCCACTGGGTTTTTCCTAGTTAAAGTTTTTAATGAGGCACATTCATAAATGGACATCCAAGGGGGAGTGTTATAAATATATATGTATGTCCATTCACATGCATCAACTATTCATTCACATTCACTACAACTATTGTATCACATGTTTACTATAGCCTCACATGTGAAAGTTTAAAGGGAAATTGCCTCTTATGACCCTGAGGTAGAAATTACACTAAAGACCTATTTTCCATCTATAAATAGAGGTCTCCTGTAAAGATTCTGAATACACTGGAATGAGAACTTCTCTCTACTCTCTCTCTTTCTAAAATCTCTCTATTATTGTTCTTCATTTTCATCAGTTTTATATTACTTTTTTATAAATAAAATTTTACAAAACCCTTTATATTTTAGGTCATAAAAAGATTCTAGAAAATATCTTCTACTCCCTGCTCCTAAATGTAGGAGCTAATAGTTAATATTGATTATAAATTCTTAATTCATTTTGGGGAGATTCTAAATAAATGTCTCTAAATAAAATTTGCATGTACCAAATCAGTCATCCCAATTTCACAAATCCTTAACTAGTCCACTGTCTCAAAAAGGAATTTAGAAATATTCGTACTTTTACAATATTGCCCGTCAATCTAAAAGGTTAATGTTTCAGCATATTACTACATTTCATTAGCTATTTACTATATTTCATTAGTAAATATTAACAAGTTTTTTCTTGTTAGCATATTTACTACAATTCTTTAACTATTTACTACATTTAATTGCTTATTCATTACACTTTATTAGCAAATGGCAACACGTTATAGCTAATGTAGACACTTATATAATTTAATCTAAAAGGTCATTGTTTCAGCATATTTGCTAAACTTCATTAGCTATTCACTACATTTCATTAGATATTCACTGCATTCATTAGCAAATGACAGTTAAATAAATTGGCTGAAGCATATGTTTGATTCTTTAAATCTGCATTAAGTTTCAGTTTGATCATCCTTTAAATTTATTAAGTGTATTTTAAGTCTTTTAATCTCAACAACTGTTAATCTCATTACCAAAAAATGCTAATTCAATGAGTTAAAATGATGACTCTAAACCTAAATTTAAAGGATTAGAATTGGGTTAAGGTGAAAATTTACCCAATAAGTTTTTATTCAGGAGTGCTGGGTATACAAAAGATTTTTGGGTTCAATATTGCTCTAAAAGTTTTCAGATCATAATAATGTAGTTTGAGCCATTATCTAAGTTAATTTTGACCGTTATTTGATTAAATATGCAGAGCTAAAAGTTCCATGTGTCATCTACTTTATCTTTTTTGGGTTAAAGTGCAAATTTGCACATAAAGTTTTCATTCAAAAGCATTGGATATCTGCCAGTTTTTTCGGGGTTCATTGTTGCTCTACACAATCAAAGACATTAATATGATTCCCTTTTGGCAAGGCATCTTCTACAACAGATAGAAGATGTGTAGAGATCGATAAAAGGGTTTTTTTTTACATATTGTAGTGATTAAGAAATATTTGTGGTTGGCCACTCATCCTCACAACAACCAGTGAGAAAAAGTGTTGTCTTTGATTGAGGATTTCTATAAGCAGAAGAGGAGACATTAAGCTGTCAGGTAGACTGAAATACAAGAATCACAATTTCAAAACAAGAAGGTTTATCATTGGGGTAGATGCCATAAGGTAAGACACTCAGTGAAGACTTACAAGAATTCAAATCCAAGCTACTAATTTATGGTGCCTTAGGTGTTTTTATTTTGGGCATTGCATCTCACCCTCTTTTGTTGTAAATGGGTTTATATTGAAATCCACACCATATGATATTTGGAGACGGTGTATGATGTTGTAATTACCACTTTATACCTACATTTGCTAATGTAAATGAAGGTTGAATATAATACATAATTGTATACACATTTCATTTATGACCAGTTGTATTATTTTGTAAATGATGTCATCTTTGTAATGACATGAGCTTCTAAAAAAAGTGTAGTTGGAAAAACAAATATATACATATTTTTTAATTGTGTTACTATTGTCCAATTAGGTTATGCAGTTGATAAAAGGATAGTAATTAAGTTGTTAACACCTATTAATGGACTTGTTAACAGCTATTGATAGACTTATAACACCTACTGATATACATGTTACCACCCATTGATGTATATGTTAAGACCCACTGATGGGCTTGTTAACACACATTGATAGACTTGTTAACACCTACTAATGGACTTGTTAACACCCATTGATATATTTACTAACAGCCACTCATGGACTGGTTAATGCCCACTATTAGATTTGTTAACACCTATTGATGAAGTTGTCAACACCCACTAATGTAGTTGTAAGAAGCCAATGATGGATTTGTTAAATGCCACTGATTAAGTTGTAAAAATGATAGTAATTGAGTTGTTAATACACATTGATCTAGTTGTTAAAACTCACTAATGGAGTTGTTAACACTTACTGATGGAGTTGTAAAAACCCACTGATGAAGTTATTTGATGGCAAGAAGTTCATCTCTCTTTCTATATATTTAAATATTGTAACTAGGACATAACATTGTAAAAGTGCCAGAAAAAATGCGATAGCTTACCAAACAGATTATTTTGTGTTATTTTGTATGTTTACATACCATTAAGAAAGTCCACAAATGTAAGAAACTTTTTTCATATAATTGAAATTTTTTAAAAAAGTAACCATCATCAGATCATTTATATAATACCAAATGGTGAAAGTAATTTTCATAACACAAATGAGCCTTCCCAAAAAATGAAATTCTTCAGAACTTTGTCATAAATATAAATTCACGTGTACACACAATTGATGGACTGAAAATGTGTCCTAAATACAATCACTATGCTTTCACCCATTAAAAGTAAGCCTAGCTACCAAACAAGTTTGTAGCAATTAATGTCTCCTTTTCCGCTTGTAGGACTCATCGACCAAAGACAACTCGGTGGTTGTTATGAGGATGAGTGACAAACCACCACAAGAAGTCGACCTTCATTTCATGAAGTTCTTCCTTAGAGTAGAACGACATTGTGTATCTAACATCACTTTGCTTTGTCCCATTCCACATTTGTAACCATGAAAGCACATGTACCTGAAAAGAGTCCTTGAAAAAATATAGACGAAGACATTAATAAAGTTTTCCATGAAACTTCATCACTAATTAAACAAACACCACCCAAGCAACTAACATGTTAGATTGGACATAGACTTTAGCCCATGTAACTTCCTTGGGAATTCTATCCTCATGCTGGAATAAGTGCAGTTTAACTCTTTGAAGCATTTCCATGAAGCATTTTTGCTGAAATCAAACTTCAAATAGTTAGATAACAAATATGTTTACACTATTCCCAAATAAACACACATTTAAATTCAGTCCAGCTTACCACTCTAGTTGCCATATGTTTCATGCAATCAATGACTCCTTTTCATTTGGCCTTCTTTTGGATGGTTGTGGCTTGGTTGACAATTTTTGCCCATCTTCCATTTCCTTCTGCTTCCACAGATACATTATAGTGTAACCTAATGAGTCAAGAGCATAGAATGTCACCATAATCATATCAAGGACATAACAAAACCAGTGGTCAATATAAACCATAGGATATTTTGTAAGACACATGAGCATATTTTGTTAGAAAATAACAAGATACTAATAAGAACTCATATATTAGGGTGGAAAAGGTCATTCAAGTCCAACTATTCTATAATCTATATTCACTGGTAATCCCAGATTCTGAGATTAGTGTGCATGGATCCGATATTCAGAAAACTCACCAAATCGGTGGAACTCAACAGCAGTGCAGTTGGATTGGAGTCCAGTAAGAGTGCGAATCGCTATACTTAAAGTACAGTGATAAAAAAATAAAGAACATATTGAAGATTTAAAATATCAGGATACCATGTTGTTGGCACCTACTTATAAAGCTTAGGGGTTTAAAAATATAAAATTTTTCCAAGAGTCCCTTATAACATCAAGCATGCAAAGTGAATTGGGTAGTTCATAATTCTAAAATCAAATAGTCATCTATACTTATGTCCAGAAAGACTCTTTTAGATGAGTTTTCTATGTCTTACCTCTCTAATGTATAGTCTAACGCTCTCAAAAAGTCAAAATTACTGTAGCAAATTTACATTATATATCATAAAACTTAAGTATCTAGTAATGAACTTACTCTCTTTTAGATCCCAAAGTTTTATTGCACTAGTCGATGCTCCAACAAGAACTAACTTCAGCTGAATCAAAAGCTACAAGTTCGACTGGACTACTTGATCATTGAGACTCTATATTTAATACAAAGTATAATTAGGTGATAGTCATACTTGGCAATCATACCAATAGAAGAAAATTCCATAATAAAATCCAATAAGTGATAACAGATTTCAGGATTGTAAAATCACATGTGTCAGTCACATATATCAATATAAAGACAATAGTGAAGCTGTTTGAATCAAAGGTATCACACTCTCTATTTTCTATGTATTATTCTCTAGAAAGCATTACAATATATAGGCTCAAGAGTGAGCCATTAGAGGAGAGAATCATGCAATTACATTAAATCAATAATAAAGACTAATAACTCACTAATTAGAATCCTATAATCAGGGCACTAATCAAGGGATCCTAATAAATAGATGATTTATTTCCTAATTTCATAATATTCTAATGCCCCCCCCCCTCAAACTAGAGAGTATATGTCGATCAATCCCAGCTTGCCACGAAATCCTTCAAACTTCGTTTGGGCAAGTAGTTTAGTCAGAAAATTTGCAATTTGGTCTGCAGATCTTATGTGAGATAGTGTCATAATGTTTGCTTCAATCTTTTCTTTAATGAAGTGTTTGTCTATCTCAACATGTTTGGCTCTATCATGATAGACTGGGTTCTTGGCCATTTCAATGTTGGTCTTATCCCTCATGTTGAATTCCCAACTCCGTTAGTAATCTTATAATCCATATTCCTTCACATACTCCTTTGTTGATAGCTCTTAGTTCTACTTCGGCACTGCTTGTTTGACACTACTGTTTGTTTCTTGCTTCTCTAGGTAACTAGATTTCCCCACATATATGTATAGTACCTTGTGGTTGACCCCTAGTCTCTCTATCTCTTGCATGGTCTATGTTAGTGTAGATTTCTATGTTTCTAGTAGTACCTTTCTTAAAGAATATTCCCCTTCCAGGGTTAAACTTCAGGTAGCTCAAAATTTTGTATACTTCCTCCATGTGTTCTTCTTGGGGTTGATGCATAAACTGACTTTCCATTCCAACTGCATAGCTAATGTTAGAGTGTATATGGGTTAAATATATCAATTTTCCCACAAGTCTTCTATATCTCTCCACATTAGCTGGAACACCTTGTGGCTTGATCTCTAGGTGACATCTCTCTTCCAATGGTATCCCTTCTAGCTAAGTGCCCAACATTCCTGTCTCATGTAACAAGTCTAGTGTATACATGCATTGAGAGATGTTGATGCCCTTCTTGGTTCTTGCTACTTCCAAGCCTAAGAAATACCTCATTTGTCCAAGGTCTTTCACCTAGAATTCAGTCAACAAGTACCATTTTAGTTTGGCAATGGATTCTTCATCATCTCCTATAATGATTATGTCATCAATATAGACGATCAATATGGTGATTTTGCCATTAACACGTTTGGTGACCAACGTGTCATCTGCTCATCCCTGAGTATATCTAAGCCCTTTCACTGCTTTGGTGAATCTACCAAACCATGCCCTCGGAGATTGTTTCAAGCCATACAATGACTTGCTTAGCTTACACACAGAGTTATTAGGAGCTAAAACTCCATCTGGAATCTCCACGTACACTTCTTCCTCTAGGTTGCCATTTAGGAATGCAATTTCACACCTAGTTGGTATAGTGGCCAATCCAAGTTTGCTGCGAGTGATATAAGCACTTGAATGGTATTGAACTTGACCACTAGAGCAAATGTCTCCTAATAGTCAATCCCATATGTCTAGGTATATCCTTTTGCAACAAGTCTTGCCTTGTATTTGTTGATACTGCCATCAGGATTGAATTTCAGAGTGAAGATCCACCTGCATCTTACTGGTTTCTTTCCATTAGGAAGAGTCATGATCTCCCACATTTTATTTTCCTTAAGTGCCCTCAATTCTTCCTTTGCAGCTTGCTTCCATTTTGGATTAGCCATAGCTTGTTGAAATGTATTTGGAATTGTTATCTATACACTATTTACAACAAAACTTTGCATTTTTGTAGACAGATTACCATGTGAGACAAATCGTTGAATTGGATGATGAGTACATGATCTTACCCCTTTTCTCAAGGCAATCGGACAACTCGATTGTTCAGGATTTAATCTCAAATTAGATTCATTGTCGTTCCTTTGAATGGGAGAGATAGTTCTACCAGTGTCTGGTTCAGTTTGAACTTGTGGGCTGGACTCTATCTCTTGTCGTGATTCTGCATCCATCCTTGAATTGATCTCAACATGTGGTCCCGATTCATTGGGTTCAAGTTGGGGTAGAATGTATGTGTCAAGCTGATTCGTGGGAGCAAGTGAGTCAAGAAAGGCTATAAGATTAGGTGGCACTAATGATAGTGTGTCAAGTGAGTTTGAGGTGTGGGAATTAGATGAGTCACTGATTAGCCATTCAATATCAGAATACTTCCCTTGAATGGGTAATTTGGGATAATAAGCTTTGTCTTTCGAGAACACGGTATCCCAAGAGACAATAAGTTTCTTGGAAAAAAGGCAGTAGAATTTGTACCCTCTTTTAGTAGAGGAGTAGCCAAGAAATAGACACTTATCAACTCGAGCACGAAATTTGTTGCCCTCCTTTTTGCGAAGAAAGACAACACAACCAAATACTTAGGAGGTAATGAATTGATGAGAGGGCAATGTGGGAAGAGACCAAGAAGTTTTTGAATTGGAGTGTCGTATTTGAGAACTTTAGAAGGCATGTGGTTAGTAAGATAAGATGATGTGAGGATGGCATCACCCTAGAATATGGTGGGAACATTTCTCTCCATTAGTAAGGCACGGTTTACTTCTAATAGGTGATGGTTTTTCCATTCTGCTACGCTATTTTGTTGAGGGGTCGAAGGACAAGAAGTTTGGTGATGAATGCCTTGGTTATGAAGGAACTCTTTGAAGGTGGTGCTCGTATATTCCGTGCCATTATCACTTTGAAGTACCTTAATAGACGTATTGAATTGGGTTCGTACAAAGGTATAGAAGTTTTGAAAGACTTAGGCGACATCAAATTTGTTTTTCATTAAATAGACCCATGTGGTCCTAGTGTGATCATCGATGAAAGTGACAAACCACTTGGTATGAGTGAGAGTAGGAATTCGAGCCAGGCCCCAAATATCACTGTGAATCAATGTGAATGGTGAGGAGGGAGTATAGGGTTGTTTGGGATATGAAGAACGTGTCTATTTTGCAAATTGGCAAGTTTCGCAATGAAAAAGAACCAAATTTTTATTGAATAAACTGGGAAACACATGTTTCATATAATCAAAACTAGGGTGGCCTGAACTATAATGCCACAATAATGTATCATTATTCTGTGAATTTGAGCTAACCAACGCTTATCTTGCCTTCCACGTATCTTTATTCTTTGATCCTTCAAGGTAGAACAATTCATCCCATTCTCTAGAAGTCCCAATCGTCCTCCTTGTTCTTAAATCCTAAAACATACATACACCATCATCAAAAACTCTACATATTTGACTTCTAGTCAACTTGCTCATAGATATTAGATTACAAGTAAGTTCTAGTATAAACAGTACATTATGTATTGTCAAGTGATCAAATAATGTAATAGTACCAATACCCTCAACTCGTGTAAATACACCATTAGCCACTTTTACTTTGATATGTTCATGACAAAGTTTGAGAGTGTGGAATAGATTTTTGTTACCAGTCATATGATCTGTAGCTCCTGAGTCCACAATAGAATTACTTGATTGGACAAGATTCACACTGGGAACAAAATTAGACTTATTCTATTTGTCAAGCATTCTGTGAAACATCTGTACTTCCTATTGACTCAGGCTATCTTCATTCTCCACCTTCGGTTCAACTGTGGTCATGTGACTTTCAAAGTTTGATTTTTCCCTGGAGGGTTTTCCATGGAGTTTTTAGCATTCTTCCCTATTATGGCTCTTCTTCTTATAATAGTTGCACCATTTATTAGTTTTTTCATTCCCCATGCGATCCCTGAATTGCGGGTGTTGAGCTTTCAATGTGACTTAGTCCACTTCTATTTAGGAGTTTCCTACTTTCCTCAAATTGCACAAAGTTAACAACATCAAAGAGTTGTGGGAGTGGCTTCAGTCCCATGATTCTGCCCCTTATTTCTTCGAACGCGTCATTTAAGCCTAAAAGGAAGTCGTGTATCCTTCCTTCTTCTATAATCCATTTGTACAATTGTGCATCTTTGAGACTTTCCCAGGGTGAACTTCAAATAAGTCTTGTTGCTGCCACAATTTTAGCAATGCATTATAATATTCAGTTACTAACTTATTACCTTGTTGTAAATCCTGGAGTTGCCTCTTCAGGTGAATCAAGGCAGCAGTGTTTTCAAGGGAGGAGTAGGTCCTCCTAGCAGCATCCCATATTTCCTTTGCCATGTGTGCAAGTAGATATCCCTCACTAATTCCCAAGGTCATTGAATTACACAACCACGTCATGACTTGGTCGTTTTCAGTAAACCATGTGTCAAAAATAGGGTCATCGGGGGCTAATTGAGGGGCTGCCCCATTAATGTATTTCTCCTTTCTTTTACCTCAAATATACTGCAACACACTTTGTAGCCACTGGAGATAGTTCCTGCCATTAAACTTATGGCTAATAGCCATAACGTGATGGTCTAAAAATTCTGAAGCCATCTCTGAGGTTTTATTTGTTACTAGGTTATTGATTAGAAAGGAAGAAGATGAGGAAGTTTGAGTTTGAGAATTGGTATCGGACATAAAGACTATGAGAATTGATCCAAACGAAGGAGGGTCCATGTTTCTAGATTAAAATCAGTCGCCGAAATCTGGAAATTCTCACCAGAGTTCTAGTCGGAAAATGCAAAAACTCACCAGAGGATGCAATGATCAAGGGAATGACCAGAAATCAGAGGAGAAGACTGAAATAGGAAGTCACCGATGAAAGGGACTCCACACACGTTGTCACACGCCACCACAAGCTCGCTATTTGTTGAGCACGTGTACACCACGTGCGGCCATAGAGACGTCAGATGGTCACAGGATTTTGGCCATGCGCCAATCGAAGCCTTCCGGTCCTTCTGGGCTGGGCGGTATAGCCTCACTTGCCTCATATAGAAAGCCCTAGACTCGCTGGAAACTTCTACTACAATGTTTCTCTCTGTCTTACCGTCACTCACTATTTCTCTCGATTTCCCTGGCCTCGGACGAATGTCCTTGGCTCTGATACCATATTTGAATCAGAGGTATCACACTCTCTGTTTTCTGTGTATTATTCTGTAGAAAGCATTCAATATATAGGCTCAAGAGTGAGCCATTAAAGGAGAGAATCATGCAATTATATTAAATGATAATAATAAAGACTAATAACTTAGTAATTAGAATCCTATAATCCGATCCTATAATTAGGGAACTAACCAAGGGATCCTAATAAATAGATGATTTATTTCCTAATTTCATAATATTCTAACAGAAGTTGACCATCAAAGACGTTGGTTTGCCAACCGTCCATAAATTGACCTTGTGATCATCTACTCCTGTAGTGAAAAGGCAGCACTGTATAGTTAGAATCCAGAAACGAAAAATGAAGCGAGAGAGAAAGAGAATCATAAGAAACCTTTCACCTCATATAGAAACTATCGTACTCTAGAAATGGCCAAATGGCCCTTTTCATGTTACTGATGTGTGATGCCCTATTGTATTAATTGATCCTTGTTGTCAAATAATGATCGGCATAAACGTGCTGATAAGACTAGGTTCAGAGAGAAAGAATCCCCCACTTTAATTAATTCCATAAAGCACCCTTTTGTTTTTTGGTATGGTAAAGCCTCTCTCTCTCTCTCTCTCTCTCTCTATCCATATAAATAACAAAAGGGTATGAAAATTCCATACAAAAGCGGCACTAAAACTATTTGTCCAAATATATTAACCTCAGAAAAATTGAAGGAGAATCAGTAAAATGCAAAATGCAAACTTCACAAGCATGCTAATTAGCATTATTTATTGGCACAAGTTTCCTTTTCACAATATGAAGATAGTATTAGATATGGCTCCTACTCATGCTACATGCATTAAGCGCAAATAATCATAATCGATTACTGCTAAAATTCATTGGCTACATCTTGCAAATAATCATAGCGAAAATTGCTACCTATTTCCTTATAAAATAATTCAAAGAAGTACCAAGATTTGCATATTCCAGCACAACACGATGAACCAAAAGCAAGATGATTTACTATTGGGTCTTAATATGTTTTCCTAAGAAAGAAGCAGATAATTTACCGAAATACTTAAAAGAAAACCAAGAAATGCATCTTCCAACCCTGTCTTTCTTTATTTTGCATGTTACATAGTAAAGAAAAATTCAAGGCATTGACTTAAATGCTCACTAAACCACAACTCTCCTACAATGATGATCTAATATAAGTAATTTAAGAAGGAAAAAAAAAGATAAGATATAAAAAATGGTACCTGTAAGTGGTGTGTTGCGAGTCAAATCCAAAAATTGAGAGACAATCATAAGGTTAAGAACTGAGAGGCGAGATACGATTCTGAGTTGCAGCAAAAGGTGAGACTCTCACTGTGTACCAGACTCCACAATGTTGGTTGCCGAGAAGATTTATTCAAGTAGTGGCCCTTGAACCTCGATGGTGAGGAACCACAAACTGTGACACTCATGGTGACAACTTTCGGCGATGCCTCTGAACCCTACTTCACTCTATGCAACCCTACTCATCTGGTAAAATTTGAGGAGAGGGAGGCAGAGAAAGTGCGAAAGAGGGAGTGAGATGGAAGACTTAGGACTCATTAAGGGTTTCTGTGTAATTTGATGAATGCATTCTATGAAAATTGTACTGTATGACATAAAAGTCCTTCGAACTTTTCTAACATGTGACTTTTCTTAAACAATTTTTTGAAATTGAGAAATTTTCCATATTCTTGGTAGGTTTGTCTCTATATTTAGTTTACTTTAGTTTATTATTATTATTTTTTTAGCATGGGCTTGTCGGTCAGTGAAGTTTGACAACCACATGATTATCTATGACTTTAATATTGCTATTTATTTGATGTGACGATCTATTTTAATTACAAAATTAAGGATTCCATTAATTTCATTGGTATATGGTATATTTATTTAATTGAATTAAATTAAGAAAATTAGTTAAATTAATTAATATGACATGTATTTTCTAAAATACTCTAACCATTTTTTTTAATTCTCACATTTTCTCTCTTTTTTTATTGTTGTTGAGGGACCAATAATAGAGGTAAATTAAAAAAATTGACAAAAATTAACACTATACCTTATATTTAAAACTTAGGTCAATTATATCCAAATATATTTTATATTAATGACAAAAAGGGTAAAATCTAAGCCATTTATTGTGGATTTGACTATTTAGCGTACCTTCTCATTAAGAATATTGGACTTTGTTTAGTGTACAATTAGTACTATAAAATAGGGCTTTGATTTTCTCATGTTACATGAGAAAAAAAAGTTTCCTACACAACATGAAATAGTAGGACCCACATATACATATATGTATTGATATATGTATATGTGGGTCCCACCATTTCAAGTGTGTGTAACATAGGAAAATATTTTCCCTATAAAATATGTATTATATTAATAACTAGAGGTAGTATATAGGAAAATTTCTAAGCAAATATCATTTGAATTTTAAAATCCTAAATAGGTAACTTTTCAATAAAATAAGTTGTCAATTACTTTATTGTTCTTATTAATATCAATACTATTATTGTCAATAGGATTTTGAAACTCGAGAAATAGTTTTTTGTTATTTTCCGTAGTGTGTGTGTACACATATATGCACACTGTGTGTGTGTGTACGTACGTATGTATGTATGTATGTATGATTGCATTAGTCACACATTTGGAGAATTGTCTTGAATGATATGTCTTATAAAGTCTTGAGTTCCTCAATTCAAACAATAATACTATTGTTGTCCATATGATTTTGAAATTCAAGAAGTATTTTTCTGCTATTTTCCCTAGTGTATGCACACATGTATATACATATATAGGATTGCATTAGTCACACATTTGGAAAACTGTTTTGAATAATGCGTCTCATAAGGTCTTGAGTTTCTCAATTCAAACAATTAGCTTTTAAGATGTGGTTCTTTGAAATAATTTGTATGGTTTACAAAGCACATGCATTTCAATATATATTATCATCTTATTTTCTTATTTCCATTTATCTCAGTATTAATTCTTAGAGGTATCTTTAATTTATATATTATGTTAAAATGAATAGAATCTGGACATCATAGTATGTGGTCCAATTGTTTCATGGGAAAATTCATATGAGGGTCCAAGATAGTGACATATTTTCAAAAAAGGCCCAATGAACTTTCACATATCAAAAAGTGCTCTAGGGTCTTTATGGGTATCAAGTTACAATACAAAATTACATTAATACCCCTGTAATTAAAAAAGAAAAAGTAATATGTGGTTTTGGCACGAAAACGAACTGAGAACAGGAAAATGTTGAAACTTAATTGGGTGTTGTCTCTGGTTGACTATATCCTCACCTTGATCATTTATCCTTCTTTTCCCTCTTCCCACCTCTCATTTAAATGTAGGGTGTATTTTGATCATCCATTACATTAGAGTCTCACCTCAACTGGTTGTATATTGCTGTTTGTCATCATTTTTTTCAATTGGAAGGTTGGGTGATTGAAAATTTGGAGCTTCACCTCATTTATGTTATTATCGGGTATGAGATAGGTAAGAAATGCTAAAATTTTGATCAAGATACCATAATCACCATGTTGGTTCGTTTTTAATCATTGTAGGGTTAGGTTAGTAAAATCTTGCTCTATTTTTGGGCATGTAAACAAAGTGAAAGGTCTATATTTGAGTGGCAATAGTTGAAAGTGATTAAGGAATAAAGGCTGAAAAAATGTTGAAATTTGATAGTAGTTAATACCCCTACAGTTTTAGTTGTTAATACTATCAGTTTTAGTTGTTAATATGGTTTTTTAACTTGTTAATACAAGCTGAATGTGAAAACGCTATAGGGTAGGTTGTTCTATTTTTTGGCATGGAAACAGAGGGAGGTTTGTTTTTTAGTAGGAATGATTGAATGTGAAAATGCTGATATGGGATAGTTGTTAATACCTATAGTTTTAGTTGTTAATATGACCGTTAAAGTTGTTAATATTAACATTATGTTGCATATCCTAATTATAGATGGCTAGTAGTTCAGGGAAGAATCTATTCTATTTCTTTCATTGGGGGAGTTTGTACAAGGTAGAGGAGACGAAAGTGATTATGTTGGTGGAATGGTAAGAACAAGATGCACCAAGGAAAAAACCATATATGAGGAGTTGCAAAGAATAATACCATCTTTAATTGGGAAAGAAAGTAATCAAATTTGCACGAAATTCAAAGTTAGCATAGATGCATCGACATTTGTTGATCTTATAGATGATGAAGGGGTAAAACATTTAATACGGTATAATGAAGAATATGGTTATGTGTATATTGAAGAAAATGAGATAATGACAATAGACTTCCAGGGATAGAAGAGGAAGAAGTATAAGTCTTGTTGCATTAAGAAAAGCAATTTCTTCGTATATAAGTTGTGAATAAAGGCTGAAACATTGTCATTACAAGCACTAATACTTGTTGTTTGTCATAGGAGTAATAAAGTTTATGGAGGTGCTGGTGGGTTGTCTATGTCTCCCCCTCAAATATTCAATGAAACTCAAGAGTTGCAATCGTTAGCATGTTGTTCTTAAACTGTGCCATTAACTAATCCTGAAACGAATCATGGTAAATGGAAGGATTTGATTATGGGAACATGACAAATTATTGTGAATTCTATGACCCTCCGTGAAATGTTGTATAAACACAACATTGTACACAACTGTTCCTACAAATTTGTGAAGAACAAGCCAAATAAGATAATAGTAAAGTGCAAGGTTGATGGTTGTCTTTGGTGCATATTCAGTGGGAGAACATCAAGATACCAAGATTCTAATCATTAGAACATATAGAAGTGAACACATACACCATGCACAAGACAACCCTTATTGTATCTCATCCACCTAAGTATAGTTTGACATCATCGATTGTAATTGATGGTTTGAGATGTAATATTGAGAAGACAACTAATGAAATTCGAACTGACTTATATAGAGAGTATAGGGTACAATTGAACTATCGTCAAGCATATAGGGCAAAAGAAAGAGTGGTGAGACAATTGCATGGACGAGTAGAAGACTCTTACCGGGTTATTCCTTAGATGTGTGGCAGATTCATAGAGAGTGATCCAGACACAGTTCCAAAATGGTTTGAGAGGCTATTTATTGCATATGGTTGCTTTATTAAAGGTTTTATACATGGTTGTTGGTCAATACTTTATATAGATGGATGCCATCTTCGTAGCCCTTATAAGGGAAAAATGTTGTCAGCTTTTGTGTATGATGTAGATAATGACATGTTTCTCTTAGCATATGCCATTGTGATCGGTAAGACATATGATGATTGGGCTTGGTTTATAAATCATGTAAAACAGATTATAGGATCACTGGTGATAACAATTGTATTTGATCAGAATAATTCTATTATTAGTGTTGTAAAAGATATACTTGTTGGAAATTATGCCCTAGGGGCAAGTTATTGTACTTTGAACATTGACGTTATTTAAAGTATTCTCCATTTCATTTGCATGTTTATAGTGATAAATGTATGCTTGGATATATCTTATAGATTATCTTAAATGTCCCTGGTCGATCATCTACACGAGAGTGAAGATGAAATAAGACCAGTATAACTTTGATGAGGTTTGAAGATACGAATTAAAGTCATAAGTGTAACACCTCATTTATCAAAAGCGGAATAACATATATTTATCAGAGTAGAGCATGTAATGGAGTATCTGATACATAATACAACCATGATGTTTCTAGAGAGTCATAATAACAGTACATTTAACTACATATAATATGCATCAAAAAAGCAGGCATCTCTGGCCGTGTCTTCAAATGGGCTGTTTATCCCTGTCATCAACCTTCGGTCCTCCAGACCCTGATGCTATAGTAAGAGCTGAGGTCCAATGCCCATTGGACCTCAGGTAACGGTTAACCTCATGCTTATGTAGAACAATATATGTATGACAGATATTCATAACATTACAGTAGTAAATCATTACATAAGCACATAGCAGATGTAAAGTAAACCCATGTCTGCACTATCCCGTGCCACGACGGCTCATTGTGTCCTCATCGTTAGGAAAACTTAATGGCGTTATCAAGACTATAACCCATGTATAGCTGTATGTATAATCAGAGATCTAAGACATAGTCTCAGTCTATGAAATCATCTATTACATATAAGCACACCATAAGTATAAGAGTTAAGGTTACAATACGCGTCTGTACCTTCGTTGACGGTATTTCAGTACGTTTGACAGCGATATGGCAGTGACACAACTATGGTACTTGATCACAAATATCATATAGGGATAATATCACATTTATCAGTGATAACATCATAACAGGCAATTTAGGTACAAATTACCATTTTGCCCCTAGTTAGATTAATTAGCGGAATTTCGCCAGAGCTTCGCTACTTTAACTCTAATCTTCCAGAATTTTGACATATCTCTAACTCCATGATATTTTTCGAAATTAATACCTTAATTACCCATAGAACATGATTCCTAAATATACTTGGAAGATTAAAGATCAACCTAGCATTTTTACTACAACTACGAAAAGAAACACTAGCATTTAAGACTAGAAACCGAAAAACTTACTCAGGATTCTACTACAACTTTCTTCAGAGCTCTTCCTTCCCTTTCTACTCCAATATTTCAAAATTTTCAAGAGGAATTGGTGAGAAAATTTGCAAGAAGTCCTTAGCTATTTATAGGGAAAAGTTAGGGCATTTTCGTAATTTCCTTGAACTTTCCCAGCTCGGATTCTGACTGTTGGATCTAGGGTTTTCAGGAAACTAAATCTTGGCCTTACACCTAAATAAAGATGATGTCATTCATGTGACATCAACTTCTTGCTTTATGGTTGCATCCGATAAAGTTCCCTGTTCGGTGTCCTAATCACGTAATCTTGAGAAATCTCAAAATTCTGGGAACATAGCCCCGAAGATCTCTTCTTACTCTTTTAAGATACTTGGGTTAACTAAGATTTTGATCCCATTCAGGGCATTCCGTTGCCTGCCGAAAATTTCCGGACAAACGCCAACGGTTACGGAAATGACGTCGGAGAACGTCAACTTTTGGATAAAAATTCACTCGTCCGTAATATGTCCTGGTCTTAGAAATTTAGTTCACGGTTTTTGAGTTATGATTTAATTTCCATTGGTTCTTATTTATATTATCTGTCCCTTTTTTCTAAAAATATCTTTTCATCTGATCCCATGATTATTTTGCCAGTTACAGAAATAACTTTTGAGATAGCTCACCATGGGATAAAAATATACTTGTTTATAACAAGTCCTTATATCAGATACTTAGTTCACATATTTTGAGATGGGATTTATTTTCTATCGATTCTCATTTATCTTATCAATCTTATTACAAAATATCCTAACTTATATTATTATAATAATAATAAATCTAATCTTCAATCAATTACAAATTCCACTTCCCTCCCCCTTTATTTTCGGATTTCATTTTTTTAATTAATTATAATATTCTATTTATCTTATATTTATTTTCCACAAAATTTCCCTATTGGTCCATAAGTAATTACATGGATTTAGGCTTTTAAAATTACTTGAATAATTCTAAACCTTTGATGTTTGCTTTTCAAGATTACATCTTAACCCTTAGTAATTATTTACTTTATCTAATTTGATTTACAGGTTTAATTAGTACCCTAATCATGTGCTTAACAATTCTTTTAGGATTAGAGATTTTTATGCACTTAATCTCACCAATATTTCTTAATCTTTACTAATTAATTAGCAAGTATATTTTTGCTAATTTTAGCCACAAATATTTAATTAAGGGTTTTTGTATACTTTACCTTAAATATTCTCTTGTCCAAGCTTAAACAATTAGCCATTAATTTCCTAATTAATTACTTACTAATTGATGACAATTTTCTTAATATAGATTAATTATTATCTCATAACTATTGTATTGACATTGGTAATTTATGCATTATGCATAGTATTAAAAATCATAAAGTCAATTATGGCTCCCATAATACTTTTAATTTTTCTTCCTTTTATTTTCAAAGGAAATAATTTAATAAATTGTCTAAATTAAGGACAATATTCTTTCTAATTGTTAATAATTATTTTACTGCCTTTTAGAATTTATCACAATATTTTTAGGATGTTTTATGACTCTAAAATGCATTTTTAAGCCTTTTTGGCACTTAATTTCCTTTTGAACATAACCTACTTATCTTACACTTTGAGACCATATTTTCACTTATCACAAGTAGCCATTCTATTTATCTTAATATAATATTCCAAACAAATGATTATCCGGGTATTACAATAAGAACTTATAAGTGCACAAGGTGCTGGACCGACCAACTATGAGAAAGCTGTATGGATTTAGTCATAAGCTTATCTTATGTATAACCGCGTCACAATGCCCTTTGACCTGAGATCATCATGGATTCCTACATTGTTGAGTCACTGGTTTTTGACTTAGTCAAAAGTCACCTTTGACCGGGTGATGATAAAGGCTATGATTAGGATCAGTGGTTTTTATGCAGAGTAATATGAATGGTCAAGATGGAATTTGTCCCTCACATTTGTAGAGAGATAATACTGAGCCCTTCAATGAGTGAGTCTAAGAAATGTATGACCATACTACGATGGAAAGGAATTTCCATTTCAATTGTTAGACTACTCAAGAATCGAGAAAGTAATGATCAAGAACGGGAAGGTTGACATTATCCATGCCTTATCATTAACCAAATTATCGCGTGACCAGAGAGACGTGACATGGTTGTATGATAGGTTGTATCGTATCATCGATCCCTAAATGAATTGGGTAGTCGCAATGTCTTGTTAGAGGCCACTTGCGACTTGTGGGCTGGTACAGTATTGGCCTGCTACCAATCTCATGTGAGCCTGTAGGGTCGCACACAAGAGTGACCCAACACGAGCAATAGTATCTAGATTTATTGAATCTTAGATATGTATAAGATTTAATAAATACAAAGTTTAATCTAGGGTGGATATATATATATATATATATATATATATATATATATATATATATATAACAAATTTCAAAAATAATAATAGTATTATTTATAAAGATAATAATAATATTATATATATAGTATTTAATTTATTTGATAAATTAAATTACTAAAATAAATTGAGATATCATACATCTAATTTAATTTGAATTGAGATATAGTATCTTATATTTAATTAAATAGATAGATATCATATCTTAGATTTAATTTTCAAATAGAGATATAATATATTTGATTTAATTTGAATTGAGATATAGTATCTCATATTTAATTAAATAGATAGATATCATATCTCAGATTTTATTTATAAAGATAAATTAAATCAGTGGGCTTTTAATTCGGATTAAATAAATAGATTAGATCAGATCTATTAGATAGATTTAATTAATATATTATTTTAATCCAAATTCAATTTTCAAAATTAATAAGGATTAATTTTGAATATAATATGCCTATTGGGTTTTGAAAAACCCACGGGACTTTTTGTCAAGTGTATTAGAAAAGCCGCAAGAAACCCTAGAAAGAATGGAAGAGACACGAGAATACTGAAGGCGCTAGCATACTGTCGTTGCTGTTAAAGGCCATTCGGTGTGGATACCAATAAAGGGAGCAGATCGGTAAAGTCGGCTCCTAGAGATTGATCAAATAAGAAAGCATTAGCCCACGATTTCAAATAGATACACACGAGCATTTGAAAGGTACAGTTTTAATGAACGACCTGATTTAAATGTTGTTGATAGATCCTCTTCATGGGATTCATAAAATTTTAAAGGATGAAATCCTTTCACTACATGTACAGATTCCAACAATATTTGGCACAGAGCAACATCCATTTTGTTATAAGCATGTGAAGGAAAATTATTGTGTGAAGTTCCTTAAAATAAATAGAGGGGTGACATGTACGTTTGGGAATTGTAAGGATACTACATTGCACCTCCTTAATTGAATTATGTATGCAAGGCTCGATGAAGACTTCACTGTTGCAATGGGAAATTAAAAATGTTCAACATACATTTGGCACAATGGGTAAGACTCATGGGGACATTGATCAATGAGCTCTCATCAAGTTTTCTTTCCAAAGGTGGGATAACATAACCACTAACATTGCTGAGTTCTTAAATGCATAGATGTTGAAAGAGAGGAAGCACACTGTGTCATTTTTAATACATGAGCATAGATAGAAGTTGGTTGCGAAGTTGCTAGCAAGCAAGATGACTTTGGTGAATTGGAAAAATGATGTTGTACCTAACGTTGAAAAAAGAACTAATGCTGCAAGTTAATGTAACATCCCAACTTTTCAAAAGCAGAATAATTTTTTTTTTTCATTCAAAGTCATTTCAAATCATCAGAGTAGATCATTTGAGCAGAAGAGTATCTGATATACATATTCAAAATGCCATAAGTCTAGCTGGATACAATAGCGGTATAGTAACCGCGTGGCTCAAAAGTGAAGTAGACAATAAAAGGAAGGCTTCCGCCGGAACGTCAAAATGAAATCTCTAGCCGGGTCTCTAAGCGTGCTGCTTTCCCCTCTCCTCCATCCTTGGTTCTCCTGACCCTGCTGCTATGTTAAGAGCTGAGGTCCCATGCATACACAACACCAAACCGCATACTCAAGCAAACTATCATAACCAATGCATATGTATCGCTCCCAGCATGCGACCATATCGCTCCCAGCATACAGACATATCGCTCCCAGCATATGAACATATCGCTCCCAGCATTACAGATACTCTCTAACCTTTATATGCACACATACCACATATATGCATAACATAAACATCAGAGTTAGTGTTACAGTACTCGAACGTACCACAGAGCTATCAGTTAATTCACATAAGCATATCATACACATAGCACATATATGCATACAGTAAACATTAGAGTTAAAGTTACCAGTACGCGAACGTACCTTCGTTGACGAGCGTTTAGTACGTTGACGATAAACTGTACTTTTGACGGAAAACAGTAGAACGACAGCGAAATGACGACCGAACAAGATTACTGATATCCTATAATGATAATATCACATTTATCAATATTTGATATCATAACAGGCATTTTAGGTACAAATTACCATTTTGCCCCTGATCCCCTAATCGACGGAATTTCGCTAGCACTTCGCTACCTTGACCCTAATCTTCCAGAATTTCAACATATCTCCAAGTCCATAATGATTTTCGAAATTAATACCTTAATTACCCCTAGAACATGATTTCTAAACATGCCTGGAAGATTAAAGATCAACCTAGCATTTCTACAACAACTACCGAAAGAAACACTAAAACTAAAGACTAGGGACCGAAGAACTTACCCGGCACTTTGCTATTTCCACAGACTCCTCCTTCTCTCTAAAATCTCTCTCTAGAAAGCTCTAGGATTTGTGAAGAATGAAGAGAAGGTGAAGGCTATTTATAGAAAAAGGCAATGGCATTTTCGTAATTTCATTGAACGTTGTCTGATCAGTTTCTGGCCGTTAGATCACACTTCTTGAAGGTGGCAAGATCTTGGTCTTACACCTCTCAAGGATGATGTCATCCCTGCTGCATCATCAAGCGTTATGTCATCTTGCTTTATCAGGTAAAATTCCTGGTTCGGTATCCTGATCGCGAAATTTCGTAAAATCTTAAAATTTCGGGAACAACACTCCGAAGATCTTTTCTTCCTCTTTCAAATTATCTAATTTAACTCAGTTTCTGATCCTGCTGAGGACATTCTGTTATCAGCTGAAAATCCTCGGTATTCATGCCCGGCTACAGAAATAACGTTGTCCGGTACTAACTCCGAGACAAAAATCCACTGATTAACATTATACTCTGGTTTTTCCCCACTTATCCCCAGATTCCCACAATGAGATTATTTTCTATCGGTTCTCCTTTTGGCTATCTGCTTTAATTATACAAAATATCTTCCTGGCCGGATCTCCAAATCACTCCGTTGGTTACAGAAATGACTTCGGAGACAGTCCACTCCGAGATAAAAATTCACTTGTTCCTAATATACTCTGACTCAAGAAACCTAGTTCACGGTTTTCTAGGTAGGATTTTATTTCTATCCGTTCTTGTTTATCCTATATAAAATATCACAATTATAATATTATTTAATTACTAAATATCTTAGATATTTTTTCTTAATTTCCATTTTAATTTTTCTTTATTTTTCTTCATAATTTCATTTATATATATATATATATATATATATATATATATATATATATATTAAGTAATTTCCACCTTTTTCTCTTTATCTTATGTCTAAACAATTAGTCATTAATTATCTAATTAATCACTTACTAATTGTTGACAATTTTCTTAATTAGTAATAATTATTATCTCACAACTATTTCAATGACATTGGTAATTTATGCACCATACATAATATTAAAAATCATGGGGTCCAATATGGTCCCCCAATACTTTTAGATTTTTCTCCTGTAATTTTTCCAAGGTAATAATTTAATAAATTATCTAAATTAGAGACAACATACTTTCCAATTTTTAATAAATATTTAGTTGCCTCTTAGGATTTTATCATAATTTTCTCAGGGTATTTTATAACCCATAAATATTTTAGGGACCTATTTGCAAATTATCTAATGTTTTAGGGACCTTTTCGCGCATTATTCAATCTTAGGAGAAATTGTCCCAATAACAAGATGAATTCAATACAAGGTGTTTGAGACCTCATATTCACCTATTTTCAATAGGTATATTCTACAAATTTATGATATTTACCCTACGTCAAATTTTAGGGTATTACAGTTAACTTTGATAAAAATATGCATGCCACAAAATAAGGGGAGCACCAGTTTTTGGTTGAAACCAGCTGTGGTTGTGCCTTAATTTATGTTAATGTAGATCTACCTGGAAAAAATGCTTGTTTTTAGTATGGCAATTGAGTGGACTACCTTGTCTACATGCATATGCAGCAATTAAGGTACTTAATAGTAATGTATACATATTTGTAAATGATTGCTTTAAACTTTCAGCATAAGAGAAAATTTATGCAAAAAGCATAAGGCCCGTTGCAACACATGATTGTCCATGTGTTGATGCTTCGACAATGACACAAATACTAACAAAGACTTTCTTCAATCCTCCAATTACGACAAGGTCGCCAGGTAGACCGAAAAGAAAAAGACGAGAATCTCAGTTCCAAAACAAGAAGGTTTATCATTATGATAGATGCCATAAGCCAAGACACTTAGTGAAGACATGCAACAATCCAAACCCAAGTTGATGATTTTATGGTGCCTTGGTTGTTTATTTTTTGGGCAATACATCTCACACTCTTTTATTGTAAATGGCCTTAGATAGAAATCCACACCATATTATTTTTTGGAGGTGTTGTGTGAAGTTGTAATTACCAATTTATAGATGAATTTGTTGTTGTAAATGAAAGTTGCATATAACACACAATTGTATCTAGGTTTCATATATGTACACATATTAATATTGTTACAAATGTAAATGACACTGAGAAAAATATGTAGCTAGAAAAATCTAAAAACATTTGTTAGTGGTGTACTGATGTTGTTGTTAATAGTTAACTGATGCAATTGTCACCTATAATTGTTAAGGGGGTCTGATATAGTTGTTAGTGTTTGCTGATGTAGTTGTTATTTTTTACTGATCTTGTTAAAGGAGGTTGATATTGTTGTTCAAGGGGGCTGATTTAGTTGTTAAAGAGGGTTGATATATGTTAGTTCTCTATAGGTTTTGATGATAACAATCAATTGTAAAACCAAGATTGAAGTGTTGTCTCAAGAAAGCAAAAATTTGCTAGTTGAGGCAATACTCGAGTATTGGCCCTTTCAAAGAAAAGCTCAATGCTAATGACTAAAGGTAATACTACAGTATTCCAGTGGATACTCGAGTATTGGACCTTACAGAGAGCATCGCAAGTTTTCCATCAAAGCATACTTGAGTATTGGTTTTAATACTCGAGTATAGGCCAAAGAGACTCTTCAGTATTTTTTCAAAAGAATGAAAAACTCCAGTTTTGAAAACTCAAATTTTGGAATATGAAAAGTCCAGTTTTCCACTTGGCTCCAAAATTCAAATGTTTTCATTTTCAAATGAAAACTCGAGTATGACATTAACATACTCAAGTATTGAGCCAAATAGAGTTGATTAAAAATATGTTACATTTATAAACTCTACTTTCGAAAACTCTAGTTTTGAAAACTCCGGTTTCGCACTGGTTAAAGTTCTCTCTGAAATTCAAAATTAAAGCACATACTCGAGTATGGGTTTGAAAACTCGAGTATCGAGTCATACAGAGAGCAACTATGATTTTCAAAGTTTTCAATACTCCGGTTTTAATCGAATACTCCAATATTGATGTTTTGGACATAATTTCATTAAGAGTCCAAAACTCGAGTATTGATTGAATACTCGAGTATTGGCTTAAGTTAAACTGAAGCTATAAAGCTCAGATCGCGAGTTTCGACTCTAGAAGGAGAATACTCGAGTATAGACATAGAAACTCGAGTATGGGTTTAAGTGTATAGTGACATACTCGAGTATTGATACACAAACTCGAGTATAGGTCGCTCAGTTGAAAATTTAAATTTACGAAATTTGCATAATGGTTGTTAATTGATCTAAATACTTTCTAATATTCATTAACAACTTCATTAGATCTGTTTAATGTGCTTGTTAGTGAATTTCAGCTTCTTTAGAGATGATTCAAGCAGATTTCAGGAGCTGACGTCACTAAAGCAAAAGAATTGTCAGAGCATTAAATGCAAGGTCACCTAACTTGCTATATTTAGATCTACCAGGCCTTGCACGATGCAAAAAGGATAAATAGACACTCACCTAATCAAGGGATTGACATTCCAATGGATATAAACTTCTAGAAGTCAACATTTATCCTTCCAACACAAAGAATGAACAAAGTGTAGAGAGAGAAGAGACCAAGGTGCTTCTAATAGTTAGAAAAGTTCTCTAACAGTCTTATGAATGCTTGTAACAGTTATTAAACATACTCTAAATATAAATAGAGTAGAATTCAATTCTCTTTGACAATTATTAAGCTGAAAATCGAAAAAGCATTAAATTTGTTCATTTATTCTTGTGCTTTCTGTACAGAGTATCGGTTGATACTAACTGAGCTTCAGTGTTCATCTTATCTACTCTTTTAAGAGAGTTTATTATCTATATTTCATTTATTGTAAGTAATCTCAAGTCAGGGGACTTAGAGATTTGGGAGTCTTTCATTACAACTTGTAAGGGGGAGCAAGTTCTAGTGAGAGAATTACTTCAGAGTTACGGGGATGTAATCAAGAGACATAGTGAAATACTCAGGGTGCCTGAGAACTGGACGTAGGCCAAATAGTTAGGCTGAACTAGTATAATACTTTGTGTCCATATTCTTTTCCCTGCTCTCTGTTTTACTCTGCCTTATCACTATAAAACAGAACCGGTCGAAAATTTTTAAGAATCCCCAATTCACCCCCTCTTGGTGATTCAGCTCCACTTTCAATATAGTTGTTAGTGTTTGCTGATATAGTTCTTAAAGGCGAATGATGTAGTTGTTATTTTTTGCTGATATTGTTGTTAATGGGGCCTTATGTAGCTTTTTTTTGTTGATATTGTTGTTAAAAGGGGTTAATGGGGGATGATGTCATTATTGATAGGGGCTACTGTCGTTGTTATGTTTTGCTGATGTAGTTGTTAAAAGGGGCTAATATGGTTATTAAAGGGGGCTAATTTCATTGTTAATGGGGGCTGAAATAGTTGTTAATGGGAGCTGATATAGTTGTTAATGGTTACTAATATTGTTGTTAATGGGGGCTTATGTAGTTGTTTAAGGGGGTTGATTTAGTTATTAGTGGAGGCTAATTTAGTTATTAAAAGGGGCTGATGTAGTTGCTAATGAGAGCTGATATCGTTGTTAATGGGGCTTATGTACTTGTTTATGGGGGCTGATGTCGTTGTTAATGGTGCTTATGTACTTGTTAATGGGGGCTAATGTTGTTGTTAATGGGGTCGATGTCGTTATGTTTTGTTGATGTCATTGTTAAAGAAGGCCAATATGATTTTTAAAGGGAGCTGATTTTGTTGTTAGTGGGGGCTGATATAGTTGTTAGTATTTGCTAATATAGTTGTTATTTTTCGCTGATTTAGTTGTTAAAGGGGTCTGATTTCATTGTCAGTAAGGCTTGATGTAGTTATTAAATGGGGTTGATTTAGTTGTTAGTATTTGTTGATGTAGTTGTTAAAGGGGGATGATAATGTTGATAAACGGGTACCTTATTATATCCCATTTTCCTACATTTGCACACACAACTAACAATGACCAAAGATGTAGGAAACAATTGTCGTTCTCATTCATATTAAACTATCATGTCACTTACATTAGAAAATTTACAAAACTTTGTCCTAAATATGAACTCAAGTGTTATGTACAATTACTGTAATAAAATATTTTATACAACCACTACAATTTAAATATACTTAAAAACAAGTCAGCCTGTGTACATAAAATGATTGCTTCTTAATGGCTCATCTTCCACTTGTGAGAGTCCTCGATCATCACAACACTTTGTCTCAATGCGTGTTGTTTCAATGACTAATCAACCACCACAACATGCCAATCTTCAGTTCCCAGAGTTCATCTATGGAGTAGGAAGGCATTGTTTATCCATGCTCTTGCTCTGTGACATCCTACTTTTGCAACCAAGAAATGACATGAACACCAAATGAGTCCCTGAAAACAAGAAATATATAGAGGTGTTAACAACATGCTTCATGTAAGTTAGACATTATAACTAGGAATGTTAAATAACTTAATAGACACTTACACATCCTTTTGGACATAGACTTTAGCCTATGTCACTCCCTTAGGAATTCTATCTTACTGCTCGAACAATTATGGCTTAACCCTTCGGAGTATGTCCATGAAGCATTTTTGCTTATATTAAAGTTGACACAATTAGATGACAATTATGGTGACCATTTTTCTAACATAAACACACATTTAGTTCAGCTTACCACTTGAGTTATCATTCATTCCTTTTCCGCAAAGGATGTTGTTTTGTTTGCCTTATTTTTTGTCTTGGTTGCCAATTTCTTTCCATCTTCCATTTGCTTCTGCATACGTACATATGTGAGACTGTCGACTAACGAATCTAGGGCATAGAAGTGTAATAACCGACTGAACCCAAGAGAGGGGGTGAATTAAATGAATGATAAAAAAAATTAGGGCCTTTGAAAATCATTTTGCAATTTGGTAAAATCAATTTGTATGACAGTAAAGAGTTATAAAGCTATAGATAGTCATTCAAACATATATGCTGGAAATATAGGAGATTAGGGAAAAGAATGTGCAAACTGAAATTTATATTAATTCGGCCTAATGCTTGACCTACATCCAGTTTAATCCACTATCCTCTTATTCAATCCGGGCACAAGAGAAGCCTTTACAAACCCACAAGTTCACCCAGGCACTTGTGAAGCCAAATCTCTCACTGAGATACTCCCCTTGCTCAATGTAAGGTTACAATCTATTTCCCTCTCAAGATCACCCAATCTTGAGTAACTCTCAGATAAACAGATAGAATGTTTATAATGAATCTTCTCTCTCAGAAGTGAAGAAGATAAACAATGAAGTGCATTACAAATAATTTCACTTTCTCTATGATAAACTATGTAAGCATTGAAAAACAGAGTGTTATCAACTTTGGATTCAAAATTTGGGCATTTTAACAATGCAAGCTCTGGCCATCATATCGTTTTTTTTTCATCTTGGATGTGTCTCTACTTATAGATGAAGATCATCCGAACATTGAGAATATGACCGTTGTAAATAGTAGCCGTTAGAGATTAGTTAAAACTAGACGTTAGAACTTCATTTTCTGAACCAGCTGTGACATCAGCATTTATTGTACCCTTGATCTTTAGTTTAACACCCTTTCATCATCTGAAACATGTACACAAATGATATAAATAATGTTAAGAAATATTATAAATCATTTGGGTAATCATCTAGATTTTCTTGATGAGAAACGAGATTTTCGACATTGTGATTTTCTGAAGCAGAGATGTAAACTCGAGTTTTCATTAGAAAACTCAAGTTTTAAGGTTGTTGCGTTACTCTAGGTTCCTCTATATCTGATTGAAACTTGAGTTTTTGTCTCACAAGCTCGAGTTTGGAAGATGCTCTGACGTTCGCTGCTCTCTATCTGAGCTAAACTCAAGTTTGATATTTGTAAACTCGAGTTTTCAAGTTATTCTATCCTTGATTGCTTTATGACCTGATATAGCTCCAAATTTGGCAAACTACTTATCCCCATATAGCTCGTTGAGTCTTGTTTCCAATGCAAAAAGAATCAGCTCCAAACTTGTTGTATTTTATCCATTATAATCAGATGAATGAAGGTTGTTCTTGACCAACGTTCTTGCAACGTCCTAAACTGACTGTCAAATTTCAAAGGTCATATCTCCCTGGTTTGAACTTTAATTTAGTTAGTTCAAGTCTTGATAGAACGCATTTTGAGTCACTTTCATATGCCACCAATTTTAGCTCATTCTGATGTGTATTTTGTGATATATACTCAAAACATTGAAGCTTGGTTTGCTATGTGCATGAATTCCAATTCCAACTTCTACAATTTATAGCTCTCTCATCTGAACTTTTTTAGGCTTGAAAATATGTCCTAATGACTCATTGGAAGTCTAGTTTCATGTAAAATTGGTTTCACCTCAATCCAATCTCTGGTTTAGGAGATATCATCAAATTACCAGACCTCACCCAAGTTGAACGTGAAACAGAGGTGAACAGAGGAGCTAAAATCATGACAAACTCGAGTCAATTAGTGACTAACTTGAGTTTAGTTGATCCAGAGACACTAGAGATGCTGAGAACACTGCTAACTTGAGTCATTAAGTGAGTAACTCGAGTTTTGATTCCCAAACTCGAGTTTTCTCGTATTTCAGAGGAAAATCATTATAGTAAGGTAGGAAACTCAAGTTGAAACTTCGAGACTCGAGTTTGCTCATCAAGAACCTTATATTTGCTTGTTTTAACTCTAAATTGAGCCATTCCAACTTGCATTTGAATGTGAAGACTTCTAATATTAATCTAATACCTTTAATATTGATACTCTCATTCTATTTGGCAAGGTCTTCTCTTTCTTTCTTTTCTTCACTTGGTCATTCTCCACAATTCTATTCTTTCTTTCTTCTCTTCTCCTGAACATTCTCTACAGATACATTTGAGCTGATCTTGAATAAAGATATTCCATTCAACAAGTTCTTTCTTCTTTAATCTCTTTTCTTCTTCTTTTTAAACTTAACATTTTCTTCAATTTCATCTTTCTGAAATCTCTTATCTCCTTGTTCTATAATTCAACTTTTTCTTTCTTCTTTTCTCTTGATCATTCTTTATCATTTGACTCTTCTTTGATTCAATTTCTTTCCCTCATTCAATACTTCTTTATTGATCTTCTTCTTGATCATTCTTCATAAATGAACTTCACATCTTTGATTCTACATTAAATATAAGAATTAGTCAATGAAGGAGATAAATATAGTATACAAACTTTTTGCTCTTACTAATGACATCTATATAAGACATCATCAAAACTAATTATATCCAAAAAGAAGGTCATCGTTGTTGTGTCTATGACATAGTAAACCAATGATCCAAAGATGAAACGACAGTCCCTGATGTTATATCCTATACGCTCAGGCAAGATTTCAACTTCATTGGCTTCCAATGACCAAGTCCTTGGGCGTATGATTTTGTGCATGATATACGCACTGAAAATGTGTTAGGAAATTGTCCCTTCATCCTCCAGTTGATCAGCAACCAAAGTCTTGGCAACCATAATCATTACCTGAATATGCACAAAATGTTAGTATTTGATTACTGTATAAATGACGTTTGTTGTAACAACCTGTGTGAAAGTAAGGTTTTAGCTGTAAATAGAAAAAATGTACATCTTTCAATACATTAAACTAAACAAGGACCTAGTGTATAATAAATGAAGGAGTCACATTAATCAAACATTGTACCTTTGATTTAGTTATTAATATAAAATAATGTAAAAATAAAATAAAACAAACCTAGCAACAAAAATTGAAAAATCATCATTCCCTCTTACATTTACTTTATACTTCGAATGATACAAACATTAAATTTACAAATTTGGATTTTCTTTTTGCTTTACATTAACTTGAATCTACTTACTAACACTTTGGTCCAAAAAAAGAGAAGTGAACATTATAATGTCCAGGGCGTCTAACGCATGAATGAGCATTTCATTTCTGAAATTGATGGAGGGTTAGTACACTAATCATAGCCTAAACAAAGCAGATGCCAAATTATAAACATAACACAAGTGCAAATCAATTTACCAAACCAACACAACAACAACTAAATCAACATTTATCTTAGCGAAAGCAAATTTCAGAAAATTACCGATGCACATCAATTTTTACTTATCTAAGTATGTGGTTTCAAACAAAACTAGCTCTGCTCTTTGGAAGAAACAGACGTTCATGTCAACAAATTCCCTAAATGCCAACAAATGACGATGTTAAGCATTATATGCATTTTTTATAATATGTGTAAGTCCATGTGCATAAGTTAGATATAGTTACTTGTCAGCCTCATCTATAGTTGGTTGACTACTACACAACTGATACAGATAGTCCTTCTCATCATAGAGCCTCTTTCCCTTGCACTTGTGTCTTGGATCAATCTAAGGAGATTTTAACACACTACTAGGGGTTATCACCCTCTTAGATCTTCTAATGTTTTCTTGACTTCCTTCTCCTTCTTGTGCTTTAGGTTCGGCCACTTCTCCTTCCACAACATCCTCTTCAGTTGGTTCCACGTCAAGACCAGCTTCAACAATAGTTATGTCATGTCGATGGTTGTTGTCATCATCAATGTCTTCAATATTTTCATCCTTAGCTTCCTCATCTCTCTCTTTCTTAGACTCCCCGAAACTTGAAGGTTGGTTGTTGGGTATTTCAGTTTCATGCAAGCCTTCTTGTGGCCCTTCATCTTTATTGGTGTCTGATGTTAATCTATCTTGAAGGGCCAACATCTCTTGTACCAACATAGACACATGCCTAAAATATGTCCTGCAAACTTCCTGGAAAGACAAAAATTAGTTGTTAAATCATCAATCACAACAACAACAGCTGTAATTAAACAACTTAAATAATGTTAAAAATTTGAAATTTTAAGGACTAATTCAACAATAACAAGTGATTAACTATCATAAACAACACTAATAAATCCTTAAATGTCCACAAGCCAATAATTACAAAGAATTACCAATTTTTATGCTAATGAATTCAACAAATTTTATGTCACCAATGTGACAGTAACAGATAAAAGCCATCACAAAAAACAATCATAGTAATATAGTTAACCATAACTAATAATTCAACTTATTCTATTGTTTTGGACTTATTGGTGATCATCCATGGCATGTAATTTGGGACAACAACAAACCAGAGTCAAAAGCAGCTTTGGACTTTCAAAAACATTGCAACTACAAATTTATGAAAAGCAGAGACTAAACTGACCCAAGTTCAGCTATATGCACAAAGTTTGCTCAATGATAGTGCAAGAACTCATGGAGATTGTATGAGGCAAGATGAGATTAGATTTAAATAGAACAAATGCAATTAATAAGATAGTCAAATTGAAAATTTCTAGGAACACACTAAGGCCTTGAAAGTTACTCTCTAGTTGAAACCAATTAGAGTCATGACCAAATGGTGTGGAACATGTGACACAACTTGAAGCATATGACTACATCTACTGACAGAAGTGATGTAGTGTGTAATCAACAATCAAGGTTCATAATCAAAGATAAGGATGCACAGATTAGATATAGTGAATTTTAGCTAGTAAATAACTAGGTAACTACCATATTCACTCACCGTCAAAATATATTGATGATTTCAAAATATCCATGGCTAAACAAAGTTTTTCTTGGTGAATCCTCCAGTATTCAAGTGTATGAACCAATAGGCATTCAAAAAAATATTTTAGTGTAGAATAAAATGACACTCCAATTCAGTGTTAATCATCAGACACAACAACAACAGCTATAATTACACAAATTACATAATGTAAAAAATATGGAATTTTCATTAATAATTGTTGTCACACTTTATCGGGTAACTGAGCATTGTGTCAAGGTTAAACGATGCCGATGGTTGAGAATGAGAGGCGCGAGCTAGCATGCCTTTTTGGCTTTTTTTCTCGAGTACCAGTCTGCTCTTAATCTTGTCATTGGTTGAATAAACCATAGTTGGCTTGTGTTCAGAGGCTATCATGTCACCCAAAGCAAAATCTTGCAAACAAAAGAACTTGGAAAAAAAAAACCATTTCAAACCATTAATATTAGCACTTAGCAATTGATGTATAACGTTTACATACAAACTTAGTTAAACACAACTTACCATGAGGAAGTATGCACATCTTCTAATAGTTTTGCTCTTTTTACCCTTGGACTTGTGGGAGTCTTTCTTGAACTCATAGATCTCTTGGTCGAGTTATTAAAGAATGAAGGAGGACCAATCAAAATCACCAAGTGCATCCTTAGTAACTATTATCAGCTTCAACATACGGTCACTAACATAAATGTATGCACTTTGTTCCAAAAGGGTACCTAGGGTGAATAACACAAAAAGAAACTCAAAGTTTTCATCTGTTTTTCCTAACAACATCTCACCGAGTATTTTACACTTTACATTCTTGTACACACACTTAAAGTCCTTAAAAAATGGATTCTGTTCGATAACTTTAACTTTTATGCTTATCATTCGGGTCTCCTTTCTAATGCACACTTGCTTTGTTGGGAAGTCAAAACATGTCATATATTGTGCATATAAGGAACAATTTATTTGTCGGCAACTAATTTCCACAACCTATCAAACCCTATCGCTTTAAGCCTTGCCATGACCTTGGGTCGTTCCTTAACTTATGGCATACTTGAATGAAAGTGTTTAGGGCACATCTCGTTAGGATTGGCACAATATACTTCCCCGCTATACCCAAGCCTATTAGTTGTTGAGCCCTCTTTGTGTATTCACCTTTCTTAATTGAACTCAACCTTTTCCATGCTTTTCTCATTTATAGACTTAAGTCAGTATAGGTTCTTTCTTCACCTCCTTCATCATAGACTTAACTCAACCTTTTATGTGTTATATGAAAAACAAATGAGAGGATAAAATCGTTAACAAAATAAACGAAAAACCAGATAAAAGCATGAAAATCTGGAAAAATCCAAATTATAAATAACGGTACTATTCATAGATAAGTTATTTGGCTTCTTATAATATGTAATATATATATATATTTACTAATGCAATGACTAAAAGTTGAATCGTGCAAGAGAAAATATCTATACTATTATTGATTGAGCAAATAAAATTGGTAAAAGATAGAAAAAGAATTTTTAACATGTAAAATCTCAAATCAAGTTTGTTACTAAGATTTGATAAGCAAATGATGAAACTTGATAAGCAATTCACAACTCATTTTGTCTTAAAAATACTTGATTCAAAATTTTAGAAATTCAAAGTTCTTTTTCTATTTTTTCTCAATAAAATTCTCACGCTCCCTTTTTTCTTTAGAGGAATGTTCTTCCTCTAAAGTAAAGTGACTTCAATTTTATGCTCTCAACCTACCTCTCATATGTGGAATCGCCCTTAGTATTTGTATTTGTTGCAACATTCTTGAAGTTGAGATAATTATATGGTCTTCGACTATATATCTTGAAGAACTAGATTTTGTGAAGCATATGTTCTCTCCTCCATGTGTATGCCAATCCACCAAGTCTGGTTCATATAAAACCAATTTCAATACAAAATCATCAGTCCAAACTTAAGAACCAGTAAAACCAATCAATTGCATAATGTTTTTTTTCCTTGAATATTTCAAACATTCACTTTAGGACAAGGAGGAGAGGGTAACCCTTTACATGGTGTGGCATTAAAGACAAAGGAGTGATAATAAGTAGAGCTGTCGGAAGACAAAAGTGCTTGCATGATTGAGAGATTGGGACTTGACTTGCATGATTGAGGACAGGGTAACCCTTAGTTGATGGACTTGGCTTGGTTGACTGGGATATTGGGATGATTTGCCGTTTGACAAGAGATTTATTGTGATCTCCCAAAATAACCAGGATCAATATAATTTTGCAGTATAATGGAAACTTGAATTGTTTTCCCAATGAATTCGCAGTGGGTTTAAATCAATAACAGTGAAACAAAACAATAACAATTTGGGGGGAGTTTTTCAATGCAGCGAATATTAAATTAGAACTAAATAGAAACAGATAAAACAAAGATTAAACATATAAACAGAAGATTAACCCAGGATTTTGAATTCCACTACTTTCCTTCCTCGAACGAAAACAAATTTGAAACAAACTCGTGATTGATTCATGACGAAACGAAATCTCTAGTTCATCCAGAAAATCCCTCAACTAAACGATCGCCTAGCGTTTATCCGAACAGTGGCGTGTCATTGTACGATCGCATAGCAAGCACTTAAACCTAGTTCGAACTGAATCCTTGGGATTTCTCAATCTGGGCGTTAAATCTAACACCCAATCCGAAAGTAAATCAAATCCAAAATTACAAAACAGAAATTGTTAGTTCTCGATGTTTTGATGATATCAAACACAAGGTTTTGCCTCAATAATATTGTCAAATGAAGAAGTTTTAATCAAACAAAATAATGTTCCCAGTGTGTTAGCAGAAGCTTACTCGAGCAGGAAAAACTATTACTTGAAGCAATATAACAGTTAGTGACAGTTACTGTCATGACAAAAGATTATGCTTCAGCAAACTAAGATTGATGCCCAAGCATCAACGATCAAAACAGAAGAAGATTCAGTGTAAATAGAGATTGCTCAAGCAGATAAATCAGCATACTCAAGCATCGTGCTTGAGCATGGACTACTTCATGCCCAAGCAAGGTCTATTAACGAAAAGAATGCTCTCTGTCAAAGTATTGCTCGAGCAATAGGTAAGTCATGCCCAAGCATGGTACTCAAGCAAAGGTTAGTTGTTGTTCGAGCATAAAAATTCATTTCAACAAATTTGCTTCTGTCTCGCTTATACTCGAGCATAAGTATTGTGTTGCCCAAGCATGTTATCCAAGCATGGTGTACATTATACTCGAGCATAATAACTACTTCCTTTCTGTCTAACTATTGCCCGAGCATGGTTTCAGGTTTACTCCAGCAACATACTGAAGTATTATATATTTCATGCTCGAGCATCTGTAAACAAATTGTTTCAGAAATCAGTATCCAAAGGAATCCCGATATTACTCGAGCACAAGAAAAGTGATGCCCCAACATATCCAAGCATCATATATTTCATGCTCGAGCACCTGTGATCAACAATTAATCTCTAAAGGAACTTCGATGATACTCAAACATGGGTGATCTTCACGTGTTTGCTCGAGCAACAGAGACTTCTTACTCGAGTATAGATTAGTAGCAGAACAAAGAACACAACAAACATGAACATATGATTAATCTTATTTGAACTACATCTTATTCTTATATTTGAAATCAAGATTAACATTATCAATGATGTATTAAGCAGATCATTGATCACAGTTGGATACCTATTGATACATGAACGTAATTGAACTAACATTATCCAAAGTTGTTTCCAACTGTACTTCCACTTAGTGCTTTGAAGTTGCAGACTTATCCAGACAAGGAGAATAAAGCCCGTGGGAGATAGAACTGATGAAGCAGTATGGGCAAACATTTTATCAAATGTCCAAAGGCTCCACTACTCAACAGACACTTGTTCGAATCTTCTCAATGGTCATCATCTTCCATTCTCTATAAAGAGAAGCATTCAACTGAAGAAAGACACGAACCAGTGATTGAAACATTCTGCCTTCAACTTACATTCATTCTTAGTTTCTTTCATTCTTAGAGATATTGTGCCTCAGTGATTATAGTATTATACTCTTTGAGAGAGTTCCTGCTAAAATCTGAATTCGTTCTCTGTGTGTGAACTTAAGGTAAAGGGACCTTGAGGGTGGGTGTAAGATTACAACTTGTAAGGGGGAGTGAGTCCGAGAGTGAAAGGATCATCTTGTGTTTTAATTGTTTTTGGAAAGTAGTGGAAATCTCAAGGTGTGCTTGAGGACTGGACGTAGGTCAAAGAATTAGACCGAACCAAGATAAACTGTCTCGTGTTCATTTTCTCTCTCAGTCTCTGTCTTTATTTTCGTCCGAGTGAGCTTTGCGAAAATATTTTTGAGATCACCTATTCACCCCCCTCTAGGTGATATTCCACCATCAGAAATGAATTTGTTACCATTAAGAACGAGTCCTTTGGATAGTGGAATCCTTAATCTGTGGGCTAATCATAGAAGTTTAACCAAGCATGGCTAGAAAAAATGAAGAACAGACAAAGAACGTGAAGAACATTGTAGAGAAAATGAAACTTCTGTGTTTAATCAGAAAAAATGTAAAAAAGTAATGGCTGTAATACCCGAAAAATATAATTATCTTAAATATTATATTCCCATAAATATACCTATTTTAAATAGGTGAATATGAGGTCTCAAATTTTGGTGTTGTATTTATTTACATTTATAGGCAATTTTTCCATAGAATTTAAGAACCTAAAAATTAAACTAGCTTGTTACCATATAAAACACTATGATAGAGATTAAAATTAGGATTTAACTAAATGTGTCTAATTTGTTCTCATTTAATGGTGAATAAATTATACAAATAAAATTATACAAATGCATGGAAGAATTAGATTATATTAACCTTAAAACCTAAAAATCTAAGAGGACTAATGAGAGAATTTCCTTCCTAAATATGTGAAAAACATTAAAACATAATTGATTAAAAAGAAATTAGGGGAAAGGGCGGTTTCTTGGGCATTAATGAAGGAGAATAAATTATTTCAAAAATACAAACTTATAGGATAAGTAGTTTAATGTGTGGAGGAAGCCAAGGCAAGTGTGTGTGTGTGTTGTGTGTGTGCCGAAATGTGTGTGTATGATGTGAGGGTGTGTGTGTGATCAAAGGGAAAGACTTAGGGGCCAAGTTTCTTAAACTTGGGGAGCAAGTTGTGGTTTATTTAGTTGAAATTAGATGAGAATCCATAAGAATTAAATCATAACTTGGAATTTTGAAACTAAGTATTGAAAATAAGTACATATTTGAACTTAGTAAATTATAAGCTTCAACTTGGCTATTCCCAAAGTCATTTCCATAAAATTTTAGGAAGTTAAAAATCACCATAAATCTAGTTACAAAATTAGGATTTCAAAAGTAAAACTAGATTTTGAAGAAAAACATTAGTTGACACTTAACTAAATTAGCATTTGGGTAAAGTAAGCGATTGAAACAAAACTAAAGAGCAAGAGGGGGAAGGGGGCGGTTTTGGTGAGGTGGAGGGATAAGATCCTTGCCTCTTCTCCAAGTAAAAACCAAGGGCTAAGATCAAATGGCGTTTCTTGGTGGCTACTCCTTGGTTTGCCTATAAATAGAAGCCCTTCCCTTCACATTTTCCTCACCAATTCCTCAAGCTAGGCCAAAAATATAGAGAGCAAGGGAGAGAGTGAGGAGCTTCAGGAAGTAGGAAGCAAGTGTTCTTCAAGAGGTAAGAGAACTTTTAGTTTATAAGTTCAAGTTCTTAGTTTATGAAGTAGAAATGCTAGAAAATGTTGTTTTGATCATCAATCTTCCAATTCCAGTTTTATTCTCAAGTTTTTATGGTTTCCAATGTCTTTATTTCGAAAAAATGATGAAGAAAAAGTATGGCAAAAATTTCCCGAAGATTATGATCAAAGTATCGAAGCTCTGGCGAAATTTCATCGATTAGTGTTTTCTGGAGTCAGTAGCAAAAACGTTTGTATTTTATGAAGAAGATGATGTTCTAAAATTCTGGAAAAATTCATGGTGAAAGTAAACATCTAGGGATTTCCAAATATATAAAGTTTGTGTTATTTGAAGCTCTGTGCGGAAAGATAAAAATCTCAGAAGTTAAGCTATGTTTTCTGGGTGAAAATTTGGGCAGCGGTTTGAAATCTGGAAACTAGGAATTATCCATGAGTTCTGGGTAAATTCCAGTATTTTTCCTTGAAAGTAGAGATCTTAAGGATTCTGGGAAATTTTACAGATCCTCATTTCGATTTTTGTGGAATTAGTTATGATTTTTCGAAGTTAGGCGAAATTCTGCCCAGAACTTCTGCACCAGCGATTTTTCCGAAAATTATAAGAAAATAATTGAAAATAAATCCACTAAGGGTAAAACTGTCATTTGTGGCCAAGGTGTCTCATGAAATATTGTTTGAGAATTAATTGAGACGATATTACCCTTATAGGATATCAGAGATCGTTTTTCTGATCAACAGAACGTATCAAAATTCAGGTACGAACGCGTATTGTAACCTTAACTCTTATGCTTATGGTGTGCTTATATATGATAGTTGTGTTCACATGTTGAAACTCTATTTTGAAAGATGCTCATGATATATTGAATGGTATACGGGTTATAGTCTTGATAACACCGTTGAGTTTTCCTAGCGCTGAGGACATGATAAGCCATCGTGGCACTGGTTATGTGTAGACTGGGGTAACATACATATTGCAGTGGCTGTGTTTTGTTATCGCCTGACATGTTGATTTGAAATCATGATTATGTTTTATATCTGTGATAACTATCATATACTGTTTACATAAGCATGAGGTTAACCGTTACCTGAGGTTTAATGGGTATTGAACCTCAGCCCCTGCCATAGCTTCAGGATCCCATGGAGTCAGGATTGAGGACAAGGGTAAGAAGCTGGCGTGAGGACCCTGTGGAGGCATTATCTTTTTGGATATTTATATTAGGAGTATTAGACACATGGATGACTGTATTATAAATGTTCAGTTAGATACATTACATACAATGTTATTCAGTTACTCTTTGTTTTTGAAAAATATTTTCAACTCTCTCAGCTCTGTATGGAAACGTTTATGAAAACGGGATGTTACAATGGCATAAGTTGTTTTTGGCTACTGCCTAACTTAAAGTTAACCTAAAATAGAAATGGGCTAAGGCTACATAATGGCCCAAAACGAAATAAATAACAAATGATTTTTTAAATACAAAATTCGGGCCCAATAAATACCCAGAAATATACATCTGTCTTCGGCTCCAAAATTGACCACCCTCTTGTCGGAATTTGCCCTTCAAGTCTTCATAATAATTGTAGCTCTTTAAATCATCTAAAAAATGAGACAAGAAAGAAGCAAATTCAATGTCTAGTTCAAGAATTATAGTGAAAATAGTGAAGCAATGTAAGACTAGAAATTTATCATTAAAAATGGCTAAAATCTAATCAAAGGCCCAAAGCCAAAATAAGTATAAAAGTCATTATTTATTAACTAAAGAGTCCTAAATTATTAATCAAGAGATAAAAAGAAGTGTATTAAATATTCAATTATCAACTTCCCTTGTAACATCCCATTTGAAAACAGCATAATTTTTTTTTTAAAAAAAAAACCAGTGATCAGAGTCGAGCATTCTAGCAAGTGAGTAACTAAACCTTAAAGATATATAACCACAGTGTAATTGTTCTAATACAGTCATCCAATACCCAAAAGAAGACAAATACATAAACTAGAGACATAAAAACTTCGTCTTGCATCCTACATCGTCTACCTGCCCCTATCTCCACTCCTTTGTTCGCCTGAACCTGAATCTACAGCTGAGATCTAATTTCCATTTGGATCTCAGGTAACGGTTAACCTTATGCTCAAATAAAACAGTACATGGACAACAGCTAATCATAACACATAACAGCAATAAATCACTACATAAGCACACAGCAGATGCATGATCACAACATTGACAGAACATAAGCACAAAGCAGTATGTAAAGTCCCACAACATGTCTGCACATAACCAGTGCCACGACGGCCCATCATGTCCTCAGCGCTAGAAAAACCCAACGGCGTTATCAAGACTATAACCCGTATAAAGCTGTATGTATAACTGACAACCCTAAACAGAGCCTCAGTATATAAACATGTCTATCACATATACGTATATGAGCAGCATAAGTGTTAAGGTTACAATACGCATCCGTACCTCCGTTGATGATACCTGGCACTTTCGTCGAATTATGGTACGTTTGACAGCGGTATGACAGCGAAAACAACGGTTCGTGATTTTGGGTATCCTATAAGGATAATACCACCAATATGAATATACAAGATCATAACAGGCATTTTAGGTACAAATTACCATTTTGCCCCTAGTTTGGTTAAACGGTGGAATTTTGCCAGAGCTTCGCTATTTTGACTCCAAATTCTCAAAATTTTGCTATAACTTTTCCTCTAACCTATTTCTGAGATAAATATCATATTTACTCCTAAACATGATATCTAAGCTAACTTGAAAAATTAGAGGCTACCCTAGCAATTCTACTATAACTACCGAAAGAACTACTGAAACTAAAAACTAAGGATCGAAGAACTTACCCAAAGCTTTGCTATGAACTTCTTACTCCTTCTCCAGAACTTCTCTCTCTAACTTCTCTCTAGGATTGTTTGTGAATTGGTGAAGAATGAAGAGAAATGAAGGGCTATTTATAGAAAAAAAAACGGATGGCGTTTTCGTAATTTCTTTGAACTTCATCTGGACAGATTCTGATCGTTGGATCGCACTTTTTGAAATGGGTTGATCTTGGCCATCCACCTATTTGGCCGACCTCCCCCTCCCCCAAGAAGATAAAATGATGACATCATCATGCTTATGTCATCTTGCTTTATGGGCTTTTATCCGATAAAGCTCCTGATTCGGTGTCCTAATCACGTAATCGTGGAAAATCTCAAAATTCCGGAAGCAAGGCCCTGAAGGTCTTTTCTTCCTCTTTCAAGATACTTGGGTTATCTAAATTTTTTATCCCATTAAGGACATTCCGTTGCCTGCCGAACATTTTCAGACAAACGCTGTTGGTTACGGAAATTTCGTCTGCCGACGTCAACTTCTGGATAAAAATCCACTGATCAATAATATACTCTGGTTTTTCCCAACTCATCCCTGGATTCTAGTTTATGAATTATTTTCTATCGGTTCTCATTTTGACTATCTGCTTTAATTCTGCAAAATATCCTCTTATCCTGATCTCCACTTCACTCCGTCGGTTACAGAAATGACTTCGGAGATAGCCTATTTCGAGATAAAAATTCACTTGTCTTTAATATACTCTGATCCTAAAAACTTAGTTCAAGGTTTTCTAGGTAGGATTTTATTTCTATTCGCGGTCATTTATCTTGTTCACTTTTCACTAAGTAGTGAGAAAGTATCGTCCCACGAGGAATAGTTATTCAATCACTAATTCGCTATTTTCACCTTAGTTGGACAATTTTGTTTAATAAAAGATGAGTTGTAACTAAGAATCAAAGAAAGAAAAGAATTCAAGATGAAGATTCGCAAGAGAATGTTTAGAAAAGATAATCAGTCGAGTAAAACGTAGCTAGGACTTAGAATCCCCCTATGCTCCTTCAAGTATTTGGATTAAAGATCTAATTGATTATGACTCCCAGATTGACGATCGATTCTCTAAGGTTAGACTAAGTCCCAATGTCTTGATGCTACCTTAGCCTATTTTATCTTTAAAAACAACCTAATGTCTTAGTATTGTCTAGAAAGATCAAATCTTGAACCAGAATCCTATGATCACATAAATTCGTAAGCCTATGTCTAGGTCATGCAATTTTATGATGAATTAACAAGTTCCAGTTAGATGCACCAACATCTCTATTGTCATACATCAACTTATGGACAATCTTAAAGGTGATCAATCTTCAAGAAAGCATTAAGCAAAGAAAATTCATTCAATCAAAGAAACCAAGATTCATACAAGAATTCAACCAAATACTCAAATTTGCATAGGGTTCATCCTAGCCCTAACTACAAAAAGGAAATTAGCCAAGCATGGCTAGATTAACAAAACAAAGAAGAAAAGATGAAGATGGAATGATTCTCCAGATGTTGGGAAAGGTGGATCTCCACAAGTGCTTTGATCTCCTCTCCAATGCCGTAGAGTTGTTTCTTGCGTTCGAAGTTCTTCTTTTTTAGTGCTAGGGTTGCCTCTTTTTTGTTTTCTGATCCAATTGGGTTTCTAAATCTCTAAAATCCTTGATTTTCCTTCCTTTTTCGTGGCTCAAAAACTTTTCAAAAATTAAAAATCAGGATTATCGCACTTCTAGCGCCCTGGGCGCCACTTTTGGCGCCCTGGGCACCATTTTCCCCAAATGGACAGAGAGTTGGCGCCATGGGCGCCAGTTTTGGCGCCCTGGGCGCCAACTTTCTGTTTCTCCCTAGAAGTGGCACCCTGGGCGCCACTTTTGCATAGGATTGGCGCCCTGGCGCCAACTTACTGTTTTCTCTTTGTGGCTTCACTTTTTGACTTCCGCGAAGTCTCCAAATAGCTTCTTTTTATGGATAAAACCTGCAAAACACACAGGAACACTTGTGAGGGTATGCCTGACATCAAAACCATGATTTTAGCTTATTATCCTTAAGCTTTTTAATTATATTTGATCAATTTCAAGCTCAAATTGTGCCTTAACACATGGTACATTTGTGGCTCATCAGTGTGTGTGTGTGTGTTGGCCGAAATAGGGGGGATAAGGATGAAGTTGATCTTTGTAGTATAATAATAATTTTAAGACATGTGTTAATTAGATAATAATATTATAAAAGTGAACAGGATAAATGACCACGGATAGAAATAAAATTCTACATAGAAAACCGTGAACTAGGTTTCTAAAGTTAGGGTATATTGTGAACGAGGGAATTTTTATCTCGAGATGTCCGGTCTCCGAAGTCATTTCTGTAACCGACGGAGTGATTTGGAGATCCGAATAGGAAGATATTTTGTATAATTAAAGCAGATAGCCAAAAGGAGAACCGATAGAAAATAATCCCGTTGTGGGAATCTGGGGATAAGTGGGGAAAAACCAGAGTATAATGTTAATTAGTGAATTTTTGTCTCGAAGTAAGTACCGAACAACGTTATTTCTGTAGCCGGGCACGAATACCGAGGATTTTCAGCTGATAACGGAATGTCCTCAGTGGGATTAGAAACTGAGTTAAATTAGATAATTTGAAAGAGGAAGAAAAGACCTTCGGAGTGTTGTTCCCGGAATTTTAAGTTTCTACAGAATTTCGCGATCAAGACACCGAACCAGGAACTTATCAGATAAAGCAAGAGAATAAGGTTTGATGATGCAGCTAGGATGAGGTCAGCAATTTTGTCTTTTAGGGGGGGAAGAAGTCAGCCTAATAGGTGTAAGGCCAAGATCAAACCACCTAGCAAAAGTGCGATCCTATGGTCAGAATTCAACCAGACAAAGTTCAAGGAAATTACGAAAATGCCATTGAGATTTTCTATAAATAGCTTCCATTCCTCTTCATTCTTCACCAATTCACTTACAATCCTAGAGAGAAGTTAGAGAGAGAAGTTAGAGAGAGAAGCTCTGGGAGAAGTTCATAGCAAAACTCTGAGTAAGTTTTCGGTCCCTAGTCTTTAGTTCGGTAGTTCTTTCAGTAGTTATAGTAGAAATGCTAGAGTAGTCTTTAATTTCTCAAGTTAGTTTAAATATCATGTTTTAAGAATAAATATGATATTTATTTTAGAAATATGTTAGAGGAAAAATTATAGCAAAAATTTTGAAAGTGTAAAGTCAAAACAGCGAAGCTTTAGCAAAATTCCGCCAAAAAGTCAAACTAGGGGCAAAATGGTAATTTGTACCTAAAATGCCTGTTATGGTCTTAGATATTCATACCGGTGATATTATCCTTATAGGATACCCAGAATCACGAACCGCTATTTCCGCTGTCACCGCTCTCAAATCACCGTCGTACCGCCATTAAACATACCACAACGCTACTGAAGTGCCCGAAATCGTCAACGGAGGTACGGATGTGTATTGTAACCTTAACACTTATGCTGCTCATATTCATATATATGGTAGACATGTTTATATACTGAAACTCCGTCGCGGGTTGTCAGTCATACATACAGCTTGTTACGGGTTATAGTCTTGATAACATCGTTGGGTTTTCCTAGTGCTGAGGACACGATGGGAGATCGTGGCACTGGTTTATGTGTAGACATAGTGTGGGGCTTTACATATTGTTGTGTGCTTATGTTCTGTCCATTGTTGATCATGCATCTATTGTGTGCTTATGTATTGATATGCTGTTATATGGTTATGATTATTTGTTGCCTATATATGATTTATTTGAGCATAAGGTTAACCGTTACCTGAGATCCAATTGGGAATTGGATCTCAGCTGTAGCCTCAGGTTCAGGAGGATCCAGGGTGGAGGAGAGCGGCAAGTAGCCAATGTAGGTGGATTGGAAGAGCTTATATGTTATAGTTTTTGAACTATTTAGATATTGTCTTTTTGAAATCAACAGATGACTGTATAAGGATGATTACACTATGGTTATGTACTTCTAAATATTCAGTTACTCGTTTAATCGAAATGCTCGACTCTGATCACGGTTCATTTTTAAAAAAAAATTCGGCATTTTCAATTGGGATGTTACATTCATATGCAACTATTAGGATTTGAATATAAGGAAGAAAATAAACTGAATTTGAAACTAGATCTTAAATCAGGAATCATAATTATATAATTGTAACCCAACCATGCCAAAAAACATTACCATCCATTATTGTACAGATCTCCATAAATTATATTAATAATTAGGTTATGAAATATCACATCAGGAACCAATTAGACTTCATAAAATGAAATTCATTATTTCTCAAATGCATTATAAATTTTTTAAAATATATAAAAGGAAGTCTATGAAGTATTATCAATTAGTATATTAATTGGGATACTAATATGACAATAACTCTTATTTCAACTTTTGATGATAATTAGATATTAATTGAGACAATGATAACTTTAAAACTAAATTTTCTTTTGTTTTTCACAAATGATAGTAATAAACTTTATTCGCAACTAATCGGATTTCTAAAAAATAAATTCATAATTTTTTTAATAAATAGAGATTCTTACTAAATTTTATTCTTATACATCTAAATCCAATAAATAATGTTTTGGTATGTGTCACCTCGAGCAACACATCTCATGCAACGCACAGGAGAGATATATCTTGTTCATATTAATAGCTAGTGAAGCAGGATCAGCTCACTTGTCATTGAATTTATATTATTAGTAGTATATATTTTTGGAGGAATTACATCGAGTCCCAAGGAAGGGACTTCATAGCCAATAAATCTTAATGACAACTGAAGAGCAAACAATGACAAGTTTCAAAATAATAAATGATAAAACATCATTTATTATTGGAAATTCATTCTCGGTAATTATGTTCCTCGAGACCTCATTATAATTTTTCTAATATGTTTTTATAATTTTATATATACTCTTAATACATATAGTTGGTTTACTATCAATTGATTCTATATAGGTTTTCCTTCATTAACATTCGGCACACTAGCTAAACAAAATACTTTCATAGTCTTCTTTTCTAAGGCAGTCACATTTATAACTCATATTATTAATTTTTGTATATGAATGTATAATTTTAATCTTAATTTATTATTATGTTGAGTTTTTTTTATGATGATATATTGTACATTAAATAATGGCAAAGTTGGAAAATTATCAAATTTTTAGGCAGAATTAATGTGGTTTAAAGTTTTTCTTTGGTTGTTGTGAAATAAACTGAAAGTGACTTATAAAAAGGTTTACAAGAGTATAAAGGAATGTTTGTAATACCCGGATAATTATTTATCTGGAATATTATATTTACAAATAAATACCTATTGAAAATAGGTGAATTTGTGGTCTCAAAACTAGGGAAATAATTACCTTATTTCTTAAAGGTAATTTCTCATGAAATTAGGAGAAATAAAGAGCTAAAAATTCCTAAGTGAATTTATGGGTTATAAAATACCCTGAGAAAATTATGATAAAATCCTAAGAGGCAACTAAATATTTATTAAAAATTGGAAAGTATGTTGTCTCTAATTTAGGTAATTTATTAAATTATTACCTTAGAAAAATTACAGGAGAAAAATCTAAAAGTATTAGGGGACCATATTGGACCCCATGATTTTTAATATTATGCATGGTACATAAATTTCCAATGTCAGTAAAATAGTTGTGAGATAATAATTATTACTAATTAAGAAAATTGTCAAAAATTAGTAAATGATTAATTAGATAATTAATGGCTAATTGTTTAGACATAAATAAAGAGAGAGAGAAGGTGGAGATATTTGTGAGTTGTGAGTATGTGTGAGTTGTGAGTATGTGTATGCCTAAGTGTTGTACATGTGTGTGTGTAGTAAAAAAAAAGAAAAAAAAATAAATAGACAATGGGAGGATAAATATGAAAGAAGATCTTAAATAAAATAATAATATAATTAAAACATGTGTTAATTAGATAATGATATAATAATCAGAGGAAAAATGAACAGGATAAATGACCACGGATAGAAAGTAATTCCGTTGTGAGATTCTGGGAATGAGTTAGGAAAAACCAGAATATATTATTGGTCAGTGGATTTTTATCCAGAAGTTAGTACCGACCGAAGTTATTTCTGAAACCAGTCACGAATACCGAGGATTTTCGGCAGATAACGGAATGTCCTTACTGGGAGTATAAGGGAAGAAGAACCCAGTGTTCTTAAAGAGGAAGAAAGGACCTTCAGAGTGTTGTTCTCGGAATTTTAAGGTGTTACGGAATTTCGTGAACAGGACACCGAATCAGGGATTTATCAGATAAAGTGAAGAGATGATGCAAGCATGACATCACTTTGATGACTCAAGATGACATCAGCAAAGAGAGGTGTAAGGCCAAGATCAAGCCACCTCAAGAAAGTGCGATCTGACGGTCAGAATTCAACCAGATAAAATTCAAAGGAATTACGAAAATGCCATTGGGCTTTTCTATAAATAGGCCATCATTTCTCTTCATTCTTCACCAATTCACACAATCCTAGAGAGAAGTTAGAGAGAGGAGCTCTGGAGGAGAAGTCTGGGGAAAATTCGTAGCGAAGCTCTGAGTAAGTCTTTCGGTCCCTAGTCTTTAGTCTTAAGTTCTTTCGGTAGTTCTTAGAGTTTTAGAGTAGATCTTTAATCTTCCAGTATATTTTAGATATCATATTTTAGGATAGATATGATATTTATTTTGGGAAATATATTGGAGTTAGAGATATGTGGAAATTCTGGAAGATTAGGGTCAAGATAGCGAAGTGCTGGCGAAATTCCTCCGATTAGGGGATCAGGGGGAAAATGGTAATTTGTACCTAAAATGCCCGTTTTGGTTCTAAATACTCATATTAGTAATATTAACCTTATAGGATACTCGGAACACCGAACCGTTGTTTTCGCTATTTCCGCTGTCACCGACGTTGAGCCGCTGTCAAACGTGCCGTAATTTGACGGAAGTGTCAAAAATCGTCAACGGAGGTACGTCCACGTACTGGTAACTTTAACTCTGATGAATACTGTATGCGTATATGTATGGTATGCTTATATGAGGTAATTAATGTACGTTCGCGTACTGGTAACTTTAACTCTGATGTTTACTATATGCGTATATGTGCTATGTGTATGGTATGCCTATGTGAGTTAGCTGATAGCTCTGTGGTACGTTCGCGTACTGGTAACTTTAACTCTGATGTTTACTGTATGCATATATGTGCTATGTGTATGGTATGCTTATGTGAATTAACTGATAGCTCTGTGGTACGTTCACGTACTGTAACACTAACTCTGATATTTATAGTATGTGTATATGTGCTATGTGTGTTGTGTGCATGTTGTGGTGTGCTGTTTGAGTACATGTTGTTATTAAAGGATAGCTGTATATCTGCATACACTGGGAGTGATATATCTGTTTTCACTGGGAGTGATACTTTTCGCTGGGAGAGGTACATTTGCATTCACTGGGAGTGACATAGTTGGTGACATGTTTGGAAGTGAACCAATTGCTGTGATTTTATACCATATATGTAAATATGAGGTTAACCGTTACCTGGGGTCCGTATGCATGGGACCTCAGCTCTTTACATAGCATCAGGGTCGGGAGAACCGGTGTCGGAGGAAAAGGGAAAGCAGCATGCTTAGAGACCCGGCGGAAGACTTCCTGCAGTTGTTCTGGCAGAAGCCATCCTTTTGTTGTTGTACAGTCCTTTTGAGATACTCAGTTTTCTTACTGCTATTGTACCTCGCCAGACTTATAGCATTTTGAAATACAAATAACAGATACTCTTCCGCTCAAATGGTCTACTCTGATGGTTTGAAATGATTTTAAATGAAAAGTTAATTTATTCCGCTTTTGAAAATTGGGATGTTACAATGTTGAAATTTTTTTTTAAAGAAATCCTCTTATTGGAGGGTGGGGAAGTTCTGGGGAAGTTCTCTTGCGTCCCCCCCCCCTTCTTGGATTCATTGGCAATACACTCCAAATTATTTAATTAAAGGGTTAATATGCAAATTTATCTTAAAAATTTTCACTTAGGAGCAATGTTTAGAAACGTTTCTTTGAGTTCAATATTGTCTAGGAAATTTTAAAACATAGTAACAATGTCTTACCTTGTTAAAAACCTAGCATTGACCTTTAAAAATTGATGTTGACTGTTAATATTGTAGGGAGCATTGCCTCACTTTAATACTTTTAGGAGCAACCATGAACCCAAAAATAAATTTTGAGAAAATTTTCATCTTAACCCTTAATTAATGAATATATATGTTAATGTTTTTTTTTTTTTTTTGAGCTCCATGCAACTTTTTTATGCTATTTTCCTGCACATTTATTAGGCCATGTAGAAATTTACTTTTATTCTTCTAAAAAATAGCTCACTATGTGTTTTATAGTATTCAGGTATCAAAAATGATTGAGAACTTTTAAAATTATGTATTTATATAATATAAAACTCTAACAACTTATATTTATTATAAAAGATTGTGTAGTTTATGTTTAAAACTCATTGTAACACACAAAAACCATGATGCTAGTTTTTGTGTAAGATTGTAGGAGCTGCATATATTGTTATATGTTATACCTAACCAGAAGTTTTACGTTTGAGCCCTGAAAAAGTAGACGTGTTAAATATTTGAAGGTTCGCGCCCGTGAGTTAAAAATGAGATATATAGTTACATAGCCGTAATAAAAGAAGGTATTTAAATTAATATATATATTGGATAAAGTTGTGCTACTTTGCACTTCTATGCATTTCAAATTTCATCAATTTATGTGCTACTTCATCTGATACAAGAGCCCCTATCAAAGAACTGCTTTCCATATTGTTCTCTTAGAGCAATGATTCAACCAATCCTTAAAATTTTACTCACTGAACTTGGTGTAGAGCTCGAATATAATATTGTGTATGCTGCTCGTTGGTCTCTTTCATGTGTCAATATTGTTTCTACTTATGTGTTACTGCAAGTTTGTTGCTTGGGTCATCAACCTGTTCATTTGTCACCTAGAGTTTGGGATTGTTTGCTTCTCTCTGCTCTCGGCATCTGGACCAGTTCGTTTGCCTCCTCTCTCTTCCTACAAGAAGCTTTGAAGCATGATGATTCATGTCCTCCGGGAAACATGCTGCAACACCCTCATGTTCACTCTTGCTCCACTATTCTTGGTTCCATCTACGTTATTGGAATTATTTGTTGGCTATGTACCGAGGCTATTTATTGCTTTGTTTTCTAGTTTTTTTTTTTAATAATACTGGAATCAGAGTCTCAACGGAGACATTAGATCAACATAAACAAAAACTCCTAATCTTCATCCATGTTTACCTCTTGAATTAAAGGAGTGCATTGATTAAAAAGATAAAAATTCTCATCTATGCTCTAAGAATATCTTACTAATTGATCGGCAAAAATTGGTCTTTTTATATATGAGTGACCACAACTTTCCAATCTCTATAAAGAAGCATCCTAATATCATCCACGTACAATGTCCTTGAAATGATGATGTTGATTACATTCTCTCAAATATATAATTCAAGGCCTTTGTACAATCAGTATCTAAATTAATCTTCATATACCCTTTGGACCAACAAAGTTGTAGGCCTTTAATGTAGGCAATTATTTCTGCAAAAATCAGAGGAACATTAGCTAGTTTGTAGCTAAAACCTACAAGCTATTTGTCATTTTGGCCCCGAAGGTTGTAACATCCCAACTTTTCAAAAGCGGAATAATTTTTTTTTCATTCAAAGTCATTTCAAATCATCAAAGTAGACCATTTGAGCGGAAGAGTATCTGATATACATATTCAAAATGTCATAAGTCTGGCTGGATACAATAGCGGTATAGTAACCGCGTGGCTCAAAAGTGAAGTAGACAATAAAAGGAAGGCTTCCGCCGGAACGTCAAAATGAAATCTCTAGCCGGGTCTCTAAGCATGCTGCTTTCCCCTCTCCTCCGTCCTTGGTTCTCCCAACCCTGACGCTATGTTAAGAGCTGAGGTTCAATGCCCATTGAACCTCAGGTAATGGTTAACCTCATGTTTACATACACAATATATGAACACATAAACCACCACATCAACAACATATACAAACAATCCATCACAATCAATGCATATGTATCGCTCCCAGCATGCAACCACATCGCTCCCAGCATATAGACATATCGCTCCCAGCATATGGACATATCGCTCCCAGCGTTACAGATATGCACTCCACAGTATACATACTCTATACGTACAACACACGTATCACATATATGCATAACATAAACATTAGAGTTAGTGTTATAGTACGTGAACGTACCTTCGTTGACGAGGGTTTAGTACGTCAACGATAAAATGCACTTTTGACGGAAAACATCGGAACGACAGCGAAACGACAGTGGTACAAGATTAATGATATCCTATAATGATAATATCACATTTATCAATATTTGATATCACAACATGCTTTTGAGGTACAAATTACCATTTTGCCCCTGATCCCCTAATCGGCGGAATTTCGCCAGAACTTCGTTACTTTGACTATAATCTTTCAGAATTTTAACATATCTCTTACTCCGACATATTTCCCAAAATAAATATCATATCTATCCTAAAACATGATATCTAAAATATACTGGAAGATTAAAGATCAAAACAACGTCTATTCTAAAACTTTAAGAACTACCGAACTAAAGACTAAGGACCGAAGAACTTACTCAAAGCTTTGCTACGAATTTTCCCCGGACTCCTCCTCCAGAGCTCCTCTCTCTAACTTCTCTCTAGATTTTGTGTGAATTGGTGAGGAATGAAGAGAAAATGAAGGCCAATTTATAGAAAAATACAAGTTACTATTCATGCTTTGTCAGATGAATTCTGAACCGTCGGATCGCACTTCTTGGAGGTGGCAAGATCTTGGCCTTACACCTCTCAAGGATGATGTCATCCCTACTGCATCATCAAGCCTTATGTCATCTTGCTTTATCAGGTAAAATTCCTGATTCGGTATCCTGATCGCGAAATTTCGTAAAATCTTAAAATTCCGGAAGCAGTACCCTGAAGGTCTTTGCTTCCTCTTCAAGAATACTGGGTTTTCCTAACCTTATTCTCTCATTAAGGACATTTCGTTATCTGCCGAAAATCCTCGGTATTTGTGTCCGATTACAGAAATAACTTCGGCCGGTACCAACTTCTGGATAAAAATTCACTGACTAATAATATGTTCTGGTTTTGCTTAACCCATCCCCAGATTCTCGCAACGGAATTATTTTCTATCCGTTCTCATTTATCCTGTTCACCTTTCTTTATTATTATAATAATACTTAATTATCACATGTCTTAACTTATAATGTTATTTTAATGCAAATATCTAGATATTAATTTCTTAATTTTCATTTCATTTTTCTTTATTTTTCTTCTAATTTTCGTTTTTATTTATATATATATATATATATTTATTTTAAGTAATTTTCACCTTTTTCTCTTTATCTTATGTCTAAACAATTAGCCATTAATTATCTAATTAATCACTTACTAATTGTTGACAATTTTCTTAATTAGTAATAATTATTATCTCACAACTATTTTACTGAAATTGATAATTTATGCATTATGCAAAATATTAAAAACCATGGGGCAATTTATGTTCCCCAAAATGATATTTAATTTTGCCTCATTATTTCCCAAGGAAAATAATCTTATAAATTACCTAAATTAGAGACAACATACTCTCTAATTTTTAATGAATATTTAATTGCCTCTCAGGATTTATCATAATATTCTCAGGGTATCTCATAACCCACAAATTCACTTAGGAATTTTTAGCTCTTTATTTCTCCTAATTTCATGAGAAATTACCTTTAAGAAATAAGGTAATTATTTCCCTAGTTTTGAGACCACCAATTCACCTATTTTCAATAGGTATTTATTTGTCAATATAATATTCCAGATAAATAATTATCCGGGTATTACAAAGGTAACCTCCACACCTACTCCTTCCATCCTCCAAGACTAAACTATCGATTACTACTTTGATGAAGTCCTCTTCATGTTGGTTCCAATTCATATGAGAACTATTAATCATTTTCTTCATATCCTCTATCCTGTGAATATCCTTGTCCAAGATTGCTCTAAAGAAACTATGTTGTACATTCAGTCCCACAATCAAACAACTTCTTACCATGTGAAACCCATGCATCCCAACAGAGATACCTAAATAAGGTTGGCAATGGAACCTTCTTCATGTATTCTTTGTCAATCCCATGAGTCAAATTCCTTTTGATCCAATCCACCACTTGTAAAGAAAAGGTTAGTAAACCTGGACCAGTCACTAGATTGGTCAGGGTATTAGGCAAAGGGTTAGTGAGTCAGACTAGAGTTAAATTGGTGTCAAACCAATGAGAAATTATTTTTTTCCCCTCACACCCTCCATTTTTCATGTTAAAGAAAAAACAGAGAAAATGTCACCTCCTCTCAAAGATCTCATTAATAAGTCAGTGGGTTAAGTGAATATCCAACACCTCTTCTTTTTCTTCATTTGCTTTGAAGACCTCCATCATCCACTTACCCTGGTGAATGTGTGTGAAGTAACAGGAATTAAACGAAACATACTACTTTTGCAGCTCTCAAAGCAATATTACCTTTATCATCTGAACAATTCTAATCCATCAAAATAAAATTCCCCATTTTTAGTTTTCACTTTTCCTATCTAAGATTTCATTTTTCTCGTTTAGGCCACCAGAGCTTTTATATTTATCATCCATGGCTGCTACCCCATTTAGCTGCCCATACTAGAGAAATAGAGAGAGAGTGGAGAGTGAGAAAGAGTAACAACTGAGAAATCAAAAGAGAAAGCAAATCACTGTGAACACATACTAGAACGCTGCGATCTTCAATGAATGGTGGAGAAAGAGAATTAGAAAGTGCAACTCCGTTCTTAGATGAGGACCTCCAATCCATCCACCAAACCAAAACCCAATGAGATACAAACCAGAACGCTCGAGGCGACGAGACACATTGCGAAGACACCGACCTAAGGATTTGGGTCGATTGTTGTTACTTTTCATCTTCCACTCTCTATTTTTGAATACTAGGTTGGGTGGCCTCGACTTCTATGATTTTCTGGACTAGTTTCACGACCGATTTTTAGTCCGAACTGACCGGTACGGTCTAGGTCTCATAACCATGGAGAATATGTTCCATTTTTCCTATTTGACCACTGATTTCTAGCACTCATTAAGCATGGAGCAATCTTACAACATATGTATCAAGTCTTCATCCATCTCACATCTAAAAGGGCAAGTAAGAGACGTCTCTTGTAACATCCCAATTTTCAAAAGCGGAATATTATTTTTTTCCAACAAAAATCATTTAAAATCATCAGAGTAGTGCGTTTGAGCGGAAGAGTAACTGATACTTATATTTCAAAATGCTGTAAGTTTGGCTGAATACAATAATGGTGTAGTAACCGCATGGTTCAAAAGGGATGTACAACAACAAAAGGAAGGCTTCCGCCAGAATGTCAAAGGAAATCTTCAGCCGGGTCTACTATGCGTCCTGCTTGCGCTTCCCTTTGTCCTCCGTCCTTGGTTCTCCTAACCCTGACACTATGTTAAGAGCTAAGGTCCCATGCATACGAACCCCAGGTAACGGTTAACCTCATATTTACATATACGGTATATAAACACAACAATTGATTCACTTCCAAATATGTCACCAACTATGTCACTCCCAGTGAATGCAAATGTACCGCTCCCAGTGAAATATACCACTCCCAGTGAAAACAGATATATCACTCCCAGTGCATGCAGATATACAGTTATCCTTTAACAATATCATGTATTCAAACAACACACCACAACCAGCATACAACACACATACCACATATACACATACTGTAAATATCAGAGTTAGTGTTACAGTACGCAAACATACATTAATTACCTCTTACAAGCATACCATACATATAGCACATATACACATACAGTAAACATCAGAGTTAAAGTTACCAGTACGCAGACGTACCTTCGTTTGACGCTATACGGTATTTCTGGCAGAATATGGTGCGACAGTTGGTCAGAACGTATTCACGGATATCCTATAAGGATAGTATTGTTTCTATTAATTTATAAACATTATTCCAAGAGATATCTTGGCTATATAAGACCATTTTACCCCTGGTGGATTTATTTTCCAGTTTATTCCCTAATTTTCGGAAAACAACGCTGATCCAGCATTTCTGGGCAAAATTTCGCCTAACTTCGAAAAATCATAACTAATTCTAGAAAAATCGAACCGAGGATCCGTAAACTTTCCCGGAATCCTTGAGAAGTCTACTTTCGAGGAAAAATACTGGAACTTACCTATAACTCATGGAAAATTCCCAGTTTAATCATTTCAAACTGCTGCCCAGAATTTCGCACAGAAAACATAACCTAACTTCTGAGATTTTTATCTCTTTGTACAAAGCTTCAAATGACACACTCTAGGTATATTTGGAAAGCTCTATATGTCTACTTTCACCATGAATTTTCTTAAAATTTTAGAACATCATTTCTTTCATAAAATATCAACGTTTTTGCTGTTGGCTTCAGAAATCGCTAACCAATGAAATTTCGCCAGAGCTTTGCTATTTTGATCCTAATCTTCCAAAAATTTTGCTATAACTTCTTCTTCATCAAATTTTCGAAATAAAGACAATGGAACCCATAAAAACATGAAAATAAAACTATATTTGGAAGATCGAAGATTAAAATAACATTTCCTAACATTTCTACTTCATAAACTATGAACTTGAACTTAAAAACTAAAAACTCTCTTACCTCTTGAAGAACCTTGCTCCTTGCTCTTGAAGCTCTTCCACTCACTCCCTCACACTCTCAATTTTGGCCTAGGCTTGTGAATTGATGGAAATTGTGTGAAGAGGAGGCCTCTATTTATAGCCAAATTATGAGTAACCTCCAAACAATTCAAATTGATCTTAGCCCTTGGTATTTACTTGGAGAAGAGGGAAAAATTTTGCCCCTACACCTCACCAAAAACGTCCACCCTCCCCCCTTAGCTCTTAAGTTGTTGCTTCATCTCCTATTTACTCCTAAATGCTAATTTAGTTAGGCCTAAGTTGGTGTTTTAATTCAAAATCCAATTTTACTTTTGTAATCCTAATTTTATGACTAGATTTATGGTGATTTTTAATTTCCCAAACACTTAGGTATGAATCTTAAAAGTAACCGAAAATAACTTTGGGAATAGCCAAGTTGAAGCTCTTAATTCACTGATTCCAAATATGTATTTATCTTAAATACTTAGTTTCAATATTTCAAGATATGATTTATTTTCTATAGATTCTCATCTAATCTTGCTAATTAAATAATAACTTGCTCTACAAGTTTGACTACTTGCTCCCTAAGTTTTTCCCAATCTTCTTCCACGCCCTACTTAATTGCCTTATGTTACCCACAACACACACGCACACTACATCCCAATCTTCTTCCACACCCTACTTAATTGCCTTATGTTATTATTATTTTTTCCTCCTTTTCCCACAATACACACGCACACTACATACACACACCACCTTCCTCTTCCTTTTTCCATTGCATTAAGCCTCAATAGTCTTCTCTTCTAGAATTTTAATTTAATTATAGGTTTATTTCAAGCAATTCTCTTTCTTGTTGCCCAAGTGATAAAACCACCCCCCCTTAATCTTTTAATTACAATTTTATGTTTTAATTGTCCTCACAAACTCTTAGAAAAATCTCTTATTGGTATATTTATTTGTGTAATTTATTCATTCTATCATTAAATAGGAATTTTCGCCCCTTTTATTAGTGAAAGGAAGAATTAGATAAATCCTTGGTTACTATTGCTAATATAGTGTTTAAAGGGTTACTAGACTTAATTACCAAAGTTTGACAAGTTTCTAATTTAATTTTGATGATTAAAAACTCCTTGTATGCTAATCAATATCATTTGGTCTTTAATTATGACCTTTAAAAAATTACTCATTAACTAATCTCAAAAATTAATAAAGTATCTCAATTACTGCAATTTCAATTGCCCAATAATTGTTTTTAATATTCACTAATTAGAGACAACATACTTTCTAATTTTTAACAAATATTTAGTTGCCTCTTAGGATCTATCATAACATTATCAGAGTATTTTATAACCCCTAACCTCACTTAGGAATTTGTAGCTCTTTATTCCTCCTAATTTCATGAGAAATCACCTTAAGAAATAAAGTAATTATTTTACTAGTTTTGAGACTACATATTCACCTATTTTAATAGGTGTTTTCTATCAAAATATAGTGGCTATACTAAATAGGATTTTTGGGGTATTACATCTCCAATCCTCTCTGCATCCTTACCTTCAATGTATGAGTTCTCCCATGACCAACTAACCACATGAAGGTTTTAATCTTCTCTTGAAATAGTCCATGTCCATAGGATTTTCCAAATGTTATATGCAACCTGTCTAGTTCTAGAAAAAAGAAAATAATATGCCGATTTGACAGATAAACAACTATCAGAGGATGGTTTCAAGTATATTTTGTCCTCTCCTCTCTCCTTACATAGGGACACACACACACAATTCGATCAATTACATGTGAAGGAAACCAATACTCTCATCTTCCTTCTATTCCACTCACCCCTTTCCATCACTTACTCAGCCACACTCTCATTACATGGTTTCCAATATATTTTCTAGTTGGTTCCATGTGTGTTGTTTTCTATCGTAGGTTGTTTGCTTTTTTTGCTTTGTTGCTTTGTTGTATAGGGCTGCTTAGTTTGTTTTTATCATGAAATAATGCAGCTAGAGTTGAAAAATCAGACTAAGCTTGTAGGTTGGCCTGTTCAAGCCCTGGCCCTTAAAGGGCTTGGCTTATAAAATGAAGTCTCCAAATGAAGTTGGGTCTAAAAAGGTCAACCCTGTAAGGCTAAGGGCTTAAAAGGATCGACATTGCAAGCCAAAGGGCTGGCCCGTTTGTATGTTTTTTTAATTGCTGAATTTTTATTTTAAGAAGTTGTTGCTACATAATTTGTTTTTATTTGTTTATATCATGAAAGGGTTAAGTGTTTAAAGCATTCAACATCCCATAGGAACATGTTGACGAGTAGACTATTATATATATGTTGTCATTTTTGTTTTGATTCATGTTTATTATTACTAGTTAATACTCCCTCAGATCACTAAATATAAGACATACTTAACCTTTTTTTTTTTTGTTTGAAAAGATTAAGGAAGCTAAATAAGTTTCTCAATCATATTATATATTGTGTATCTTTAGATTATATATAAGTTTATTAGTCAAATTAATTAGATTGGAGAAAAAAAAAATAAAAATACTCTAAAATAATTTAATTAGTTTCCTTAATTTTTTTTTTAAAAAATCAATTTTATCTTATATTTAGGATCATATGAAGTAGTTAATACGGTTTGATTGGTTAATGTCCCAAAAATGAAAATAAAAATGTTTCACTTATTTTGTTTCATATGACTCTAATTTATTTAATGTTAATAATTTTTATTTGATAAATTAAAATTTTAGTTGTTGTAATCTAATAATTATATTTCTTTAAAAAAGCACAGAAAAAATAAGTAAAATCTAGAAAATTAACTTCTGACCCTATAGGGGCTACCCTACCTTAGCTCACATGCTTTCGAGCCCGGTTGCCCAAATATATTATAATCTTAGGGGTAATGAAGTTTGTCTTTTATTTTAAAAAAAGAAAGAAAGAAGAAAGAAGAAAGAAAGGTAAAGTTGTGACACCAATAAAGCATAATGATAGTGACCGTCCTCTGGGCTGCAGACTTGAGTGAGAAAGTTTGTTTGGTGATATATATCTCACATTGCTTCCAGACCTTCTTTGACTGTTAGAATTGAAACTGAGGGCCTTCAGATCCACACCTTCTCTCTATAATTTCAGGTAATTCATTCAAATATCTCGCTCATTCATTCGTGCGTGCGTGCGTATCGTCTTCTTAGATCTCTCTCTCATACTTTCTGGAAATTATTCTTGTTTCTCTCTTGTTACTGTTAGTCCAATTAGAAGAAGGTGAAATATGGAAAACTCTTTAGCTTTTCTGATGAAGTTACTTATATAGTACCTTGCACCGTTAATTAACTTCACTGGTTGCTCGCTTTCAAACTTGAGACAGTATTTATTCACAAAGTGAGAGAGTGTTTGCGTGTGTTTGTTTGTTGTTTTATCTTTGAATTTGTGTGGTTGTGTTTAGAATCTGTGAAGACTGAAGATGGCGAGCTCGCAAGAGATTGAGTTACCGGAGAGAGGAAGCGGCGAAGGTGCTTGCTTCTGTTTGCCGGCCACCACACCCCACCGTATCCACATGTAAATTTACTTTCTTATCCTCTTCTTCTTCTTTCCTGGCGAGCCTACTCGCTGATGATTAAGTTGCGAACAGTCAGAGAAATAACTCAAATAAGTCGAGACTTTAAAATCATTATTTGCATCTATACCATGCTCCCATCCATTTTTTATACTGTTAATTAATTATTTCACATAAATTTAAGAAATCATTCAACATTAATTATTCCTTTATAAAATTATCATAATAAAAAGTTCCGAGTTTCATTAATTAATTGGAAATTCTTATAATTCTTTATAAATATAAAATATTATAATTAATTAGAAATACTAGCTAAAAAAAAGCAATACTTTTGATAAAATATGTTATATTTTGAAATAAATAAGAGATTATTGTAATAAAGACACAATGGATGGATGAATATTATTTTAATTACATGTTGCTATAAAATATGACATTATTTCCACTGAATATTAATTTTAGACCGCACGCCAACATCGTTGCCCCCTACATGGACCTTTTTATTATTATTATTATTAAACAAATCAAAAGCTGTCCATCCCAATACTTAGAGTTATGACGTCATCATACTGTATCATACTCTCATCAACCAATTTTTCTACCCATCTTTAGATGGCTAAGGACAGCTTTTCCAAATCTTTTTAATTTTTTTTTCAATAATCAATTTTTAAATAAAAAAAATTATTATTTTTAAATATTTTAGTTGAGAGAAATTATTTTTATTTTAAATCCTTTTCCTATTAAAACTATTTTTTAAAAAAATAAAAAAAATTAAATCTAAACCGTTCAAATTTCATGATAACAAAACCTTTTCCTATGAATCCGGCAGGAAAACTGATTCCCATAATTGATCGGCGCATGTAGGCCTCCTCTCTTTTCTGGACAATTGTCAGAAAATATATTGACGAAAGTTTTTTAATTAGCCACACATTATTTATTTCAATTTATTTTCGGTTGAGAATTTATTGAAGAATTCCTTTTTTTTTTACATCTTAATAAATAATTTGAATTTTAAGAAGCTCCTATTTAATAAAATTTTAAAAATGATTTATTTATAACAAGTTTATTTAATTTTTAAATCAAAATAAATCTAAATTAAAGGCTTCATGTATATATATACCTATACAAAGAGGCGAGCTTTCTTCTTCTTCTTCTTATTTTAGAGAATTATTATGAGGTCTTAAAGAAGGCATATGATTACCAAGAATCTTAGTGATAAGTGAGTAGCATGATTTTTTTTGGGACCAAAATTTGTTTAGCTAGGAGGAATCTAAACCAACCCGCAATATATGGTACTTACGAATTCAACATGCCAATACAAAAAGGCAGCTCTTAGTTTACAAAAAGACATTACCAGCAGGCTGCACAGTGACATCCATTGAAAAGAACAGAGAGAGAAAGAAGATCAGCACTAGTTGTTAGATATGATTCAAAACTTGGGTGTGTGTTTGTTATCCAAAAAAAAACTTGGATGTGTGGTAGCAAATCCAAAGCTTGAAAAGAAAGTGTTTTGTTCTTTGACAGAGAGATGGCCGTAGCAGATGTAAGTTCAGTGACTGTACCAGCTCAAGAACTTCAGAAGGTTGCTTCAGCTCGGTTCAGGACGCCCGATCTTAATCTTATAGATGATACACGTATTATCTCTCCTCTCTCATCTTTCTCTCAAGCGTGTTTCAATTTATATCACAAACTATATGTAACAATGTTTAATTAACTTGTTTCAGAAGAGAGAAGAGAAAAATACCTAAAGTTATGCGTTCCCCTTCACAAGGCGGCATTGAAAGGTGATTGGAAAGAGGCGAAGCATATCTTAGATGAAGAAGATAACTGGAGACTAGCACGCGCTGCCCTAACGAAGGGGTGGGCGACGGTGCTCCATGTGGCGGCCGGAGCAAACCATGTTCACTTTGTGGAGGAGCTGGTGAAGAGAATGGATCCAGATGACTTGGAATTGCAAGATATTAAAGGGAACACTGCGTTCAGCTTGGCTGCAGCTACTGGGAATATGCAGATTGTTGAGATCATGAAGAAAAAAAATCAGACCTTACCATTAATAAGGGGTGGTGGTGAAGTAACCATCACTCCTCTTCACATGGCTGCTATGCAAGGACAAAGTGAAATGGCCTCGTATCTTTACGATGAAACAACTACTCAAATTTTTGAACGTGATGATTGGATAATTCTGCTCTTCTTTTGTGTCAACAGTGGAATCTACGGTATAAGAATATTACACAAACAATCCAAGACATGAAGCTAAAAAATTTGAAGTGTGAAACATGCATGTATCAATCACTCATATGACTTTTTTTCTTTTATGAATTAATTTGTGCAGATTTAGCCTTGAAGGTCCTTGGCGAGGATGAAGAACTAGCTTTTGAGAGGGATAGTCCAAACAATGAGACAGTATTGCATATATTGGCTCGAAAGTCTTTAAGTTCCACTTGCCAAAGTCAGCGATATAGAAAGCGGCTCCTGAAGTCCTGTAAGTGTGCACGATCACAAATTACAAAAAGTATAACACTGTTACAGTGGTTATATGGTACCTATAAAACAAATGGTGGATTTTAAACATATGACAAACTTTATTGAAATATTTTTTTCTTATAAATTTCCAAATTTGATAGTTCTATGATCAATTGTGTTTTCTAGGTTTGAAGCAAACTCATCAACTTCAACTAGTCAAAAGCTTGTGGAGTATATTACTTAAACGAGGTGATAGTGTGATTATGGACACTATAAGAGTACCTTCACAAGTAACATTTAATGCTGTCGAAATTGGGAATTTTGAGTTTCTAGCTGAGCTTATAAGCACCTATCCTGATTTGATATGGGAAGTTGATGAAAAAAATCGAAGCATAATTCATGTTTCAGTTTTGCGTCGTTATGCTGATATCTTCAATCTCATACATGATATTGGGCCAATCAAAGATTTCATTGTAGCTTTTGAGGATGAAGAACATAACGAAAATTTATTGCATATGGCTGCAAGATTGGCACCACCAGATCGATTAAACATAGTTTCTGGAGCAGCTTTCCAAATGACCCATGAGTTACTATGGTTTGAGGTATTTTGCTTTAAACAATAGTTAGACTATATTTAAGATGGATTGCATATGTATTTATTACTTGGTGCACTTCTGAATAGTGTTTTGTTATAAATGTTATGTATTTGATGCTGATATTGATAGTACGATATATACACTTGGACATGGCAGGAGGTGAAGAAGATAATGCTACCATCATTAATAGAGGCGAGGAATGCAGAAGGCCTGACTCCTCAACAACTATTCACAAGGGAGCACAAAGAGTTATTAAGCAGCGCAGAATCATGGATGAAGAAAACAGCAGAATCATGCATGGTTGTTTCCACTCTTATCACTACTGGAGTTTTTACTGCCGCATTCAGTATTCCGGGTGGCATCAATGACAGTTCAGGAAACCCTAACTACTTGCAGAAACCATCATTTCTGACATTTGCTATCGCTGATGCAACCGCGATGATCTCATCCTCAACCTCCATACTTATTTTCTTGTCCATCCTCATCTCAAGTTATGCAGAAGATGATTTTCACAAGTCACTACCCCTGAAGCTCATATCTGGATTGGTTGCATTGTTCATCTCCATAATAAGCATGATGGTAGCATTTAGTAGTGCCTTTTTTATCATGTATTGTCATGGTTTAAAGTGGGTTCCTAACTTCATTTCTGCTCTTGCCTTCATACCTATACCCTTATTTGCGTTTCTGTTATTCCCTCTCTGGTCTGATATAGTTTATTCAACCTACTTTTGTAGGAATCTTTTTCGGCCTAGTAAACATATGCTTTACTAGGAAATTAAGTGGCTGTTATTACTGAGGGATAGATCTCTTCTTGTAATTAACGTACTTATGTAGCATGATCTTGTATTAATAACGACATTTCCTCTTCAATATGCTAAATATGCTTTGATTATATCTCTATAAAAGCTACCCCTCCGGTCCTAAATGTATAGGTCATAAATTGTAGTATAATTTGCAATCATATTAGGTCATACATTTAGGAGCGGGTATAGCATTTGTTACATAACCAACACCATCATAGAAGAATCCATTTATAAATACACACACTTATATGCCTAGGACTAGAAATTGTAATATAGCACATGATAATAACTTCATATAAATTAATGAAGTTACAAAAGATCAAAATTGCCCTCAATAAAAGTCATTAGTTAGAGGAGTTTGGTTAATTAGTTAGGAAGTTTTATAATTAGTTAGAGATACTATATGGAAAAAATTAATGTTTAAGACAAAACTTGTTATATTATGAAGCATGAGAGTTCTTATTAAGGACCCTAGAGAGAGTAATACTTACAAGTCATTTAAGGGCAAGCAGATTAATTACGATTAACCGAATGAGCTTCACCACTTCTTAGCAATTTGTCTCTGACCATTAAATGAAATATGAATAACCCATGTGGCCATGAAATAAGAATTAAGTGAAACAAAATTGACTAGGTGGTGGAGTCATGATCCTAAATATAAAAGGTAGATACCTAACTTGCAGAGATTAAAAAAATCAGTTAAATTTGATATTAATAAAAATGTGTATTGCTTTGGCTAAAATATCACTTTTAATTATATACATTAGAAACTACTGCCTTTATGGGAAACCCAATTCCTTAACATATACAATCAATAGGAGAGTTTAGGAAAAAAAATTATAAATTTAATAGACTAAGTGGATTGAGTTCTTACATCTAGGACAAAAGCAAAATCCCTCTACTAACTTTTACATTTAGAACTAGAAGGAGTAATTAATTAATGTAAATAATCCAAATACAAAAATCTATCTTCTCAAAGAGAGAATTCAGCTATGAAAAAATATATATACCTGAACGCCCTTGAGTATTCACTAGCCTATATTTAGGTATATATATAAATCCTTTCTCACTTCATGATTACATATTTTTCTTGATTGCAAAAATTACATTCTAGATTGCTATGTGCTCGGAATATGAGGTAAATTTGTAAAAAAAGTGTTGTCTTAGTTTATGTGTATAAGTACTTATAAGCTTCCCAAACGCTCCACCAAACATGCTAACATTTCATTTTTCTCACCTAATACATGACAACAATGGAGAAATATATGAAGACTGTACTTTTTATTTAAAGGATACTTTTATCTTATAAATATGGTCAAATATTATTTAATAGAGGCCTCAAACCTTGGTTAGTGAAGTATTGTGGGTTGGATTCCATTTAACAATATTTCAAATTGAGGATACGGTGATGAGAAGTTTGGAAAAAGTGAAAATAAGCGGAAAAAATAATCATATAGGAAAAGCAATTTAGTAACTTAGTGTAAATATAAAAATGATTAAATTTTGATATAGAGGACTAGCTTTGAGTATATATGCAAAAACCGAATATAATTTGTTCTTGTTTAAAATTGTTCTCAATAGTCATAGGATATCATATGTACATTTATTTTCAAGGTATGTATCACTTATATCCTTAAGGCATGATGCAGTCTTTTTACTTGATAGCTTAGATTAAAAACCCTTGAAGATATACTTACAAATTATTTATCAACAATGTCATGACATCGATGATAGATTTGAGTTATTCTTTCCTTTGAATGGTATGAGTCGCATGCTTATCAAATGAATAAACTTCACGTATCCTTTCAAACATAACTAGACAAGATGCTCTTTTTCTAATGATGCATTAGTAAATAGGCATACACACAGAGAGGGAGGGAGGGAGGGAGGGAGAGGTATGCTCCATTTGGATAGAAAGAAAACAGGAGGAATAAATGTTATTAACACTTTTTAAAACGTTAAAAACGCGTTTTTACATTTTAAATAAAGCAAAACGATTTTTTTTTGGAAAAAAACGTGTAGGGGTAAAAGCGTAAAAAACGTATCCATAAAGCATAAAAGCGTAAAAGCGTGCGCTTTTTTGGAAAAAACGGGAGTCAGGCGCAATGTTGGATATTTTGAAGGAAAAATTACATTTGAACCTCAAAGACCAGAATTAATTGCAAAAAAGTCCCCCACCAAAATCTCATTACAAAAAATTCCCTTGGGGCTTTTTTATAATTAATTAAAAAATTCTCAATCCATATTTACAATTAGAAATGTTATATTAACAATCGAAAAATGCTATATTTACAACAAAAATACATTGTTTCTATATACAGGTAAAAACTACATTTTGTATTACGATTTTACGTTTTACGCTTTTTCATTCTCCTTTCGCTTTTACGTAAAATCTAGGTTTTTACAACCTTGGTTATTACCCTCCTGTTTGAATGAAAGAGAGAAAATATGGAGAGAAAAGAAAATGGGCAAATGTTACAATGGTACAGTAGTACTTCGTATCCGTATTTATTAGATCTCATGTCATCATTTATAACAAAACTACTTAAAAATAAATATTATCAAAATATTTTCAAATAAAAATATCTGAGGAAAATATATTTTCATATTTTGATATTTCAAAATCAAATAATTTTATATGATTAATATTATGTTTTTCATATTTAAAATTAAAATAAATTAAAAGAAATATTTGGAGATAAGTTTTTTTGTTTTTTTGTTTTTTTGGTGGGGGCGGGGCTCTTACCCATCATTTTCCCCCTTCATGTGAGAGGTGGGGGGGTTGATGAGTGAGAGCACGCCTTTGAGCATATAGGAAGCAGCGACGAAGGTTCAAATGCGCACGTTTCTTTAGTATAATTCTGAGAGGAAGACCAAGACTTTTAAAGGTGCAAAAGACCCTTGATTGGAGTAGCTATCTGCTTTTCCTTGTACGACGAGGACTGAAGAATTTGGAAGCACTTTGTGAAATTCCATTTTCTGGGACTTTTTCTTGGGACTTATCTGCTTTACTCACAACTTTCCAATATGAATTGAGTGGATACAATGTATTCCACATGCTATACCTGCTGGATTCATTATTGATAGCTCCTGATTTTATTACTATTACTTTTAAACACAAGAGAACGATAAGGATGAAAAATCGTCGACCAGATGAATCTTCTTTTAGGCCCACCCCTCTCTATCTCTTATATAACTCCAACAATCACTCACTCTCTGATTAGCTCACCTCAAATTTAATACGTTCGTACAATAAGCAATGAACATGCGTGCCCCCCATTTATTCATTAATAGATTATCTTCCAAGGCATAATTATTCTTTTTAAAATCTTCAAGGAATTTAGGGCTAATACGGTCCATTTTTTATAAAATTTAACAAACCCTTTATATTGTAGTTCATGAAAAGGTTCTAGAAGATACCTTATACTCCCTGCTCCTAAACGTAGGAGCTAATAGTTAAGCTTAATTATAAAATCTTAATTCATTTTGGGGAGATTCTAAATAAAATTTGCATGTACCAATTAAGTTATCCCAATTTCACAAATCCCAAACCAATCCACGTACTGTCTCAAAAAGGAATTTAGAAATATTCTTACTGTTACAATATTGCCCGTTAATCTGAAATGCCAATGTTTCGGCATATTACTACGTTTCATTAGCTATTTACTATATCATTAGTAAATGACAGCAAGTTTTTTCTTGTTAGCATATTTACTACAATCCATTAACTACTTACTACATTTCATTGGTTATTCACTACACTTTATTAGCAAATGACAACACGTTATAGCTAATGTGGACACTTATATAATTTAATCTAAAAGGTCATTGTTTTAGCAAAATTGTTAAACAGCATATTCACTACACTTTATTAGCAAATGACAACATGTTCAAATAAATTGGCTAGAGCATATGTTTGATTCCTTAAATCTGCATTAAGTTTCAATTTGGTCCTTTAAGTTCATATAGTGTATTTTAAGTCCTTTAATCTTCACAACTATTAGTCTTATTAACAGAAAATGCTAACTCAATTAGTTAAAATGATAACTTTCAAACTAAATTTTAAGGATTAAAATTAGGTTAGGATGCAAATTTACTCAAGAAATTTCTATTTAGAAGTGCCAGGTGTTCAAAAGTTTTTTGGGTTCAATATTGCACCAAAAGTTTTTCAAATCATAACAATGTAGTCTTAGCCATTATCTAAGTTAAATTTGACCATTAGTTGATCAGATATGCAAAATTGAAACTTCTATTTGTCATCAATTTCATCTTTTCTAAGTTAAGGTGCAAATTTTGCACAAAAAGTTTTCACTCAAAAACACTGGATATCCGCGTAGTTTGATTATCCGCATATTTACTTGATTTTTTTGAGTATTTAATATGTTTTTACTATTTTTTCTTAATTAATTATATTCTCTCTTCTTATTTTTCTCATATTACATTGTCCTTCACTTCTTCTCATTATTACTTTGATTCTCTCTCTTACTTGTTGATTAAGTGTCATGACATACTTAAGAAAAAATTTATTCCTTATATATTTATTACTTTTAACTAATAATTTTAACTATTTTTTTAAACCGGGTAATTTGATTCTTAAGCTTTTAATGGAAAAGGGAAGAAGTATACCTTTTACATCAAATTATTTAAACGTGGAATTTGCTAAAAACTTTCTCGTGATTTGCTAATAAAGTTTAGTAAATATGTTGAAAAAGAGAAATTTTAGATTGAATTATCTATATAGTACTCCACAAGTATATATAACGGATATGTGTGCTTCCCACCCTCCTCGAGGCCACCATAATTTGTCCTGTTTCTATTGCTTCCATCAAATATATGTGCATTAATTGCTCTTCTGCTGTTAATTAATTAAAGTGATCACATGCTCTTCCCACCACTCTTCCAGTCCCCACTTCTTCCAATTTATTTCTTCCATCCTTTTAATTTTACCCACATTTAAATTTATGTTTAAAAAAAAAAAAAAAAAGAGTCAAACAAAAAGGGTAGCCCAGACATTTACAAATTAATTTCAAAATTTAAATAAATACTTTTCAATGCCTTATAAAAATGACCGATATAATGAGCATGTCATTGTCATTTATATTTTAATTTGAACCAGAAAACATTTCGGGAAAAGAACGTATATTTTGGTACGTATAAAGTACATGGTCTATAATTTAGGGTTTTTTAATTCTATAATGATCAAGCCATAAAATTCACAAAAGTTTGGAGAGAAAAAAATTAACCTAACCTATATTTATCAGAAAGACTATTTTTATATTTGTGTTTTCAAAACTTGTTGTAAACTTTTTTTTATAGAGCTCTTTTATAAGGGGAAAAAATTGAAAATTGAAAAAAAAAAAATTCCTTTGGCTTTATTTTATTTTTAGTTTTTAGTTTTTTTTTTTTGCTTTTATAAAATTAAAAAAAATCGATACTAAATTCTTAATTAATCTTTTTAAAAATAAAAATCAACCATTTTTATATATTTTATATTTTTTACGCTCTCTTCTTTGCTCTATCTCTCGCTTTCTCTCAATTTTTCAAATTGATTTTAAAAACAATTCTTTGAAATAAGTTTTACTTTTCAAAATATATTTTTTTTAGAAAAATTAATTAAATATAATTTTTCTATTTTCCTTTCCAAAACTTATTTTAAGAATATTTTTATGAAATTATTCGGAAGAAAAAAAAAAGAATTAAACAAGTCCTTACAAACTAACCATCTATAAGATGGCACCTATGTATGTATATATAATTGGCCCGCAAGTTTAAGATTGCCTAGACCGATCTAGAGGGGTCGTAATTAATTAATTAATATTTTGAATTTTTTTTGTGTTACCTATATTTTTTTCCTTATTAATTCCTTAACTGTTATTCTGCAAGTACAATTAATTTTTCTACAGACCAATAATGACTGACATAGCAAAGTTACATGGTTAATGGTATCAAAAGAATAAAATTAAAAGATTTAATAAGAAGAAAAAATACACATGTAATAAATTAAAAATTGAAGAAAATTACAGGTATACCTTACAGAGTGGTTTCTCCTTATTTAGCACAAATGAAGGAAATGAATCCTAGCTATTTCCATTTCAGGGAATGGAAATTAAAATGCCCATTAATGTTGAGTATGTGGATAGGATTTATCGTTTGTCATGTCATTTGACATAAGGTTTTGTCAAATCACCCCAAAACTACGACATTTTGGGAGTTAGAGGAATTAATGAAGGGTGTTTTGATTTCTTTTTTTTTTTTTATTTATGATATGATCGAATTTTACCAAAAGAACCTTCATTAATTCCCCTAATCTCAAAACTATGTCATTTTGAGAGTTAGGGAAATTAATAAAGAGTGTTTTGGTAAAATTCATATAAATAATGCAAAAACAAAAATATCAAAAACCCTTCATTAGTTCCCCTAACTCCCAAAACTTATGTAGTTTTGGGGTGACTTGACAAAATCTTATATCAAGTGACTTCACAAATGATAAACCCATATATATATCTCTGTGTGTGTGTGAATATTAAAAAAAATCTATTGGATTATTAATTTTAAAGAGAAATTAATCAACAAGTCTCTTAAGTTTTACTTTGTTTCTTAATCAGCTCCTTTAGTTTTTTGTATTTATTAGGTCTATATGATTTTACCTGATTCTTAATCAAGTCCCTATAATTTCATGTGACTAATAAAATAAACTACATAGACCTTGTTATGTTGTAGAACCAAATATTTCGGACTTGACCTAGGATCAAATCTCAATGCCTACATACCTTAGTAGGGATCAAAGTCCATGTAGTTCGATATACAGATAGGCGTTTAACCAAAGGGGGTGGGGGTGTGTGCTCTGTGTATGCCGAATAGTAAAAAGGCAGAGCCTAGAATGTGTGTACCTTGTTAAGTTAATCTCCTATTTATAGGGATTACCTTAGGGTTAGGGTTTGGACTGTTGGGCCTCTTGTGCCTCTAAGCCTAAATGATGTGATGTCATGCTTGTGCCATATTGGTTGCCTCTTGTTGGGCCATACCTTGGATGTGACCAATATTTCACATCCGTAACAGTTGTCCCCCAACCCGGTAGTTCAGGTCTCTAGGCTGTCGGGATGTACTGATTGTTTTGCTTACTTTTGTAGTAAGTTTTCCCGAGATAATTACCCGGTCTATGTTCCTGTATTTAACAATATGTAAGTAAATCATAATCAATAGAAAATACTTACTATTTTGTGCAAACCATTCAGTTTGCTTCTTTCTTGTTGAACTCAAATGCTTGTTCGAGCTTAATTTCTTTTTTGGTTTGCATTAATTCCAGTTATTGATAATCATGCTTTTTCATTAATTCCTCATTGTCCACTCTGTTGCCCCCCAGCCTAGTAGGTTAGGCCTCTGAGTTGCCAGAATGTGGTAATTTTCCAACTCGGACTAGGTGTTTGTGATTGTTGGAATTTCTTTCATGCTTACCCGAGATTCCAGGTTCACATACTCTAACACCGAGATTCTGGCTTTATATACTTTACCCCAATATTCCGGGTTTATATATTTTAAGCCCGAGATTCCGGGTTTTATATATATCCTTCAAGCCTGAGATTCCGGGCTTATATTGTTCGAACCCGAGGTTCCAGGTTAATATATTATAAGCCCGAGATTCCGGGTTTATATTCTTTGCTTGTTTGTCTTGATCTCGGTTATTGATAACGTGTTTTTTCAATAACAATATTCAAAAAACCAATATCGGATTTGAAAATTCACGTATACCACAAGGGTTTTCGTTTCCTCATTCCATATCGTCATGACAACTTAAATGTTGTCCACTTTCTGCCCCCCAGCCTGGTAGTCCACTTTTCTGGGCTGTCAGGGTGCATTAATTTTTAACTCATATCTCATGTCCGAATTTTGTTTTCATTTCAACAATAAGTTGATTATATGAATTCAAACATATGTTTAGAGTTCTATTCAATGACTGGGCCAGAGTCAAGATATATTGCGCAGAATCCGCTAAATATTCCACCAATATTAATAAATATGCGTGTTTATTAATTAATCAGACATTCTCAATATACATATGATTTTAAATAATCATCTTAATACACTTTGACTTGTAATCAAAGTCGTAATCCAAGGTGATAGCCAATCATCACATGCTCAGGATTTAATTACTTGAATAAAATCCTAAACATTTTTACCTGATCAGGGTTAGCATGACAATGACAAACCAGCCCGGAATGTTGTTCCGATGCATCATAACGTTTATAAGACTTGTTCACAAATCTTATAAGAGCCGGGTTCGTGTCGCCCTGGCTTTTTAAGTTTTACTAGTTTATCCGAGGTCCATTTATGGAGCGCGGATTTAACTGTATAATTTTCAGTTTATCTGGGGTCCAATTAAGGAGCATGGATTTAATGTATAATTTTCAGTTTATCCGGGGTTCAATTAAGGAGCACGGATTTAACTGTATAATTTTCAATTTATCCGAGGTCCAATTAAAAAGCACGGAGTTAACTTTATAATTTTCAGTTTATCTGGGGTCCAACTAAGGAGCACGGATTTAATGTCTAATTTTCATTTTATCCGGGGTCCATTTAAGGAGCACGGATTTAATTGTATAATTTTTAGTTTATCCGAGGTCCATTTAAGGATCATAGATTTAACTATTCTTCAAACTTAGTTTTACCGGGTTCCAAATTGATCATGGAAGCGCGGATTCAACTGCATAACACTGAGATTTCGGAATTATGATTTTTGAAAACGGGTTTTGTCTACCCCGAATTCAATCATATAAGTAAACTTTGACATGATTCATGAAAATGAGTTTGTGTACCTCGGATTCATGCATGTAAATAGACTTAGTAGTACTACCGTCGCAATATGATTTATGAAAGCGGGTTTGTTTACCCGAATTCAATCATTTAAATAGACTTAGTGGCATTTGCCGTCGAAATACGGACCCCAGATTTTAACTAGATTCAGTTTATCCGAGGTCTGCCTTCAAAAATTTATGCGGAGCCCGGATTTTAACCAAATTCGGTTTAACCAGGGTCCAATTTCAAACATTTACATGGAGCCTAGATTTTAACCATTTGGTTTAACCGAGGTCTGCCTTCAATACTTTACACGGAACCCGGATTTTAACTAGATTCAGTTTAACCGAGGTCTGTCTTCAAAAATTTATACAGAGCCCGGATTCTAATCAGATTCAGTTTAACCGGGGTCCAATTTCAAACATTTACATGGAGCCCATGTTTACTCATAAACCACGTCAGCTTCATTATTAACAATATGGTGGTATACCTTTTTTTTTTTTGGATCAGAATGAGTGCACTCAATAACTTGGCTTCATGCATTATAAGCATGCGCTCTGCCATTTGTACTATGTATTTACACGTGCCAATGAACAAGAACACGTGCCACTTAAAATTCTGACACTCTTCCAATATAAAAATTGCTACTTTTTGCAAGCCGAGCCAATTGTTTGAAATGAAGGGTCCGTTTGGAAACCTTATAAAACCTAAGTTTTGCGTAGTACGAGGTAAGTATGTGAGAAGAGTTTTGTCTCGGTTTGCGTGAAATCTAGATTTTGATGCATTGCCAAACAGGCACGAAATCAATTTACTTTTCGGCTTGCCATTTTCTTTTCTCTGGTTCGTCTTGTTCCTCGGCCTTTTCTTGTATGGGAAGGCTTCAAGTTCTGAGAATGTGACGAGGGAAGAAGGGAGTCCAGTGATAGGGAAATCTGAGTGGAGAAGAATAACAAGCACCGAATATGGAAAGGTGTCAGCCATTGACGTCAAAGATGAACACAAATCACCCTTCCATCTTCAGTTTTTCACTTTTTTTTTTTTGAACTCACACTTAAAAGCATAGGCCGTGAAGCCTAAGCCCAATACCAAATATATTCATTTCTAAGTGGACTTCACTCTGAGCTAGAAAATCAATAAAAACTTGATCTCTGCATTCTAATGTTTTTCTTCTTTTTTTTTTCTGCTAAAGGGATTCATTCTAAAAAATTCATCGGAGATTGTAAATGTTTTCATGCCTCTTCCGATGTAGCTGATTGAATCATATTTTTATATGATTTTTCATAGTTAAATTGGGATTCTTAATGTATTTTGTCATAGTTATTGAGCTTAAAATGCCTTTTTTAGAATAAATTGAAAATAAGAGTAAATTCATTAAATTAGGAGAAAAAAAGGGCAAAATTGCCAAAGAAATTGTAATTACTCTTAATCATTGATTTTTTTTGAGAATATTTGATGTTAGACTTATTATTTTTATTGTAGATGCCTAAAAAGATTAGATCAAATTTGGAAAATGAAATTTGAATCCAAATTGCAAAAGTTTCTTATTTTCAATTTGGTCCCTCAAGCAATATTTTTTTCCTTGCAGTTTGGTCCCTAGTGCGTTTTGACCAGGGAAGGCATCTAACCTAAAAATGATAATAAGATGAATAATTGAAGAAAGGAAGCAGACCTAGACTCTGGACAATTAAAAAAATAGGATTTAAAGACGTGGGCCATAAGGAATCTAATCAATAAAGCTAAATGAATTCAAGCCCATGGCATGACACGGCCCAAAAGGAATTAAATGAGAATTGAACAATGGAGCAAAGGCGTGACTGGACAGTGAGCTGGAGGCTGAAGAATTGAATAAAAAAAGGGAAAGGAAGAACGGGATACATCATCCATTATTCACGAGCTGAACGCGAGCTGAGAGAGACGCAAGCTTTGAGCACGGCTGAACCATCTTCGACCTTCACCCCTATTGCCCAGTGATAAATCCCAATTTTATATATTTTATCCCACCTTATTTCATTTATTTTGGGGATTATTTTAGGCTAATTTGGAATTATTAGATAATATTTAGATTGTTAGCCTATTTTAGGAAATAATATAAATATAAATTAATTATAAGATATTGGGCTTAAATTATTAATATTCTGATTAAATAATATCTCTTGATATATGATAGATTGTGATTTTATAATATCCTATAAGTGCAGAATTTTTCAGGGAAGCTAAAAAGAAACCCAATGGTAGAACTTATTGGGCTTCTCAGATTTTATTGGGCTCAAGTTAATACCCTAAAAAGCCCTATCTTCCTCCCTTTAATTAACCTAGCTGCTAGGTTTTGAGGGCATCACACGGAGGACGCCGCAAGACACCACGCCGCGAGCTATAGATCAAAAGCCACGAGACCGAAGACGCACAGGGGTTGCAGGAATTATTTTTCAATTCCTCATTCCATTCCCACTTTGGATTTCACGTCATCACCCATCTCCTTTTATCCATTAAATCTTGCGGACCCCACCTCCAATACCAATTGATTCATTCTCCTGGACACACAGATTCTACGCAAGGCAAGGCAATCATTAATTATATTCTCATTCTTCCCTCATGGCTGTGATGTTTATGGAGCTTGGTGAGGAGGACATTTCCATGAAAGCTTAAACTTCTTAGGAGGCAACTTGGGGGAGCATGGAGGAGGCTAAAGCCTAGGGCTTACACATGAAGATCATAAGGGAGTGTTGTTCCTTTTATCTTTTTAATTCAAACTTGAGATTATTTAGTTTTAAATAATTCCGAGTTGTGTTAATTGAGAACAATCTAGTTTTAGATTGTAAACTTATTTCTTTTGGATTAGACTGGTAATTCAAAGTTTTATGCTTATTGTTGGACTCTTGTTTGCAACCTTTGATTGTCAATTAAATTAGTAATTGAGTTTTCGTTATTAATTTAATTGTTAATTTGGTTTATCATCGTAATTGTTTAATTGGGTTGATAAATTATCTGGTTGTTCAATTAGATAATTGTAAACAAGATTTCCAAGATTATTTTGTGTTTGGTTTTTAACGGGTTTAATTAGCCACCGCTTATTCCATTATGAGTTTTCTAGTGGAATAGGTGTTATTGAGCTAGAGGGTTTCCCATGTTCGATTGGGTAATTAAATTTATTAATCTCCTTTTGGTCTAATTAATTGATTTAGGCTAAGAAAGTTGACTCCATGCAATTCCTAAGTTGTCCCCTTCATCATCATCACTGAATTAAACCTTTATTATTTTATTTGCCTTTAATCAATTCTTTCTATTAGGATTTTAATTCTTCTCTCATAAAAAAACCCCCAAAAATTGCATTCAAATTCATACAAATTAGTCTCATTTTCATATAGGTTTTAGAGTCAATTGCATTAGTCCATTTAGTTAGTTAATTGCATATAGGTAGTAGTATTTTGCATTCTAGTTTAGGTCCGTTTACATTCTACTGCATCTTTTATCACTTGAAAATTAGTCCTAAAGAAAACCCACAGCTTGCTCCTTGGGAGAATGACCTAGGTTGACCCTGAACTGCATAATTAGTTAGGACCTAGTTTAATTGATCACTTTAACGACAAAAGTACCATCGATCACCCAGTCGCCGGCAACCTCCACCATCACCTCCATTGTCGCCGGCGACCCTTCACTACCACCATAGAGAGATGCGACAAAAGAAGAGACCCGAGACGGAGAGATTTAGAGCAGAGTGTCGCGACAGATCCGATCCTTCCTTCCTCTTGCCTGACCTTCCCTCTCTTCGGCCTTCCTCTGTACAAATCCTCCACCATTGTATCAGTGACTCTATCTCAACACTTATTTTCTCATTCCATTTATTTCCATTGATGATTGAAGATTTAATTGTGTTGGCAGGAGCTGATTTAATTTAATGTTGGGCAGTGGCTAATTCGCTAGCTTTTTGGCGATGGAGATTTGTTCTTGAGCTTAGTGAACTACAAAGTTCTATTATTCCAGTCTAGATTTATAGATTTAGATTGCCTAGTTTTAGGAATTATTGTGTATAATCCTGGAACTGAGATGGATGTTAATTGTCTTTGTTGGTTTGATATATGTTATTGATATTGGATTTTGTAGTGTGAAAAATATACATTTGAATTTCTTTGTGGTTGCAATGAGATTATATTAATTAGCGTGTTATTGTCTAATTAATTTAGTTGATTTGTGTCTTTGAGGGACTGTTTAGTACTCAATTTCAAGAAGACCCATGTTACATTATTCCAATTTTAATTACACATTAAGTGGTTTCAAACAATTTCTCAAGAGGTAGTAGTTAGCTATATTTGTAGGAACTACTATTAATTGAGAATATTGGACTCAAGTGTTATTTTGAGGTTTTTCATTAAGACGTAATAAAGTTTAACTCACATACTTTTTAAGCAATGATAGCAACTATCTTCATTACCAAGAAAATACCAAAAATAGTAGTTTAGGATTTAATTTAATTGCATTCATATTTTAGTTTATTAATTCAAAAATCCAAAACCCAGTTTCCCCTTGTTTTTGCATTTACATGTCATTTAAATTACTTAGGAATCAATAAAAAACTCATCGAGAAGAGAGAACGATCCAGGTTTACCGATAAGCAATCCTTAGTTTATTTTTTATTGTTGACCCCAAGACTAAAGACGAAAAAGGCCACCCAATCAGTAGCTCCTTCTTTATTCAACAAAGGTAAATAGACACACCAAGATGGGTTGCATTTATCACTTGCAGATGACACTCTCAAAAGGGAATAGAATGTTAAAACATATTTGCTAGTCCGGCAAACTCCACCATCAATTTTCTATCATGACATAAGGTGGCACAAAAACAGAAACTTTGTGATGGACAAGGAGCACAGCCTTATTGAATGATACATCCACGATTTTATAAGGGTAGGAGGAGCTGGTATAAAGAACAAGAACGAGAGCATACTGATGCTTGCAAGGTCAAACAATGATTGTTGATAAAAAACACATCATTAGTCTCAAGATAAAGTCCCCAATGCACAAGACTTTGAGAATTTAAAAATAGCTACTCCTCAACTACATAGAAAGTGTTTCAGAACCGTCAGGTAGCTGATGTTTTGTCACTACCAGTACCATGTAAGAAGCAACAAAACAATCACTAATAGCTACAATTCAATGCAATGGCTTATCCAATGATCAAGATGCAGACAACATCTGATATTCAGTCACAATTATACGTGTTTCAGCCCCCAGAAAACAACTTATGCAAAGTTTCTGGTTGATGATCAGTTAGCAATGCATTGCACAAGTGAATAAAGGATGCAGCACCAGCCTTAGAAGAAGTTAACATTACATACAATGTGCTAATCATTAATAAGGAGAATACTAGGTGCAAATAACAAAGGAAACGAGAAGAAAACCACCGAGAATGAGGAACTGCCAATCAAAGCCCCATCAACGTTTTCTTCCGTTGATGACGATTGGCCATCAAAAGCAACAGATTCCCCTGTAGCAAATCAGGTTCGCCACAATACTCAGTCCTGGGCTCCTCCGGAGTTGACATGGCTAAGACCACTTGAGTGCTCGGCGACTCCGAAGCCTCATGGGACACTCCAGATTCTGCAATTTTCCTTTTCTCATTTTGAGACGTATCCTTTGGTCGCCTCTTGGCTAAGTTGGTGTTCCAGTAGTTTTTGATTTCATTGTCTGTTCGCCCTGGAAGTCTGCCCGCTATGAGGGACCATCTATTTCGCTGACAATCACAGCTTTTTTTTCAGGACTTCTGTTTCGCAAGCCAGCACGTTGAGAAATAAATTAACTTAGGGTTAGTTGACCAATAATTCCCATAAATTGGATCCTTCGAACCTGACCCAGTAGGGTTATTTTTGTCATCAAATAATCGGGCCAAAGACGCAGCCCAGATCAGGAATTTATTTGTGTCGCCGATAGGCTGTCTCCGTCACCAATAATCTTCCATTGTCGATGAAGGATGAAATATATTCTTCGAACTGTAACATATTTTTGAGCCAACATATCGACCAAGAACGCCAAAAAGCTCCGGTTTCTCTTTCCCTTTGTCTTTTACTCAGTGAATTGTGGCCATATATACAGGCAGATTTGATCCTCAATCTGCTATTTCTGGAACTGACCATCTTTGGTCATGGGAATCGAAATTTACCGAGTCTCTACAGACGGCGTCAATGTTCCATTGTAGAATAAAATATTTCGGACTTGACCTAGAATTAAATCCCAGGCCTACGTACCTTGAGAGGGATCAAAGTCCACGTAATTCGATATACAGATAGACATTTAGCCAGAGGGAGTGGAGGTGTGTGCTTTATGTATGCCGAATAGTAAAAAGGTAGAGAGCTTAGAATGTGTACCTTATAAGGTTAATCTCCTATTTATAAGGATTACTTTAGGGTAGGGTTTGGACTATTGGGCCTCTTATACCTCTAAGCCTAAATGATGTGATGTCATGCTTGTATCATATTGGTTGTCTCTTATTAAGTCATACCTTGGATGAGCCCAATATTTCACATCCGTAACAGACCTAATCAAAAGTCATGTGAAATTAGGGACTTACCCATTAATTTTCCATAATATTTGGGAAAAATCATTTTGCAGGGTCCTATAATTTTCCTCAATTTTTTAATTTGGCATCAATGTTTTTTCTGTTAATTAAATTCATTAATTATGCCCTATTATAAACGTTAGTCCTTTAACTAATTAACTTTTCCACGTTAAGTACAATTAGCCCATCTGCCCATGCGTAGGACCTAACTATGCTAAGTGCTAATAGAGCAAAGTTAAAGGCTTTAAATCATAAGAGAAAAAAAAACACATAGGTACAAAATTAAAAATAGAAAAGAGTATAGGTGTTTGTAAAGTGGTTTTCTAATTTTTATATCGAGAGCTAGATGATATTTCACATACGAAATTACTTTCTAATTACATCCATTTTTCTCCACTACAGACACATACACTTGTCAGTAATCTTACCTATAAATTAAATAATATAAACTTGATCAATTAATTCATTGTATTTCAATTTATTCTTTCGAAAATAGAAAGCTGAGTGGAATGGAGTTTTGTCGTTCGTCTCTATGAGTTTTTTTATCGGAATTGACTTAAAGATTAAGAAGAACCAACTTGGTAGGTTCTTTCACATCGATGGCTTTACAGCTAATTATTAAATCCATCATGGCTCTCTCCCACTTACCATCCTCAGTCTTGTTCTGCAGAAGCAACCTTACAATAATCTTTTTTTTTTTTTTTTGATCAAGGGTTTTCAAGAGGGCAAAGGTTTTACACATCTTGTCATAACCCATAACCCAAAAGGATCATCATCAAGCAATCTCACATACTACAAGCAAAGAACAAATAAAGCGATTCCATAATGTAAAATATAAATTAAAGCCTCCTTTCTAATTAACTGTCTTCTTTCTCAATATCCTTCATTTACAGATGCTTCTCCATCTTCTTCTAGTGTAAATGGTGTGCCTGTTTTGTTCATAGTGATTAATTACTTTGGAAATTCTTTTAATAAATCTCAGTTTTATGTTTTCATTTTATTCTACTGACCATTTCTTCTTCCGTACCTTTATAATTTCTCAACAAATGGAGCCAAATTCTCTTCAAATAGAGTAACCGATTCAGTTCATTTAAATATTATATGCATAAAATTCAAGATTCGTCATATTTCTATTATCAATTCCAAGGAAAACTAGTCGGTCGATTCCAGCTGGTTGAAATTTCCTTTTTCAATCGAATTCAAGGCACGGAGTATAATCAATCACACTGGACTTCCTGATATCTCAAATTAAATATGGATTTTTTAATCAAAAGAAGTCCATATTTTATTATATTTTAAATGGTTATCTAATTAGATTAAATTTGAAAATTGTTTAGCTTAATTGGGATCATTTCTCACAAAGATGTTTTCTGTATTTGCATGGGCTTGAACCAGAGATCACATACTTAAATATGGATCAATCGAATTCAAGGCACGGAGTATAATCAATCACACTGGACTTCCTGATATCTCAAATTAAATATGGATTTTTTAATCAAAAGAAGTCCATATTTTATTATATTTTAAATGGTTATCTAATTAGATTAAATTTGAAAATTGTTTAGCTTAATTGGGATCATTTCTCACAAAGATGTTTTCTGTATTTGCATGGGCTCGAACAGAGATCACATACTTAAGTGGTGAAAAGCCCTCCCTCCATTAAGATATAATACTGTTTAAGAAAAATAAAAGAAGAAACTGGGTTTGGCTAAGCGATTACAGTGGGGGTGCGGGTGGGAAGCAGATATCCTTAGAATCTCTTTTATTCTTTTTCTCTCTGAATCTCATTTCCACCCTTAGATGAAAAAAATGGACGGTTCAAATATAATATTTTCTAAGACTTTGATGATAGTGTTTTATAAATTATTATTATTATTATTTTGTTAATTTTGTTCTTATTACAATTATGAATTGTTTAAATCATGATTTAACAATTTAAGTTTATTTATTCATGTTCAAAATAATATTTTTATAAAATATTAAATATGAACCATCTATTTTTTTAAAAAAAAAAATCTGAGGGTGGAGATCAGATACTGAGAATAAAATGACAAAAAAGATTATGTGAGAATCCAAACCCATGGGATGGGGCATAAGGAGCTGTTTCCTAGAAATTGCCTTTTAATTTGTGATGTCTAACAATTCAATAATTCATCCAATGCCCGTATTTTTGTACGCGTGCGTGTAAGGGTACTTGTTTTTAGGAGAATCATTATAAGGTTTTAAGGAAGGGATTTAGTCACCCAAAAATTTATTAATAATTGGAGAGCATACAATGACAAGTTCTAATGTAGGAAATAATTAACAACGCATTTATATTCCTCACTTACTATTAAGACTTTTTTATTATCAAATTATTTACTTATTATCTCATAGTAATTTTCTCTTTTTTAACCTCATCACTAAGAGCTTTGTTTCTTCACTCTTCACATTTATATCTAAGAGAAATTTAATATGCAAATCTCGATCTATTGTTGGATTTGATTTTCAATTAGGGTTTTGTAAATTTTTAAACAAGTTTTCATAGTTTTTCAATTAGTTTTTATTTGGTCCATATAGTTTTCCCCCTTTTGTCAAGTCTTCATAATTTCACGTGATATTTAATATCAGGTTTATTTGTTTTTTTTTTTTATCATGTCCTTAAAGTTTCATTTGATATTTAATTATGTCCCTATAGTTTCATGTGACTGCTAAAAAGGTTGGGGGGGGGGGGGGGAATACAATATAATTGAAGCAAAGTGAAACTAAGGACCTAATACAAAAACTATAAGAACTTGACTTAAAATCAAATGATGTTATGAATAAATTAATTATGTGGATTTCCATTAACCCAAGAAGAAGCTTCCTCCTATTACAAGCCAACAAGAAGCTTCATTTCCAAGTCAACAAGAAGTTTCTTTAGCTTTTTCTACAAGTCAAGAGGAAGCTTCCTCTTTCGGCTTCTTTGAGGAAGTTTCCCTCTTTCGGCTTCTTTAAGGGAGCTTCCCTATTTCGGCTTCTCTAAGGAAGCTTCCTCCTTTTGGTTTTTCTTACTCTTAACTTTATCTTCAAGTTTCCTGAAAGTTTATAAATAGAGGTCTTATGTAAACATTGGAAACACACTTGAATGAGAACTACTCTCTACTCTCTCTCTCTAGATTTTCTCTTGTTCCTTATTATTTTCATTAGTTTTATAATACGTTATCAGTACGAAGACTATACCAAGGTAATATTTTATCACCATCTTCTTTACTATATGTTTATTTTATCTATTTGGGATAATCTTAACCATAATATGGAATTAAAGATATACTTTTACCGATTATTTTAAATATCGGGTTCAATGGTTAAGATTTGAGATTATTTACTATTTTACTACGGAAAATAGTAATTTACAATTCATAGTAAATTTACCCTTTTTCTAGTAATTTTACATTTTATTCAGTTGACTCCTACTTGGAAGTCTAGATTTAATCTTTCAGTAATTTTACCTTATTTACTATTTACAGTGAATAGTAATTTCTACTATTCACTGTAATTTTACATTTTGTTTATTTTACTTCTATATGGAAGGTTTTACCTTCTACATAGATATCTAGATTTGATATTCACTGTTTGCAGATATTGTCATTTTACTTTATTCTTATTAACATTTAATGTTATGTTATTATGGCCAGAAGCCATATACTTATATTTTCTTATTATGAAATTATATGACCAGAAGTCATATTGCCTTTATGACCAGAAGTCATATTGCTTTTATGACCAGAAGTCATGTTGTATTTATGGCCAGAAGCCATATAAATTTAATTCATAAATTTGGCCTAAAGCCAAAAAGAGGCATATATTGACTTGAAGTCAAGAGATAAATTAGCCTGAAGCTAATGAGACAAATTGGCTCGAAGCCAAGAGACAAATTATGAGATAAGACTTTATCCATGATTTTTGTATGTCATCAATTGTATAAATGTCTCAAAATTGAATATATGACATTATAAGACTCCCTTGTTCTTTAGAACAAATTGAAGGGATTGTATGACGACAAGAAGATGGTTGTTCTTCTAAAGTTTATTGTATGGATGTATCCAATTTGCTCCTGAAGTAGCAAAATTGTGAATTTTAAATTAATTTCTCGCATCCATATGGTCAAACAAAACAGAGTTTTTGTTGCAAGAATTATAAATCTCAAGGCGTGATTCCATTCTTAGAAATGAATGAAGTAATGAATGGGTCTAATTGTGGACATGATCATATGTGTTAAGTCTACAGTCTTGAGTATGATCAAGGTTGTAATTGTGGTGGTTCAAATTCCCACTTGAAGTGGAGAAAGATTATTGATAAGAACCACAAAAGGGAAATTGGCATAATAAATATGCTAAAAAAAATTAATAATGTTACTACCATATCTTGCTCCCCATGATTTTATGAGAAATGGACATGAGAGTCCTATAATGAATAACATCATGTTTACACCAGAAATGATGGGTAAACAAGAGTGTGACATTGAATTATTATTGAGGCCCTGAAGGCTTATGTATCAAATATTGAATGATACAAAGAATTTCAGTTATTGTCCTGAAGATAAATAACTGCAGAGAATTATGCCACCCAAAAGTAATAATTTTAAAGCTAATAGTCCTGAAGACTAATTAGCATAGTATGCTCAACAAGAGGCCAACATTGAGACTATATTTGGTAGTGTAAGTTTGAAACTCCAGAAGAGCTATGAGAATATAAATTTGATTTAAGGCTCTGGAAGTTTTGTTATCTGAAGGAACAAAACTATGCATTGATTATGCATTTTATTCTACCAAGTATAAGTACCAAATGAAACTTGTTGAGTTTTAAAGATATCTACAGAAATGGATATCAATATATGCTATTGTAAACCTGAAGTTTACAAATAATTATGTAAGGGTTTGTAAATACAAACTAGAAGTTTGCTGATGCAAACCATATGTTTGCAAATGTAAACTAGAAGTTTACTTCCAATGAGATATTAAAGAGGCAATGAGCTGCAAAGAAATATATATGCCCAAAAGGTAATTTGAAACTTACGTTTTGCTATTATTATTTAAATTTATTGTGATCACAAGTCATAAATTTATTACCATAAGGATTTTCTGCTGAAAATTTTTCATGTGTGATTCCAAATTATTTTAATCATGAATATCTTCATATGTTGTGGACTATATATATTTTGTATATATATAAGTAAATTGAAGCATATTATTGGTGAGTAATTAGATTTAATGATGCAATATTATATGATAGTTCTCGAAGAACTACATGAAAGAAGATTGATATAGTTTATATAAAAAAAACTAATATAGCTTTTTTTTTCAAACTTTAAGGGATTTGAAAATGATTTTGAAAATCAAGATATAAAGAAAATATGTTGATATATAACTTACACTTGAGGGGGAGATTTGTTAGAAAGCAAGTGTGAGTTAGAATACAAGTGTGAGCTAGTTTTTGAAAAGTTATATACTCCTCACACAAACCTAATAAGATCTCCCAAAATGGATGTCAGATTATGATTGAAAAGTTTATAATTAAGTAAACCAGAAGTTCACTGATATAAACATATTTATTGTTGGCATGACTTGTTTGATCATCCGAGTCATATATATTACAAATTATATATATTGATATCCATTGAAGAACCAAAAGATTCTTCATGAATAACCAAAATATTATTATGTGTTGTTTGTTCTCAAATAGAAATGAGTATGAGAATATCATTGATCATTATTAGTAATGGATCTCTGGAAATATATCAAACAGAATTATATGGGCCTATTGAAATAACTTGTGAACCTTACAATTGAAAGATGCATCTATTAAAAGGTTATATGTGAGATTATTAGCCTACAACCTGAATTTTGCAGTGATGTTTGCAACCTAAAGTTTGCAATAATGTTTGAATATATTATGCACGCAATTTCCAGATTGAATGATCCAGAAATCATGTATTAAAGTATCCATAAATGGATAGATCAATGATTATGAGAACAAAATTTCTATGTTGGTATATTTGCATCAATTATATAAGCCAACAAAATTCTCCTAGTAAAATTGGCTTTTGGTCAGGAGCCAGACTAATTCCATCTTGAAATGTTTTGAATGTGCAATGTTTATTAATATACCATAATGTACATAGATGGATAAATGTTGTATAAGGACCTTCTTCTTGTTTGTATCTAAATGAAACAAAATGATGTTTCTATAGGATACTTATGGATTTAGGAGACTTATACTGCATGATTAGATGAGGAGGAGAAAAAAAAATAAGCAGATTGGGTAAAGAGATTAACTGGAATAAATTATCATTGGCTCATTTTAATCATTGTACAAAGAAATATGAACTAGAAGTTCAAAAGATAATTTATTTGCTGAGTTTAGCTAATCGAATGCCAGAAGCATTTACTGACCTAAAGAAAGTGACAAAGTCACATGTTCCAATTGCTAATTGATGTCCTTGAAGGACAAATTACTATAAAGCACGCTTAAGGTGTTATAGGTCCATCGGTTTTAAAGATAAAATCCTTGAAAGAGAAAAGGAGCTAAGAATATAGATGATCAAGTCAAGGATAATTAAGAAAAGCTCCAGAAGAGCTATCTCCTGAAGAGATGTTATCTCCAGAAGAGATATCTCCATAATCCCAGAAGAGACCCAGGTACCTGATATGTGTGATAATAATGAGATCTCAATAAATTATGTTATTAATAGTATCCGATGGGACCGAAATGAAGTCAATGTTGACGACATCTTTGCTTATCATATAGCATATGCTGTGATGAATGATAATGAGGATCATGAGCTAAAATCTATTAGTGAGTGCCAACAATGAAAGGATTGGCCCCTATGGAAAGATGTCATTAATGCAAAATTATATATCACTGGCAAAATGAGAAGTATTTGGACCTGTAGTCCATACACCTGAAGGTGTAAAGTCAGTTAGATATAAATGAGTCTTTGTACGAAAAGAAATGAAAAAGGTGAAATTACAAGATATAAGGCATGTCTTGTAGCCTAAGGATTTACATAAAGATCTAGCATTGATTTTGAAGAAATATATTCACCAGTAGTGGATATGACTATTTTTCGTGATTTAATTAGCCTAACAATAAATGAAGGGCTTGATTTGCATCTAATGGATGTCATGATTGCCTATTTGTATGGCTCACTTGATAGTGATATTTATATGAAAGTCCTCGAAGGACGTAAGGTGCAAGAAGCACGTGTCCCTGAAGGACTTAATGTGCCAGAAGCACAAGTCCCTGAAGGACTTAAGATGCCAGAAGAATCAAATTCAAATTCTTAAGAACAATACTCAATCAAGTTAAATAAGTCCCTGCAGTATGGCTTGAAGCAATTAGGGCGCATGTGGTATAATTATCTTAAGAAATATTTGTTGAAAGAAGGGTATAAAAATGACCCAATATGCCCATACATTTTTATGAAAGGATCGAGAAATGAATTTGTTATAATTGCTGTTTATGTTGATGATATCAATATCATTGGAACTCCTGAAGAGCTTTCGAAAGCAATTAATTGTTTGAAGAAAGAATTTGAAATGAAAGATTTGGGTAGAACAAAATTTTGCCTTGGACTACAAATTGAGTACCTGAAGGATGGGATCTTTGTATATCAAGAAGCTTATACAAAGAAGATCATAGAACGATTTTATATGGATAAGTCACATCCATTATATACCCTAATGGTAGTAAGGCTTTTGGATAAGGATTAAGATCCATTTCGACCTCAAATAATTAATGACAAAGATGTAAAAGAACTACTTAGTTCAGAAGTACCATACCTAAGTGCTATTGGGCCACTAATGTATTTTGCTAATCATACACGACCTGATATATCGTTTGCTGTTAATTTATTAGCAAGATATAGTTTTGCACCAACACAGAGGCATTAAAATGGTATAAAGAAAATTCTTCGTTATCTCAGAGGTACAATGGATATGGGATTATACTACTCAAATGTATCGAAGCATAAACTGATTGGTTATGCAGATGCTGGATTTATGTCTGATCTACGTGATGGAAAATCACAAATAGGCTATCTATTTACATGTGGAGGTGCAGCTATTTCATGGAGATCTAACAGACTATAACAGCCACTTCAGCTAATCATGCAGAAATTCTAGCAATGTGTAATACCCGGAAAAAAAAATAATAAAAATAAAAATATTTATCTTAAATATTATATTTCCATAGATAATACCTATTTCAAATAGGTGAATATGGGGTCTCAAATTTTTGTATTGTATTTATTTTTGTTTATAGGGAATTTTCCTTAGAATTTAGGAGTATAAAAATTAATTTAGCTTGTTGATATATAAAACAATATTTTAGGGATTAAATTAGGACTTAACTCATTTATTCCTAATTTAACTTCATGAGACAAAATTTCTCTAAGTAAGAATAAATAAATTATACAATGATATTAACTCTAAATCCTAAAATCTAAATGAACCAATAAGGGAATTTTCCTCTTGGACATATGAGAACATTAAAAACAAAATTATATAAATAAAATTAGGGGGGGACGAGTTCTAGAAGGGAAAAGAGAAGGAAAAGACTAGTCAATTAGAGAGGTGTGAAGAGAAAGCTTAGCTTGTCTTGGTGACCAAGGAAATATTTAATTAAGTAGAGTTAGAAGAAAACCTATAGAAATTAAATCATAACTTGTGATATTGAAGTTAAATGTCCAAGATAAATACATATTTAGAATCAGGGAATTATGAGCTTCAACTTGGCTATTCCCAAAGATATTTTGGGTTACTTTTAAGATTCATACTTAAGCATTTTAGGAATTAAAAATCACCATAAATCTAATCATAAAATTAGGATTCCAAAAGTGAAATTGGATTTTGAATTTAAACACCAACTTACACCTAACTAAATTAGGATTTGAGATTAATTGGGTTAACTTAATGAAGAAGGAGTCTTTCTTGGGGACAAAGCAAATTATTTCTAGAAGGAAAAGGGGGGGGGACGGCCAAGGAGGAGGAGGTGGAAGGCTTGGATCATTTCTTTCTCTCCAAGCAAAGATCCAAGAGCCATGGTTAAGGAAGAAGTGTTAGATGTTTAACCCTCCTTGGCCTATAAATAGAGGACCTTAGTTAGCACATTCTCCACACCAAATCTCCTAGCCTTGGCCGAAATATAGGAAGAAAGGGAGAGTAAGGAGCTGCTGGAAATAGAAGGCAAGTGGTCTTCAAGAGGTAAGAGAGTTCTTAGCTTTTAAGTTTAAGTTCTTAGTTTATGAAGTAGAAATGCTAGAAATGTTATTTTGATCATCAAACTTCCAATTCCAGTTTTATTTTCATGTTTTTATGGTTTCCAATAGCTTTATTTCGAAAATTTGATGAAGAAGAAGTTATAGCAAAATTTTTGGAAGATTATGATCAAAATAGCGAAGCTCTGGCGAAATTTCAGCAAATAGGAACTTCTGGAGTCAGTAGTAAAAATGCTAGTATTTTATGATGAAGATGATGTTCTAAAATTCTGGGAACATTCATGATGCAAGTAGACATTTAGGGCTTTCCAGATATATAAAGAGTGTGTCAATTGAAGTTTTGTGTAAAAAGATAAAAATCCCAGAAGTTAAGCTACATTTTCTGAGCGAAATTCTGGGCAGCAGTTTGAATTCTGGAAACTGGGAATTATCCATGAGTTCTGGGTAAGTTTCAGTATTTTTCCTTGAAAGTAGACATCTCAAGTATTCTGGAAAATTTTACGGATCCTCTTTTCGATTTTTCTGTAATTAGTTATGATTTTTCAAAGTTAGGCGAAATTCTGCCCAGAAATTCTGCATCAGCGTTTTTTTCCGAAAATTATGTGGAAATAAATGAAAATAAATCCTTCAAGGGTAAAAATGTCAAGTATGACCAAGGTGTCTCTTGAAATATTATTTGAGAAGTAATTGAGACAATATCACCCTTTTAGGATAGACTGTGCACGCGTACCGTCAATGAACGTACCCAACGACCCGTTAAACTCAGGTACAGACGCGTATTGTAACATTAACGCTTATGCTTATGGTTTGGTTATATATGATAGTTGTTTTCACATGATGATACTCTGTTTTGAAAATTTGCTCATGAATGTTGAATTGTATACGGGTTATAGTCTTGATAACACCGTTGAGTTTTCCTAGCACTGAGGACACGATGGGCCGTCGTGGCACTGGTTATGTGCAGACTGGGGTAACATACATATTGCAGTGGTTGTGTTATGTTATTGCCTTACATGTGGATATATGTTTTGAAACCGTGATTATGTTGTATATCTGTGATAACTGTCATATACTGTTTACATAAGCATGAGGTTAACCGTTACCTGAGGTTCAATGGGAATTGAACCTCAGCCCCTGCCATAGCTTCAGGATCCCAGGGAGTCAGGATCGAGGATAAGGGTAAGAAGCCGGTGTGAGGACCCTGTGGAGGCATTATCTTTTTGGGATACTTATATTAGAAGTATTAGACATGGATGACTGTATTAGTAAAAGCTCAGTTAGATACATTACATACAATGTTATTCAGTTACTCTTTGTTTATGAAAAATATTTTCAACTCTCTCAGCTCTGTATGGAAACGTTTATGAAAACGGGATGTTACACAATGCATGAAGCAAGTCGGCAATGTGTGTGGTTGAGGTCAGTAATTCATCATATACAAACTACTTGTCATTTATCTTCTGATAAAATGGTTCCAACAGTTCTATATGAGGATAATGCTGCATGTATTGTCCAACTCAAGGAGGGTTATATCAAGGGTGAGAGAACGAAGCACATTTCACCAAAATTCTTCTATACTCGTGATCTTCAACAGAATGGTGAAATAGATATCCAAAAAATCAGTTTAAGTGAAAATCTAGCAGATTTATTTACTAAATCTCTTCCATGTACAACCTTTGAAAAGCTTGTCCATGGTATTGGTCTGCAAAGATTCAGAGATCTCAACTGATATTGTCAACAGGGGGAGTCGATACATGTTGTACTCTTTTTCCCTTATCTAGGTTTTGTCCCACTGGGTTTTCCTAGAAAGGTTTTTAATGAGGCAGCACTCAACAGTGTATCAATGAATGATGTACTCTTTTCTTTTACTAGGTTTTTATCCCACTGGGTTTTTCCTAGTTAAAGTTTTTAATGAGGCACATTCATAATGGACATCCAAGGGAGAGTGTTATGAATAAATTAATTATGTGAATGTCCATTAACCCAAGAAGAAGCTTCCTCCTATTACAAGCCAACAAGAAGCTTCATTTCCAAGTCAATAAGAAGTTTCCTTAGCTTTTTCTACAAGTCAAGAGGAAGTTTCCCTCTTTCGGCTTCTCTAAGAAAGCTTCCTCCTTTTGATTTTTCTTACTCTTAACTTCATCTTCAAGTTTCTTGAAAGTTTATAAATAGAGGTCTTATGTAAACATTGGAAACACACTTGAATGAGAACTACTCTCTACTCTCTCTCTCTCTATAGATTTTCTCTTGTTCCTTATTATTTTCATTAGTTTTATAATAATAAATGAAACTATAATGATGAATTATTGAAAAACTACTCAAACCTAAATAAAAATTAGGTGAAATGACAAAGAATTGCATTTTAATCTTTTATATATTTCTATAAGTATCGTTTAATTCCGCCTACACTACATTAGTCTCAAATGATAATTTTATCCAACGGTTATTCTTTTTGAAGATTGATGCTACCAAAATTTAACTAAGTACCGCAAGTGTACGGGTCATAAAAATAGCAAGTGGTAAATCAAGGTCGTCCCACAGAGACTCAACTCAACTAGTGATTAAGTGTCAAATTTTCTTTTTCGTTTAAGTTGAATAAAGTTGTTTTCAATGAATAGAAAGAAATGCAAATAATATAAGAAATCAATATCGACAAAAACTTTTCACGGAGAGCAAATTTCAATATCAAACGGACAGCCTAGAGTTACTAATCCCTTGTTTGTTTATTAGATTTTATTCCCACGAAATTAATTTTAACTTAATTTTAATCAGCTAATCTAGAGTATTAATGTTTATAAATGCCTTCTGGTCCATCTATATACCTATCTCAATTAATCATGCAAAGCCTTACACGACTAATTAAGATGCAATTTAGCTCGGGCTCACTCTAATTTGATTATGCAGAGCTTCTAGGTATATGCCTATCCTAGACGCAAATTAAATGAAAATCTAATTCCACATTATTTAATCTCAAGGTCAATTTAGGATTCCCTTCGTCAAGTTCAATCGTAAATCTTCAAAACATGCTCAATGGTGGCCAATCACTAAGCAATTAATAATAAAAGCAAGATTAAATAAACTGAATTAATAATAAGCGAAACTAATTAATGGGAATAATTTCTAAAATCCAAACAAGTTCCACTACCACAAAAAAGCAAAATAACGTCCTAAATAAGACACAATTAACGCCCTAAATGTTAAGGACGTCTGTCAACAAGTAGTAGAAAAGCTGAATTTTGGCGCCTTGAAATAATCAGGACGCCTTATACTTCAGGGACCTTATATGTTACACCCTAAACAAATTCAGGGCGCCATATATAGACTTTTTACACCCTGAACACTTTCAGGGCTCCATATATAGACTTTTTACACCCTGAACTCTTTCAGGGCGCCATATATAGACTTTTTACACCCTATAAACGTTTTAGGACGCCTTATATATACCTTTTTACACTTTAAGAAGACTTTTTACACCCTAAAAACAATTAGGGTGCCATATATAGACTTTTTACACCCTACAAACCATTTAGGGCGCCTTATATATAGTTGAGAAGACTTTTTACACCCTAAAAACCATTTAGGGCGCCTTATATAGAGTTGAGAAGACTTTTTACACCCTAAAACCATTTAGGGCGCCTTATATACAGTTGAGAAGACTTTTTACACCCTAAAATAAATTCAGGGCGCCATATATACACTTTTTACACCCTAAATAAATTTAGGGCGCCTATATACACCTTTAGAAGACTTTTTACACGCTAAAACCTCTTAGACTTTTTACACCCTAAAAAAAATTAGGGCGCCTTTTATAACACTTTTTACACCCTAAATATTATTCAGGGCACCATATATACACTTTTTACACTCTAAACATAATTCAGGGCGCCATATATACACTTTTTACACCCTTAAAAATTTTCAGGACGCTTTATAGTAATTTTTTTTTCCATATTCCTTACGTTCATATTAAAATTTTCCATGTGTATCTATGGCCTTTCAAAGCAAAGCAGGCATACATCTCTTGAGTGTTTACAAACAGCTCCCAGCAAAGAAAACTCAGATTATATGAACAATTCTAAATTAAAAGAGCTTCAACAACAAAGTGCTCACATACAATTCAAATGATCATTATAAAGGAGCTTCAATTCTACAACAAAGTTGCTCACATACAACAAAGTCTACAACAACAAAGTCCACAACAAAGTGCTTACATATAATTCAAATGATCATTATAAAGGAGCTCCAATTCTACAACAAAATTGCTCACATACAACAAAGTCTACAACAACAAAGTCCACAACAAAGTGCTCACATACAATAAATTAGAATTCACATGACAACATCATATAAATCATACCCTCTCAACTTATGTGTTGAAGAAGATGTCTAGCCAAAACGTCTCGAACCGTATCGATGTCTTCCTCCAAGTACGGATCCAGAGTATCAAAAAACTGTAAATTGGAAATCAAGAAATATAAGATAAACCAATGAAGTGAATGCAATAATTAACTAACAACTCAAGTACAACAACAAAAATATCATCATTTGAGAATCTTGGAGCGATAACTTACGCGTTGAAAACTAGAAACACGTTCGCTGGAAACAATGGAGTGCATAAAATTGATAACATAATATCCGCACTCCGAGCTCCCTGGTTGTCATGGGCACTATAAATAAAAAGCCAATTGTTAAAACGAATAAATGCATATCGAAAGCTACTGTGTCAATGAAATAACTTGAATTGACATTACTTACCTTAGGATGATACCACTTTGGTCCACCCTGCTCTTGAAGTCCTGTGTAATACCCCAATTTTCATAATACATGTAAATCTTAAATTTTAATAAATAACACCTATTACAATAGGTGAATATGTGGTCTCAGAACAAGTGAAATAATTATTTTATTTTCTAAAGGTAATTTCTTATGAAATTAGAGTAAATGAAGAGCTAAAATCCCTAAGTGAACTTATGGGTCATAAAATACCCTAAGAATGTTATGATAAATCCTAAGAGGCAACTAAATATTTATTGAAATAGAGAGTATGTTGTCTCTAAAGTTTTAATTAATTTATTTTTAGGAATTATGCCATTTTAACAACTTAAAATCAGCAGAGGATGATAAAATCAATTAAAGGAAATTAGTAACAATTATTGGGCAATTGATATTACAATAATTGAGATACTTTGGTAATTTTTGAAATTAGTTAATAATTACTTTGTAAATGTCATAATTAAGGAAATATCAATTGAATTAAGGATCAAATGATAGTTAGAAGCTAAAATTAGCACACAAGAAGTTATTAATCATCAAAATTAAATTAGAAACCTTGTTAATTTTGGTAATTAAGCCTAGTAACCCCTAAAACACTATGATAAGGATAATAACTTGAATTAAATTAATAATCCCTAAGGTTATTATGTGAGGCGAAATTCTTGATAAATAAAGAGGCAAGGAATTAAACTTGTTAATCAACTTGGGTAAATTAAATATTAAGTAATGGCTAGGATTGAATTTCATTAAGTAGGATCAAAGGCCTACAATAATTCTAGCAATTTAAAATGTCTAAATCCATGATAATATTTAAGAGCCAATAGGAGCACAAGTGTTGTGTATATGTGTGTGTGTAGTAGAGAAAGTCAATGGAAGAAGTGTGAAGAAGAAGACAACTTGGAGAGCAAGTTGTCTAGCTTAATGAGCAAGTAATTGCTTAATTAAATAAAATTAAATGAGAACCTATAGAAATTAAATCATAACTTGAAATCTTGAAACTAGATCTTCAAGATAAACACATATTTGGAATCAGGGAATTATGAGCTTCAATTTGACTATTCCCGAAGTCATTTTCGGTTACTTTTAGAATTCATACCTAAGTGTTTTGGGAATTAAAAATCATCATAAATCTACTCATAAAATTAGGATTCCAAAAGTGAAATTGGATTTTGAATTAACACACCCAATTACACCTAACTAAATTAGGATTTGGGGATTTATAGGATAACTTGGGAAGGAAGAAGAGTGTCTTGGGGCCAAAGCAAAGCTCCTTCTTGAGGAAGGAAGAGGGGAGGACGAAAATGGGAAGGTGTAGGGCTAGGATTTATGCTTCCTCACCAAGCAAAACTCAAGAGCCAAGATCAAACCAAAGTTGCAAGAGGTTTAACCTCTTCTTGCCTATAAATAGAAGGCTTTGGCTAACACATCCCTCACACCAAAATCCCTTGCCTTGGCTGAAATTTAGAGAGAGTAGGAGAGGGAGGAGCTGCTGGAGAAAGAGAGACAAGAGGTCTTCAAGAGGTATAAGAGTTCTTAGCTTTTAAGTTTAAGTTCTTAGTTTATTAAGTAGAAATGCTAGAAAAGTTATTTTGATCTTCAATCTTCCATATACAGTTTTAATTTCATGTTTTTGAGGTTTCCATTGTCTTTATTTCGAAAATTTGATGAAGAAGAAGTTATATCAAAATTTCTGGAAGATTAGGATCAAAATAGCGAAGCTCTGGCGAAATCTCCTCAAACAGTGATTTCTGGAGTCAGGGGTAAAAACGTCAGTATTTTATGATGAAGATGATGTTCTAAAATTCTGAGAAAATTCATGGTGAAAGTAGACGTCTAGGGCTTTTCAAATATATAAAGAGTGTATCATTTGAAGCTCTGTGCAAAAAGATAAAAATCTCAGAAGTTAGGCTATGATTTCTGGGCGAAAATCTGGGCAACAGTTGGAATTCTGGAAACTGGGATTTATCCAGGAGTTCTGGGTAAGTTACAGTATTTTTCCTCAAAAGTAGACATCTCAAGGATTCCGGGAAATTTTACGGATCCTCATTTCGGATTTTATGGAATTAGTTATGATTTTTCAAAGTTACCGAAAAATCTGCCCAGAAAATGCTGCACCACGTTTTTGAAGAAATGTAAGGGCAAAATTGTAATAATAAAGCCATCAAGGGTAGAATGGTAAATAGAGGTGGAAATATCTCTTAGAATGTTATTCTAAGTGATATGGTGATATGTTAGGATATCCGGGAAGTCCAAAGCCGGAATCAAAGGTCGGATGTTTGACGACTATGCGGTAAAAGGTACGGACGCGTATTGTAACCTTAACTCTTATGCTTATGGTATGGTTATATATGGTAGTTGTTTCACATGATGATACTCTGTTTTGAAAATTTGCTCATGAATGTTGAATTGTATACGGGTTATAGTCTTGATAACACCGTTGAGTTTTCCTAACGCTGAGGACACGATGGGCCATCGTGGCACTGGTTATGTGCAAACTGGGGTAACATACATATTGCAGTGGCTGTGTTATGTTATTGCCTTACATGTGGATATATGTTTTGAAACTATGATTATGTTGTATATCTGTGATAACTGTCATATACTGTTTACATAAGCATGAGGTTAATCGTTACCTGAGGTCCAATGGACATTGGACCTCAGTCTTAATGAATAGTACAGGAAAGAAACCGGGATAGAGAAGATGCCGGTGGGTAGAGCCGTGAAGAGGCAGCAGTCAAAGACAAAGGTCGGTAGAAGTTATTAGGACTTAGCTTCTGGCTCGAATTTAACAAAGTTACTCTGAACAGTTTGGTGTCTAAGGCTGGGTTAATCTATGTGGGAAGCCAATCAGTCGCCGTATAAGTCGGTGAGGTCCCCATGATAGACCCCTACCTGGCCAATCTGTTTAATTAATTGATGTTAGGTTCCAAGTCATGGGTCTAGTTTAAAACTTTCTTTATGAGAGAAATGTATTCAAATCTCTGTATAATGTATCACATGAATATTCCTTCGGGATATTTAATATATCAGCTTATGTCAGGCATCATCATATGTCTGGGCATTTTTATATCAGATACTCGTTGTCCGGATCTTAGCGCACGCTATCAATTTCCGCAGTACTCTAAGCTGTAGCATCTCAAACTCTGTTGTTTTTCTTAAAACTAAGTGTCGACCGACACGATTTTCGAACCTGGAATTTGGGATGTTACATCCTGCAATCTCTCTGTACGTCCTGAGACCACTATCATTGAAATGGAAAGTAACAAAGACATGAAAACAATTCAGTAAAATAAGAATCAATGATATAGACAGAAATTATAACTTACTTGGCAAACATGGTTTTAATGCTTTCGTTTGGCTTGCCACCTAAGGAATCGAACCATTAACATACGTTGCTTTTGGGACAAACTACACACAGCGTCCAATGGTTGCTACAACATATACATATTAATATTAAATTAAGACAAGAAAGCTCTTTATTTTTCAAAATTTTATATAGACAAAACTAAAATACGTACTTTTCATGTATTGGCGCTAGATAACAAGTCTTATCTCCGCCCAACTCTCCCATTGTACAACCAACATAAATCGCCCTTCTGACTATGTTATTCTCCGGAGAATTCCTCATGTTTGCAGGACATAAAAATCCATATGAACCCGTACGCCCTTTGTGGATGCATATATTGTGGCAGACACTATGATCGAAATAATATTATAACTACAATTAATATATAAAACAAAAAGATCAATGTCATAGTTAAAGGGGAAATTAAAAGACTTACAGAATTGCGACTTGAATAAATCCTATATCTAAATCATCCATATCCATAAACTGTTGCAGATCTGTCTTGTCAATTGATATGGGATATGTTTTTTCCGCGCCCACAATCCCCGTACGCATCTCCAAGGGTATAAACCCGATGTCCCTATACAGCTCTCGCAGCTGTGCTAAGTAGGGAAAACTGCTCGGAGCTTGTTCAGTCTATAAAAACATAAAAAAAAACATATTAGTAGTGGGTTAGCAATGAAAATCAATCCAGAAGAACTTCCTCATCGTCAATCAGTAATTTATTCCATTGGTAATTTATTAGTGGGTATATTTTTAGTCCTATAGAAAACTAAAAACTATGATACAGCTAAATGGAGATGAGAATGAAGAAAAGCTTTGAAATTGTAAGACACAGCGGCAGCAGACTCTCTTTGTCATAGAAGAAATGAATCAAATAGCTACTACAGTTGCAGCCCGATAGCCAAGTTAAGCAGAGCTTCTACCTGGTGTATTGTCCGTTGCTTTTCTTGTTGCTTCAATCCAATAGCAACAGATTCAGGATCAAACCCTAAACAAACAAAAAAAGAACTCAGAAAAAGAACCATTATTTCATATATGCACGAACAAACCCCTACACCCAAAAAATTATTTCCTCGTTTCCCTAAATGGGAGAAGAGATCGAGCAAAACTAATCCCATTGGTAATTCCTCTTTCAGTTCCAGAAAAATAAAACGCAAATCTAGTTGAATATATGAACGATGCGTTCAAAAAATAAAAAAAAAATTCAAAGTTATATACTTCAACTGAAGCGCTACCTTCGTCACTAATCTCGTCGAATATCAAGCCCAATGAAGATGAGACTTCAATTTTAGCTTCAGGCACGACTTGTATTTTAAGTATGAATTCTAATGAGCATATAAGACTCAACAAAAACAAGAAGTAAATCGAGGAAAAAAATAACAAGATACCCACCTAATATTCAAGCTACTGTTAGTGGAGTCGTTGCCGGAAACGAAGAAGTCTGGACCCGTGCGCGAAGAGCTACGGAGGAGACAGCGGTGCATAATGTAGGTAGGGGAGAGAGAGGGTGGTTGTCGGAGACGCAGGAGACGATGCCACAGGGAAGCAGAGAGTGTTTAAGTGAGGGAAGAAGCAAAGGGAAGCGAGGGAAGCAGAGAGGCGCAGAATGAACCTATTAATTTGCTTTTTTCTATTTTTTAATCAGTTTAAGAAGAATTAATGGCACCCTAAATGAAACCAGGACGCCTTAAATTTTTCTTAAGGCGTCTTGTTCTAAATTCTGGGCGCCTTTATGCATTAACGGCAACCTAAATTGCTTTAAGGGCGCCAAAAATTAATTTAAGGCTTCCTTCAAAATATTCAAGTCGCCCTAAACCAAAAAAAAAAAAAAATATTTCCCACATACATTGAAGCTAGCGCCAAAAAAAAGAAATTTTTCTCATTTTACGCGACCTGAATTAAATATAGGGTGCCATAAATTAATTTAAGGCATCCTTCTACTTTTCAGGTCACCTAAAATAAAAAAAAAAAAGTATTTCCCACATATACTATGTTGCTGGCGCCAAAAGAATTCCACAAATAGTAGCATGGCACAAAAAAAAATTTAAAACATAATTTTTCACAAGTTTTTTGGCGCCATGAAATAAGTTTAGGGCGCTTAAAGTAGCTTTTTGGCGCCCTGAAACACATTTAGGGCGCCTTAAATAAAAAAAATAAATAAATATGTCTTGGCGCGTAAAAAATTACCCAGATTACACCCATCGCGCGAAAAATTAAGTTTTAGCGCTAAATTGTAGGCAAACTTTAGGCGCCCTAAAAAAATTTAGGTATTTTAGGCGCCCTAAACAAGATTTAGGGTGCCTAAAGTATTGGCTTATACTTTTTACTCCCTTTTTTAAAATAAGGACGTCTTTTGGGGAAGTAGTATCCACTTTCTGTAGTAGTGTTCATAGGTCCTCTAGGTTGAAAAATAAATTAGCCAGACATGGCTTCAATCCAGATCACAGCAAAATCAAAATTCAGGTTCAACATCATACTTTGCAAATTCAAAGTTACTGGAATGATGGAAAAGAATAGCTACTAGAACCAGAGTTACTTGAAATAACACGTCAAAGGCAAAAGAATCAGCAACAACCTCTTCTTTATGATTCAGTGCTGCAAATTCCGCTGCTCTCTGGTTCTCCTTCGAAATGCCTTGCACCTCCTCTTCTCCAAAAGGTCGTCGCGTGTCTGCTTGATTTCTCTGGAATGAATAGTCGCTCACCCTCCTCTGTGCGTTTTTCTCTTCCTTTGTGCCATCCAGTTCGTTTTCTTCTTCGCGTGGCTCTTTGATTCTTTTTGATTGCCGCCAGCCCCCTCCTATTCGTCCCGTGCGTCTCCTTTTATTCCTTTGCTTTTAGGTTTTCAATCAATTCCTTCTCATTCAATACGTGGGCCCAATCTATTTCTTCATTCCTCAATATCTCTTTCATTCCATTAATTCACACCGTGGGCCCATCTCTTTCATTGCTACGTGAAGCTTCTTTCTTTTCTTTGTGGTCATTCATTCATCAATTGAATGAATTACATGGGCCCAACTTCATTTTAGCCGAATTTCCAATCTTCAACTCAATCCAATCCATATGATCTCTTTTATTCACTTGAGACAAAGCCACGTGCTCCCTAGGTAGCAACAAAAGAAATTAAGTAGTAATAATAATAATAATAATATTTTTATTTTATTTTTAAACTTCTAATTACTATTATTTATTTCCTAGATTTAAAAACATTTATTTTAAATTGGAATCCCACAAATAATATGCCAACTTTGATTTGAGCCTAAAATAATGTTATCTCATAAAAATCTCTTAAAATTGTTTAGATAACTCTCCCAATAGCTCCAAAATGTACCTTAAATGTGAAAATATGGAGAGTTATCAAAGATTAAAATTAATATATCAGTATTTGAGAATATATGTTTTATCAATATTTAAAATTTTAAAATTTGTTAATGACTTTAGGGTTACATGGCTAAAAATAGTTCATAAATTTAAGGACCAAAGTAGAAGTTTAAATTATCTTAAAAATTGCATAAATACCTCATCTCGATATACTTATACAAATTCCAAAGAGTCGTCACACTAATAAGTAATTACAAAGTAGAGTAATTTGTTTGAGTAAGCTGAATAGATAAATGTATATAATAATAGGGTTTAATGTTTCTGCCTTTAAGGCAGAAACATTTTATCTGCCCCACTCACATAAAAGTGAATGAGTCCCATTATAATTTTTTATCTCTTCTTTTAATAGTGGAACCCACTCAGTTTTTTGTGAGTGGGGTGGATAAAATGTTTTTGCCTCAAAGGCAGAAACATTAAACTCATAATAATAACTACTTAACTGTTGATCATGTGTATGATTTTGCATATAGATGGAGGCACCTAATGGATATCTAATTAATCCTCCTCAGGGATCAAATGGCAACAACTTAACGAGGGCCCATTCCACTGTTTTTAGGGGACCTTCCTTTAATCTCTTAGAGGACACAAGTTGACACTCTCTCCGATCTCCTTAAAATGTCAAATAAAATGTTCTATTATCTTGCCTTTTTCCTTCCTCATAATTTTACTTATTTTTTAAGTATTTCATTTTATTTTTCACAAAAAATTAATTCAATTTAATACTTAATCATGCCAAAATATTATTTAACTTGATAAAGTAAGTAAGTGTGTTTCTGTGTGTGAAGGGATATTACTCAATAGTTAGGTGGCTTAAGTGAGTTGTGATCGAAGTCCAATATAAAGGAGTTGTTAAAGTTGGCTAAACATGAAATTAAAAGATAATTTGTAATCATCATTTGCCCATATCCCATAAGATCATACCATTGTGCGTTTGGCAAGACCAAAACAAGTGTTTCTAGGAGAAAAACCATGGTTTCATGAAAAATTTGTCAAACACTCTCTAAAACACTCTAAAAGGCCAAATGTGCGTCTTTTTTCTTTTTTTTGCTAAAAGCATATGCTTTTCGAAAAAGCTACTTTTTTTTCCATCTCTCTCCTTCTTTTTCCCCCTACTCCTTTTTCTCTCTCCTCCTTTTTCCCACCTTATTCCAGCCTTTGAATATGATCTAAGTAATTTTTCTTTCACATGTGATTCATGATTTGTGATTAGTCTATGGCCTGTTCATACGGATGGAAGAAAGAGGCAATTTTTTTTTGGCCGAGGATATTTTGGTCTTTTCATTTTTTTCATATATAATTAAATGTAAAATTTAATTTCTCTTTTACTCATCACAATGTCATACCAAACATCACTTTTATATATTTAAGGTTCCATGTTTTAGTCATCAAACGTTTAACTATTTATTGTTTTAGATAATTACTATTTATAAAGGAGTTTTGTCCATACAATTTATTAACACACACACATATTTGATCTACTTTTTTTTTTATCATGTTACATAATTTATTAATGTTGTAAGTTTTAGTTTGTACACAAATTTATGTAATTTTTGGTATTTATTATGATATTTAATGTTAAAAATATTTAAAATAAAACATTATCCTTTATATACAATTATCACAAAAGCTAATGTCATTTTTAGTAATTAAAGCATAAAAAAGCTATTAAGTTAACAATATTCAAACACTATATTTTATCAAAATCATTTTTTTCACAGAATCTATTCTGAGATTTTGAAAAAGCACTTTTACCACTTCTTCAAAAGCTAATCCCAACAGGCTTGCCTTATTATTGTTTTTTTTTTTGTTGGGTCTAAAACCTAGATTTTGTTACAAAGTCTGCCAAATACCCCTATTTTTTCCAAAAGTTATTATGCATCAAAACCTGAGTTTTATCATAAACTTACAAAACACTCATATTCTTTCCAAAATTTATTCTACATCAAAATCTAGGTTTTGGAAAAAGCTATTTTTTTTCAGATTTTTCTCTTTCCTCTGCCGCCATCAGTATTTTTCAATACTAGTCAGTATCTTAAAGTATTTATTTTAGTACCCTTCAGTACCTTGAAATATTTTTTCAATATGCTAAACAAAAATTTTCAACATCATGAAGTATTTTTTTTAGTATTCTTAAATATCTTTTTAGTACATGTCAATACTCTGATATATTTTTTCAAATTCCTAAAATACATTTTTAAGACTATGAGAAATATTTTTTCAGTACCAACCAGTATTAAGTATATTTTTAATACCTTTCACTACCCTGAAATATGTTTTCAATATCAATCATTACCTTGAAATATTTTTTCAATATCATAAAATAAATTTTCAAGATCATGAAGTATTTTTTTCATTATCTTTAAATATCTTTTTAGTATCCATCAATACCCTAAAATTTTTTTTCAAGATTAGTCATTACCCTGAAATATTTTTTTTAATATCCTAAAATAAAATTTTAAGATCATAAAGTATTTTTTGAGTACAAACCAATACCTTGAAATATTTCATGATCTTAAAATTTTATTTTATGATATTAAAAAGATATTTTAAGGTAATGACTGATTTTTTTTTAAAAAAAATATTTCAGGGTACTAAAAAGATATTTAATACTAATTGGTACTTAAGAAACACTTCTCATGGTCATAAAAATTTATTTTAGGATTTTGAAAAAATAATTCAGGGCATTAAAAATCTTGAGAAAAATTTCACGGTACCAAAAAGACACTGAAAAATACTTGTTGATCTTGAAAAAAAAAATTAGGATATTGAAAAAATATTTTAGGGTAATCACTAATCTTGGGGAAAAAAAATTCAGGGTACTAAAAGGCACGCAGAAATATCTTAAAGATACTTATTGATACTGAAAACATACCAAAGATGGTAGAGGAGATAGAAAAAGCTTAAAATAATAGCCTTTTACGAAACCTAGAGTTTGGATCAAAAATCTAAGTTTTGATGCAGAATAACTTCTGAAAAAAATAGGGGTGTTTGATAAGCTTATAAGAAAACCAAGGTTTTGATATAGAATAGCTTCTAGAACAAAATTTGGGAGTTTGCCAAACTTTTGCCAAAACCTAGGTTTTGATACAGAATAACTTCTAAACAATGCTGGGGTGTTCTGCAAACTTTTGTTAAAACCTAAGTTTTGAAGTCATCCAAACATTATCATTTTTATCTAAAAGCTATATTCTCCAAAAACTATTTTCCAAAAATTATTTATACTTCATAAATGTCAAAAGCTATATCCAAACGGGCCTTAAGTCTTATTGTCAATACTGAAACCTTATGATTAAGTAATTGTTTGCTTTGTATTTATAAGACAATTTGTAATACTTTTTATTTACAAATATTTGCCCCATATTCTTTATAAAAGGAAAAAAAAATATAGTATAATAAGCAAATATTTGTTTATAATTAAGTACTACAACCGGATTAAGTTTTTTTTTTTAAAAAAAAATCATTGGCCATCATATATATTGTATTATTTCCATTGAGGATTTCATCACCTTATATGAATCTTGTCCAAAAAAGTTACTACTAGTTATTAATATAAGATCTACTTAAATAATTTAGATAAATTAACGTAGTTAAATTAGTTTTTGTTTTAAATATGCGTTGATTTCCCTATATACCCTCTTAAATAATCTCTAATTGAAACTACCCTTGATACAAACTCCTATAACATATGCAATCAATTTTTATTAGTTTAGAAAACAGATGTTAAATAGATAGAGGGGATAAAGTGAATTGAAGTACTGTATTTAGAAACAAATTCAACCTCCAACGCCAACTAGCTCTAGTATTAGGGACTAGAGGTTGTAAGATATATATGAGAATTTGACACCTGACAATTGAATCACTTTTGTTTCAGAGGAGACCAGACAAAAATACCTGAATACATGTGTGCCTCTATACAAATTTGCATTGGAGGGAAATTAGGAAAAAGCTATGCCAATGTTGATCATGAGAGAACACTTTTGAGTGCTGCTATAGCAATCGAATGGCCCACTGTACTTCATGTAGCAGCAGGAGCAGGCCATTTTCGCTTCGTGAAGGAGCTTGTGAACTTGATGGATGAGAGCAATATAGGCTTGGATTTATAAGACATGAGGGGAAACACTGGATTCTGCTTCGCTGCTTTAGCAGGAAACATGGAGATTGTCGAATTAATGTTGGAAAAGAATCGTTTCTTGCCAAAAATTAGAGGTGGAAGTGGTTTCACTCCACTTCTTTTTGCTGTTTTACAAGGAAGATCTGATAAGGCAGGGTTTCTATACCCTATGACTGTTGATATTCTTGATGAAGCGGAATGAATAAGTCATTCTTCACTTTCATCGATTCTGGTATTTTTGGTAAGCATATGTTGTCTATGAAGCTACTCTTACTAGCTATGAGTAAAATATAAGTAAATATTAAATAAAAAATACTCAATCCAGTTTAGGAGCTAGATAACTAATTTTTAAATAAAGATTAAAAAAGTTAGTTAAATTAATTATTTGTAAAAATATTGTGTTAGTTTTTATAAAGTATCCATTTAATAATTTGTATTAGAAAGCACCTATAGATAGAAACCATATTTTTAATAAATGAAATTAATAGGAATAGTTTAAAAAAAAAGCATAAATTCGAAAGACAACATAGATTGGCTTCTTATATTTAAGAATACAACAAACCCTCAATTAGCTCCTAACCTCCTGCATATTGTACGGGAGGGAATAACATTTTTCTTGAAGTAGCAGAGCTATCTATAATTTGTTTTTTTCCCTTTTTGAATACCAACGTTCTATTTTAGCATTTGCCTTTTTTGACATATTTTCCCGGAAATTTCATAGATTTAGCATTGGAAATGGTTAAGGATAAGCCAAGACTAGCATTAGCAAAAGATGGGGATGGTGCGACAGGTTTGCATATCTTGGCTCTAAAGAAAACAAACTTTAGAAGTCATAGTTCTGAATATCAAAATCAACTCATAATGAGTTCAGTTAATTATCTCTCTACCTCTTGAGCAGGGAGTGCCTGCAGCACATTTGGTGCTGCACCCCTATTGCCCCTTAATTTTGAGGCCTTTCCCAAATGTTTTATATAGTTTTTTTAATAATTAAATTCTACCTGAAACGAGTGACATTTGCTATCTTATGGGAAAAAAATGGAATGCTCATTTCATGTAGAATATAATTATTAAAATAATCATGAATAAAACACAGCAAAGGACGCAACACCAAAGGCACAGCAGGAACCCCTACCCGTATCAATATTATTTTCTTCTGTTAATTACAAAGTCTTATTGTGGTTAAAAACACACATTTCCTCAATATATATTGACTAACTTCAGCTTTGTCTTATTCAATTCATCAAATTATGTGTCTTGGGTAAGAAGCATGGTGTTGCTCTTCAACTTGTTGATTCCATGTGAAGAGGAATTCTCGATCAGGTAGACTCAATGTTAGATATGAGGAAAATCATGAAAGAACCATCACAACTATTAATTATTTGATGCTGCAAAAGTTGGAAACTTTGACTTTTTAGCTGAGCTAATGAAATCTTACCCTGATTTAATGTGGGAATTGGACAGCAGAATGAGAAGTATAGTTCACATTGCTGTTTTATATCGTCATCCTGACATCTTCAATCTCATTCATGATATAAGTGCAAACAAGGATACCATATGGTCAAATGTAGACACGGATGATGGAAACAAGATATTGCATTTGGCTGCAAAGTTAGCACCGGCTGATCGACTTGAGTTGGTCTCTGGGGCAGCTTTTCAAATGAAGCTCGAACTGTTATGGTTTGAGGTACTACTTCTTTAGCAACCACTACAGCAATCCTATTTATTATAGGTTAAGGGGCAATTTTACGCCAAAAGTGTTAAAAAGAAAGCAATTTTGCCCTAGCCGTTACCTAGTTAATTTTGACAGTTAGTTGACTAAACATGCTAAGCTAATAATTTGCATATCATCCACGTTATTTTTATTAAGGTGCAAATTTCCCCCAAAAGTTTTAAATCTAACTTTGAAAAAAATGGAAGTTGATGAAACATAGACTTTATGGGCAAATTTTCACCTTAACAAAAATAATATGGATGATATATGGACTATCAACTCACTATATTTAGTCAACTACCAGTCAAAATTAAATGGAATAGCGGCCAGAGAAAAATTGCCCTTTAACCGTTTATTAAATTACAAGTTACTTAAATAAATTTTTCTTGTGAATGTACAACTTTATCCTTTATTTATTATTTATAGACTTTGTTCTAGGTATATTTGTATATTAAATAGAAGTATAGTTGAAAAGTTATAAAATTTTAAAGCAGAGTTAATGAGATTTAAGATTTTCCTTAACTTGTGTGAAACATGCTAGAAGATACTTATAAATAGGACTATAGGAGTATATGTGAAATGGTTTAGATGATTTTGCTAGAATATATACATGAATTGATTTATGAACAATCATATGATATGAAAGGAGGTGAAGAAGATAGTGTTGCCATCGTATATGGAAAAGAAAAACTCAGAAGGTGAAACTCCTCAGGAGTTTTTCAATAAGGAACACAGTGCTTTACGAAAAGATGCAGAGTCATGGATGAAGATAACATCTGGTTCTTGTTTGGTTGTTTCAACACTTATTACTACTGGAGTGTTTTCTGCTGCATTTAGCATACCGGGTGGCACTATTGACAATACAGGAGTTCCAAATTCTCTGGGGACACGATCATTTATGGTATTTGAAATATCAGATGCTATTGCATTGATCTCATCTTCATCCTCCATTTTAGTCTTCTTGTCCATTATTATCTCACGTTATGCAGAGTACGATTTTTACAAGTCTCTACCCCTAAAGCTGATTTTTGGATTGGTAACTCTCTTCATCTCCTTAACAAGCATGATGATAGCATTCAGCAGTGCATTCTTCATAACATATGACCATGGCTTAAAGTGGGTCCCAGCTTAATTTCTTTGCTTTCATTTCTGCCAATAGTCATATTTCTATTTCTGCAGTTTGAACTTTTTAATGATATTATTTATTCAACATATTATTTAAGGTTTTTATTCCGGCCAAGCAAACATATGCTTTTCTAGAAAGTAAAGGCCATGATATTATGTATCTATGTATATTTTTCTTACTTCAATAAAAGGGTGGCTTCAGTGTACAAAGCTCCCACCAAGTAAAGTCTGAAGAGAGATAGATGTATTTAGCCTTACCTCTATATTGAAATTGAAGAAGCTATTTCTTTAAAATTTGAATCAGTGACCACCATGTCAAATGACAACAACTTTACTATGGCTCACCCCTATTTTTAATTTCTTACTTCAATATGTAATATAGTTTTTCTTTTCGTTTGGAAAAATATATGTTGTGCATTTAGAATCTCAATACATGTATCATAATAATGTAAGGACAGTGAAATCTTTGACTACAACTATTTTGATAACATAGAGCTGCATGCCATTCGAATTTGCAGTTAATGGCAATCAACTTAACAACACTGGAGAATTTTAAACACTTTAAAGTGGCTTTTGAAAAGCAATGACTTAATTATAATAACTATTAAACTATGTGAATAACAATGATACCGTGAAATGACCTAATGATAGTGAGGTCTTTATGGATTTTTTTTCTTTTAGAATTAAGTTTATTTATGAAATGATTTTACTACCCTTATGTGGGGGAAAAAAAGAACTCTCTCCGTCGCTAGCATCCGGACTTCGGAGGGAGTTTTTTCTTTGGTCGAAGCTTTGACTGCCGATAGTCAGACAATTACTTAGGAAAGGGGTGCCTTGAAGATGAATAACCTCATCACTTCATTCAGTACAAATTGCTTGTTGTTTACTCTTGAATTTTGGTTACACTTGTGCAATCGTCATTGTAAGGATTGTTGGATTTGTTTTCTCAATATTGTCTTATTTGAGGGATTTTTAATACTTTTCGAAAGGGGAGAAAAAAATCTACGTCTGCCTCTCCTCGAGCCCTTCCCTTGAATATTTAATTCCTCTGTCTGCTTTTATGTTTTAAGTATGAAAAAGTAAAATTCGACGATTATATTTTAATGTCATCGCCATGTGCTCTTCACATCTTAACTTCTTTTATCATATCATTTATATTTTATATATTCATGTGATGGAGATAGAAAAGGAAGATGAAAATAATAATAAAAGATTCCATGAGATTTAAGATAACTAAGGATTTTTATGATTGACAAGATGAATAGGGAATATTTTGTTTTAATGGTGATTGGTTGTCATCTTTCACCATTAATTTATTTGTATTTAATTGAATTATAGAATATTTCATCATTAAATCTTAGTGTTAGGCTGAGGCCTATAAGTAGCATCTCAACCAGTGTTGTTAAAATGTAGTGTCTACGTTGAAACGGTAAGGGTGAGCAAAAACGTAAAAACGGAAAACGTAAACGAAACGTAAGAGTTTGCTACGTACTACAAAAAAAAAATCTAACATATATAAAACTAAAACACACAAATACATTAAAGTCATCACAAAGTTAAATCCAAAACACTCAGTCATCAATCATCATAATACATATTAAACTCAACACTAAGGCAATAAAATTATAAAAGAGATCAACATCTATCCTGCTTCTAGATTATGGGTGAGTTCAAACCTTTTTATAAAATTTGCCTATCAAAAAAATAATTAAATAGTTTTAGCTGGGTAATGGGAAGATCATTACAACACAATTTCTGGGCCAAGTCATTGGTCATTTGTATACACTATACAAATCTTAGGTGGGACACCTGAGGCTCTACGGTGGAGAAGCAGCAGATCCTCCCTCTCTTCTTGCCAATTCATCACAGCGACCATGGCAAATTCAACAGCTTCTAAAGCAACGTCGTCTTCAACATCTGCATCCACCTCATCTTCTAAGTGAGTATTGGGGATTTACACTAGCCTCCGTGAAGCTTTGACCTTCGACCTTCGACCTTCCAGGAGTATTTCAATGAGCGTCGCCGTCCAACCCTAGTGATCAGAGAAGCAGAGGAGAGGAAAGTCGGGGCTGAGGTAGAGCAAATACGCAAATCTATGAACCACCACACTTTTTCTAACCTTTTTGTAAAAAAATTTGAGAACGGCAAACTCGCCGTTTCGAGCGTTTCAACCCTTTCAGACAACATTTCAACCGTTTCGGCAAGGTTTCTGTCTAAACCACCGTTTCAACACGTTTTTCTGGCGAAAAACGTCAAAACATCCGTTTCAGTGTTTTGAAATGGCGTTTTCACAATAATGATCTCAACTCATTTGCATATTGTACGTCTAACATTTGAAGAATGGATTTGGCTTCCATCCACTTCCCTTCCTATCATGTTTCATCCTCTTCTTTATCTCAACCGTTGGATTGAAATATCAGCGGCTCAAATTTCATCTTTTAACAAATATTAATAAAATATTAAAAAATTAAAAAATAATATTTTTATAAAAGATGAAATCTGAACCGTTGATATTTCAATCTAACGGTTGAGATGAAAAAGAGGATGGAAAAGGATGGGAAGGGAAGTGGATGGGAGCTACTTCCTTGAAGAATATGGATTATTGAATTTCCTCCCCTCCGATATTCACTACCAAAAAAACCACTATTTTGTAGCAGTTAATTTGTGACGGTTCAAAGAAAAAAAAAAATTGCTACAAATCTATGGGTTTGTAGCGGTTTTTGGGCTAATAAATACAAATTTACAATGGTAGAGGTGTTAATTATGATTAGTTTTGATGATGTCTTATAGAGTTGTCATTATCTAGAGCAAAAAGCTTACATACTACATTTATCTTCTACTTTGATTAATCCTTATTATTAATGTAGATATGAAGTTTAAACAACGAAGAATGATCAAGAGAGGAGATTAAAGAAAGGAGAATACCAATATGAAAGTATCTATGATCAAATGGAAGTTGAAACGACGGAGTTAAAATAAGCTACAGTTGGATTCCTGAAGTCATTCTCAAGTACAACAATATAATTCTCAAATATGGTACATAAACAAAAGCAAAAATCCCAGCGATTCTCGAGAATCATCGTTTCAACTACTATGCTCAACTCTGTTTGCGTTTCACCTGGGTGATGTTCAGTAAATCGATGATATCTCCTAAATCAGAGATCGGATTGGGGTGAAACTAATTTTGTATGGAACTAAACATCCAATGCGTCATCTTGAAAACGTGTCATGTCCAAAGAAGTTCATATGAGAGAGCTATGAATTTCACAAGTTGACACATCAATCCACGTCAAATAGCATACCAAGCTTCGGTGTTTTGAGTGTATCTCACAAACTACACATCTGAATGAGTTGAAATCAGTGGCATATGAAACTAGACTCATATACCTTTCCGAAATCATCAAGATCATAGGAAACCAAGATCAAATGAGAGAGATATGATGTTTTGAAATTGATAGTCTGTTCAGGATGCTACAAAAAACAGTGGTCAAGAACATCCTCGATTCATATGATGATAACAGACGAAATACAACCTGATGATTTCCAGTATATGTTCATTTGAATATCTAACTGATGATTTAGAAAAAGCGAAAAGATTTTCAAAATTCCAAGTTTTTAATCTTAACCCAATTCACCCCCTCTTGGGTTCAGCAAGTTCTTCAAGAAGTTCTTATAAAATGCTATAAAGTGTCACATAAACCGAAATAGGGTTTGGTGATTTGTAACGGTTGATGTAGCAGTTTTTGGTGAACCGCTACAAATTACGAGGCTATATAAATGCCACCACCCCTCATTTTATTAGTTTTGGTAAAATCATTCTCCTTGCCTACTCTGATAAGTTTTCATTAGATCTAAGGCTCTCTTTAAATTTCTAAAGAGCTAGGCAATCAAGGTTACTGAAATTACTTGTCTTATTTCATTTTTGGGCTAAGTTGAGTTGTTTTTATTATTTCTATTTCTATTGATATTTAAATTTTTTTTTTTTTGGTAATATTTACGAGCAGCTGAGGTTGTTTGACATGTGTATAATCTGCTTTTTATTGATCCTTTTTCGTCCATGCGTTTAGTTATGTTTTAAGGAAAAAAAAAATGTAATTTTATTATTTTATTTGGTCATGTGCATTTTTTTATATCATAAACAGTTATAGTGTCTTTCAGAAGAAATAGGGGAATGGGAAGGCTGTACTTGAACCTCTACACATGTGAGGAATGGGGAGGAGATCTTCTCCTTATCTCTTTCTCATTTTCTCTTATTGGCTAAATCTGGACCGTTTATTGAGAAATGAGAAAGCTATACTTGAACCTCTACACCAGCGACCTCTTGAGCGGAGGATAGTAGTCGTGGCAAAGAGCACCCCGCGCCACCATAACTGTCTTCGCAGTTTTTAACTTTTGCCCCTCTTGACTAAATATGAATTTGGAAATTGGTTTCATAGTTTGCACTACTTTATTGCTGCCAAATTTTGATTTCTTCTGAGATGACACTCATTTCACCTCAATATTACTTTATTCAGCCCGTAGACTCATGGATTTTATTAGCAAACTTTAGCCGTTATTAGGAGTCTATTTGGATTTTCAGAAATAAATGAATACAAGCTATCTGTGTATATTTTTCTTATTTCAATAAAAGGGTGGCTTAACCCACCAATTGGAGTCTGGAGAGGGATAGATGTATCTAGCTTTACCTCTATGTTGAAGAAGCTATTTCTATAAAATTTGAATTGATGACCTTCAAGTCACATGGGAGCAACTTTACTGTTACTTCGAGGCTCACCCTCTATTTTTAATTTCTTACTTCAATATCTAATATAGTTTTGATTTTCATTCGGAAAAATATATGTTGTGCATTTAGAATCTCAATACATATATCATAATAATGTAAGGACAGTGAAATATTTGGCTGCAAGTATTTTGGATAACATACATAGAGCTGAATGCAATTCCAATTTGCAGCAATTAACTTGACAACACTGGAGAATTTTAAAAACTTTAAAGTGGCTTTTTAAAAAGAATGATTTAATTATAAGAACTATTAAAACTATGTGAATAACATAATGAAACCGAGAAATGACCTAATGATAGTGAGGTCTTTATGGAATTTTTTTTAATTAAGTTTATTTATGAAATGATTTTGTTACCCTTGGGGGGGGGGGGGGGGAACCTCACTCCATTGCCAGCATCGGGATTCCGGAGGGAGTTTTTCTTCTTGTTCGAAGCTTTGACTGCCGATCGTCAGAGAATTATTTAGGAAAAGGGTGCCTTGAAGATGAATAAACTCATCACTTCATTCAGTACAAATTGCTTGTTGTTTACTCTTGAATTTTGGTTACACTTGTGCAATCGTCATTGTAAGGACGTTGTTGGATTTGTTTTCTCAATATTGTCTTATTTGAGGAATTTTTAATACTTTTCGAAAGGGGGCCAAAAAAAAAAAAATCTACGCGTGCCTCTCCTCGAGCCCTTCCCTTAAATATTTAATTCTTCTGTCTGCTCTGATGTTGTTAAGTATGAAAAAGTAAAATTCGACGAGGAGCATTATATTTTAATGTCATTACCATGTGCTCTTCACATCTTAATTTATTTTATCATATCATTTATATTTTTATATATTCAAGTGCTGGAGATAGAAAAGGAAGATGAAAATAATAATGAAAGATTCTACAAGATTTGAAGATAACTAAGGATTTTTATGATTGACAAGACGATTAAGGAATATTTTGTTTTACTATTTATTGGTTGTCATCTTTTATCATTTATTTATTTGTATTTCATTTTGAATTTTAGCTTGTTCTGTTATCAGTTCTCATTTATTGTTCTATTATCAATTCTCATTTATTGTAATTGAATTCTAGACTATTTCATCTTTAAATCTTGGAGTTATGTTGAGGCCTATAAATAGCACCTCAATTCATTTGCTTTTGTACATCTAAAGTTTGAATAAATAGATTATTGAGTTTCCTCCCCCTCCTATATTATTGAGACACCAAAATCACCTGTGGCTGTGAATCTTCTCAGGTGATTGGATTTAGTGTTCAGGTTTAAGGTAAGTAATTGTTTTGATATGCTAATGTTTCAATTAAAAAGATTTAAACATGACATTTTATTTAAAATTTGTGATCAATTGTGAAGATGAGTATGGGAACTTGACTAACAAGAGGTTGGACATGACCGCTACAAATCATATGTACCTGGAGCTACGTGTATCAATTCAGTTGAAAGAGCTCACGGACCAGTGGATTGAGAGTGGAGGTCATCTATTCATCCACTTTTTTTTTTTACTTGGGGGGAATTGGGTTCGGTTCCCTATGCAATTCTAGGATTGGAAGTACATGCTGACAAAGCCAAAGGACGACGTGTGGGATGAGGTTCTGAAGGTAATTAATTTTATATATTAAATCAAATATAATTAATTATAATTTATTTAATTTATCAAATATATTTAATCATAATTTATTTAATTTTTATTCAATTAATTAATTAAAATTTATTTTGTACGCGCGTTGATAAAGATTGGGGATGAGTAGAAGAACAACAAAAAATGTCTCTACAACTATATGGATAAGGATGGGACTATGCCCCTGCAACTGTTAATGGAGAACGTCTTGGACGGGACACACCTAATGACAAGGCAAGATTTGTCCGATACAAGAGGAGCGGAGAAGCACAAGTAATCGTTCTAATGATTATTATTATTTAGAAGAAAATATTAAAAATTAGAAAAAAAAATTAATGAAATAATAATGTTTTGTATTTATTTATTTATTTATTTATTTATTTTGAGGATCTTTGTGAGAGAAACACTAGAAGCCGATAGTCGCAGAACATCCAAGACATGGCAAGATCTAAGACATTTTATGTACATCACCTACAGCAAATTGGTATGTTTACAATTAAATTAATTTTAGTTTCATACTTTATTGTTTTAATTTTTCACGAGAAGAAGACGGAGTAGGAGAACCATCATATAGACTACGTGGAGTTATTCATTACCACCCATAGATATTAGGAGAATACTATAACCTCTCAACAGGCTGAGGAAGCCATTAAGTGATAGAAATAATTTTTTTTAATGTTTTATTACTTTTAATTTTATGAATTGGCTAATAAGTGTTTAATAACATTTATTTTACAGGAGCGGATTGAACAGACATAGGCAGAGTTGAGAGAGTCCCAAATGGAGTCCTAGGGGTTAGCTATGGATGCCACTGTGACTCTAAAAGCTGATGTATGTGGGTCAAGTTGAGCACTCGGGATGTTGTAGGGGTCTGGGGATAGCCGCCAAGGCCAAGATGGTGTACAACAAGAGTGGCACATCTAAGGCTAGGACCTCTCAAGCGGGACCTCTGGCGCTAAGAGGCCAAGCAAGACATCTATTGAGGAGCTTCATATGAAGGTTTCCATGGCAGAGGCTAAGTTTAAGGCCAGGGTTACCAAGAGGATGCAGATGCAGATCAATTTCCTTTATCACCAGCAGTCGTAGTGGTGAGAAATTATGAAGTCATTGTTGTCCATGAAACGAGAGAGGGAGATACTTAATGTTCTGATTCCATCGTTCTCACCATTCCTTAAATTCGTTGCACAACCGCCTCCTAACCTGCTAAGATGACAGCAACTAGCAGATGCCGCCAAGGATGATGGTGTTGTCAATTCTGCCGCCTATGATGGAGCACCTGATGATTAGGACGCTTCATAGATCTTTTTAAATTTTTTTTTTTAAGTATTGGATTTGTCTACTTTTATGTTTATATTTGACCGCTTCATGGACATTTTTCACTTTGTTTATTTGGACTTTTAATAAGTAATGATTGAATTTATGTTACATGTTTTATATACATTTGCCTTGTCATTCTATAATTTGAATTACAAATTTATGAATTTTATATTTGTCTACTTTTATGTTTATATTTGACTGCTTCAGGAAATTCATGTTCCCATTATTGAAGTTCTAATTGTATGGTGTGATAATTCTGGTGCCATTGCCTTAGCTTCTAATCCTGTTCTTCACTCCAAGACAAAGCATGTAGAAATTGACATTCATTTTCTTAGAGAGGAGGTGGCTGCAGGTCAACTTCAAATCGGTTATGTTCCATCAAGTGAACAAGTTGCTGATATCTTAACAAAACCGTTAGGCAAAACTATGTTTCTTCCTTTTCGTGATAGGTTGAATGTTGTTGGTTTAGATTATTCAAATAAAAAACAAGTTCCATAAAGAATATTAGAGTATTGATATTGTGTTGTCGTTAACTTAGCTGAGTCATTAGCTTAGCTGGCATAAGTGGTTCAGGTTCAGGCCACGTGCAAGTTGTTAGTGCAAGTTGTTAATAGTTTGTTAGAAATGTGTTATAGGTGCAACGGTTACTTGTTACACTAGTTACACGTGTATTCATTCATAGATTACACCTTACACACACTTTGGACATCTGTATATATACGTCTTACTGCCTTCATTCAATAAGTAAGATAAACAGATCCATTTCTACTGAGAATTCTTCTTCGTCTTCTCTGTACTCCATTGCCAATTCTCTCTTCTTGCATGGTTGTGCAGCAGAGATATTGCAGTTTGCCTAGAACACTTTGATATAATTTTGGATCATGAAGGTATTGTCCTTCTGAAGAATGAAGCTGAAGATTAGTAGCCATGGGAGTGGACTGAGGCTTGGCATGCATGACATTAACATCTTGAAGTAAGGAGAGAATATATTTTCTTTGGGACAGAAGTAACCCAGACTTGGTATTTTGAAACTCAATCCCAAGAAAATAAGAAAGAGAGCCTAAATCCTTTTGGAGAACAAATTGCTCATAGCAGTAATAAGCTTCTGTATGTCATCATCACTGGACCCTGTGATGACTATATCATCAATAATGCTCTGCTGGTTTTTCTTGATGAACAGACAGGAATCTGATTTGGAAGCAACAAATCCTAAAGAAGAAAGTGCATCATGTAATTTTTGGAACCATGCTCGAGGCGCCTATTTGAGGCCATAAATGGACTTGCGCAGTCTGCACACCAGAGGTGTTCCATCTGAGGAGTGTCCAAGTGGAAAATCTAGTGGAGCATCCTCATTGAATCATATTTTTATATGAGTTTTAATGATTAAATTGGGATTCTTAATACATTTTGTCATAATTATTGAGCTTAAAATGTCTTTCTTGTGATAAACTGAGATTAAGAGTAAATACATGAAATTAGGATTAAAAAAAGTCAAAATTGTCAAAGAAATTATAATTACTCTTAATCATTGATTTTTCAGAGAATATTTGATGTTAGATTAATCATTTTTATTTAGATTCCTGAAAAGATTAAATCAAATTAAAAAAAAGGGGGTTTGATTTCAAATTGTGAAAGTTTTTGAGTTTTCATTTCAGTCCCTCTGGAAGTTTTAAACTTTTTGCACTTTGGTCCCTTGGTCAAAACGCAAGTTTTGACCAAGGGGTTATTAGGTTCAGCTTGAATGATTAAATGGGGGGGGGGGCGCGAGGAATGGAGGAGGCTGGCGGCTGGAAGTTCTGGACGAAGAAAAGAAAAGAAAAAAAAAGGAAGGAACCGGAGAGCTTGGAGGACGAAAGAGAAAGGAGCAGAAGGGGATGTAAAGACAGAGAAGAGTAAGGAGGGAGACCAACTTCTTCTTCTTCATTCATCATCTTCTTCACCGGACACGCACAGAGAGAGCTGTGGCTTGAGTTTTCGAAAATCAAAAGAAAAAAAAAAAGAGAGGAAGAAAATGAGGGGCAGACTCGAGAGGAAGAGAGTAGGAAGAGAGTTGAAGCACCGAAAAAAAAAATCCCCATCTTCTTCTTCTTCGTTGCTGGAGCAGGCTGGAGTTTTGTTTTCTGCATTTTCCGGCGGTTTTCCAGTTTCCGGCGAACTTTGAAGTTTCCGGCGAAGCTTTCCAGATTGCGGCGAAGGTTCCATCCTGATTTCCGACGAGTTTTCCGGTCTTCCTGGCTCCGTGTTCTTCTTTTCCTCTTTTTCCGGCGAGTTCTCTACTTCCGGCGAGATTTGCATTTTTCCGGTGACGTTTTCCCAGATTCCGGCGAACCTTGAATTTTCCAGCGACATTCTCCAAATTCCGGTGACTTCTTCCAGCAAGCTATGAGTGGCTAATCTTCTGGATCTTGGTGATGAAGAATTGTTCTTGAGCTCATTGGACTACATTAGGGGAGTTTTATCTATCTTACTATTAGTCTAGGATTATATATTTGAATTGCTAAATTTTGATATATGATTCTGGAACTGAGATTAATGGTAATTATCTCTGTTAGTTTGATATTTGTAGTTGAGATTAGATTTTGTAGTGTGATTTTTATATGTGAATGAATTTCTTTGTGGTTTCAATGAAGCTATGTTGATTAGCGTGGTATTGTCTAATTAATGTAGTTGATTTGTACCCTTTTGAGGGACTGTTTAGTACTCAAATTTAGAAGTCTCATGAATTTCAATTACGCATTAAGTGGGCTCAAACAATTTCTCAAGGGGTAGTAGTTAGCTATGGTTATAGGAGCTACTATTAATTGAGAATATTGGACTCAAGTGGTATCTTGAGGTTTTCCTTAAAACTTAATGAATTTTAACTTCCATAATTTTTTTAAGAGCAAGGATAGTCATTTCTTCATTACCAAGAGCATTCTCCATTAAATTTTCTATCCAAAGTATTTTTCGTTATTTCCAAAAAGACTAAAAAATATAGGAATAGTTTCTTTATTTTTCTTATGCATTTTAATTAGAGAAAAACTTATTTAGGAACCCCAAATTTCTAACCATGTTTATATCACTTAGTTTATCTTAGGAAATACAAAATAAATTTGGCTCCTTGATTAAGAGAACGATCCCGAGTTAATTGCACTGTATTGCACTTAATTCGTGGTAAATAGTGATTCGACCCCGAGGCGACTAAGGGTGAGTCGAATCACATCCATATAAACTTCTTCAATGAGGTCTCCATTGAGGAAGGCATTATTGAAATCCAGCTGTCTTAATTTCCAGCGAGAAGTAACAGCAATAGACAGCAAGATTCAAATGGTTGCAACCTTAACAACTAGACTAAACGTATCAATATAATCGACACCTGCTGCTTGGGAGAAACCTTTGGCTACAAGTCTGGTCTTTCGTTTTGCAAGAGAACCATCAGCATTGGTTTTGGCTTTCCAAATCCATTTGCAGCTAATGGATTGTCGGTGACAGGGCAGAGAAACCACTTCCCATGTGTTGCACTTTTGGAGAGCATTGTACTCATCCAGTGTAGCTTGCTTCCAGCCAGGATCAGCAAGAGCTGCTGCAATGGTTGTTGGTGGAGTGATATCAGGAGTGATAGTAAAGGCCTTTGGTTTGTGAATTCCAGATTTGCTACAAGTAATCATGGAGTGTGTATTCTGTGTAAAAGGGGAGAAGGTTTTAGGTGAAAAGGTGTATGTGGGATTGGATCTGATGGTATGGGGGGTGTGGAGGCTGATGTAGATGAATGAAGTGGGAATTACTTTGTAACAGGTGAGAGATTGAATGATGTTGACTTGGAACAAGAAGGTATAGATGGTTGCGAAGTAAGGGATGAAAAGTTTGAGGGTGAGGGAGTATTAGCTGCTGCTTTGACAGAAAATTGAGTGCCAGTGGAATGAAATTTTAACTCATCAAATGTAACATGCCGTGAGATATAAACTTTGCGTGTAACCATATCTTTACACTTATACCCCTGATGTTGAGCGTTGTATCCTAGGAAGATACACTCAGTGGATCTGAAGGCTAGTTCGTGAGTATTGTAGGGTCTTGTATAGGGATAACACACACACCCGAAGACCTTGAGAATTGAGTAATTGGGTTTTACATCATGCAACATCTCATATGGTGTTTTATCCTTAGGTAGCGCTTTTGATGGTAGGCGATGAAGAAGAAATACAACAAAACTGAATACATCTTGCCAATAGAACATGGAGAGTGACGCATGTGCCAGTAGTGTTAGTCCAGTTTCAACAACCGTTTGATGTCTCCGTTCAACTAGGCTATTTTGTTCTAACGTGTGTGGATAGGTAAAGCAATGCTGAATGCCACAGTCAGCAAGGTATGACCAAAATACCAAAAATTCACCTCCTCAATCTGTTTGTATCAGCTAGATTTTGTGCTGATATTTGTTTTCAGCATATACTTTAAATTCTTTAAACTTTGAGAGTGCATCTGATTTCTTTTGTAGAAAGTAAATCCACATAAATGTATTATAGGCATCGACAATAGCTAAGTAATAGACAGAACCACAGGACTGAATTGGTGTTGGACCCCAGAAATCCATAACTAGCAGTTGAAAAGGTTTGTGATTAAAGACGGGTGACCAAGCCTTTGGTGCCAAAGTAATAGTGAATCAGCAAAAACAGTACAAGCATAAGGTGTCTTGTAGTGTTGAGGCTTTATTGGAGACTTCTGTTTGACAGATGAATCAGAACCAGCAGAACCAGCAGAGGCAACGCAAGCAGAGAGGATTTCTTGTGATGTTGAGATTTTATTTGAGGCTTTTGATTGACTGTTGGACCAGAATTATGAAACTGTGTAGCAGCTGACGTATTTGTAGCAGTAGATTGAGACAGTACTGATGCCAGTAGCGGATACATGCCACGGCATTCAACTCCAGACATCAAGTGATGGCCAGTCTACAGATCCTTTACAATGCATTTGTGAGGAAAAAATTCAACAGATACATTATTCTCACGGGTGAATTTAGCAATGGACAATAAATTCTTTCTCATGTTTGGAACATAGAGTACGTTGCTTAGTGTAAACTGAGATGTAGAGTTAGACAGAAAGGTTTTACCAATGCTTTTGATTGGAGACAACTCACCGGTACCGACTTGAACTGTACCAGTGCCATTCAGAATTGATGTTGGATCAAGGCAGGATTCATCTTGAGTAATATGTTCAGTCGCACCTAAGTCAGGGTACTAAGTAGGATCAATTATAGTATTAGGAGTGACAAGGAATGCTTGAGCCAATGGAGTGGGAGGATTAGTAGATGGTGTATTGGATGTAGGACGAAGAGTTTGTGTCACTGGTGAGGGCATTTGAGGTGCATTGTTGGTTGCATCAGCAGCATTAACATTTGAAACATCAGCAGCATTAACATTTGAAACCATAGCAGCAGCATTAACATTTGAAACCATAGCAGCAACATTAACATTTGGAATCATAAAGGACGCATTAGATGTAGATGACTCTGAATGTAATACCCGGATAATTATTATCTGGAACATTATGTTATAATGATAATGATGTTCATTGGTGATGATTATGATCTCAAAAGGTTGTATAATTAATCTATTTTCAAAAGAAGACACTAAGAAAAATTAGAGGAAATTTATTGTCAAAAATGTGAAAAAATGCATCTTAGGGCCATAAAACATTCTAAAGAAAATTATGAAGTATTCTAGAGGGTATGGAATAATTATTAAAAATTAGAGAGAATAGTGTCCTTAGTTTAGACAATTTAATAAATTATTTCCTTTGAAAATAAAAAGAAGAAAAATTAAAAAGTATTCTGGAACCAAAATTGAAACTATGATTTTTGATATTTTGCATGGAGCTTAAATTATTAATGTCAATAAAATTGTTGAGAGAAAATGATTAATTTTAACTAAGAAAAATATCAATAATTAGTAAGGGATTAATTTGGTAATTTTTGGGAATTTTATAAGGTTACAAAAATCTAGGAAATATGGAAAAAATAAGATAAATAGAATATTATGATAAATGAAAAAATAATAATAATATGTGTGTGTGTGTGTGTGTGTGTGTGTGTGTGTGTGGTGGCCGAAATTTTTGAGCAAGGGAAGGGATAAGGATGAGGCAAAAATAATAATATCATAAGTTAAGATATTTGGTAGTTAAATAATATTATATTAGTGAAAAGTGAACAGGATAAATGACCACGAATAGAAATAAAATCCTACCTAGAAAACCTTGAACTAAGTTTTTAGGATCAAAGTATATTAAAGATAAGTGAATTTTTATCTCGAAATAGGCTATCTCCGAAGTCATTTCTGTAACCGACGGAGTGATGTGGAGATCAGGATAAGAGGATATTTTGCAGAATTAAAGCAGATAGTCAAAATGAGAACCGATAGAAAATAATTCATAAACTAGAATCCAGGGATGAGTTGGGAAAAACCAGAGTATATTATTGATCAGTGGATTTTTATCCAGAAGTTGACGTCGGCAGACGAAATTTCCGTAACCAACAGCGTTTGTCTGAAAATGTTCGGCAGGCAACGGAATGTCCTTAATAGGATTAAAAATTTAGATAACCTAAGTATCTTGAAAGAGGAAGAAAAGACCTTCAGGGCCTTGCTTTTGGAATTTTGAGATTTTCCACGATTACGTGATTAGGACACCGAATCGGGAGCTTTATCGGATAAAAGCCCATAAAGCAAGATGACATAAGCATGATGATGTCATCATTTTATCTTCTTGAGGGAGGGGGAGGTCAGCCAAATAGGTGGATGGCCAAGATCAACCCATTTCAAAAAATGCGATCCAACGATCAGAATCTGTCCAGACGAAGTTCAAAGAAATTACAAAAACGCCATCCGTTTTTTCTATAAATAGCCCCTTCATTTCTCTTCATTCTTCACCAATTCACACACGATCCTAGAGAGAAGTTAGAGAGAGAAGCTCTGGAGGAGGAGTAAGAAGTTCATAGCAAAGCTTTGGGTAAGTTCTTCGGTCCTTAGTTTTTAGTTTCAGTAGTTCTTTTGGTAGTTATAGTAGAATTGCTAGGGTAGTGTCTAATTTTTCAAGTTAGCTTAGATATCATGTTTAGGAGTAAATATGATATTTATCTCAGAAATAGGTTAGAGGAAAAGTTATAGCAAAATTTTGAGAATTTAGAGTCAAAATAGCGAAACTCTGGCAAAATTCCACCAAGTAATCAAACTAGAGGCAAAATGGTAATTTGTACCTAAAATGCCTGTTATGATCTTGGATATTCATATCTATGGTATTATCCTTATAGGATACCCAAAATCACGAACCGTTGTTTTCGCTGTTTCCGCTGTCATACCGCTGTCAAACGTACTATAATTCGACAAAAGTGGTAGATATCATCAACGGAGGTACGGACGCGTATTGTAACCTTAACACTTATGCTGCTCATATACGTATATGTGATAGACATGTTTATATACTGAGGCTCTGTCTAGGGTTATCAGTTATACATACAACTTTATACGGGTTATAGTCTTGATAACATCGTTGGGTTTTCCTAGCGCTGAGGACACTATGGGTCGTCGTGGCACTGGTTAGTGCAGACATGTTGTGGGACTTTACATACTGCTTTGTGCTTATGTTCTGTCAATGTTGTGATCATACATCTGCTATGTGCTTATGTAGTGATTTATTGCTGTTATGTGTTATGATTAGTTGTTATCCATATATTGTTTTATTTGAGCATAAGGTTAACCATTACCTGAGATCCAAATGGAAATTGGATTTCAGCTGTAGCTTCAGGTTCAGGCGAACCAAGGAGTGGAGATAGGGGCAGGCAGACGATGTAGGATGCAAGACGAAGTTTTTATGTCTCTAGTTTATGTATTTGTCTTCTTTTGGGTATTGGATGACTGTATTAGAACAATTACACTGTGGTTATATATCTTTAAGGTTCAGTTACTCACTTGCTAGAATGCTCGACTCTGATCACTGGTTTTTTTTTAAAAAAAATTTCCGCTGTTTTTCAAATGGGATGTTACACTGAAGGTACTAGATAGTAATCGAATGGATAGTAAAATTCAAGTACTCCATATATAGACGCATAGTGAACCTGGGCTTTAGAAGGAGTTCCAAGAGATGTTGGATATTCATATCGATAGTAGCATCAATCAGCAAGGTGTCCAGATTTGTGACATATCTGACACAGTAAGTGCCAATCTTGGAATCTACGTACCATGGCCATGATTGTTCCCACGGCCTCCACCACGATGAAAAAATGGAGGTCTAGTTGGCTTGTTGATATGACCAACTCCAGGACCTTGAGTTTGGCAGATAATGGTGAAAGAGTCTTCATCACTTGGATCATCGGAATATATGTTTGACGGATTAACAGAAGGACTAGTATTGTTGTTGACACTGGACTGATTGTTGAAAGCAGTAGATGAAGGATGAGTTACAATATTAATCAGATAAGTATGACTGTTGTTAATGAATACCTTATGCCTAGATTCAAAGTCCATCAGCATATTTGAAACTGCATAAAGTCCAAACCGAGGTGTTGATGCGTTAATGACAGCAATCACTAGTTCATATTTAGCTGTAAGACCATTGAGGATATGTGAAACATGTGTAGATTCATCAACTTGTTCACCAAGAATCGCTAGATGATCACATAATGGATTTGATGTTTGCCAAGTAATCACGCATGGAAAGGTCACCTTTCCTTTGATTCCCTAATTGGTTGCGGAAGGAAAGAATCTTCGAATCAGACTTATTGGAGTAGAGTTGATTTAATTTTGTCCAGATTTGAGCTGCACTGGTGAGTCCTACAAGGTCAGGGAGAATATTGGCTACAAACAGAGGCTAGTAGCCACGAGGCAAGAGCAGAGTCCACTGACTCAAATTCTTCAAACTCTGGATTTGCAACTTCGACATCATCAATATTTCTTATCTTCGCTTGTGGAGGAACTGAAGTGCCGTCAAGGAATGAATACACTCGATGTTGCTTCACCATAAAGTACGCTTGCTGCTTCCACAGCAAGAAGTTATTATCGTCGAGCTTTATTGCAATTTTTTGTTTGAAAAGTGCGACTCTCAGGATTCGCTTGAGGATTCACAACGATTGAATCTACAGATCCAGACATGGCGAACATTTTGCTTAGTAATCAATCCTTGAATGGAGATTACCAGGCAGTTGTCGTCGAAACTCAGTTCAGTAAGATCGAAGTATGACAGAAGTCGTCACACCTCTGATACCATGCAAGAAGAGAGAATTGGGAATAGAGTACAGAGAAGACAAAGAAGAATTCTCAATAGAAATGGATCTGTTTATCCTAGTTATTGAATGAAGGCAATAAGACGTATATATACAGATGTCCCAAGTATGTGTAAGGTGTAATCTATGAATGAATACATGTGTAACCAGTGTAACAAGTTACCATTGCACCTATAACAGATTTCTAACAAACTATTAACAACTTGCACTAACAACTTGCACGTGGCCTGAACCTGAATCACTTCTGCCAGCTAAGCTAATGACTCAGCTAAGTTAACAACAGCACAATATCAATACTCTAATAACCCCAACCCAACATTTCAATTTCTTTTAACTATTAAGTTTGATTTTGACAAAACTGACCTCTCAATTGTAGCTTCTTCGACCTGGGTTCAACTTCTCCTTCCATTCCAATAGTAGCAACAATTCCAAGCTTTTTCACTGAAAGCGACTTCCAACTCGTGCCTTTGTCGTATTTTTATGAAGAGCTAAAGTTTTGAGTTGGATTTCAAAAAATTAAAACAAGTGAGGTTAAAAATTTTTAATTAACTTTTCTTACTATTTTACTTTACAGCTTATTTTTGTTGAAATTTTTATAACCCCATTTTTTCTTTTTTTTCTTTTTTTAAATCAACACACAAGAATTTTTCCTTCCCCATGGCAGGCCTCCAAATCTCTTGTACCAAACAGCCCCTCATGGTCAATATTAGGAGGGTTTATGGCCTTAATATACTTCTCTCTAATACTTTTAGCTAATTCCCTTTACAATGTCCCAACTTCTCAATGTTTTCATTTTTCTTTTGATTATTGTTTTATAGATAAAATGGGAACATTTTGATATTTTAACGTGATATTACGTAATTTTGATTATTTTTATAAGTTTTCAAAGAAAATAAAAAAAAAATACATAATTTTAGAGTAGTTTTTAAAAAATTGTTAAATATTTAAAACTGCACCATTTTGTCGTCTTTAAGATATCAACATCTATATCACTGATTTTATGGAGAATTTAACAATAAAAAAAGGGATTTGATTTTCTCATGTTGCATGAGAAGAAGAAAATTCCTGTGAGACCCACAAATTTATATATATATTAGGTCCCACCATTTTATGTGTGTGACATGAGAAAACAGAAGTGTTTTTTCCATAAAAAAAATAGAAGGGAAAAAAAACCGGTTGAGTCATTTCAAACTCGTACTAGCTACGAGTCCATAATTTATTGTCAAGAAGAAAAAGCTGAGTGACGGGGACCATATAAAGAAAGATGGATAACACCGGTGCTGGCCGGTTTCTTCTTGTCTCGGTTATTTTATTTGCTACTCCGTATTTATTATACGTAGTCATTATTATTGGAATTGATTTAATACTTAATATTGACGGGGAACCACCCTCGTAAGTTCTCAAGTCAGTCATGGCTTTCAGCCCCACAGCATCTTCCTCAGCGTTGTTTCGCAAAAGCAACCTCAAAGTAATTTTATCACACTCAAACGGAATCAAGCCATCTCCCCCTACAAGAAAAGAACAACAAATAAAGCGATTCCATAAGGTAATTATATATAAAGCCTCCTTCTTAACTATCTGTCTTCTTTCTCTATATATATCCTTCGTTTACAGATGCTTCTCCTTCTTCTTCTACTGTGACTGGTGCGTCTATATAATTCCTCTGTTAATGTTTTCATTTCATTTCATTCTATAATATTAATATTCCTTCTTCCTTGTTTACCTTTATTTTGTTTTATTTCATTAAAGATGGCGCCAGCAACTCTTCTTCTTATATGCTTCAAATCATTTAAATCTCATTTTCTATGCACATAATTAATCCCAAGATCCTTTATTATTCTATTATCTTTTTCCTCAGGAAACTTACCGCTTGATTCTAGAGGCTGGTTCACAGCTGCAAGTGCCATAAAAGGAAAATTTCCTCTTTCAATCAATTACCAGGTAAGTTCGTTGATATTTTTGCCAGATTATGCAGAATTTAATTTATTTATAGAACTACATGCTTTATCACAAATATAAAAATGATTTTGTTATTGCTTAATAGTTTATAGTTAAGTTTTTATTTTAAAACAATCACTTTATTCTATATTCTATATATATATATATATATATATATATATATATATTGATCGAACACATTTGATAACGAATATTTGAAGATGAAAATTTTGGAGGAGAGCTATTTCCTCCATAAAGATAGAAAAATGCTCAACCTAAAAAACAAAGCTATTGGTTTGGTGAATTCATCAGTGGGACTACATAGAGCTGCCTGCTTCCTAGAAATTGCTTAATTTCAACGTCGACACTCAATTATTTGTCATCATCAATAAGTTAATAATTCATCCAACATCCGTATTGTACTGTTTGTGAACAATGATTGCAATTGCATCCCCTTTACTTTAACTTATTCAAATTTTTTGAAAAGGGTTAATGGCTAAAATAATTTTCAATTTTTTTTAGGGAAAATTGATTACAGGGCCCAAGGAAGCAAAATAATTACAAAAAAGACCCAAGAAACATTCACATGTTAGGGCCTTTTCTGGCATTTTTTCAAAAAAAAGTGTATGGACATAGTTGCTAATTGCTACAGATGTAGTTGTTAATTGCTACAGATGTAGTTGTTAAAATGTAGTTGTTAATTAGACTGATTTAGTTGTTAATGGGGACTGATATAGTTGTTAACCGCTACTGATGTAGTTGCTAACGTTTTTAAAAAAAATGTCAGATAGAGCCTTTTCTGGCATGTGAATGTTTCTTGGGTCTTTTTTGTAATTATTTTGCTTCCTTAAGCACTGTAATCAATTTTCCCTTTTTTTAATTAAAGTACATCAGTGATTATAATTTTTTTTTTAAAGTAAAACTAACCATAAACTTTTGAAATTAGGATAAAATTGTTAAACCTAACTAACTTCCATTTATTACATTTGGGAAAATAAATTCTTTGACCCTTAAATTTTTGACTAATTAATAAGTTAGTCCACTTGGTATAACGCAATCCTTCTTTTAACTCGTTTGCACTTAGTTTCTAATGTGTTTGAGTCATTCTATATGACAAAAATTATTAAAAATAAATTACATAGATTTTACAAAAAAAATTTTAAAAAAATAACCAGCATCATGTCCCCACCAACTCGAATTCTCCTCCACCTCTGTTTTCTAAAACTCTCTTTTGACAAATCCTTTAAAAGCTCATTTCAAGTTTAAGGTGAGATTGGTTTTCTTGTACTAAAGGGCCTCCCAAATTATAAGTATCATGTAAAGGATTTGTAGTTCCATTTGTGAAGTAGGTGTGCGTCCATTTTTTCCAATCTCACCCTCTTCTAAGCGCTATTCACCATTTATCATTTAAAAGTTAAGAAATATGTTTTTCCACAATTGCTTTTTCTTGCATACTTGGAGGTTTTATCGGAGTTAAAACCATCATAAGTAGCTGTAATTTTTCTCCAATATGAGTTGTTCTCTATCCTATAGTGCTTCGAAAGGATTTGTCAAAGACACTGCAGATGCCCAGTAAGGTTTGTGAAAAACATAGGCAGAGGGTTATGCCAGTTGGTGGGGACAAGGACATTGTTTTTTAATTTTTAATTTATGTAAAACCAACCTAAGCAAATTTTAACACTAAAATTAACTTTTTTTCTGCCACATAAAATGATTTAGAAACATTAGGGATTGAATTATGCTAGCTACAAACTTGAATTAACTATTAAACTCGTGCTGCTTTTTTTAAATTTTATATTTAATCATGTTAATGTCTTCATTATGAACTCCAAAGAAATTTTTTTGTTGATTATGATAAGTTTTAAATGTTAATAGATTTAATTTATGAGTTAGTCATTCGAGTTCACAGTCCAAATTTATGTTCTTGTTATGAATATGCTTAAATTTATGAGTTTGATGACTGTTTTAGTTATTATGATTTCAATCTATTTTATTCTCTAGCTATCACTATATTTTATTTTTACCTATCTTTTTCAACAAACCAATCGATGCATCCTCGGTTTTAACTAGAGTAAAAGAAAGATTTTTTTCTTTACATTTTTATTATATATCAATATCATATATTTATAAAAACTTATAAGCTATAAACAATATAACTCATCATGCCTGATCGGTTCAACTGACACAAAGTACCTCCTAATTAAAATCATGGCTCAAAGTAAGAGGATACGAGTTCAGCCCTATGTAAGTATGATTGGTTCATGAGTTCCTTCTTATGGGTATTATGAATAGTACAATATGTCTTTCTGTATGAATATACTCGATCCATATGATCCCGTTATTGTTAATTGAAAAATAAACCAGAAAATGCAGAAATCAATACAAATGTATTGTTAGTTAACTGCGGATTTAGTGTTAATGTGTATGCTTTTGCAGATAAATGGATGCAGCACATAGACATCTAATGGATCCTCCTCAAGGACCTAATGGCATCCAATTATGGAGGGTTGATTCAGCTAATTTTAGGAGACCTTCCCTTCATCTTCTGCAGGATACAAGTGAGTACTCTCTCCAATGATATCTAAAATCTCTTACAAATAACTGATCTGTCACTTATTTAGTGGTTCCTTATAACTTTACATAAATTTTGATTCAATTTTGGTGAGGAAGATGATGGAACAATTTTACCGAATAAAGTAATATATGGATGTAATTCCATATATAGTTAGGTGGGTGGTCAATAATGATGAATGGGATTCTATACCTTCAAATTACAAGACTAATCAAGCAATTTCATTTCTTTTTTTTCCCCATTCTTTGTTTCTTCCCCCGAATTCTGAACAATCATTATTGTTCGAATATCAAATATAGATTTAATATTTATTAAGAATATTGTCTCACAACTCATGATTAAGTAGGGCTGAGCATGGAACCCATAACCCATGAGTCCGCCCATAACCCAATGTAATTGGGTTATTTTAAACCCGCCCAAAAAGATTCATAATGGGGCGGGTTAGAACCCGCCCATTTAAGATTTAAATGGGCGGGCTACGGGCATACCTATGGGTTGCCTATACCCGCCCATTAGTGTATTTTTTTTTTAATTATTAACTATATATCTCATTTAGTATTCTTCCAAAAAATAAAGGCATTTCTTACTTCCCTCCCTATTCGAGATTTTGAGTATTCGGTCACCTCTAATCCCTAACCATAATGGCCATCAACTCAATCTCATTCTCACTCTCTCTGTGGCTCTATTTATTTGAACTTGTGAGTTGCTACTAGCTCTACGTGTAATGTAGAGTAGATTTTAGAAATAGATGAATATCTTTAAAATAAATTATTAGGCTTTTGAGATCCAAAATTTGATGTTTTGGTGTGGTGGAAAGTGAATAGTTCCATGTATCAAGTTCTAAATCTATTGGCATGTGATTTATTGGTTATACCAGTATCTGCAATATCTTAATGATTAAATTTTAGTACTGGGGTTGGATACTAGATTCTTTTAGGAGTTCCTTATCTTCAAAGATTGTTAAAGCACTATATCTGCTTAAAATTGACTATTTAAGACACCCCTTAAATTTAAGAACCTTGATATCAATAATTTTGATAAGAGTGCAAATGCTATTACTGGTATTTTCAATAAAATTCTGAATTTGTATTGTTTCATTTTTTATTTTATATCAGATTATTTATTATATGTTTTCTCTTCATTTATTTTGTAGAGGAAAATTTAGTGTCTAAAGCTATAGTCCCTTCCTTAAGTGAACTAAAGATGATAGTGCAGATTGAAGCATAAAGTTTCAATGGAATGATGCCATCTTATTAATCTATGAACTTGTAAAGTTGTAGTTGTAATGTTTTAATTTAAAAGTTGGAGTTTGAACATCAAAATTATGCTATGGTGGTGCTTGTATAAATTTATGTTGTTTTGTGTGAATTGGGATTATTAAACTATGAAGATTTAGATTTCAAAAATTAGAATGATGAATTTGGATGGATTCTTAAAGCTTATATATGTTTTTTTCTAAAGAAAATAAACATGTCAAATGTAAATGGGTTATATAAAACCCGGTTAGCCCGCCCATTTATGTACTAGCCCATTTATACTGGTTTAAATAGGTTGAAGTATGGGTATGGGCTAATCCATACTCATTTAAAATTATATGGGCGGGCTATAGGTTAGGCCTCGGGTTGGCCAACCTGCCCATTGCTCTGCCCTATGATTAAGTTCACGGAAAATCCATGTTTAAAAGTTTTATTTGTGAGAATGATCTAAGAGTACTCTGTGTGTGTAAAATTTGCAAAGTATCAGTATTGATTCTCTATCCTACTGGCCAATAAAATATTTAAATAAGCATTTTCATCGATTTTCCCAAGATCATAAAAACCTACATATATATAGAGCACCGAAACATGAGAATCCCAAAGTGATCCCTCAAAATAAGTTGAAGTTGTTACTTATTAATTATTCTTATCATTCTAATTCAGCAACAAATTTCACTAAAACTTATTTTTACTTCCTTATTTGCTGTTAGTTGATAAGTTAAAGTTGTTACTTATTTAATTGTTGTTGTCATTTAATCTATTCAAATTAAGGCCATTTAGATAACTTCGCTATAAAATTTAATTAATCCTAGACTAGTCCTCAAGAACTTTGTAGTGATCAGGCCATTTCAGATATTTGACTTGGGATTTATAAATTTACGGAGTATTTTTTGTGTCTTGCTCCGTGTAATTCACATTTGCTAAATGATCATAGTGAAATTATTTTTGAAACATATATTACTCTTCCACCTCATCACTCTCAAATTAAAGCTCAAAAAAAAAAAAAAAACATTTCAATTTTGTTTCAGGGGAGGCCAGATTCAACTACATAAAGTTTTGTGTGCCTCTTTACAAGTACGCATTAGAAGGCAATTGGGAGCAAGCTAAGCCTATGTTGTTAGATCATAACAGAATGCTTCTGAGGGCTGCTATAGCAAAAGGATACCCAACAGTACTTCACGTAGCAGCCGGCGCAGGCCATTTTCACTTTGTTAAGGAGCTTGTGAACTTGATAGAAGATAACAACATAGACTTGGATTTACAAGATAATAGGGGAAACACTGCCTTCTGCTTCGCCGCTGCAGCAGGAAACTTAGATATTGTTAAGTTAATGTGGGAAAAAAATTCATTCTTGCCAACAATTAGAGGTGGAAATGGTTTCACCCCTCTTCTTTTTGCTGCACAACAAGGAAGAGTTGACGTGTCATGGTTTCTATATTCCAAGACTGTTGAAACTTTTGATGAAGCAGAGTGGAATGAGTGTTTCCTCACTTGCATCGACACCGGTATTTATGGTAAGTTTATGTTGCTGATAAAGCACGAATACACTTATTATGAGTTAAGTACAGCATGAATAAACATTTAATGCATATTAAATAACTGGTTAATACCAGTTAGTGTGATAGAATTTTGATTTTGACCTTGACCCACAGTCTCAAATGTATGGTTTTAGTCTCAATAGCTTCAAAAAACTTTTCTATGAGTTTAAATTAGAGTCCATAGTTTTAATTAGTTTTCATTTTGGTCACATACTTAAGCTCAAACAGACCAAATCCCTATAAAACTATAAGAACTAAAACCCACGATTTGAAATTATTGAAATCAAAACCAAAATTTGATTACACAGTAAAGAGCTACATTGATATATTTACCCTTAAATAAACAAAACCTATTTTACAAAGTTTTTTAGCTTGATATGTGTGTGTGTGTAGAGAGAGAGAGAGAGAGAGAGAGAGAAAGAGAGAGAGATCTATATTTCTTTTTAAACAGCGTGACAGCATCAATTTTTAGCATCTACTCTTAATATCTTGACTACGTTTTCAAATTTCTTAGATTTAGCGTTGAAAATGTTGGGAGAGAAGCCAGAGCTAGCATTAGCAACAAATGATGAAGGTTTGACAGGTTTGCATATCTTGGCTCAGAAGACAGAGGATCATCATAACCTAAAACAACAAAAACATCAACTCATAAGTTCAGGTAATTTGCCATCACTATAATCACATGTTAGGAAGACCACAAAATTAGTCTTAACTTGCTACTCAATCCTTGATATAAGATCTCATTTGTAGTGCAATTTACACATAAATCATAGACGTCCTCAACATATTGCTTAACATTAGCTTTAACTTATTCAGTTCATCAAATTCTATATCTCAGGGATGAAGCACGGTGCTGCTCTTCAACTTGTTCGTTCACTCTGGCTAGGAATTCTGAATCTTGTTAACTCAGAGCAAGAAATAAGAAGAATCATAAATGAGCCATCAAGACTATTATTTGATGCTACAAAAGTTGGAAACTTTGACTTCTTAGCTGAGATTATGGGATCTTACCCAGATTTAGTATGGGACCTGGACAACCAAAAGCAGAGCATAATCCACATTGCCGTTTTACATCGTCATCCTAAAATCTTCAATCTCATCCGTGACATATGTGCAAATAAGGATATCTTATTGTCATATGTAGACAAAGATGATGAAAACAACATATTACATTTGGCGGCAAAGTTAGCACCAGCCGATCGACTTGAATTGGTCTCTGGAGCAGCTTTCCAAATGAAGCTCGAACTGTTATGGTTTGAGGTATTGATCCTTTTCACAACAGCCTGAAATTTAAACTGCCTTTATTCTTTTTACAAGATCCTACTTATAATTATATGAACGTTTGATGTGTTTTTGTCATTTTTGCCCCTAATTAATTATATTATCTCTCATTATCTTTTGCCCATACAACATTCTCTTTCATATTTTCTCTCATCTTATTTCTCTCTGTTACTTACTCCCTTATATGTATGGACCTATTTGAAAAAAAAAAAAATCATTTTTGACATAATTAATACTTCCTCCCTTCAGTCCTAAGACATATTTATTTAATTTAATTAAATTAAGAAAGTTAGTTGAATTAGTTAATATGATATGTATTTTCTAAAACAACTCAATTATCTAGCTTCCTTAATTTCCTCTTCTCCTTGATTATGATTGAAATACCATCAATAGGGGTAAATTAAGAAAATATAGACAAAAATAAAAAACTATGAATTACGAAAACATAGACAAAAATAAAAAACTATGTCTTATAGTTATGACAAAAATTAACTCTCCAAATATATCTTATATTAAGGACAAAATAGTACTTTTAACTAATTTTAACGCATTTCTTAAACAGCATAATTCAGCAATCAGACGCTTATATATAAGAAGTGTAAGAGGGAGTATAAATATATAAATGAAATCAATATGTGAACAACCTTTTGATATGGCAGGAGGTGAGGAAGATAATGTTACCATCATATGTGAATATGAAAAACAAAAAAGGTGAAACTCCGCGTGAGCTATTCACTAAAGAGCATGCTGCATTAAGAAAAGATGCCGAGTCATGGATGAAGAGAACTGCGAACTCTTGTATGGTTGTTTCAGCTCTTATCACTGCCGGAGTGTTTTCTGCTGCGTTTAGCATACCAGGCGGTACCAATGATAGTACAGGAAGTCCCAATTATCTTCAGAAAAGATCGTTTACGATATTTGCAGTATTAGATGCTATTGCAATGATCTCATCCTCCGCCTCCATACTTGTCTTCTTGTCTATCCTAATCTCACGTTATGCAGAGTATGACTTTTACAAGTCTCTTCCCTCGAAGGTGATATCTGGATTGGTAATTCTCTTCTTGTCTATAACAAGCATGATGATAGCATTCAGTAGTGCCTTCTTCGTAACATATGATCATGGTATAAAGTGGGTTCCTATCTTCATTTCTCTGATTTCATTTTTTCCAATAGTCATATTTCTGTTTCTGCAATATCAACTTTTTTATGATATAATTTACTCAACATATTATTTAAGGTCTTTATTTCAACCAAGTAAGCATATGCTGTACTGAAAAATAGAGGCCAATTAAATGTTGTTGTAACTGTATATTTTACTTCATTTGTTAATGTACATTTTGATATCTCATTTGGCAATGTATAAATATTTCACGGGTTGGTTTCTCTCACCATCCCTCATAATCTTTAAATTACATTCATCAAATCAATATAATATTACTTTAACTTTTTATTTTATTTTTATAATCAATGGCCCAGATGACGCCAATGAGAGAAAAAGAGAAAAAGATAAGAAGATAATCTTCTTCCGTATTTCACATAGTATCAATCACTATGGAAGCTAATGGCTTATAAATAATGGCAGAATTTGATACATATGCTTTACTTTAGACTGTCTTTTCATTCGATTTTTTAAATACTTACTTTTTCAATAACTATAATTTATTATGTTAGCATAGCACCCAATCCTAAGATATGGGGATAAACCAAATTAACGTTATTCGTTGTTAGGCTTTCCTCCCGAGTGTTGATAAGAAAGAAAAGAAAAAAAAAAATTATGATTAAGGATCAAATTTAAATTTTCAGGGATTCACCATGTATGGTAACATCCTAAATTGATTATTACACCGTTAAACTGTTGAACATCAAAATATTGAATTTGGATGAGTGACAAAAATACTAAGAAAAATATTATTACAGTTTTTTATTATTATTATTATTATTATTTTAATGGCAAATCACTTGCCATGCTTCTTTTCCAGGTAGATTGTTGTAATGGTGAGCCATTGAGACAGACAATCACATGACAAATAGGAATCCTATTTTACTTCTTGGATAGAACCATTCTTTATAATGCTTTGGAAACTTGGAGGTGAAACTACAGGTTGATGATGGTAACTGCTATATTACAGGAAAAGGCCAGAGTTGAGAAAGCAAAATAGCCAAGAACTTCTTGAATGCCAGATAATATTAACAAGTGTGATAATTAATGCCCTTTAATATATGAATATGTCCATCATTGCACAGCTGAGTTAAAGTAGATTTAATCCAACAATGGGAAGAATATGCTTCAAAGAATCTTCAACATCACAGCCAATACGACATTCGTGACTTATAGACAGATAGATACAATATCCATTGATCGTCCGGAATGAAAATGAGAAATCCAGTTACTAATTACCCTAAAAAAAGGCTAAACAGCAGCTGAAACTTCAAATAATAATGATAATAAAACTAATATGCTATATACAATTATAATAATGAAAAATGAAATGTAAAATACAGGTTTAAAATAAATGGAAAGTTCGTTGAAAATAATTAGAGGTAATACAACTGGAAAAGTTTAATTATTTTGAATTTTGATTAAATGGACCTCTGGATGATGAATTTAATTTAGTTTTAATCCCAGCCCAGAACTATATGCATGATATCCTATATTAAGATCTCTTTTAGATAGTTTTTTTTTTTTTCACTCACAAGTCATTTTCCACTGCTGCAAATGACAGTGATATAATGTGCCTGTTTGAAAAGCCCAGTTTAATAGCCTTTAGGCCCCTTTTGTGCAGAAGCCCATTAAAAAAATTTATTTATTTGGGTTAGCTTTTTCTTTTTTTGATACTGAAGAAAGTTTACAAAATTAAAAGAGTCTAAGGACAAATCCCAATAAATCAGATTACTCAAAAAAAAAATCCCAATAAATCACGAAGGAACACATCCTGCAGATATACAGGACACCTGTGAAAAAACTTTGATGCCGCAATTCCATCCTTGGCCAAAGCATCCGCCAGCGAGTTCTTGTCTCTTGATATATGATGAACTTTAACCTCCCAATCTCTCTGCAGAAGTTCACAAATTTGCCACCATAATAAGCTTCCTCGGTTAGAATTAGCTTTTTCTTAATCCAACTTTTCCTTAAAAAGTAGGGTTTTTTAAAAAAAAAAAAAAAAACCAAAAAAAGCCACTCCCCCAACTTTTGTTACTTTTGAATGCGTAGCTTCTTGTCTATTGCCTAATTATCTTAGTATATCAGGACATCAGTGCATGAGCATCTTATAGGTTGGGGCGTCTTCTAGCCATCCTTTCCCCATGTAGGGCCCACGCATCTGGCACTATCTCTTTGTTTGTTTATTTCTTTGTTTTCAATTACAAATTCTATTTTTCCAGACAAATAAATTTAGGGAGAAAAATATATAAAATAAGTTAAATTGGTATACTTTAGGGAGAAAAAACATTTCTATACATTCTAATTTATATGCAAGTTTTTACATTACATATATTTACTTAAAGGCCTTATTGTTTATTAATTTTTAAAAATAATTTAGACTAATATTAATATTAATATATATAACTAATATTAATATAACTAAAGGCCTTATTGTTTATTAATTGCTTTTTTTTCAAATTTAAATTTAGACTTTTTCTTCAATTATGGAAATATATATAACTAATATTAATATATGTAGTATTCAATAAAATTTATGCCTTTTTTTAGTCATTTTATATATCAACTAACTTTTGAACTGCTAACCAAAATAAGTCTCTGCTAGGAACCACCACCACCAATAGTAGTAGTAGTAGATAAATAAATAAAGAATGAATGAATAAATATTGTTATTATTAGGAAAATGGAATAAATAATAAAGGGATTATTAAGTAATAATAAAGAAAAAAGGGAGTAGTAGTAGTAGATAAATAAATAATGAATGAATAAATATTGTTATCATTATTAGGAAAATGGAATAAATAATAAAGGGATTATTAAGTAATAATAAAGAAAAAGGGAGATTATTAATTAATTAATTAATCAACAGGGGTATCATTAATAAAGAAATTTTTAGGGGTTAATCCACTTTTATTCCCCTGAAAATAATCCACATAGTTAGGTACTTTGCGACACCAAAAGTGACTAACAACAATGATAAACGTTTATAGGTATAGGATTCAAGTTTGAGGGGAGTAACTGTTATCTAAATTTTTGTATAACTAACCATGATTGTTAGAATATATGCATATGTCTATCCTAACTATGGATTGGGACTACGTGTCTCATAGAATTGTGTGTCCTAAAAATAGAGTTAAATGTCCTAAAATAGGGTTGCATATCCTAAAGGGCCGCGGTCCTTAACTGATAACTGTGGTTACGGTCTGACTTGTTTACTATGAATTATTATTTATTTAATATGTGATATGTTGTCATTTATATTTCATACTTGCATATAAGATTAAATGTTACCCTGAGGTTTATTTATTTATACTCCATACTGTATGAAAAAGACACATAGTGGATCGGGATCAAGAGAGAAGGCACAGCTGTGAATAAAGGAAACTTTTGGAAAAATATGAGTTGGACTTTATTATATCTTTTATTATTTGTTTGTTATTTTTGGATTACTGTATTAATATCCGACTATAAGATTGATTCGAATCACGAAAAATGTATCCTCACATTTTCAAATTAAATTATTTTAAGTAAGTTTTATTCCATAATTATGTCATCCAAATCATTTCACTACTTATACATGATAACTCTAATAAATAGATGCCCTTCAAGGATGAGCGTCATAGTAGCTGCCACCTATCATCAGCAGAAGACGTTTGGTGATCGGTGGCCAGCAATTGGGTAGAGAATTTTTTATTTTAAAAAAATGAGGGTGGTTAGATAATTTCTGGAATTTTATAAAATTTTAAAATTTCAAATCAACCTTTTTATAATTTTTGAAATCCAACATATTTATTTGGCTTTTATCAATTTTTATAGTGTTTTGTATCTTTTTCCCTTAAAAATAATAAATATAGAGATAAAATAAAAAAAATTCACATTTAAAAATAAAATTTATCTCTTGATGAGGTTTTATAATTAAGACGGTAAGATTAATAAACGGTTTCATTATTCTCTTATTTTTTGTGTGGGGAAGGATGCATGAATCTATAGCTATTTTACTTTTCAAAGCATAATTATCAGACCCGGCTCGGACCGGCGAGGTCAACCCGGAACCCGATGAACCAAGCACAAAACTGGTTCGAGCCGGAGAAAGGATCGGAAATGTACGAGAAGTGGGTTTTGGCTGGTCGAACCGGCCGGGTTGCACAAACCCGGCGAACCGGCCAGGTCTATGAAACACGGCCGGTTCGTGCATTTTTTTTTTTATTTGAAAAAAAAAATTGGTCTTTCTCGAGCTTGAGAGATGAAAACAGAAGTTGGGGTTTTTTTCCATTCTCATTTCTCAATCTCAAATCTCCAGCAACCTCCTCTGCGTCTCCTTGCTCTCAGTGTTATTGCGTCTTGATTTCTCGTTCTCGTCCATTGTTCTGTTCTTTCTTGTTTTTCTGTTCAGCCTCACATCTTCTCTCCTCGCCAAAATTCTGATGCGTCTCTGCTGTTTTTCCGCATGAAGCTTCTCTGTTCTTTTTTCCATTACAGCTATCAGCCTCTCAGTCTCGCATCTCTGCTTTTTTCATAGCTCAAGGAGTTAGGGTTTTCAATTACTTTTTTATTCAATGGAACTTTGTGGGCCTAGCTCCTTTATTCAACCTATTCATCCATTCTCATTAGCCCACTATCACGTGATCTGATTCTTGAGACTTATGAAAAGCAATAGCAATGTTTGACCCAAAAAAAAAAAAAGTAATAGCAATGATAATAAATAATAATAATGGAAACAATTATTTATTTCTTCTTTTCAAGACCGGGTCATGGTTATGTAGTTCGACCAGTGACCCACTGATTCAACCAGTTATTCATTGACCCAATACCCCGACCAGGTTGATGACCGGTCCGATTCTGATAACACTGTTTCAAAGTACTCATGAATTGCCGTTTCGTTCCGTACAATAATGCATCTATATTTACGCGGTATATTGAAAAATATCATCTTTGCCTGGGATGATATAGACCATATATTTCTCTGCGGGACCCCCATGGACCCCAGCACTTTATTTTCGGTCATCGTTGACGGATATTTGCACGTGTCTCTTAGAAAAATAGTACTCTCCCCTGTCATCAATATAAGAATTAATTTATGTGTAAGTTCATTCTACATTTACGCCTAAAAAATATGGTATTTTGGATACTTGCAATGAAAATTTACGGTTATTTTTTGTTAAGTGCATCTACCATACTAAAATATTTTTTCAGACACATCAAATACCTTAATTTATGTTCTGGTATAATCAAAATCCTAAAATACATTAAAGTTAAAGTCTTGAATGCACTAAAAAATACTTTAAAGTATTAGACACATAAAAAAATATAACAAGATGTTGGATGTACTACCATAATTTAGAGTGCTAGATACATATAAAAAAATATTTCATTCTGCAAAATATAGCTAACTTTTTCCCTTTTATACTTTTTAGTTTTTTTGAGTTGGAGATAGTTTGGTCTGCACTTTAATAATACTAGTATGAGCCCATTACAAAAAAAAAAAAAAATCATTGTTAGTTAATTATTCTAGATGTGTCTATTTCTAAAGTGCTTTTTTTAATAAAAAAATTATTTAATATTTAGGTAATTTATGGCGCTGGATATATATATAAAAAATATTTCATGTTGTTGGATTCACCAAAAATTAATTTAGGGAGCTAGATGCTCCTAAAAAATATTTTATGATACTATGCATGCATGTCACAAAATACTTTAATATACTGAATGCATATAAAAAATACTTTATATTGCTTGACGCACATTAACCCTAAAATGTATAGAGAAGTTTGAGTGGGATTGAAGACACTTACAAATTGCAATTCAACTGGACAAGAAAATTAATTCATATTCCTTTTCCCAAAATAGAAAGCTAACTTAAATGAATGGGGCTCAGCCATATGGAGATTATCTGTAAACGGACGGAAAACACCTGTTTTCGTCCTATATATTCTAACATATACACAAGCATGCTTGAAAATGAATAATACTTTCATGATACAGATAAGAAATAGATAAGCATGCTTAAAATAAGATCCATCCAGACAGTTACGTTAAAACATTATACACTCATTTTATAAAGGTATTTCATCTAACGTTTGTGTATAAATTTTGTCTAATACTTTATTATTTTGTGAGATTAATTTTTAAAAATATAAAAGCATTTCTCATAAATCATTATCTAACTATTCAATATATAGGTTACAACCGACTCATTAGGTCATTAAAATAAAGTTGAGGTCACTTTGTCTCTATGAATATTTAATTTAATTATTGGAATTGACTTAATATGTACTATATATTGACTAAGAGGACCAACCACCGTAGGTTCTCACCCATCGCTATATATTCTTTCACATCACACGTCAAAATATCGAGCAAACTCTAAAAGCAAAGAACATATAAAGACATTCCAAAAGGTAAAATAACCGTCTCAACTTCTTTCTCTACTCATTTACGGATACTTCATCTTCTTCTATTGTACTGGGTGTCTGTACTGCTCATTCGTATGTTTTCGTTTCATTCTACCTTTTCTTCATTCTGGGCTTCCTTAATGATTTGATATATAAACATAAATTAAAACAAAGAATAAGATTTCTTTTTCACGTGAAGCAGATCAGTCAACACTGCAACTTCAGTTGATACTTGATGAAATCTTCAAACAAACATTATATCTAAGATAATCAAATAAAGAAAGTTTCAACAATATCAAATAATAGGGACCAAACTTCAGTTTCATATCATCTTTCATGTATAACTTTTGCAGAAAAATGGATGCGTCAAGTAGTGATGTACAGAATCCTCCTGAAGTTGGAAGACCTAGTCAACCCTAATTATGGAGGGTTGAGTGCCTATTTTTATCCTCTCTTTTTTACCTTCTCTTCTCCTTATAAGTAGGGATCTGGATTTGGTCCGATGCAAATGACTCTCCTTTGCAAAATTTACACTAATTTTTTTTTTGTAATGTTACTTTTTTTTGGGTAATGTTGCATATTTACACTGTAAATTTGCAAAGGAGGGTCCTTTGCATCGAATCAAATCCAGATCCTATAAGTAGAAGTTGAGTCAAACAGATTTTTATAAAAGCTTTTTATATTATAAGAGATTTCAATGAAGAAAAAAGTCAAAAGCTCCAAACTCCCGTGAGGAGCTTTTTTTAAGCTCTTATTATTTTACTCCAGAAATTAGTTTATTCTTAATAAAATTACTCTCTGATATCTACAATCCAGTTTATAAAATGTTAGATATCTGGCACTTTTCGATGAATGTAGGTGTGGGCCCTGGGGATTTCGATAGGGTGTTGTGGATGAGGAGGCCACAATCCGAGCATAATTTGGGCTCCTGCCACCATTAAGTGATTATACAAATCGGGATGTACCGGTAATGATCAAATCAACTCAGAGCATAGAGGGAATAACAATAATTCTAATAATCATGGAGTCAACGATAATAGGAAGTGTTCTAGTGTAAGAACACAGATATATAAATAATATCAATATACCCTGGTATCCGTACGCAGGAGTCCAATGGACAACTATGGATCGATACAGGGAATCAACACTGTTACCAAGAGTATCTTAACTGAACGTCTGTAGATCACTGCGTCACACACAACCAATATGGGAGTGGGGTGTGTGCTCAGTGGAACTGAATATAGAATAGACGAATAATGTGTGTACCTTATGAATAACCTTCCTATTTATATAGGGTGTGCCTAGGGTCGCAGTCCACTCCTTCAACTGCTTGTAGTGCGCCTACGTGTTTTGAATTATGCCTGCTCCGCTATCTGCCTGTTGCATCATGGTTCGCGAGATTGCAGGAGTGCTTCCATCGTATACGAATTCAGTTATTGGGTCCATTCTAACGCTAGGCTCTTATTGGGCCTTTCTTTGGAAAGCCCATTTTGCCGATCTGTAACAAATGCCCCCAAGCTCGATGTCTCAAGTTTCTGGGATTCTGAGGTTAACTGTTTCTATGTCAGTTCCTGACATCCGTTAGAAACGAATTGCTTTTTTATCTTGGATTTCATACTATCATCCCCTTTTATTTTGCGACCAATGGTGATTTTTTTAGTTTGATTTGCTGAGTTTGCATTGTGCCTTGACTTTCGCGTTCACCAACTTAGACCTGATTACATGATTTCCCACGATTTTTCAAACTGTTTAGATTTTATATACCGAGTTACACTTCTTCACCACGTGTCATCCTGCCCCCAAGTCTGAGGTACCATGCTAATTTGGGTATATGAACAGGTGTCCTTTGGTTTCTTTGATGTCGAAATGCGAAGCAGCGTATAAAACCTAATGTCATCATCGTCTCTTCCAACCGTCTTTGGTTTTCGCGCTTATTTAATGCTCACGTCTTTCCATAGGAGTCATAATTACACTTTTTTGGGTTTTTTCAAACCTACTCTTCTGCGCCTTGTGACGTCACTGGTCTTGTCGTTTCGTCTTCGCGCTTGTTGGGGTTTTAAAAACTTGCCTCTTTACATTCTTGTATACAACTCCAAATGTCTCGATGCTTCCCATTTTTACGACCAGAGACTCCCGTTATTACTAAGAGAAAACACTCTAAGTCCAAATCTCGCAAAACCCATCCTTCTTCCCTTTCAGGTTCTTTCGTTTCAGGTAAACTTTCATCTTCCTGTTCTTATTTTAAATTCATTATCTATTCTCCTCCTTTTCTTCTCTGTCTTTCTTCTTTATTTCCAATACCATTTGTGTTTCTGGGTTGCGGGGTAATGTCTTTAGGCATTGTTCTTGGGATTCTGGGTTTACTTCTTCTTTGGTTTCTTGGTCTGTTCTTGCCTTTTAATGGATAAAGACCCAAAAATACCAGTAGATATGTACGGTAGGCCAATTCCTAAAGAAGATAGGGAATTTATAAAACGTATTCCTGAGAAGATAGCTTATTGGTTATATGGTATTCGTCGTTCTGAGGAATCTGTGAAAGTAGACATCCTCAAACCTTCTGGTAGTAGCAGTAAAAAAAGTAAACATAGGGTTCCTCTTCCTTCTTTTCCCATAAGAGCCACTCCAATCTCGGCCTCCTGGCCTCCAACTCCACTGTCATACTTGCCATTACCGATTTCTCAACCCACCTCTTTGCCAGCCTCTCCATGTGAAAGCTGCCAACATGAATTCATAACTTTAGTTGGACTTGATTGGGAGAGGGTAGCTGAGACGGTGCTGAAAAGTTGCACTCACGGATCCACTCCCATCCTAACCTCAGAGAGCGGCTTTCGTCCTATGGCTTCACGCCGAGGTAGATTTCATCTGACTTATCTTTTCCTTTTCTTTATATAGGTATAGATGGCTGCCTCCCCCCACATTAGTAAGCAATCGACTGCCAAAGAATCAGGGTCTACCGACATAGTACATAGCCCAGGTCATTATATTATAAGTCCAAAGGTCATGTCAATTACAAATAAAATGACTTGGGATGAGTTTAAGGGGCCTACACTTAGAGATGGTGATGGGTTTAAAGTTCGGTCGCCCCTAGATGGAGATTCCGTAGCATCCTAGTGGGTTGGGGACTCTCCCCCTTTCTTCCTCATGTACCGTGATGTGGTCACCCTTCTTGGTGCTACATTCCCCTTCACCGACTTTACCATCCATATCTTAAACCACTTACGCCTTTCTCCAACGCAACTGCACCCTAATGGCTGGGCTTACGTCCTAACCTTCGAAAACTTATGTAAAGAACAAAATATAGCCTGTACAATTCCCTTATTTTTTAACTTTTTCTCTCCAATAACCACCTATACATCCAAAGAAAAACCTCTAGAGTTTACTTGGACCACCCTTAGAGAAGCCCGAGGTAAAAAACTCTTCAATCCTTATACTGAATCCTTTAAAGGATTTAAGTTGGCTTTCTTCAAAGTCGAAGCCATTCCAAGACAGGCGCCCTGGTTCCTCAATGTAAATAACTCTAGGGAACTAGAAGAGAAATTCCCCTTATACTAGAATAGTGAACACCAAGACTTGGGATCCAAAACCTTCACCTCTATAGGAGCGAGTTTAACCTCAACGAAGAGAGGGCCAAGACGTTGTTAGAAGATCTTGGCACCACTATGGGACCATTTGATGCCAAGAACTATCTATCTATGCCCTTAAAGAAAAAGAGAAAAAGAGTAGCAAGTATGCATGATGCTTGCGGTAGTTTTTATATTACAGTTGTTTTGTATGGTTGTTGTGCCGATTTATTGACGTTTTTTTTCATCTTTGCAGAACCAGCTATGACTCCTAAGCCTATTGTTCCAGCATTCATGAAGAGACTTTCCCGGAAAGAAGCCGATGTTGCTGGGAAGTGTAAAGCACCTGAGCCTAGGAAGAGCGTCAAGGCTCCGCCTTCCAAGAAGTCCAACATCACTCAAGTTGAGTTGACCATACTTCCACCGATATCTCCATCACAAACATCCGGTGGTCCTATCTCGCCGCCCTCCTCCAGCGTGACTCCAACAGCAGGGCCACTGCTTGTATCACCTAGCAAATATACTTTGTCGTCCTTTCTATAGGACAATTGGGTTCACCCGGCACTTCGAAATGGCCTTCGTCAACCGCTGAGCTGGTTCACTCCTCTACCTATGACTTCTGAGGAAAAACAACTGTTGATCGACATCAAGCAACAGGCAATGTGTGCCGCTGGCCTAGCCCAAGCTGTAGCCTTCTTCAAAGCTCAATGGTCGGAAGCTGATGTGAAGCTAAAATTTGTAGCCTCAGAGAAAGAAGAAGCCATAAGAGTGGCAATAGAAACAATAGTGAAGTCCGCAGAAGAGGCCCAAGATAAAGCTCTTGCTGAAGTTGCTGAAGCTAAAGATGCGCAAGCCAAGGCCGGGGAAAGTGCTGAGAATCGCATTAAGGTAGCCGAGCTAGCAATTGAAGAGGAGAAGAAGAAACATTAGGCTAAGCTAGCTCGAATGATGGCCTTGGTTGAAGATCTGAATGGGCAACTGGCCACTAATGCTGCCGATATCGTTGATCTGGAAAGCGACATGGAAGAGTCATTCAACAACGCCTTAGTGCAAGTAGTGGTCCTTAACCTCGGCATGAAGCTTAACCTTGAAGATGCTTACTTTGACGCGGTGGTTAAGGATGGAAAGATTATCCCGGCCAGTGCTTTGAATGAGTTAGAAAATGAGGGCCCATATGAGGTAGGAGGAAACACTAGTGCACAACTAGACAGCCCTGCATCCTCTTTTTGAGGCCGTCAACAATATTTTGCTTGCCACTTCAGCTTGGCCATTGGACTATGAATGCTCAACCGAAGAAAAATGCCGAGCAATCTGGAAGTCAGACATCATCTTTTAGAAACCCTTATCCGTGAATTGGGTTCCATTATCCGTGACAATCTCTATTGGGATTCCAAAAGGAGCGATAATATTCCTTGCCATGAACTTTTGCACTCGAGCCAAGGTTATGGTGGACAGTGGTTCAGCCTCAATCCACTTTGTAAAGTAATCCACTGCCACGATCGACCATCGAAGTTGCCTTGGGGCTCTTTCGAATGGACTTAAGAGATCAAGCCCCTATTTATAGAACGACCATATGCCGAGATATTTTTCAATTCAGCCGGAGGAATCCGGATAATATTCGCATGCTTCTGACAACTGTCACACTTTCGAACATGATTCTTTGGATCTACCGACAACGTCAGCCAGTAATACTCAGCTCGTATAGCTTTCCGAGCTAATCCCTTTGCACCTATATGTTGTCCATTAACGCCTTCATGGATTTCAGCTAACACATATTCCACTTCTTCGAGGCCTAGACATTTTGCCATTGGTGAGTGCAAACCTTTCTGATATAACTGATCATTCACCATCGCGTAAGATGCTGCTGTTCTTACAAGCTTCCAAGCTTCAACAGAGTCATCAAGGAGAATTCCTTGCTCTAGTAGTTCGCAATTGGTTTCCTCCAATCGTCGGAGTTTGTAATAACCATTACACACGTTGGCTCCTGCAAGCTTTGCTATACTACTGTCCAATGATTTCCGGGTCCCCGCGTGCTGGCTAATTTAGATAAAATATCTGCTCTGGTGTTATCTTCTTTTAGGATATGCCTCACTTCTACCTCGTCAAAGTTGGTCATAATGGATTTGACTTTTCCTAGTTATTTAGCAAGTAAAGGCCCCTTAGCTTGATAGGACCTATTTATTTGAGATGCCACCAACTGAGAGTCACTAGACACCTATACTTTCTTTGCCCCGCTTTCTTTGGCCTGAAGTAATCCGACTATGAGGGCCTCATATTCAGCTTGATTGTTGGATGTTTTGAAAGTAAGACTCAATGAGTGCTCAATTGACACTCCTTCTGGGCTTTCTAGGATGATGTCTGCCCCACTTCCTGTCGCATTTGATGATCCATGCACAAACAACTTCCATTTTGTCTTATCCTCTTTATTCTCTCTTGTTTGGGTGAGCTCCATTATAAAGTCAGCTAAGGCTTGAGACTTGATAGCATGCCGAGCTTCATAACTGATATCAAATTCTAACAGTTTTATCGCCCAGCTTGTCATCCTTCCAGCTAAGTCGGGCTTATGAAAAATCTGGCGAATAGGTTGGTTGGTTCTTACTTTTATTGGACGGCTCTGGAAGTATTGACGCAACCGTCATGCAGTGATCAACAATGCAAAGGCCATTTTCTCAAGCTTCTGATATCTAATCTCGGCACTTTGAAGTGTCTGACTTACAAAATACACTGGCAATTGTCCCTTTTTTTGGTTCTCGTACCAGGGCCGCACTCATAGCCTCTTCCCTATGGCCAAATACAGAATTAAGTTTCACTCGGTGCAGGCCGACTTAAAATAGGTGGGGCTGCCAGCCACTGTTTTATTTTTTCAAACGCGGCCTCACATTCCACACTTCAATCATGGTCGGCTTCTTTTCTAAGTAGTCTGAAAAAAGGGAGTGAATTTTCAGCTGACTTTTGCAAAAAACAAGTTAAAGCGGCTAGTCATCCCGTCAACTGTTGCACTTCTTTGCGACACGTAGGAGCTTTCATGTCTAATATCGCCTGGAATTTGTCAAGGTTTGCCTCAATTCCACGGTGAGTTAATAGGAAACCCAGAAACTTTGCTGAAAGAACTCTAAAGGCACACTTTGCTGGATTAAGACGAATTTGATATGCCCGCAACTTGTTGAAAGTTTGCTGCAAATCTTGGACATGCTTACTTGGGTCTACCAACTTAACATTCATGTCGTCGATATATACCTCAATGTTCTTTCCTAACCGATCCTTGAATACTTTAGTCATCATTTGTTGGTAAGTTGCATTAGCGTTCTTCAAGCCGAAGGGCATGACATTACAGCAATAATTCGTCGTTTTTGTGATGAATGTTGTCTTCTCTTGATTGTCGGGATGCATGGGAATCTGGTTATACCTTGAATACGCATCCATGAAAGATAAAAGTTTGAAACCGAAAGCATTATCCACCGGTTGGTCGCTATTCGGCATCTGAAAGGCATCTTTAGGGCAGACTTTATTCAAGTCCTTGTAATCTGTACAAATCCTCCACTTGCCGTTGGGTTTTTTCACTAATACAACATTGGACAACCACGTTGTATATTAAACTTCTTTGATAAAGCTAGCCTTCAATAAATATTTGACATGTTCTTCAAGAGCGGCCATCCTATCGGGGCCCATCTTCCTTTTCTTCTGAGCGAATGGTGTAGACCCGGGTCGAATTGCGAGCTTGTGGCTATAGAAATATAGATCTATCCCTTGTATGTTAGCTGGTCCCCATGCAAATACATCGACATTCTTCCTCAAATAATCCTCCAATGCTGAATGTACTTCCGCATCTAGCTCTTTTCCAATCTTGGTATTTTGTCCTGGCTCGTTACCAAGGATGAAATCTTCCAATTCTCTACTGGGTTCTGCCCTCCTAATTTTCTCTTCTTCCCTCATATCCAATTCCACCAAATGAATGGTTTCATTTTCCGTCATAGTTTGTGAAGTGGAAGGATCTTCCTTACTTCCTTTGACTGAATCATAATAGCATTGTCGTGATTCTTTTTGGTCTCCTCGGACAACAACTAGTTTGTTCTTCTTACCAACCATCTTTGTCTTTTGATGTTTTGTGGATACCAATATGTCCCAATTGTGTATCGTTGGCCTTCTGAGGATAATGTTATAAGGAGAAGGGAAGTCAGCGACCACAACCTTCACTACTTCCGACTTAAAAGCTTCCTTTGTTCCCAAAGTCAACTTTAAGTCTATGCAACCCTTTGGTCTTGTATCCTAGCCATTGAAGCTTGTCAATATAGTCTTACATGGTTTCAAATCTAATAGATCAAGCCTCATCTTCTGGAATGCTTCCCACACGAGTATATCCACCGAGCTCCCATTGTCGACCATAATTTTTTGGACTCTGCAATCCAAAATTGTCCTTGTGATCACCAGGCTGTCATAATGACCAGGAACAACATCTTCTAAGTAGGCCTTATAAAAACTGAGGACTGGTGACTCTGGCTCTTTCGTTCCTCTTTTAAAGTTTGGGCGATCTCGGATAGCCCATACTTCCTTCAAATACTTGCGCCACTAGTTTTGAGAGTCTCCTCCACCCCCGAGCCTCCGCTGATGACATTACAATCGTATCTTATCTCGGGAAATTTGTCATCACTTTCTTCCTGCTTATTTTTTTCCTTTTAGGACTTTGATTATGCCCTTCAATGGGACGTTTACCTCCTAAATGCCCTTGCATTTGAATCACGTACTTCCGTAACTTTCCTTCGCGAATGAATTTCTCTACTGCATCCCTTAAATTCGAACATTTGTCGGTTGTATGTCCATGTTGGTTATGGAATTCGCAGTATCATGACTTGTCCAAAGTAGCCTTGTGCAGAAGGGGTCGGAGTCGTTCTACCTTCTTCATTTCGGTTAATGCGACCTTTCTCCATATTTGCTCCCGGGATACTTTCAGGGGCATGTATTTTTCGTATCTTCCTTCTGCTTTAATACCCCAAGGTTTGTTGTCCGAGACACAACCTTGATTATCTGGCCTTGAGTTGCTAGGTCGATCCCTTACTTTCGGGGATGGACTCCTAACTTATCCCCTGTTACCTCGGCTAGCAATTTCCAATTGTTCCAATTCTAGATATCGCTTTGAGTGGTCTTTAAATTCAACCAGGTTTTTCACATGTTCCTTCATAGTTGATCTCTTGAGACGAGATTCATCGTTTAGGCCGGAGATGGCCAAGTGTAATTGCACATCTTCCTTCAATCTTGGGACTTGCAACGCGGCATCCTCAAAACGCTCGAGGTATTGTTGTAAAGTCTCATTTGGACCTTGTTTAACCTTTTCGAGCTGGAACTCGGTTTTTGGTTGTTTCCTGCTTGTTGCAAAATTCAACAAAAACTTTTGTCCGAAGCCCTCCATATCTCGGATGGACTTTTGTGGTAAAGAATGGAACCACAACTGTGCTACTCCTCGTAATGTCCCAACGAACAGCCGAGATACAATAGGTCCTTCAAAACCTTTCACCATTATCTCCATATTGAAGTTATTCAAATGGACATGCGGGTCCTGAATTCCATCATATTTTGGTAAGTCTCTTAAGTCCAAACCCTTGGGATATACAGTAGCTCGAATTTTGTCAGAGAAAGGGCCCTGTACTCCCCCAACTCACGCTCTTCCCAACACTTCTATGTTCATCGGGATTGATGGAGCTACTTCCTGCTTGTCCATGCTCTGATTTACCAGCATTGCTCCTAACCTACCTACACTTTGATTCTCCATCGGCTATTTTGCTGCAACAATCGCCCTAGCACGTTCAACGGCTCTCTGTGGTACGCCCTCGTCTCCTTGTTGTGCTGTTGTAGTAATACTCACTCTACTAGGATTGCTTGTATCCTGGCCATTGTTTTGCCCTAGGCTCTCCAACTACCTTACCTGTTCTTCCAACTAAGCCATCCTCCGAATTTCTTCTTCTCAAGTTCTTCCTCTGCTAGGTTCACCCTGTTTCTCCTTTCCACAGTCAAGGTTAAGCCCCTCAACCCTTTTCTTTTCCGAGTTACACCCATTCGCCCTACTGGGCCCTACCTCTTCTCTGTTTTGATGCCGAGTTGAATTTTCAGTTTGGTTCGGATCAGCATTATCTCGGTTAACAATCTGGTCATCCCACTATTCTCGACCGAGCCTGTCATCTAAAATTCGCTGTAACCTACATCCTTCTTCCAGCCGCCATAAAGCATCTCAGCGCTCCATGTCCTCCTATATACACCGGACATAGGCTTCCCTCTGTAACGTGTTGCGTCTTTCCATATCCTCCATCAGCCTAAACAACGTTTCCATTACATTTTGCAGATGACGTACGTTAGGATGCTCAACTTGGAGCTCCTGCTAGGGTGTTGTGGTATGAGCAGCGGTTGTATCTGTTGCGAAACCCGATTACTTGGCGCTGAAGAAGCCCCGGTGTCGGCGAGTTCATCTTCTATTTCTACCATAACCCGGTTGTAGTCAGGTGGTACTGAATCCTCATATTGCACAAGTTTAGGATTCAATGGCGGTGGTTGCCTTGTTTGATCTTTGCGGGACATCTGACTGCGATTTCTGGTATTTGTCATTCTCAGCTATCTTACTTTGGGAATCGTAATTTAACGTCCCTACGGACAGCACCAATGTTCCAGTGTAAGAACACAGATATATAAATAATATCAATATACCCTGGTATTCGTACGCAGAAGTCCAATAGACAACTATGGATCGATACAGGAAATCTGCACTATTACCAAGAGTATCTTAACTGAATGTCTGTAGATCACTGTATCAAACACAACCAATATAGGAGTGGGGTGTGTGCTTAGTGGAACTGAATATAGAATAGACGAACAATGTGTGTACCTTATGAATAACCTTCCTGTTTATATAGGTGATTGAACCATATTTTTATATGATTTTTCATAGTTAAATTGGGATTCTTAATATATTTTATCGTAGTTATTGAGCTTAAAATGCCTTTCTTATGATAAATTAAGAGTAAGAGTAAATACATTAAATTAGGAGAAAAAAGGGCAAAATTGTCAAAGAAATTGTAATTACTCTTAATCATTGATTTTTTTGAGAATATTTTATGTTAGATTTATTATTTTTATTGTAGATGCCTAAAAAGATTAGATCAAATTTGGAAAATGAAATTTGAATCCAAATTGCAAAAGTTTCTTATTTTCAATTTGGTCCCTCAAGCTATATTTTTTTCCTTGCAGTTTGGTCCCTGGTGAGTTTTGACCAAGGAAGTAGGGATGGAAATAGGCCAGGCTTTGGCTAAATAGGCCTGAGCCTGTAATAGAGGGGAAAGGCCTAAGCCTGGGTCTGAGCCTAAATATAGGCTTTTTTTTAGGCTCAGGCCTGAGCCTTCACAAGGCCTGGTTAGGCCTGAAATCTTTTTAAAGGCCTACTTACGATGTAAGCCTTTAAAAAGGCCTTATATTACCGGCCTTAAAGGCCATAATTAATTAACATAATAATATGTATAAAACTATAATTAACTAATTATACTTAAAATTAGAATATAAGAATGAAAAAAAATTAAAATTGTGTTATTTATATGGTATAAATATTATTATATTTATTTAATATATAAACAGGCCAGGCCTGAAGGCTTACAGGCCAGGCCTTGACAAAAAAGGCCTGGCCTATTTACATACAGGAAGGCATCTAACCTAAAAATGATGATAAGATGAATAATTGAAGAAAGGAAGCAGACCTAGACTCTGGACAATTAAAAAAAGAGGATTTGAAGACGTGGGCCATAAGGAATCTAATCAATAAAGCTAAATGAATTCAAGCCCATGGCATCACACGGCCCAAAAGGAATTAAATGAGAATTGAACAATGGAGCAGAGGCGGGACTGGACAGTGAGCTGGGGGCTGAAGAATTGAATAAAAAAAGGGAAAGGAAGAACGGGATCCATCATCCATTATTCACGAGCTGAATGCGAGTTGAGAGGGACGCAAGCTTTGAGCGCCGCTGAACCATCTTCGACCTTCACCCCTACTGCCCAGTCGCCGACGACCTCTACCATCACCTCCATTGTCGCCGGCGACCCTTCACCACCACCACAGAGAGACGCGACAAAAGAAGAGACCTGGGACGGAGAGATTCAGAGCAGAGTGCCACGACAGATCCGATCCTTCCTTCCTCTTGCCTGACCTTCCCTCTCTTCGGCCTTCCTCTGTACAAATCCTCCACCATTGTATCAGTGACTCTGTCTCAACACTTATTTTCTCATTCCATTAATTTCCATTGATGATTGAAGATTTAATTATGTTGGAAGGTGCTGATTTGATGTTGGGCAGTGGCTAATTCCCTTGCTTTTTGGTGATGGAGATTTGTTCTTGAGCTTAATGAACTACAAAGGAGTTTTTCTATTATTCCATTAGTCTAGATTTATACATTTAGATTGGGATTGCCTAGTTTTAGGAATTATTGTGTATAATTCTGGAACTGAGATTGAGATTGATGTTAATTGTCTCTGTTAGTTTGATATATGTGATTGATATTGGATTTTGTAATGTGAAAAATATATATTTGAATTTCTTTGTGGTTGCAATGAGATTATATTAATTAGCGTGTTATTGTCTAATTAATTTAGTTGATTTGTGCCTTTGAGAAACTGTTTAGTACTCAATTTCAAGAAAACTCATGTTGCATTATTCCAATTTTAATTACACATTAAATGGTTTTAAACAATATCTCAAGAGATAGTAGTTAGCTATATTTGTAGGAGCTACTATTAATTAGGAATATTGGACTCAAGTGTTATCTTGAGGTTTTCATTAAGACTTAATGAATTTTAACTTCCACACTTTTTGAGCAAGGATAGTCATTTCTTCATTACCAAGAGCATTCATAATTCATTGTACATTTTTACACTCCATTCCATTTTATAAAAAAATACCAAAAATATTAGTTTAGCATTTAATTTAATTGCATTCATATCTTAGTTTAATTCAAAAATTCAAAACCAATTTTCCCCTTGTTTTTATTGCATTTACATTTCATTTAAATTACTTAGGAATCAATAAAAGACTCCTCGAGAAGAGAGAACGATCCCAGGTTTGCCTATACGCAATCTTTGGTTTATTTTTTATTGTGAACCCCAAGGTTAAAGACGAAAAAGGCCACACGACCAATAGGGTGTGCTTGGGGTCACGGTCCACTCCTTCAACTGCTCATAGTGTGCTTGTGTGTTTTGAATCGTGCCTACTCCACTGTCTGCCTGTTGTATCGTGGTTGGCAAGACTACAGGAGTGCTTCCATCATATACGGATTCGGTTATTGGGTCCATTCTAACACTGGGCTCTTATTGGGTCTTTCTTTGGAAAGCCCATTTTGTCGATCCGTAACAGGAAGCATTGTGATTCAGAGGATGAGTTCACCAAGGGCGTCTCCACCAGCAATGGTGTGGTATTATTCTATTTCCTTGTATTCATAAACTTTTTTGATATAAAGAAAAATGAATCCATCTGTAATGAGAGCTCATACGGATGTTTTTGAGCATTTGTTCAAATCAACCGTCAATTTCTTTTTGGTATATGCTATGACTGATAAAAGAGTGACAAATTCTAAACTTGAACTAAGCAGAATGATGGTGGTGTAGGAAAACGACTTAAAGCTTCAGCAAATAAGAATGAGAGTATGGACACTAAAGCTGAAGCGAAGCCCAATTCAGGAAAGCTTGTGGAGCAAAATAACCAGCCACCTCCTCCTGAGCCTCTAAAGCAAGATTACATTCATGTTCGAGTAAAGAAGAGGTCAAGCTACTTTTAAGCTAAGAAATTTATACAATTTTTAGCATTCTTTTTAAAAGCTCTCTTTCTTTTTCGTTTTTTTAGTTTTAGTTTAAAAAAGAGAGGATATAGAGACATTTTCTTACCCTTTTAAGAGATACAAGTAATTAACTACATACTCTGTCCATTCTCTTTAATGTTAAATAACAGGTTAAAGTGAAAAAATGCATATGTATTTTATTCCGAGGAGCGCTCAATACTAAGTGATTTTTTTATGTGCAAAAGTGTATACGTGGTTACAAATTAGATGCAAAAATATCCTTTGATTGTTAAGTTTGATTTTTTTGCTAACTGAATGATAACGTGGTTTTTTTTTTTTGGCCAAGATAATGTGGCTTTCGAAATTGTAAAAAAACACATGTGATTTGGCCAAAAGAGCACCCAACACCAATGTTTTTTAACTTAATAATTTTATTTCAATTAAAAAAATTATTATTTCTCTAGGTACAATTCTTGAAAGGCTAAACTTTTTATTTCCATAATTTTTTAAGAAAGTCCTTATTAAATTTTTTAATTAATAATTAATAAATGAGTATTTATACATTTGAAATTTGATATTAAAAATACTATATTTAATTAAAATTATGTTTGATATTATTAAATATATTTAATTTAATAATTATTTATTTAAATATTTATTTTAAAAAAATTAAAATTATTTTTTAGTAAATATATTATTTATAATATCAAATTTCAAATGTATAAATACTCATTTATCAATTAGTAATTATAAAATTTACTAAGGATTAAAAAAAAAGAAAATAAATTATGCAAATAAAATTTTTACCTTTTTTACCTATTAAATAATTTTTCCTTTTCTAAAATGATAAATTAGAAGTGGCCTCCTAGGAATTATACCTAGAGAAATAATAATTTTCCTTTAATTGAAATAAAAATATTAAATTAAAAAATATCAGTTGGTGTTAGGCGCTCTTTTAACCAAACTACATTTGTATTTTTGTAACTTTGAAAGCCACGTCATTGGCCAGTCAAACAAAAAAAAATCAAACTTAATGGTTAAAAGGTATTTTTGCACCTAATTTGTAACTACGTGTGTACTTTTGCACCTAAAAAAAGCATTTGGTGTTTAACACTTTTCAAGATAAAACACATGTGTATTTTTACACTTTAACCCTTAAATAAAACACAAATGTATTCAATTATTTTGGGTTTCCTCACGATTTTCCTGTAACATTTAACGAAAAGAACTAATTTAGCTCGTATCAGCAAATATTATTTAATCTTTTGATAAATTTAACATTTATGTATTCTCATACTTGAGAAGAAAATGATATAAAAACACACATCTCATATCTACACGGCTAATTTCTTTTCCATTTATATTTACAGATATATATTCTTAATCATTTTGTTTGGCAATGTTTTTGTCACTATGGCATTTCATATAAAACAATGTACTCTCAACGGTCCTAAATATAAGAAAAATTCAAATTTTTTGGAATGATTAAATAAGTAAATTAAGTTATTTTAGAATATATATATATATATATTTATATATATATATATATATATATATATATATATATATATATATATATATTTCCAAACTAATTAGTTTGATTAATAAATTGATATATAATCTAAGGATACACAATATATTATATAATTAAATAACTTATTTAGTTTCTTTAATCTTTTCAAAAAAGTCGAGTCTTATCTTATATTTAGGTTCTGACGGAGTAATAATAAATAGTTTTTTTCTTGGAAAATAAATAAATAGTTGTTTTGTAACATGCAATATACATTATTATGTTGTCAGAAATGTTTGTCCATCAACGGTTTTTTCATTGGAAATTTTGATGATGAATATTTAATAAGCTAGTGATGGGGGGAGGGGCCACTAGCTAGCAAGGGATTTTTTATGCCCATCTCTCTAATGCTCCTTAAAATGTACCAACTTCTCAAATACTTTTATGTTTTCTATGCATCATTCGATTCTACATACATTTCGTGATAATTCGATATCTTATTTGGAAAAATGATGTAATTTTGAAATTTTTTAGGACTTTTCAAAGAAAAATATCCTAAAGTAAACATTTTGTGTGATTTTTAAAAATCATAAAAAAAAAATTCAAAACTACACCTTTTTTTTGTAAGATATCAAAATGTCACCTTTTTTTTTTTATAACATCTCATGATAAACATTTGGAAAGTTGAGACATTACAAAGGGTATTAGAGAGTGGGCATTTATAATCCCAAACTATCAATATTTATTCCCATTAAAATTTATTTTCGTATGCATATATAATTCACTCAAACTGAGTTATATGCATATAAGACCCTTCAAATTTAAAGAATTCTCATATAAATACTGAACAAAACTAAAAGCATGAGAATTATATGTATAAATTGAAAAAGAGAAGTTTATTGTGAAGTTTCAAAGGTTATGGAGACGATTTACATATGAAATAAAGTTCAAGATAATTTTGTATAATTTAACCTGTACTTTTTTATACGGACTCTCCCAATAAACTTTTCCCATAAACTAATCACATTCCTAAAAATTTGTATGAGAAAATCACAACCAAATCGCTTTTGTTTCAGAGGAGGCCAGAAATGAGTACTTGGATTTATGTGTGCCTCTGTTCAAGTATGCATCGGAAGGAAATTGGGAAAAAGCTAAGCCCATATTGTTATTAACATATGATTGCGTAAGTATTGAAATTATGCAACTCAATCTAAATCCCACCAACACAATTGGGGTGATAAAAGTTTTACTAAATAAAAGACTTGGAAATAACAAAATGAATGGAGATATTGTTCTATATTAAAATGGAATATAACAGTTTTTTGTCATGATTTCTCCTAATTAACATTTCATATTTTGGTTTCTTTTCTTAAAACAAAGAAAACAAATTACTTATCTCCATTCACCTCAATAACATTGCTAGTCTCTAGGACTTGAAAATACCAACAAACATATTCCGAATTACCAATTCATGATTACTTATGCCATCTATTTAGAGGTGAAACAAAATTAATTTGGTTCTTATAAGGCTTTACCAAACTCAAAGTGGCCGATTAAATCATTGGATAAAGGCCACAATTCATAGTATATGAAGGACAAACGGTCATGAGATTTTTCTTTTTAACTAAAAGAAACTTCCCCTTCCGAAGTGAATGACTGTTTTAATGATTGAGAACCAAATACAGGAGACCTATATAGTGAATGGTTTTTACCACAACAAACTTTTTGTTGCTTTATTTTTCGTCTTTTCATGTCAGGTTGTTCCGCATCATATGTTGTCACAAACGGACAGTTTAAGAATGAAAGCTTGGAGCATATAGGAAGGAACAAAGGAGGTTTCAATAATAATTCTGTAACTTTTTGATAGTGGAAGACTAAGACTTTTGAGGTTGATGAACCATGAATCTAGCTATCTGCTTTCCCTTTTTCAAGAGGACTACATCTAGAGGCACTCATGGAATTCCACTTTCGGGGACTTTTCCTGGAAATTGTTGGAGTTGGAGAGCTTAATTTCTTATAAGGCCCCTTCAGTAACCTAGATACAACATTTCATTCGCCCTCGTACCAGTTCTCTCCAGTTGGCCAACGTTGAATGAAAGATCATTGTAATATGCACAAGTCTTTAAAGAAACTACACCTCAAAAGTTAGCTGTTGAAGTTGGAGAGGACCCAAGGCCGACCCTTCCTACGAGAAAATCTTTTGGGATATGAGACTCATGACAATAACTTGGTGGATGTGTGGAATTAGAAAGATAAGTATGAGTATCCTCCTCAAGAAGAATCCACTTTATAGTTATATCTCTCAAAATATTCCAAGAATCACTCTTGCTCTTTTACCAACCAAAAATTTGAAAAGTCCTACCTTTCAGACATGATATATAGCCCATCTATTTTGCTGTGCACCATTGAAGACCCATGTACTGGGTGCTTTTGGTGGTCAAAGGGACCTCTAGTGATTTATTTTCATCAATTTGAGCTAATTATTTATGTAGTTTTATCATTAAGAAACCGATCCCTGAAATTGTAAGCAATTTTTAATCTTCATTTCAACGATTACCAAACATGGTATTAATACTAACTATGGCCAACGAGATCTTATAATGCACTATCATTTCTTGAGATTTTGACCAAAGTTGACAAAAAATTCCAAGAAACATGAACTAAACCAACAACGATGTTTTATATCTACGCGTGTATATAAAATTATCAGAATATGCACTATTAATTAACAAAAGAAAAGGACAACGATTAACGCGTGCCTCTTTTCCACGCCAACCGGAGCCCTTCCATTATTCTTCCCCAATCCCATGTGCTAATGCTTCCTTACACTGAATTTCTATGTCCATTATCTGATTTATGATTTTCTTTGTGTATGCAGAAGTCTCACACACAGTGAAAATAAAAATAATTTATTTGATTATAATTTAAACGGGAAAACTCCAAAAAAATACCTTCAAAATTTGAAAATCTCAAATCAGTAATTTCCTATTAGAGTGAGTTTTAAATTGCTAACTAAGGGGGTGTTTGGGAAACACCCAAAATCTAGGTTTCACACAAGCCGAGACAAAACTCATCTCACATACTTACCTCGTACTACGTAAAATCTAGGTTTTAGAAGGTTTCCAAACAGGCCCTAAGTGTAGTCAATACCTAATCTATTGTAGAAAACAAAATTGATTTGGAATTTTGATTTTTTATTATTATTATTTTTTTTTTACGGTTTTTCTGAATGTTCCCTTTTAAAATAGGAAAACATTATATAAGAGAAGTGGAGAAAAGGGTAACAAAAGAAAAGGAGGACAAATTATGGACCCACTTTAAAAAGAGTAAAAAGCAATATGAGGCGAAAGTTTATATATATAGGCTATAGCACTATTTAAGTAGAGTACTCTTCTAACTTATGTAGATATATGGATAACTGATGTGCAGCAAAAATATGACAAAAACGGTAGTATGTATATAGGCGTATGATTTGATGAGGGGGTGATTTCATTAAATATCTACAGATTTCTCACAGCTTTTATTTTTCCTTTTTGATCGATAGGATGAATTATTAATTGAATGGGTTCCCCGTTATATGCAACACAACACAATAGCATAAACTGATGTAGGCCTTGTTTAGAATGACAGTCAAACCTTTCAAAAACAGCTTCTTAATTGTATTTAGCTTGTATCTCGACTCACGTGAATATACTATTGTGATTTTAAATAAGCATTTGAGCTTTTTCCATTGGTAACAACCATCAAGGACTAGAATCACCTGATTTTTTTAAAACCCGAAAATCAAGAATTTTTATTGGGATAATTGATAATTAATTGATCGATTGATTACAAGGTAAACAGTAACAGGCTAATGGCAATGATTGTATATGTATACATTGACAAGGTCTAACAAGTTGATAAGAGATTAGTAAATTTAACTAACGATTGACATGTGTAGATGTTGGATTCAAGTGGGAGATCTGTTGCCGAATCACCCTCAAAATAAGCCACCAATAAATACTAAATACAACTATACATCCATAATGACAAATGAAAATGTCAAAGACAGATTAAAAATACATGGAGAGTTTGTTGGAAACAAGAGGTAACCCAATTGGAAACTTTTCATTATTGAGAGGAAGATAACTTGAAATATTTTTAATTCTAATCAAGAACATAACTATGTTATCTTTTGGGATCTCTTTGAGAAGCTTCTCTTGTCCATAATATAAAACATATATATTTTAAAAGCTTATCTTAGTCTTAAATATAAGACATATTTTTTATGTTTGTCAATCTTTTTCTAACTAACTAACTCCTATTGATTATTCCTCAACAATAATCAAAGAAAAAAAAAAGAATAAGAGAATTAAGAAAGATTATTAGGGTCTTTCAGAAAATACATGTAATATTAACTAACTTCATTAACTTAATCAAATTAAGTAAATAGATAATATATTAAGTACAGGAGGATGTGTGTGTATTGGCTTTAACCACTAAACAACAAATAATTGTGGATGCATGATGACCCTTGATTCATGAATCTATAGCTATCTAATTTTCAAATCACCCGTGGAATATAATTGCAGTTTCTTCAGTAACCTGTAATGAATTAACTAACTATGTACACAATAGAATTAGACAAGACAAGGATGAAGATTAATTACAACGCTCGACCAAAAGAATCTAGTTTTGAGGCCATCCATGTCTCTTGTATAATTCGGCGGCTTCTGCTGCTGGCGGCCGCGGCAGTTTGGTCAGGCCGAACAAGGGTTGGAGCCGCACAGTTTGAAATTGGAAAGACAAAACAGAAGGGTGAAATAGTTACGGGTAATAATATTTTATCATTAAATATTTATGAACAATACTTTACAGTTAAATATTGTAATCATTAAGTATTAGTCTGTGCGGACCCGCCTTGAAATACCTAATGGTGCTTTTTTAAACCGTGTAATGAACGTTACTTTATCTCTTGCGCGGACTGTTCCCTTTTTTTTTTTTTTTTTTTTTAGTCCACACGCGGAAAAAGAAGAAAGAGTCCGCGTGTGGACAGGAAAAAAGGAAGAGTCCCCACGCGGACTCTTCCTCACGATACTTGATTGTTTGTGCTTCTTTTTAATCGTAAGTATTGAATGTTATATATTCACGATGCTATAGTAGTGAGGGTTTGAAGAATGGGAAAAAAATAGGTACTATATAAAATTAAAGCCAAAATAAAACATAAAATAAAGTTAGAAGACCTAATATATACTTTTGTTAGAAAAAACGACTGCAAGTGTAAGAACTCATCAATACATATATAAATCTGAAAACATACTCTCTCTCTCTCTCTCACACACAATTAAAACAAAAATAAAAATAAAATAATGTTAGAAGACACCTGATATATACTTTTGTTAGAAAAAACGACAGCAAGTGTAAGAACTCATCAATACATACATACATACATACATACATATATATATATATATATATATATATATATATAAACTCATACTCTCTCTCCCCCTTCTAAATGTAGGAGGATCTAATACTGAAATTCTTTTTTTACAAAATAGTTAATTTAGTCTTAATTTTACTGTATAAAATTATAAGGTCTATTTTAAGAAAACTACCCTATAATGAATTAAACAAAGTCCCCAAGTATATTAGGACAATTATATATATATATATATATATATATATATATATATATAACATGCATAAGGCCCGGCAGATGCAATTGTTAGTAAAAAATAGTAAAAGGCTTAAAATAAAATCCCTAATCTAACCAATTATGCTTTACATGACGAGGAGGTATTCATGGGCCACTAGAAATTTAAAATTTCACCACCTAACCTCATCGAATTTCTCTATAGAATTGAAGTTCATAGAATTGAAATCTAACCTCATCCTTTGTATGTGTTTGAACTATGCAAGTCAAACATTTTTCTACGATTTTCTCTTCAATAAAAGCTATTCTTACTTTTCTTTAGAATCTTATCTTTTTTAGCATAACTCCACATTTATCTCAACATCTTCATCAGAGTTACCCCACTTCATGTCCCTTTAAAACTCAACATTCACTAAGCTTGATTAATTAATCCACATTTTTTATGTTTTTTCTCCAAAACAAAGGCTAAGTGAATGGGTTTCATCCCTATAGAGACGGATGGAAACCACTGTTTTTAGTCTATATGTTTAATTTAATTTAATTTTTGGAATTGACTTAATAATTTATATTGACTAAGAGGAACAATCCCCGAAGGTTCTTTCACATCGCTATATATATTCTCTTACATCAAGCCTCAGAATATCAAGCAAACTCATGCAAAAATCAAAAAACATATAAAGACATTCCATAAGGTAAAATAACTGTCTTAGCTTCTTTCTCTATTTATTTACAGATACTTCGTTTTCTTCTACTGCAAATGATGTCTGTAGATCATGTTCTTACAAGCGAATTTATGTTAATAAATCTCACTTATATGTTTTCATTTCATTATACTTTTTCTTCTTCCTTGGCTGTCTTTATGATTTCACGAAAGATTTAGGCAAAATATTTTCAAATATGATTTCGTCTCAGATCTCTCAAATCTCATTTTTCTGTGCATACAGTTCAAGAATTTGGTTCTAGGCAAGTGCTACAAGAGGAAAATTTCCTGCTGGGTTCGAAATTTCAGTTATGGAAGATTATCATTAAAATTGCGTAGTACTTCGTTCTTTTTTGTCAAGTTATATAGATTTTGTGTCTGAAGTAGTTGTAAAAAATTTCTTTTATTGTAAATTTTCTTTTTATAGTTTAATCTTTATGGTTAAGATTTTAAAATTTCATATAATCTTACTCCTTTGTAAACTTTTTAAAATGAAAACTTTGGAGCAAAAGTTCGTCAACCACAAAGATATAATAACGATCAACCACAAATCATTAGTCTTGTGGTTATTAATTAGTGGGGTCAAATGCTTGATTAATGGTCCTATATTGTGTTATTGCATTGCTATTTTAATTTGCATAACAAAATAGTGAACTAGTCCATCGCCAGCCCCTTCTTCTTCTCCCTCCTACCGACCAACACTTATAATTTTGTGGGCACCCAAGGGTGACCCATGTTGTCGGTCACACACACATGTACAAATTCCAAAATCACAAAGGATCCGAGTTGTTTTTATCTGATGTTTTAAAGTTGTATATTTATGAAATTCAATTGAAATAAAAGCATCTAATTAATTAACCTAATCCCAAATTATTTGATCTTAAGCTACATATTACATTACATTCTTTCCTTAATATAAAACTTAGTTTGTAATATAAATTGCCCCATAAACTATTTTATGTGTGTGTGATGGGTCCTAAATATAATAGAAGTTCCATATATACTAGTTAAAGTGGAGTTCTTCGTTAGAGCATTTTTTCCATATATGTGAATATATTTTTATCACAATTTAATTATTTTTTAAAAAATAATTGATAGAAAATTCTCATGCTGATACTGACTGTATAATGAATTGTTAATTAATTTGTATAATTTTGCAGATAATTAAATGGATGCGGCAAATGGTGATGTAGGGAATCCTCCTGAAACTGGTGATGTAGTGAATCCTCCTGAAACTGAAAGACCTAGTCGACCCCTATTACGGAGGGTTAGATCAGCTACTTTTAAGAGACCTAACCTTGACTTTTTAGATGATTCAACGGGTAACTACATACTCTCTCCGTTCTCTCTAATGTCAAATAAAACACGAATGTGTTCAATTATTTTTGTAGTGCCTCATGATTTTCCAACATGATATTAACGAAAAATTAAATTTAGTACATATCATTAAATATCCTTTAATCTTTCGATAAATTGTAAATTATGCTCCATTTTACATTCATGTATCCGTATATTAAAACTTGAAAAGAAAATTATATAAAAACAAACATCTCATCTTGACACTCATAATTTCTTTTCTGTTTATATTTTCAGATATATTCTAACATTTATGTTTCACAGTATTTTATTACTAGGCCATTTCATAAAAGTAACGTATAATAAATAAATAGTTGTTTATAACTTAGCATTAGCAACATATTATTATATTTTCAGAAATGTTTGTCTACTTATTGTTTTTTTTTTTTCCAATAGAAATTTTGGTGATCAATATATAATAAACCAGTGACAAATAGAGGGGGCCTACAGGGACAACGATCGCTATTTTTATTTTTATTTTTCTTGGTATATAATATATTATCACCTGATATTTATATATACTCCTGTACTCATATTTAATAATTGTAAGGCACTCCCAACATATTTCATTAAAATTAAGAAAAACTTAAAACCTCATTAACCACGCCTTAATATTTAATAACTTTTTAACTTTACCCATGTTGATATGAAGGAATGAGTGTGAACTAAAAAGACCAAAATTAATAAATTCAGGGTAAAATCGCACATTCATAAAATAAATTTAATGAGATAACTTAAATCAAGTTTTAAAAAAAAAAAAAAAATCTTTGCTCTATAAAGAGTACTAGAGGAGTATATAAACTTTATACTATAAAAATTTGTTTATCATGGACCCTCATCATGCTTAAATATAATATTGGCTCTCCTGAGCATACTTTTCCCATATACTAATCACACCCTAAAAAATTAGTATGAGAATTTCACAGTCAAATAACTTCTGTTTCAGAGGAGGCCAGAAATAACTACTTGAGATTCTGTGTGCCTCTTTACAAGTATGCATCGGAAGGAAATTGGGAAAAAGCTAAGCCCATGTTACAAAGTAAAATGCTTCTGAGTGCTGGCATAGCACAAGGATGGCCTACAGTACTTCATGTAGCAGCAGGAGCAGGCCACGTTCACTTTGTGAAGGAGCTTCTAAAAATGATGGATGAGAGTAACTTGGATTTACAAGACAAAAGGGGAAACACTGCCCTCTCCTTTGCTGCTATTTCTGGAAACTTGGAGATTGCTAAGTTATTGTACGAAAAATATAATCTCTTACCAAAAATAAGAAGTGGAACAGGTTTCACTCCTCTTCTTTTTGCTGCATTACAAGGAAAAGCTGATGTGGCAAACTATCTATTCCCTCTCACTGCTAATGATGAAAATTTTGAAGAAGTGGATTGGCATAAGACATTCCTCACTTGCATTGACTCTGGTATTTATGGTAAGCCTATGTTGCCTATATATATAACACAAATACATTTAATTATTGCTCCTTCCTTCAATCCAAAATGTAGAACTTAGTTTGTAGTACAACATAAGACTGAATGTAGTATAAGTGAAGTATATGTAGAGAACAAATATGTATTCCTTATGTATTAAATAAAAATTCAACATTTTTTGTGAAGTATGTATTTCTATTTTATATTTCTTCACTAACATTTCAAATTTTCATAGATTTAGCATTGGAAATGTTGAGAAAGAGGCGAAGCCTAGCATTTGCAAGGGATGAAGATCGTATGACAGGTTTGCATATCATGGCTCAGAAGACAGCAGATTTGGGAAGTGATAGCCCAGAACATCAAAACCAACTCTCAAGTTCAGGTTTTTTTCCCCCAAGCTTAGATATTCTCTTATAGAGGAAATCCTATTTGAAGCACTATTAAACACTAAATGTACTAAGTACCTTTCCCAGCAAGGATTTAAATATTGGTTCGTTACATGTGATAGACTAACTCCTTCCACTACACCTTATTATAACTATTAACTATGTAGCTTGTTGGATGACTAACTTACTAATTTGGCATATTCAATTCATCAAATTCTGTATCCCAGGTACGAAGCGTAGTGTTGCCCTTCAACTTGTTCGTTTGCTGTGGGAAGAAATTCTCAGGGGTGTCCGCTCGAGGTCACATATCAGAGAAATGATAAATGATCCAAAAAAACTACTAGTTGAAGCAACACAAGTTGGAAATTTTGAATTTTTAGCTGAGCTTATGGAGGCTTACCCTGATTTGATTTGGGAGTTCGACAAAAGATTGCAAAGTATAATCCACATTGCTGTTTTGCATCGTCATCCTAAAATCTTCAATTTCATACATGCATATAGTGCAAATAAGGATATCATATTGTCATATGAAGACGAGAGAGATGGAAACAATATATTACATTTGGCCGCAAAGTTAGCACCACCTGATCGGCTTGAATTGGTCTCAGGAGCAGCTTTCCAAATGAAGCTCGAACTTTTATGGTTTCAGGTACTTGTTAATTCCTTATCAACTATGATAAGTTGCTATAGAGTTGAAATTAATTTTTGAACAACCTTTTGATATGGCAGGAGGTGAAGAAGATAGTGCAACCATCATTTGTGAATAAGAAAAACTCAAATAATGAAACTCCTCATGACTTATTCACAAAGGAACACGCTCCATTACGGAAAGAAGCAGAGTTATGGATGTACAGAACAGCTAACAATTGTATGCTTGTTTCAACACTTATTACTACTGGAGTGTTTGCCGCTGCATTTGCCGTACCAGGTGGTATTAATGATAGTTCAGGCACTCCCAATTATTTACGGAAAGCGTCGTTTATGGTTTTTTCAATATCAGATACAATTGCATTGATCTCATCTTCAGCTTCCATATTAGCCTTCTTATCGATCCTCATATCACGCTATGCAGAGTATGACTTTTACAAGTCTCTACCCTCAAAGCTAATATTTGGGTTGATAACACTCTTCGTTTCCATAACAAGCATGATGGTAGCATTTAGTAGTGCTTTCTTCGTGACATATGACCATGGGCATGGCTTAAAGTGGGTTCCTAGCTTCATCTCTGTGCTTTCATTTTTACCAATAGCCATTTTTCTAGTGTTGAAATTTAGGCTTTTTTATGATATCATATACTCAACATATTATTTAAGCTCTCTATTCAAGCCAGACAAGCGTATGCTTTACCACTAGCTAGAAAAGATAGAGGCTACTTTAGTGTAGTTGTACTTCTTTGTATTTTGATTACTTCAATTTGTAATATGTATTGGCCTTACTTAGACTTGGCAATGTATAATATAATTGTGCATACAGGATTTCTAATCAAATGATTTGATATTCTTAATGACAGTAGGATATACTTGGCACATTTGCTAGAAGCATACAATATTCATTGAAAATCAACTTAACTAACGCTGAAGAATAACTTGAAGTCGCTTTATATAGAAAATTTAAGGCAACCTAGCTACTATGAACTAATTTTTCTCATCCACAAGGGTCAATAGTAATAACAATCAGCTGAACCAAATAACTTTTGAGATTTTAAAACTTTATATTTTAGAAAAGTAACAAGGTGAGATAATTAGGCCGTCACTGCTTTTATGCAGTTGATCTTGATTCGATCACCAATTTTAGACATGTATATGTCCATTCTTCTCAATAAGCAAGAAATCATGATGGAATATGATATCAATAAGGGATAACTGGAATATACTCTAGATGAGTAGCTAGATTTATTATCAATTTTATGATTATCTTTATTAGGACTTTGATTAAAATTTATATTATTTTTTAAAGAAATGATTTGGATTAAGTTTAGATTTATTTTTTATTTAGCGAAGTTTCCTATTTTTATATGTATTGTAACACGTCTTATTTTGAACAAATATTGAGTTCTTTCCGCTTTCTCCCTGACATCTTATAAGCCCGAGTGTGTTGGTTCACCTAAAGCAAGGACAATTTAGTCTCCACACATTTCTGTTTTGGCATATAAGGAAGAATTAAGTAGCAAATTCATCCTGGAAGTATAAGTCAAGAAGCAATGTTGCCCTAAAAGTTTTTTCAGGTTCAATTTTGTCATAGAAGTCTAAAAACGTAGAAATGTTACCCTTTTTCGTTAAAAAATTAACGTTGACCTTTAACTTTTTAACAGAAAAGAGCAAAATTACTACTTTTTTAGATTTCAAGGGTAACATTGAGGCCAAAAAACCTTTCAGGGCAACATTACTCTCGAACGTGTACTTCCGGGACGGATTTGCTACGTACTTAACCCTATAAGGAATATGGGCCTTCATAATAATTTCACATGTTCAAGGTATAAAAGATTTGTAAAGGTTTATACCAACCAAAAAAAAAAAAAAGATTTGTAAAGTTGGTTATTATTTTTTTTTTTTTGATAAAAAAAAGTTTTTGAGGGGTTCGACACCAGTCCCCCATCAAGGCCAGGGCACGGCCCGGGCTCTATGAGCACTTACTGAGGACTTATGAGATCGCCTACTAAAGAAGTCCCAGCGACGGTAGAGGGGATCGAACTCACGTCCCAAGACACTAATTCTGAATCCCTTACCATCTGTGCCAACTCTCATTGGCTAAAGTTGGTTATTAGACATATATAATTTCTCCTATCATATATTACCCTTCCTCATTTGGGATGTCGAAGGCCCAACTACACATTGCTCATTTTTGTTTGATACAATGACAAAAATTTATGAGTTGAATGGATGGAGGCTGGAGCTTAAGGCCTGCTTAGTACGAAAAGATGTGGAGGGGAAGGCAAAAATTTATGAGTTGAATTTAGGGTTAAAGAGCAGTTTTACTAAGTTTTTAGAAAGGTAATTTTATCCGAAAGTGTCAAAAAGAGAATAATGCTATCCAAATTTAACAAAATTGAATTATCAACAGTTAGTCAGTTGACCCAAATGGTTCAACCATGTAGGATAGCAATGCCACATAATTACTGATTGAACCATATTTTTAGGTGATTTTTCATAGTAAAATTGGGATTCTTAATGTATTTTGTTGTAGTTGTTGAGCTTAAAATGCCTTTCTTGTGATAAATTAAGATTAAGAGTAAAAACATGAAATTAGGATTAAAAAAAGGGTAAAATTGTCAAAGAAAGTGTAATTATTCTTAATCATTGATTTTCATGAGAAAATTTGAGGTTAGATTAATTATTTTCATTATAGATGCCTGAAAAGATTATATCAAATTTGAAAATGGAAGTTTGAATTTAAATTATAAAAGTTTCTGACTTTGCAGTTTGGTCTCTCAAGAAAACTTTTACACTTTTGCAAATAGGTCCCTGGTCAAAACTTGCGTTTTGACCAAGGAGTAATGACCTAAGGAGATTAAAAAAAAACAGATGAGGGAACTAGGGGGAGAAAACAGAGTGGCGGCTGGAAAAAAAAAAGGGAAACGAAGAGAGAACGAAGGAAAGATTGAAAAAGGGGGCACGGACCAGAGAGGCAGAGAGCTGGGGGCACGGACCAGAGAGGCGGAGAGCTGGGGAGATTGTACCAGAGAGGCCGTGAGTGAGCTGGAACAGAGGAGACTGGACGAAGGAGGCCGAGAGTCTGGGAGGCTAGTGGAGACTCTGGAAGGAACAGAGAGAGAGGCTGGGAGAGTTCTGAAAAAAAAAAAAAGAAACGAAAAAAAAAACAGAGGCTGAAAAAACGAAGAAGGAGGCGGCTGGTTTTGGGAAAGAAAAAAAGAAGAGAAGAGGAAGAAGAAGAAAACGAACAGAGGAGGCTGGCGGCGAGTTTGCAGATTTCCGGCGAAGCTTATGCAGATTCCGGCGAGACCTTGAATTTTCCGGCGACTTTTTCCAGATTCCGGCGAACTTGCAATTTTCCGGCGAACATGATTAATTTGATTTCACTGATTTTTCTGGACTGTTTGGTAGTTATAAGTGGCTGAATTTCTCTGATCTTGGTGATGAAGACTTGTTTCTTGAGCTCATTGGACTACATCAGGGGAGTTTTATCTATCTTACTATTAGTCTAGGATTATATATTTGAATTGCTAAATTTTGATATATGATTCTGGAACTGAGATTAATGGTAATTATCTTTGTTAGTTTGATATTTGTAGTTGAGATTGGATTTTGTAGTGTGATTTTTATATGTGAATGAATTTCTTTGTGGTTTCAATGAAGCTATGTTGATTAGTGTGGTATTGTCTAATTAATGTGGTTGATTTGTACCCTTTTGAGGGACTATTTAGTACTCAAATTTAGAAGTCTCATGTTGCATAATTTCAATTTCAATTACGCATTAAGTGGGCTCAAACAATTTCTCAAGGGATAGTAGTTAGCTATGGTTATAGGAGCTACTATTAATTGGGAATATTGGACTCAAGTGGTATCTTGAGGTTTTTTTTTTTCTTCTAAAGACTTAATGAATTTTAACTCCCATAATCTTTTAAGAGCAAGGATAGTCATTTCTTCATTACCAAGAGCATTAACCATTTAATCTTATTTCTATCCAAAGTATTTTTTCCTTATTTCCAAAAAGACCAAAAAAAAAAATATAGGAATAGTTTCTTTATTTTTCCTATGCATTTTAATTAGAGAAAAACTTATTTAGGAACCCCAAATTTCTAACCATGTTTATATCACTTAGTTTATCTTAGGAAATACAAAAATAAATTTGGCTCCTTGATTAAGAGAACGATCCCGAGTTAATTGCACTGTATTGCATTTAATTCGTGGTAAATAGTGATTCGACCCCGAGGCGACTAAGGGTTAGTCGAATCAATTACTCAGGAAAATCCCTTTGAGGGTCTAATTTACTAAAATATGGGATTAATTTTTCTCATATTGTAGAAAAAAAATTATCTCATGTTACACACACATGAAATGGTGGAACCCACATATACATATGTTAATTCATATATGTATATGTGGGTCCCACCATTTCATGTGTGTGTAGGAAATTTAGTTTTTTCATGCAATATGAGAAAACTAAAACCCCTAAAATATATTGTTAAAAAATGTTTAAAGAAAAGTCACATGTCAAAAAAAAAAATTTAGAGTCTTTTATAGCATTATTTCAATACCTGTTAATAATTACATCAGTACACCATTAATAACTATATCTTTAACAACTAAATAAGCATCCCTTAACAATTATATCAGTGTCAACTAATAACTATATCAGTACCTATTAACAACTACATTTTTTAAAATAATAATAGAAAAATCTTAAAATCTCTTTTGATATTTAATTTTTTTTAGTCTTTTTTTTATAATATTTTAATAACTTGGACCTGAGAGAATTTTCCTAGTTAGTCTCGGCCCGTTACGCTACGTCAGCATTATCATCATCCTTCCCTAATTCCCTTCACTCCTTCACCCTCAATCTCCTTCGGATCTCAAACTCCAGTCCTTCTTCCATAACCTTCCTTTACTCCTTCATTCACTCCCTTCCCTCTAATGCTCATCCCTCCGTTCCTTTTATTCATGGTTGACTCTTTCTCAGTCCCTTCCTCTAAACGCCGAGGGATTTTTCTGCTACACCACACATCGCCGCCGATGCCGAAGGATTTTTCTGCCGAACCCTTCCTCCACATTCTCCTTCCTCTTCTGTAACCTCCTGATCCAATCCATCACCATTTCCAGCAACCTCGTGCTCCTCACCGCCACGGCCCACAACCTCACCACCACGGCGCCGCATTTGAGTTTAGGTAAATGTCGACTTAAAAGTTTGACGATCAGGAACGTATGAGGGAGAGGTTGGAGATCTGGAAAATCGACCCAAAAAAATTCAGATTCCAATCAACCCTTTTCTAATTTCTACCTCATCGGAGCAACCTTCTTCTCCTCCCTGGCTTTTCTCAAAGGTTGACGATGATAAGCAACCAAAAAAATTTCATGTATGTTTTTTGTTCATTTAGGAGTTATTGTTGAATGGATTTTGTTATTTTATTCCATCGTTTGCTTCGTATGCATCTTTCCCAAGTAGGTTGCAAATTGTTGATATAACATTGTGGATTTGATGTTGTTTTGAAAATTTCTAGTTGGTAGATATTGTTGGAGCTTACTGTTTGTGATTTTCACATCAAGAAACTGCAACTTGGGATTGTGGCTGGGTTGAATGAAAAAGCTTGAAATGGATAAATAAATGTGTGAATAAAGAAGTTGAATGCTTGTTCGTGGATGGGGATCTTCAAACTCAAGTTTCATGATTGTCCGTGGATGGGGATGATAATATCGAAGTTGGGGAGAGGTTTCTTTGCTTTTGTAAGGATGATCATAACCACGTGGCATATCATGTGGCATTGCTGTCTTAAGTGAGCCACCCCAGGAAAAATGGGTCAACTAACCATCGACTGTCCAACTCTATAATTTGGGGCTCATTTTTACACTGTCAAGATAAAATTGTCATTCGAAAAATTTTTGAAGTCAAATTGTAGCTTAATAAATAACTTCACAAAAAATTGGCCTTTAACCCTTGAATTTAAAAAAAAAAAGGAGAAATAATGTTAAAGTATTAATAAAGGGGTACGTAAAATAAAAGAGTAAGAAAAAATAATTAAAATGTTTTAATCATATTTCTCTATTGTTTTTTAAAAATCCAACCAAATTTTCTCCCTCCACCAACTTTCCCTCACCTCCTTCATACCAAACAACACCTTAGAGAAGGAAATTGTGTGGGAAATTGGCTTGGTAAATGAAGTTTCATTTAAATCAACACCATTTAACAACACATGAACCACAAGAAGGTTTAGACAGTCGGTTGTGTAGGGATTTGTTTGGATCATATGGATTTAGAAGCTGTCTCTTTTTATATCAAAAAAAAGAAGCTGTCTCTTTTAGTTTACTCTTGTTTAGGCTTTACCCGCTTTAAGAAGGAAAAAAGAAAAGAAATTGCTAGGCCTTTTTTTCCCCCTAAGCATAAGTATTTTTCTATTAGAGACCATCTTATTCATGGCGCTATTATATACTAAATATGAGCACCTCTCCTTATTCATTGCTTTCTTTAAGAGCCCACTCTTTCTGTTGCTTATAGGGAATCAATGAAGCAACGAAAGTTAATTTTAGGGTAAAGTAGCATTTAACATTATGAAATTATGTATAAAAAAAACATTATGAAATTATTTTCAGTAACACCCTAGTCTTATTTATTATGCATCTAGCTCATCTTAATGTTATTTTGTAATTATATCACACTAACTTTATTTATAATTTTGGATACTGGATGCACTATAAATAAAAATTATAGCACTGGAGTTAACTAGAAAATAATATCAAAGTGTTGGATATTACTTAATTTCAATTTTACGTGGTAGAGCGTATTTTTGTTAACTTCATAATGTTATTTAATGTTTCATTTTTCATCCCTTCATTTCGTTTTGTTCCAATTTATCATCTAATTACTTTATTTTAAATTTTATTTTTGTACTCTTAATGTTTTTTTAAAATGATTATATTTTTACTTAACTCCAGAAATCAAAATATTCCAACAACAAAAAAAAGTTCTATGTGGATCATCATTGGGGTACGTAGAAGGAAAATCTTAGCTAGGCCTGGCTAAATTAGATAAAAATAAAATGAAGGGAGATAAGAAAAATTTTAATCAAAATTAGGAAACAGAATCAAAACTTAAATTGAATTAAGGGGTGAAAATAAAATGAAAGAACAAAAATATGAAGAAGCGAAAGTCAACACACACACACACATATAATTACAAAATCACAGGCTTCTTTCTTTTAAGCGGTACTATAAGCCCTCTTATTTAAGGAAAGTCAACATATAAAAAAGAACATATGAGTTTTTTTTTTAAAAAACAAAAAAACATACAAGCTAAGGCATAATAATCAGATGTGCGACCCGCTTCCAATTCTAGCATTCAAGGTCCTGCCTCTACATGAACCTGCATGTAACATTGGTGTCTGATATATTAATTAAGTCGAACATATCTAGCTTATATGTAAACCCTAACTGTAAAAATAAAAACTAAAAACCAAGAATTTCATTTACCAGGATTAGTAATTTCAATGATTCCCTTGCTTTTTGGATGGTATAGTTCGACCATAACCAATACTTGTTCCAACAGTATTACCTCCATTTGAAGAACCCTGTCCATCAGAATCCATGTGCAACTAAAACCACCAAGTAGCCACAAACAACTCTATATATATGCTTCGGGATCTACAATCCTCTATTTGTGTTTTTGCCTTCAAGCTTAAGCCCTATTCATAGCTCTCTGCTGTGATGAACAGCACACACAGATTTCATGGAAAAGTATATGAAATTTTTCTGAAAATGTATCTCTATTTATAACATGGACAAAACTCATTGTAAGCAAAAAGATTTCACTATCTTCAAAAAGAATATGATGTTCAATGCTTTAATATAAAGCTCAACTATAGGGTGACAACAAATTCACCTTATCCACAAAAAGACTAAAGGATTATATTAATAAAAGAGAAGATTAAATATAGTAATAAAATATGTATCTTTTGGGTGATGATACAATTTGTGTGTGTTGGAAATCACTAAATGCAAAAGTTGCAGTCACAAAATGTATACCAAGGTTCAAGCAAAATATGGATAAGGTAGGAAGCTCCAATCCATGATCCTGCCGTTCAGATTCAAGACCTATATGTCTTGAACACCTGTACAAAATGTCAAGCCAATCGGATCATAAATGACCATCTGATCGTTGACTTGATCAAACTTGTTCAAGAAAATTTTGCCTAAACTAGAAGACTCCGATGAATGATTTGACCATCCATAATAAAACTCCTTGTGTCTGGAACCTCTAAGAAAAGATGAAGATCAATCTAACAAGAAATCACCTTCTGATTATCAGCTAGATCAAAACTGCTCAGGTTGAAAAACTACTAAAAATATTTTCTCTCACAGGAGCTATATATAAACTTCATTTTCTTCCCTCACATACTACTCTTCAAGGTTCTCTCTTTTATTTCTTTCCTTTCCTTTATTTTCTTTTTTCTCTTTTTTCATAAAATATGAAAAACACAAAATAGGAAATACATAAAGTAGGAAATAAATAAAACTAAACAATTAAAACTTGGGCTCAACATAGGAGTGACGTCCTATGGCCCAACAAAACTCCTCTCATGACAATGTAGAGAGGTTTTCCATTCTAGCTATCAATCTACAAGTCTAAAGTTTTCTCCCAATAATGGTTTTGTAAACATGTTTGGACCAATATTATCCGTACGAACTTTCTCAAGATACAACTACTTATCCTATAACACATCTTGTATCTAGTGGTAACATGTATCAATATGCTTCAACCTTGAATGAAAAGGAATTCTTAGCAAAATAATCTTGCATTGTAGGTGTTTAAGAAGAAAATTTGAGATTTTAGAGGGTCAAAATTAATATTTAGGTCTAGGAAAAATAAAAGAAAAGGACCCTAGAATTTAATCAATGAAGAAAAGGAACCAGGGAAATCACAGAAAATACCCAAATTTCTTCAAAATTATGTTTTTTCCTTTCAAATGTTTGAAAAAGTGCACTTTAGTCCCTTTACAAAACTTTTTAAATGTTCATTTTGGTCCCTAGTCAAAACTTTTTAAATGTACATATTTGATATTGGTTATCATGATATTGAAAGAAGAGCTTTTCATCTCTTTGATAAATTGGCCCCAAGCATGCTTGGAAAACCTTTTTGAGAGGACTGATTTTAGAACACTAATTACTAATAGCAGTGTCATTAGTCCTTGATGCAACATGGTTAACCTTGGGCTCACTTGACCTTTGTGGGCATAGTACTCATGCTTGATATTCGTGGGATTTGGTCCCGCGATTGATATTTGTGAGTTTTGTACCTGCACTTGTTTCATAACCTTGTGTTGTGCTTGATTGATTACATGCCCTCGTGGACTGTGTGTCCACTCTTGTTTTCGTGGCCTTGAGCTATGCTTGATTATTTACCCTTGTAAACTGTGTGTCCAAGTTTGTGTTCGTAGCCTTGAGCTACACTTGGTTAGTTATCCTCATGGATTGTATGTCCACACTTGTCATTTGTTCTATAAAAGTCTTAAAAATAGATGAGATTTGAGATTTGATGTTTTAAACTGATTTTGTTAATCAAAATGATTTATTACGTATTTTGATTTATTTAATTGATTATCCTATATAAAGTTTTATTTATACCTATGATTGTATGAGATTGAAATTGCAACTTATTGCCATATTTTTATCATTGAAGATTAAATACGTTTAAATTATTTTGTCTTGTATTCCACTAAATCATATAAATGAGATGTTATTCACCAAAAACTTTTTTACCTCAGATAGCATTACTGAACTTGCACCTTCAGTTAAATAGTGAAGAGTGTCATTATTGATGAAGCGTGTAGTTATATTTTGAAACAATTGCTAGTGGATGTAAAGTTAAGTTTTCATTTATGTATTAAGATCTGTAGTTTAGATTATACCAATCTTCCTTTGTAATTTGGAATATATGTGAAGCATAACTCTTAATGCTATTATGAGAATTTAGGTCATTGTAGAATTTCAGGAGGTCTAATTTATAGAGACTTTGCCCAAAATTTCTATAAGAGACTTAATATTTTGATTATGAGGTATATTATTATATATGAATTTAAAATGGTTTAGCATGCTTAGGATTATTGTTTTAGTTATGATTTTTTTTAATAGTATTATGATATTATATGATATCTATATATAAGTTTAATGCTTAAGGAATGTAAGTCCCTCATATTCTATGCCAATCACCTTATAGTTTTTAGGGCATGACACAAGTAATGCCTAAAAAGAGTGGGATAACTATGGTAAAGAATGAAAACGATGAGTTGATACCTACTAGGATGCAAAATGCTTGGAGAGTATGTATAGAGTATAGGAAATTGAAAGATCACTCTCCCTTACGCTTCATAATCAGATGCTTAAAAAGTTAGCAGGTAAGAGCCACTATTTTTTCCTAAATGGTTATTCAAGATATTTCCAAATCCCACTGGCTCCTGAAGATTAGTAAAAAGATTGCTTTTACTTGTCTATTTGGTACCCATGCATATAGGAGAATGCCGTTCGGATTATGCAATGCACCTAACACTTTCCAACATTGCATGATGTCATTGTTCTTCGATTTTCTTGAAATTTCATGGATGTTTTTATAGATGATTTTACAATGTATAGCAATTCATTTGGTACTTGTTTAAATAGTTTGGACAATGTTCTTGCTAGATGCGTTGAGAAAAATTTGGTTTTAGATTATGAGAAGTGTCATTTCATGGTTGATCATGGAATAGTACTTCATCACTTGATATCTAGCAAAGGAATTGAAGTTGATAGAGCTAAAATTGAGGTAATTTCCTCATTGCCCTACCCCACTAATATTAAAGCACTTCGTTCTTTCTTAGGTCATTGGGTTTTTATCAAAGATTCATAAAAAATTTCAGTAAGATAGCTATGTCATTATCTAAACTATTGGAAAAATATGTTGATTTTGTCTTTGATACTTTTTGCAAACAAGCATTTGATGAGTTAAAAGCACACTTTATTTCTCCTCCTATTATGAGTGCACTTGATTAGACCTTACCTTTTAAACTAGCATGTGATGCCTCCAATTCTGCTGGGAGAGTCATGCTAGGATAAAAGCGTAGAAAATTATCCCATATGATTGCTTATGCATCCAAAACCTTGGATAGTACACAAAAGAATTACATTACCACTGAAAAAGAACTATTTGCTATGATATTTGCAGTAGATAAGTTCATACAATATCTAATCAATTCCAAAGTGGCTATGTATATAGATCATGAATTTGTGAAGTTTCTTTTCACCAAGCCTCAATCAAAACTAAGGCTCATTAGATGGATATTACTGCCACAAGAGTTCGATATTAGTATTAAGGATAGGCTTGAAACTGTGAATCTTGTAGCCAATCACCTGAGTAGACTAATGGATGGTATAAGGGGAGTACTTTACTCTGACCTTATTTGTAATCATTTCCCTAAAGTGTTCCTTATGTCTATCTATATCTATGTTTCTTGGTTTGCTAATCTAGTTAATTATATTGTGAATGGTCTCATTCCTAAGCATATGTCTTCCTTTCAACCTCAAAAACTAAAACAAGAAGCTAAACACTACATTTGTCATGAGCCAAATTTGTAAAGAATATGCAATGATAAAGTTATCATGAGGTGTATTCTAGAGACCTAGTCCAAGAACAAAGTTTTCGCTTGTCATTCAATGGGTTATGGTGGACACTTTAATGCTAATAAGACCTCTAGGAAAGTGTTAGATGTTGGGTATTACTAGCCTACCTTGTCTAAGGATTCATATTCATATTGTAAGGCATATGATAAATGCCAAAGGTTTGGGGGTTAAGTAAACAACATGAGATGTCACAACAACCCATGCTCTTTTGTGCGGTATTTGATGTTTATGGTATCGATTTCATGGGTCCTTTAGCACCATTATCTGGGTTTAACTACACCATATTAGCCATAGATTGTTAGTTATCTGTATGTTTTGATGATAACTGATAAGTGTAAATTAAAAAGATAATTATTAATCCAAGCAAAAGACCATTTCCATGTTAGAATTTTTTTTTGCCTTAGATTTGTGCCTTCTGTACACAGATGACTCAAGTCATCCTTGTGTGACTCCAGTCACTGTCATTTGAAACAATACTGCTCAAGCATGATGACTCGAGTTGATCTTTATGACTCCGGTCATTGTGGTTCATTGCAAAACGCTTTCAAGATTAATGACTCTGTCATATTTAGATAACTCTAGTCATAATTTGATCTTGCTAAATATTTTCAAATTAAGTAACTCGAGTCAATATATATTACTCCAGTCACTTTAAACAAATTTCAAATTGAGTGTTTTCCAATAGTCAATTATGACTCTACTAATTAAGTAAAGCACTGCAGTCATCTACTCTAGCAAATCTTTTTCACAACTCAAACTCGATATCAGTCCTTATGAAAAATGATATGACTCAAGTCAGTATTCCATGACTCCAATCATATCTTATCAGAGACACTCTGAGATGTGCTAAAATGTTAAGTGACTCGAGTTACTCAATCTTGACTCCAGTCATGTTATCACAGAGACGTTTCCAGATTTTGTGAAAATAAGAATGACTCCAGTCACATTGATACAGAGAGATTTTTAAGTGTTTTGTGATTTAAGATCACTCTAGTCAAGTAATCATGACTCCATTCATCGAGTGTTAAGCTTTGTGTTTTTCAACTAAGTTTTAATGTTGACTCCAGTTACAATTTAGTGACTCTAGTCACGTTAACTCGAGTCATGTTAATGATCTTTGAAAAACACCGTGTCTGTAATATCTAAATCGTTGATTGTGACTTGGAATACTTTATATTCTTACTCATTACTATTCCTAACTATGTCTAATCAGTTTGTTAATAAGTTTCAGTTGATTTTGATATGGATTAACAACAAATTGCAATAAAGCAATTTTGTGTCAGAAGCATTAAATGCAAAGCAAAGATGAATGACAAAATTGGACTATCAACCTTCTGAACGTCTTAAAGTGTTGCAACATCTTCCTTTCCACTTCCAACATTGAACCTCAACGGACAAATGGAATAAGGAATGTCAACACGGATTACGACGTTGATTGAAGAAAGGATTTGTATGAGCAATGGTTAAGAGAAATTAGTCTCAACAGTCATCTTCATCAGTCACAACGGATAATTCATGGAGCTTCTCAACGATCATAAATGCAATCAACTATAAAAGCCAGAAGCATTGAATTTCCTACTACTGAAACAATGTGCATTCAATTTGTGATTAAGCATTTACTATTTCTGTTATTCAATAATCTCTTCGGATATTCAAAAACACTTCAGTGATTATTCATTTACTCTTTTAGAGAGTTCTTAAACTTATATCATTGTATTAATCTCAAAGTTGTAAAACCTTTGAGATTGGGGTTAAGTGATTACAACTTGTAAGGGGGAGTTAGTTCTAGTGAGAGAATTACTCCAAGAGTTACAGAGTGTGTAATCACCTCTTGAGATAGTGAAATCCCAGAGAGTCTAGGGACTAGACGTAGGTCAAGATTTTGGACCAAACCATTATAAAATTTCGGGTGTCTTCTGTTTCTTTTCTCTTCTTTGTTTATCCTTGTTTTACTTGTGTAATCCATAGGATTAGAAAGAAATTTTTTAAATCACCCAATTCACCCCCCTCTTAGGTGATATTCCATCTTTCATAGATTACCTCTCTAAGTAGGTAGAATCCATTTCTATTAGGAAAGATGATGTCTAAACGGTTTCCAAGTTTCTCAAGTCTAACATCTGTAGATTTGGAGTACTAATGGCTATAGTGAGTGATAGAGATTCTCATTTTTTGCAATAAGGTTATCGATAATTTATTTGTTAAGGTTAGGGTAACCTAAAAAATGTATATTCCTTATCATCCACAGACGAAGGGGCAAGCGAAAGTATCCAATAGGGAGATCAAACATATATTAGACAAGATAGCCAAGCCTTCAAGAAAAGATTAGAGCTCAAGGTTGAAGGAAGCACTATGGGCCTATAGAACCACCTTCAAGACACTGATAGGAATATCTCCTTACCAACTTATCTATGGTAAAGCATGTCATATTCTAGTAGAATTGGAGCACAAAACCTATTGGACTGTGAAAATGTGTAATATGGATGTAGAAGAAGCTAGCTTGGAAAGGAAATTAAAAATGCAGGAACTTGAGGAAATGCGATTAGAAGCTTATGAGAGCTCCCACATTTACAAAGAAAAGACCAAGTTGTTTCATGATAAGGAGATTACACGAAAGGACTTCAAAGTTGGTTATCATGTTTTGGTATAGAAGGCTCGATTCAAGTTGTTGAACATGAAGCTTAAAGATAAATGCTATGGGCCTTTTACTATCACCAAAGTACATTTATTTGGCTTGGTAGAGCTACTTGATGAGATTACTGGAAAGGAATTTTAAGTCAATGGACACCTCCTCAAGCTTTACCGTGATTCATCATTAAAGCCTCATTGAGGCCAAGCTGTTTCTTCTCCTTTCACTTTCTTTCACTTTTAGTATTCATGGGTTAGCGGTTAAGATAAGTGTGGGGGAAGATAATCTCCTAGTAGAAAAGTAGAAGTAGTATAGTTTGGTAATTATAATAAGAACTCTCTATGTATGCTTTGCATATTTGGCCACTGCCTTACTTAGTTACCATTATAAGTAATTATGCCTCTTCACTCTAATTTTCTCTGTTATTATGACTTGTTTCTTCTTCCTTCCATCCTTATATGATGTTGATGTGTTGAGCTCCAATTGCAATTAGACTTTACAACTTTCCACTTCATTAAGGAACAAGTTAGAATAATATAATTTCTTTCCAAACATTGAGGACAAAATAGTGAATAAGTGTGGGGGAGGGGAATACATTTTGAATCTCATTAATTGGTTGTTTTAAAATGAAAAAATGCCTTAAACTAAAAATTTCAAGAATGACTTGCTCTAATGCATGTCTTAAGTGGTAAAGGGTCACATTTGCCACTTTGGAAGTGTAATTTCTCGGAAATTTTATTTTATTTTATTTTTTTTTGAGATATAGTGTTTTGGCTATTTTAAGTTTTGGCTTTTTTTGTTTTTTTGAAAAAAACCATGTTTTGCTTTTCAAGTAAATAGGAAGAGAAATGAACCTACAATTGGATTTTTGCTTCTTATTTTGAAGAGAGTTTATACATCATTAGTGCATTTAAGAGTTTAGCATCATTGTAATTTTTTGCAATGTTTTCATTAATTTTATTTGTAATGTTAGCACTAGGAATAGTTAAGTAAATGTTTTGTGGTTAGCATATTTGCAATTGATTGTGTAGTAGAAAGAGTATTAGAGAAAAAACTTGTTAGAAAATTATTTGGGCTTTGAGTTCTTTTCATATATGTATGATTTACTTAGTTTTTCACCTTCTAGAACTTGTTTCCACTCTTTCTTGAAACGACATTTGTGTTAGTGTCATGAAAATGAAAGACGCGTTCAATTCTAAACCAATTTCATCCAAACACAAACATGCATTCATCTACATTTTGCTTACCCCTTTTGAGTCATTCCTATATTATATGCATGCCAATACTCATAGTGTTCATAGTATTCTAAAAATCAAAAGTCAATTATGTTAATAAAAAATTTAAACAATGTATATATTGAAATGCCAAGTATATAGAAAAGAGACGAAAAATAAGTTAAGAAAGTAGATATATTTAAAAAAAAAAGAAAGAAAGAAATATGAAGAAGGCATTTGTTCATGAATTTGGAAAAGAATTGACAAAAGTTTGTTAAGTTATTTAGATAATATTAACTTACTCATTAACTTTGACTTGCATATCTACTATTTCTTTTTTCTAATTAATTAATTCATTACATCTAGACTTCATCCAATATTCAAGCGTTTTTAAGTTTTCTTGATTCATTACATTAATTGCTATTAGCAGTAGAGATGTTAATGTTGTTGCAAGCCTCTAATAAGTTGTTGACTAAGTGAGCTAAAGTGAAATTATTCCAATTAGGTGGGATGAATAAAACACCAATACCTTGAGAGTTCTCTTATGCTTCATTCTAATATTTTGGGTTGTGTAGTTAGCTAATTTCTTTACATCGCTTGATTATGACTAGTGTTGGCTTGAGGAATTTGATTTATTAATTCATTTCATTATAATTATGAAATTGCTCATCTTTCAAATGTATTAGTAATTTGGACTTGGGATTTGGTACTCAATTTCCCTTGTTTAGAAGTACAAAAGTCTAAGTATGAGGGAATTGATTGAACCATAGTTTTATATGATTTTTTATGACTAATTTGGGATTTTTAGTGAATTTCCTAGGACATGATTGCATTAGTAAGCAATAATTTGAGTAAGAGAAATATATATTGAATCAAGTATAATTAAGGGTAAAATGGTCATAATTTGTTAATTATTTATACACATGATTTCTTGGACTTTAGATGCTACATTAGCTTAATCTTGCATTGTAGGTGTTTAAGAAGAAAATTTGAGATTTTGGAAGATCAGAATTAATATTTTGAGGACCGAGAAAAATTAGAGAAAATGTCCCTAGAATTTCTAGAAATTGCAATCAATGAAGAAAAAGGACTAGGAAAAATTATTGTAAATACCCAGATTTCTTTAAAATTAAATTTTTGTCTTTCAAATGTTTGAAAAATTGCACTTTATCCATCTACTAAATTTTTTAAATGTTCATATTGGTCTCTAGTCAAAGCACAGGTTCTTCGAGATTTTCTTAAGGGGAGAGAACTTGAGCACCATGGCTATGAGACCGTTAGGGAGAGATGAGAATTGAAAATCAAACAGAAACCAGATCTTTACTTCGTCTACCATTAGTCATCGACTTTCTTCCCTTACTCACCATTACTGGCTTTGCTCTCCTTCCTCCTTAACCATAGCACCGCAAAGAAAGAAACTCCACTAGAGATTTGACATATTAGAGGACATCATGAAGACAGAGGACCAAACAAAACTTTGGCTTGCATTCTCCGTCACCACCGTCAACAGAACTATTAAGCTTCACCATCGCCGGATTCTCTTTTGTTCTCTTTGACACTTCTTTCTTCTTTCCCAAGCCACCAATGTCGACAACTTGGAAAGGGCCGAAGCTTCTGAACTAGAAATATGTGTATCATGGAGTAAGAGGAGAGCTACTTTCCATGGTAGCTTTTAAGTGTTTTGGAGATGTTCTAATTTTTTGGTGGATTTTTTAGATTCTAGTGATGTATGTGAGTTCTAGCAAGCTCTTTTATGCAGTTTGTGTTGGATTACTTCATGAAAATGAGTGGCTGATCCATTTGCTTATTGGTGATGATGATTTATGTTTGAGCTCAAGGAATTACATAGGGGACTTTTTCTATCATTCTATTAGTCTAGAGTTATATATTTGAATTTCCTAATTTTAATATATGATTCTAGAACTGAGATTGTGTTAATTAGCTCTATTAGTTTAATATTTGTAGTTGAGATTGGAATTTATAGTATGAAAATATATAGGTTTGAATTTCTTCGGTGGTTGCAATAAGATTATATTAATTAGCATGTTGTTGCCTTGTTAATGTGGTTGATTTATGCCTTTGAGGGACTGTTTAGTACTCAATTTCAAGAAGACTCAGATTGCATTATTTCAATTTTAAGTGCACATTAAGTGGTTTTAAACAATATCTCTAGAAGTAGTGGTTAGCTATGTTTGTAGAAACTACTATTAATTGGGAATATTGGATTCAAGTGTCATCTTGAGGTTTTTATTAAAATTTATTGAATTTTAACTCCCATACTTTTTTAGAAACATTTTATTCATTACTAAGAGCATTCATCATTCATATTTTCACTCTCAATTTAGACATTTCTTCTTTATTTTCTGAAAATACCAAAAAGAGTAGAAATAGCCTTTTTCATTGATTTTAATTTAGAGAAAACCAATTTCAAAACCCCTTTTCTAGCCATGTTTTTAACTCTTAGTTCAATCTAGGGAATTAAAAAAAAAAGGCTCCTTGATAAAAGAACAATCTTGAGCTGTTTGCATTATAATTCATGATAAATAGTTATTTGACCCCAAGGCTACTGCGGTTGTCAAATCACTTACCTGCTTAGATTTGTCTGTGTGAAACCTTTGAAGTACCTTTTGAATATACTTTTGTTGTGACAAGTATAACTTCTTAGCTTGTCTGTCTCTAGTAATAGAAATATCCAATATTTGTTTCGCAACACCTAAGTCCTTTATGGTGAATGACTACCCAACTATTTCTTCGAGTCATTTATCTTGGAAATATTCTTTACAATAATGAGAATATCATCTATATAAAGAAAAAGGATAATAAAATCATCATTAGAAAAATTTTGTGTAAACACACATCTATCAGAAAGCTATCATTTTATAACCTTGCTCCTTCAAGATGGATTCAAATTTTGTATACCATTACCTTGGAGCTTGTTTCAAACCCTAAAGACTTTTCTTCAATTTACAAACATAATCTTCTTTCCCTTTTACTTTAAACCCTTCAAGTTATTAGATATAAATTTCTTCATCTAAATCACCATGAAGAAAAAGTTGTCTTTATATCCATCTGTTTGATTTCTAAATCAAGACTAGCTTTTGATGGACCAAGCATTGCATGAATAGAAGTCATTTTGAGCATTCTAGTGCTCCTTATATCCACTTATCCTTATGCTTATCTTCAATAGCTTCCTTATAACACTCTAGTGCTCCTTCTCAACTTGCCCTTAGGGAATCTTTGTTTGAGAATTCTTTAGTTCCTCTCTAACTACAAGAATTGGAACATCAACTTCACCTTGATGATTTTTTTTAGCACCATAAGGAACTATATTAAATCCCTCTGACATATAAGTGTTATGGGTTGATGATTCTTCTTCTACATCAAGGCCTTTCATAAATTGATCCTCTTTGAAAACAACATCTCTACTTCAAAAAGAAAACAACATCTTTACTTCTAAAAAATCTTTTTACTAGCAGGGTCATGCAACTTGTAACCACACTCATCCATACCATAACCAAGGAAGATGCATTTTTTAGTCTTCATATCAAACTTTCGTTCTCTCTTCTTTAGGAACATGAACAAAAGCTTTACAATCAAACACATGCAAGTGATTATAAGAAACATTCTTACCATACCAAATTTTATTCAGCACCTCAAACTTCAAAGGAACATATAGAGAGAGATTAAAAATATGAGTTGCAATACTCAAAGCTTCAGCCCAAAAGAATTTTGGCAATCTAACATGCAAAAAACATACATCTAACTCTTTCAACAATCGTTCTATTCATTCTCTCAACCAAACCATTCAACTATGTTGCTTTTAGGAAACTCTTTGTTGTCTAATTTCATGCTCTCTACAATAAGCATCAAATAGACCTAGGTATTCACCACCATTGTCAGTTCGTATACACTTCAATTTATTTCCAATTTTTGTCTCAATTGAGGCTTGAAATTGTTTGAAACCAAATAACACTTAATCTTGTGATCTCAAAGTATAAACCCATACCTTTCCTAAATGATCATCAATAAAGGTAACAAAATAATAGGTTCCTCCTTGAGGTATAGTCTTCATAGGACCACTGATCAAACCATATTTTTATATGATATTTCATGATTAAATTGGGATTATTGATGCATTTTCTGGGATATTATTGCAGATTAAACATTAATTTGAATTAAAGACATTTATATTGAATTAAGTGAAATTAAAGGAAAAATAGTCATAATTTGTTAATTATTCATGCAAACGATTCCTTGGACTTTTGATGCTATATTATGTTAATCTTGTATTATAGGTGTTTAGGAAGAAAATTGAAGAATTTGGAAAAATGTCATCTGGGTCAAAATTAATATTTTTGAAGACAGGGGAAAATCACAGAAAAGAGCCCCATAATTCCTGAAAGTTACAAATCTGTGAAGGAAAAGAACTAAAAAAAATTATAGAAAATTGCCCAAAAGTGTTAGAAAATTCAGTTTTGCCTCACAGACATTTTGAAAATTAACACTTTAGTCCCGCTCTGAAACTTTTAATTCTTTCATTTTAGTCCTTGGTCAAGGCATAGGTCAAATGTAGCTGAGAGACGAGCTAAAGGGAATTTAAAACAGAATACAGAGGCCGACAGTGAGAATTTCATCAAGCAGCGCTGCGAAGAGTAGAGTGTGGGAACTTCATCATCATTCCTCCTTGGTCGCCGACGATCTTTGTTTCCTTCATCGTCACTAGCGACCTCCGTCGCCTGCTAAGGGAGAGACATAACAGACAGGGAGAATAGAGTGAGACGAGACAAATCTGGAGCTCCAGCGCCACGAACTACTGCCTCTGACCACCATGCTCTTCACCATCGGGATTGCTCAATCACCATCTTCATCTTCATCATTTTTCTCAACACCGTCAACCTTGCCATCACAGATTCGTCTCTTTCATTCCCTCATCAAGAACCTTCAACATTTATTTTGCTTCTCTCCAAACTCGATACTTCAATCTAACATCTATGGGAGTTTGGTGTTTTGAAGAGTTCTTATTGCAAATTTAATTCATGAGTGGCTAGCTTCTAATTCTTGGTGATGAGGATTTATGCTTGAGCTCAATGGACCACATAGGGGAGTTTTTCTATCATTCATTTAGTCTAGATTTATACATTTAGATTGCCTAGTTTTAGGAATTATTGTGTATAATTCTGGAATTGAGATTGATGTTAATTGTTTTTATTGATTTGATATATGTGATTGATATTGGATTTTGTAGTGTGAAAAATATATATTTGAATTTCTTTGTGGTTGCAATGAGATTATATTAATTAGTGTATTATTGTCTAATTAATTTAATTGATTTGTGCCTTTGAAGGACTGTTTAGTACTCAATTTCAAGAAGACTCATATTGCATCATTCCAATTTTAATTGCACAATAAGTGGTTTCAAACAATATCTCAAGAGGTAGTAGTTAGCTATAGTTGTAGGAATTACTATTAATTGAGAATATTGAACTCAAGTGGTATCTTGAGGTTTTTCATTAAGATTTAATGAAGTTTAACTCCCATACCTTTTGAATAAGGATAGTCATTTCTTCATTATCAAGAACATTCATAATTCATATTTTCAATTCCTTATCATACCATTTTCAGTATCCATTCCATTTTATAAAGAAAATATCAAAAACACTAGTTTAACATTTAATTAAATTGCATTTCTATTTTAGTTTATCAACTTGAAAATACAAAACCTATTCACTCCTTGTTTTTATTGCATTTGCATGTCATTTAGATTACTTATGATTCAATAAAAGGCTCCTCAAGAAAAGAAAACGATCTCAGGTTTGCTTATATGCAATCCTTAGTTAATTGTTGAGTGTGGACCCTAAGGCTAAAGACAAAAAGGCCCTTATCAACCACAAATGTCAAAATGTACTAAATATAATACTTTAGATTTTCTTTTCGATAGGCCACTTTTAAAAGACACTATTTTCTGCTTCCTGCTAAACAATGATCACACTTATTCAAATTCACTTCTTTTAAGCCAAATGACAAGTTCCTCTTGCCAAACATTGTAACTCCTTTCTCACTCATATCACATAACCGCTTATGCCAAAGCTCAGTTTTATTATCTAATTCAATTGAATTACACAATCTCTCTACAAATCTTAGCTTGAGTAAGATATAAACTAGAGTACTTCTTATCTTTAGTATTGACCATTAAACTTTAGAGAGCTTCCAATTTTCTCCTGAGAAAAGACTATCAAAATTATCATTACAATGCTTACCAATATAAAGAAGATTGAGCTAAATGTGTGGGACATCCTTGATACGCTCAAGAATTGATTTGGATCCATTTGAAGTCTCCAAGTAGACTTCTCTAGTACTTGCACATATATTCCTGTCCTTTTTTAGCTATTTTAACATCACCAAAGTCACCTAGTGTATAAGTAGAGAAGGCTTATCTTCTTGATGTAATATGAACTAAAGTACCATTATCAACCACCCTAGTAATTACATCCTAAGCAAGATTAGTTGAGTTATATTCCTAAACTAGGAGAATATCTTCTAGAGTTACATTTATCCTTTCTTCAGTACTTGGATTTGTTTTCTTCTTCTTTCCCTTCTCTTCATTCTCTTTATAACAAAATCTCTTGATGTGCCCTTTCTTTCCACAATAATGACACTCAAGATTCTTATGATTTTTCCTCGACTTCCTCCTATTTTTACCTTTATGCTTAGGGCCTCGACTTTTACTTCTCCCCCTAGATTCAGTAAATAGAGCTCTAAATGTAAAAAAGAGCCCTATGATTTTTTTTATTATCTCCTCATTTAAGACACCGCTCTTTGCAATTTCCATAGAGATAATTCCATCAAGTGCAGAATTAGTTAGATACATTCTAAAAGTCTCCCAAGAGTCAATTAAAGTACCACGGAAACATAAACCTTGAACTTCATCAAATTTAATTCCCTGAAGGAGTGTAAGTGGTCTGCCATTGAATTGTCATCCTTATATCTTAAAGACATCATATGTTTGATTAGAAATAATTTATTATTGTCCGTCTTCCTATATTACAATTGCTCTAGCTTATTTCAAAGCAATATGGTTTAACACATTATCATCTACTCATTGTCAATTGTAGCCACGAGCTTGTCGGTGTAAAGATTTATTTGTAGGCTTCTCTATTGCGAAGGCAAGAAATTAATAATCCTTCATATAAAGCAAATCTTCCATCTTACTCTTCCAAAGAGAATAATTAGCTTCATTTAGATTAACTATTCTACTTGTGTTGATGTAACATCCCAAATTTTGGGACTTTGAGAATTAAGGATTTGATTATGAAAATTTGGGCTAAGATAATTATGTGAATAATTATTTGAAATTGAGGCCAATTATTCCTTAATTTATTTTGGGAAAAGAATAAAATTCAAAGAATAATTGGAAGTGATAATTGAGGCCTAAATATTATAATATTAATATTTTATTGCCTAGGAGAAGTAATTTGGGGAAGGAAAAATCCCTATATTAATTAAGGATTATTTCCATGATTATTACAATTAAGTTTAATTGCAAAAAAAAAAATAGTATTATTAAAAAAAATGAAAGGAGGAAAGAAGGCAGATGGGCCACGTTTGGGCCCATGTGGACCAAGCCCAAGAACCCATTTAATATCTCCTGCCAAGTAAGATCCAAAACGCAAGGCATGTATCAGCAAGAATGAATCAGTTTCTTGTTTTCTTTTTTTTGTTCTCTTTCTCACCGAACTCGACTAGAATGATACAAGAGGCAAGTTTTATTATTCTTGGATCAAGACCCAACTCATACAGTGCCCTCACCCAGTTAGAACAGAACGAAACCAGAACCCTCCTCAGCCCAAACCGTAAGAAGCTCAGTTTTTCTCTTTTCTTCAGCCGCCGAAACCAAGGAGCAGATGGCATTAATGAGCGGCAGGTAATTATGCTTATCTGGAAGAAGAGTTCAGACGGCACCATACCTCCAGTCTTTCCCTCGAGCTCTGTGATTATTAACCATTGAACAATACCCCCTGGACCGAAATGAAAAATCTGGGCAAAAGGTTTCTCGATATAAATGAGCTTCCTCTCAGCTTTCACACTATACTTTCAGTTTTTCCGCCAGCAAGGGAAATACCAGGGAAAAAGAGAGAAACAGCAGACAGAGAGAGTGAGTGAGCTGAGAGTGGGAAGAAAGAAAAGAGGTGAAGCTGAATCTCATTTCCTCTGTTTTGTCATCGGTGAACAGAGGAGTAGTTCAGCATCTGATCATCACCTTCTAAGCTTGGAAACGAAGGCAAGTTAACTCATCTTTCATAAAAATTTTAGCCTTCCATCGGTAGTGGTAAAGATGAGAGAAAGCCAAGCATAAGACACTCAAACAGAACCTGAAAACTAAAAACGAAAAACAGGGGCTGATATCGGGTTGGTGTACACATCTCTTTTTCTATATTTAGGTTTGGTGTTTCTGCATGAAATGATCTCTTTGTTTTGCTGATTAAACCGTGGCTGATATATGTATATTAAGTTCTGTTTTGTTGAAGAAAATAAGAAAGAGAGCAACCAAAACCGAAACTGAAACAAAAGAATGAGAACTGAACTTGCATGCAAAATACTGAACATATTGGGGGGTCATTTTGCTGACATAAATGGGTTCGGTTTTGCCAAGAAAAGAGAGGAGAGGTGTAAGCTTTATATATATATGGTTCTGTGTGTGTGCATGCCGAGAGAAAGAAAGAGATAGATAAAAATATATATGTGGGTATCGGTGATCAAAACCGTTGGGCTGTTAACAGAAAAAGAAGAAGAAATAGGTATATATATATGTGTGTGTATTCATATGTGTGTATGCCGAGAGTCTTGTGAGTTTGCTGGGTTAAATACTTATATGTTGCTGGAAACTTTGTTTCTGCAGTCATAATGTCGGGCATAAAGGAAAGAAAGAGAAAAGAGAAAACTTTTTGAAATATATATGGATGTATGTGATTATGTGTGTATGTCGTTTCTGCATGAAGAAAAGGAACTCTTAGTGTATATATATATGTGTGTGCATTTGGGTTTATGCTGTGAGTATAAAACATGGATATGAGAGTTTCAGAAAAATTATATTCATAAAAGACAAAAGTGAGACATATATATATGTGTGTGTGGTACGTGCTTTTTGTCTTGAGCTAAAAGAAGGAAGAGTTATTTTGTCCTTATGAATATATTATGAATATATTGGTGTGTATCTTTTGCCTAAGATATATGTTTCTGGAAACAATTTTTTTTGCTAACCAACATGCTTCTTCGCTGTCGGGTATAAGGGAGAAGGGAGAAGGTTTTGTTCTTACATCTATGTATATTTGTATGTCGTGTTTGCTTGCTGAAGAACTAAGAAAAAATAAATATACATGTATATATGTGTGTGTCTTTTTGCATAAAGAACACTAAATACTTAATAATCATTAACATTATTGATAAGGTTGGTCTTTAATGGATTAAATGAATATATTAAATCATATTGTATAATGATGGACACTTATTGATCTTGATAAATAAATAGTTGGCAAGTAATGTTAATACAATTGATTATCTTCTTAAGTGAAGATAGACATTTATTTAATTTGATAGGTGTTACTATTAGGGTAATAATAATAACAAACCATATTATTATTAGGAAAGAGTAATAATGACCAATGGTAAATGAGAATTATTATTATTATTATTGAGAATAATAATATTATTATTATATAATAATAATAATAATAATAATTGTTAGAGAAAAGTCAAGGGAATAATTATTATTAATCCTTTAAACTAATTTACGTAATTAGTTTATCTGCGATTCGAGTAAATAACTGACAACAATAATAAATGTTTTTAGGCAGACTTTAACACATTCTTCTGATCCCAACAACTTCAGTACAAGAAAAAGGGATACAAGGTTGAGATAGGTAACTTTAATCTTATAATCATGTATGTGAATGTTATCCAAATTATTAGCTGATCATGTATGCTGGATGAATTACTTGTTTATGTTTTCCTGGCCATGGATTTAAGGTTGCGGTCTCATGGGGCTGCGATCCTAGATAAGAACTGCGGTTCTTGACCGTTAACTGCGGTTACGGTTTGTGTGTAATTTCTTCCATGTTTTTACATGTGCTAATATGTCATATTTAATTTCATATATGTGCATAAGACTAATTGTTACCCTGGGGTCCATTCACTTGGACTCTAGTTCACGTGAAAGAATACAGGAACTGGTTTGGGATCAGGAGACAAGAAGCAACTGTAAGGGTTACAGCAGATGGAGCTTTATGGAAAAGTTAGGATTATTTAGTCTATTTATCATTCATCTGTTTGGACTAATGTATTAACATCCCTCTATGGGATAAATATCGAATCACGAAAAGGTAGTCTGTATTTTCACACTAAAGTAATTTCAAAAACTTCGATTACGAAATTAAGTTGTCCAAATCTCTTCGATCCTTTTCGCGTCAACTCTGATGAAATAAAAGCCCCAAAGGACGAGCGTCACGGTTGACCTTTATTGAATTAGGCTCTAGTATCGCTTGTTAGGAAGAGCGCATCAGATATTAAATCTTCCTAATGAAAAATGATTGTATGGAGTCAATTAAAGTAGAAAAAAAAAAAAACAAAATGAACCACAAAATAATAGATGGAGACACAAGAATTTAACTCTCCCCTCTCAATGTGATTAAGAGAAAACAACCATGGCCAAGAGTGAAAAATTCCCCTACCTTCAAAAAAGAATAAAATGTTCAATGCTCTAGTACAGCGTTCAACTATAGGATGACAACAAACTCAACTCATCCACGAAAATCACAAATGGGTTATGTTTAATAAAATAGAAGATCAAATAGAGCAATAAAATATGTATCTCTTGGGTAAAGATATAATCTATGTGTGTTGGAAATCATCAAATGCAAAAGTTGCAGTCACATAATGCATGCCAATGTTCATGCAAGATCTAGAGAAGGTAGGAAGGAGAAAAGCACCAATGTAGCAACTTTTACCAAAAATTGTACCCAATTAGAGCACTTAGAAAAAGAACTATCGGAGTAATACAATCAAAGGCATCACCTGACAAAACACCACGACAAAACACCACTAGTGGTGTCAGGGTTCTTGACCCCACCTAGTTCGTGGCATCATGAGAGTTGACGCCGCTAGAGTGGTATCAACTAAATTGACACCATAGGTATCAACTAAATTGACGCCATTGGTGCCCATAGCATCAAGTATATTGACGTCACTGGTGGCATCACCTGTCTATCTTGACGCCACTGGTGGTGTTAGGATAGGTGACGCCTTTGACTGCATTTCAGTAATTCCCTTCTAAAGTGCTCTAATTGGGTACGATTTTTGGTAAAAGTTGCTACATTGGTGTTTTTCCCAGGTAAGAAGCTCCAATACATGATCCCACTATTCATATTCAATGCCTATATGTCTCTAACCAAAGGAATTAAACTTGGACCAGTTAATAAATCGGCTGGGCTACTAGGTCAAGGGTTAATTAGTTAGACTGGAGTCAACTTGGACTAGACCAAGGCCAAACCGTTGAGGAATAAAAAATTGAGAAATAATTAAATTATTTTAAAGTATTTATATTTATCATTTTTCTTCAGATTATTTTGTCTAACTTATACATTGATAAACAATATAATAAAACACCTTATATTAATTATATGATTAACTAACTTATTTAGCTTCTTGAATTTCTCAAAACAAAATAAAATAAATGAGTTTCATATTGGAGACCAAAGGTAGTATTATATAAAATAAATCAAAAATTAAATAAAGTTTAATGGTGAGTTAATTATCTTACTAATAATATACTTATGTCACCTATAATTAAAAACAATGAATGAATTTTTTATCTATTTGTTAAAAATAATTTAAATATAATGTTAATTTACTAAAAAATGTTGGAAAAACCGAAAAAGTATATTCTTTTTTACATTCTGCTTTATTATTTTTAAAGGGAAAATAATCAAAATATTGAGTAGTGAATTCACGGGATAGGGGCAAAGTTTTAGGAGAACATCTTGGTAAATGGGAAGCTTTGGAAAACAAGAGAGGACAGTAAAATTATTGAATTCAGCCATCTGCAACATGTTTTGACAGCTATCAAAGGCTGAGCCTCTTCTTCTCCTTCCTAGCTTCTTTCAATCACAACCTCTCCATAGCTCCACGTCTATTTTCCAGTTAGTCTTCTCTCAAATGAAGTACTCTAACCCCAAAAATCGTTCTTTTCCTTTTTCTTTCATGTGTCCTCCTTTAAGAAATTTGGGTTAAGGTGCAAAAATACACATATATTTTTTTTCTAGGAGCACCTAGCATCATATATTTTTTTTAGGTGCAAAAATACACACGCCGTTAGGTTTTAGGAGCAAAAATACCACTTCCGTTAGTTGATCGTTAACTGACCGTTAGTTGACCGTTAACCATAGTGAAATTACTCTTTTGCCCTTAACCCTTTTCTTTTTAATTATTTTAAACTAAGGGCAAAAAGGTAATTTTACCATGGTTAACGGTCAACTAACGGTCAGCTAACGGTTAACTAACGGAAGTGGTATTTTTGCTCCTAAAACCTAACGGCGTGTGTATTTTTGCACCCAAAAAAAACATATGGTGTTAGGCGCTCCTAGAGGAAAAACATATGTGTATTTTTGCACCTTAACCCAAGAAATTTTTCTACTGTAAGTTTCTTTTTAATCTCCTCCACTATTTTCTTTCTATTCTTCCTCTATTTTTTCTTCTTCTTTCTTCAGATAAAGCATCTTCCTCTTCTTGGATATAAACCACCTTCTTTAACAGTCGGGCTTTTGCGCGTCAGGCAATTTCTATTCTCTTTCTGTTGCTTACAAATCATAACACAACTCCTATTGGTTATTGCTTGTGTCTTTCTTATGGGAACTCAGGTTTAATATCATCTTATTACTATTGTTGGGTGGCTTGCTTCTTTTTATATTTTTCTTCCCTTTAATCTTTTTTCTATCCATTCTCAACATCTTCTTCTATTCACGAGGTTGTTTCTTAATTTTTAGACCGTCCAGTTGTTAATATATAATTATATATTCTTTTGATAGAATATTTTAGACAAATTTAAATTTGATAGAAGGATATTTTAGAAAAAATATTTTTTTTTTCCTTTTTATTTTGAATTAATTATTTTTTAGACTAAAATAGATATTTCATGATTGATATCAACTCTCATCTTTTTTATTTTCTTCCGATCAAACAAGTCATCTTCCATCTCAAAATCTAAAATCTTGCCTTCCCTTCATTTTCAGGAGCACACAAAGCATATTGAGGATAATTGTTCCTTTCTGCGTGAGAAACTATTGAGTAAAGTTATTACTTTTGCATAATTGAGGTATTCAGAGCAATTGGCAGATGTCATAACAAAAAGGCTTGGAGGTCCTCAGCATCAATACATTCGAAGCAAATTAGGAACGTGTAATTACACAGTTCCTAACTTGACAGGGGAGTGTTGTAAATTGTATTAGTTAGTTTGACACTTGTATTATTAAGGAGTCAAGAAGCAATTTGGCTAATAAACTATTACCTCAAGAACGTAAAGTATAAATAACTTTCAAGTAGACCAAAAATACCAAAAAAACTCTTAAAAACGTATAGTCAGCATAACGCTATTAGAAAAAGATAACGTCAGTTATTTAAAGTACAGATTGGTCAATGAACTTTTAGTCCAATAGTACCCAGCACAAAAAAAGTTTTATTCTAGGAGCGCTCAGCACAAAAAAGTCCATATGTCATCCACTCAGAATCCAACTGTTGAAAATCCTTAACCAGACCCAAAATCATATGCATTGGAGTTAAAAAGAGTGAATGCAACAAAAAAAATCACAAATTATATTAATTATTATTATTAATTATCTTATGCAATGATTAACTATATATTTACTCTTTAAATTAAATTTTTGTTGTTGTAATTCTTTTCAATCTTTTAGAAATATCACATATTTATGTGCATATAATAAGCGTAAAAATATCACATAATGTATTGGCCCTATTTATTTATTTGGGTATATCCTTTTCTCTTATCTCTACTGATAAAGAGATCAAATTCATTTATATTTATGTGTATAATATAATTTTTTTTTTCCGTTGAAAATTGATATACAGCTAATGAGATTAGCATACTGTGAATTCAAATTTTATTGTCATTTAAGTAGGCATTTTAGAAGCATTACTTTTAAAAATGGGACAAAAGCTTCTAAATTTTTTTTTGGGCAATCGAAAGATCCCATCACATTAACTATTCTAAATTGATAATAAATAAAACTAAAAAAGTACTCATATTATACGCACTTCTATCAATAACTAAAAAAATCTTGTCAGTCGTATATCAATTTTTACGCATATTTATACGCACGAAAATATGTGATATTTTTAAAAGATTGAATAGAATTATAACAAAAATTAAATTTAAAGAGTAAATAATGTTAGTTCTCTATGTGTTTTGATGATAACTGACAATTATAAACTTAAATTAAAGTTTGTCTTTGAAAAGTTGAAAAACTTACTGTCAAAAACAAATTCAAGTTTTTATTTGAAAACTCAAGTTTGAACTAAATAGATAGCAACTCTAGTTTTTTAAATTAAGACAAACTTAAGTCAAGAGTTGAAAACTTGAGTTTTGGTAACCCAGAGAGAGTTCATAAGTTTTTCAAATACAAAGTAAACTAGAGTTTAGTTTTAACAAAACTCCAGTTTGACAAATCAAGAAATCTGAGTTTTTCCAAGTAGTGTGAAAACTCGAGTTTCATCACATAAAGAAAGATATAGTATTCTAAGCCTGTGAAAACTTGAGTTATAATTTTGGAAACTCCAGTTTGGATTTGCTTGAATATTTTACAAAGTTTTCTCTTTTGAGAAAACTCGAGTTTAGTTTTCATAAACTTGAGTTTAAGACTTACAAAGAACAACACATATTTATAAGGTTTTAAAAACTTAAGTTTCGAAATGAAAACTTTGGTTTGATCAATCCATAGAGCTTTTCAATTTTTTTGAGTTTATGTGGAAACTCGAGTTAACCTTTGAAAACTCGAGTTTATGTGAAAACTCGAGTTTGTAAATCAACCATTGTAAAGAATCTCAAGTTTGAGGACTTTGAGAATGAGATATTGATTACAACTTGTAAGAGGGAGTAGATTCTAGTGAGAGAATTACTCTTGAGTTATAGAGTATGTAATTGATTGGATTCGTGAAAATCTCAGAGAGATTGGGGACTGGATGTAGGTCAGAGATTGGAGCGAACCAGTATAAATTCTGTGTGTTTTACTTTTCTTCTCAATACTCTTAATAGTTCTATTTAGTATTAGAAAACAGAGCAATCCAAAAAAGAATTTTAAAATCCTCAATCCACCCCCTCTTGGTGATTTGTTCCATTTTCAAATAATACAATATTATAATCAATAATTGCATAAAATAACTGATAATAATGATTAATATAAGATCATTAATGTAATTTGTGATTTTTTTTGTTACATTCTCTCTTTTTAACCCCAATGCACATGATTGGGAGTCTAGGCAAAGATTTACAATAGTCGGATTTTGGGTAGATTGTATATGGACTTTTTGTGCTGAGCGCTTTTGGAGTAAAACGTTTTTGTGCTAGGCGCTCCTGGAGTAAAAGTTTGTTAGCCAATCTGCATCTTAGATAACGGACGTCATCTTTTTTTTAACAAATATTATCTTTTTCTAACAGTGTTATGCTGACTGCACGTTTTTAAAAAATTTTTTGGTATTTTTGGTCTACTTGAAAGCTATTTGTGCTAGCATTCTTGAAGTAATAGTTTATTGGCCAAATGGCTTATTAACCCTATTATTAAGCGGTTCAGTCTTTAGTATTTTAAGCCATTGAATGTGCCTCCCTTGTATATAAATATTGGACCTATTGGACAGCTAATTTTTTTTATCAATAATATTTTTGTATTATTAGCGGTATGGCCGTATGGGCTGCCATGTTTAACACACAATGCAAAAGATTCTGAAACTTCCTAGCTAGCTGCAAATAAACTTCTATAGATTACTATTTACATTATTGTAATCTCCAATAAATCAAATATCACACAAAAAGAAGACATGAATAAATTCAAAACAATAAATATTAGATGGAATGTTCCGCACAATAAACTTTTTCCTCCCTCCATTTGCAGCACATATTGGTCCCACTTCTACATGAACCTGCATGCATGTAAATAACGACCAAGAATTAGCACATATATAAAGAGATATTATGTTATTAGCTAAGAAAAAGCTATATAACAGAGGAGAAATTGCTGTGAAGTCCTAAAGAAGGATTTTGTTACCAAGAAATCTCATTGACAATTAGGGGCACACAATAACAAGTTTCAATATGTAAAAAGTAACAATAACTCACTTGTTATTGAGATTTTTTGTTAATAAAGTCTTTTCTCTAACACCTTACAGTAATTACTGTAATACCCAGATAATTATTTATCTGGAATATTATATTAACAAATAAAACCTATTGGTAATAGGTGAATGTGTGGTCTCAAAGTGTAAGATAAGTAGTTTAAGTTTAAAGGAAAATAAAGGAAATTAAGGGCCGGAAAGGCTTAAAAATGTATTTTAGGGACATAAAAACATCCTAAAAGGAATTATGAAAAATTATAAAGGGCATAAGGATAATTATTAAAAATTAGAAAGAATATTGTCCTTAATTTAGACGATTTATTAAATTATTTCCTATGAAAATTAAAAAAAAAAAGTATTCTAAGACTAGAACCGGCCTGAAGATTTTTGATAATTTGGATAAAGCTTAAATTAGAGATGTAAATAGAATTGTTGTGAGAAAATAATTAGTTTTAATTGATAAAAATTATTAAGAATTAGTTAGGGATTAATTAAGTCATTTTTAGGAATTTTGTAAGATTATAGAATTTAGGAGATATGAAAGTTAATTAAATATAAATAATTACTATTAATGAATAATTATTAGTAAGGACCTAATTAAATAATTAGTAAGGAATAAGAGGTAATAATGCTGGTAATAAATAAATATCAATGACTTAGGATTATTTAAGGAATTATAAAAGCTTAAATCAATTATGGACCAATAAGGAAATTCTTGGGAAATAAATATGAGATGAATAAAATATTTGTGGTTGAGATAAATGGAAAAAAAAAAAAAAATATATATATATATATAATTAAGGGGGGGGTGACCGAAATTTTTGGAGAGATAAGGATGAGTGGATATTTTAATAAGATAATATAAAAGTTAAAACATGTGTTAATTAGGTAATAATATAATAATCAGAGGAAAAATGAACAGGATAAACGAGAACGGATAGAAATAAAATCCTACATAGAAAATCGTGAACTAGGTAATTAGGACCAGAGTATATTATGAACGAGTGAATTCTTACCTCTAGATGGCCGGTCTCCGAAGTTGTTTCCGTAACCGACGGAGTGATTTGGAGATCCGGATAGGAAGATATTTTGTAGGAATTAAGCAGATAACCAAAATGAGAACCGATAGAAAATAATTCCGTTGTGAGAATCTGGGGATAAGAAGGGAAAAACCAGAACATATTATTGATCAGCGAATTTTTATCCAGAAGATGGCACCGACCAACGTCATTTCTGTACCCGGTAGTGATTACTGAGGATTTTCTGCTGATAACGGAGTATCCTTAACAAGAATATAAGGTTAGGAAAACCCAGGATTCTCGAAGAGGAAGAAAAGATCTTCAGCGTGTCATTCCCAGAATTTTAAGATTCTACGGAATTTCGCGATCGGGACACCGATCTAGGGATTTATCAGATAAAATAAGAGGATAAGATTGGATGATGCAGGCATGATGAGGTCATCATTCTTTGTCTCTTTGTGGATGATGAGGTCGGCCAAGAGAAGGAAGGGCCAAGATCAAGCCACCTAGCAAAAATGCGATCCGACGGTTCTAATTCGGTCAGACGAAAATTACGAAAATGCCCTTCCCTTTTCCTATAAATAGCCCTTCATTCATTTCACAATTCACACACCAAGCCTCTTGAGATTTTCGAAAACTTGGGAGAGGAAGGAAGAAGGAGGAGTCCGGGGAAAATCCTAGCGAAGCTCTGAGTAAGTTCCTCGATCCTTAGTCTTTAGTTCGGTAATTCTTTCGGTAGTTATAGTAGGATTGCTAGGATAGTCTCTAAATTTTTAAAGTTAGTTAAATATCATGTGTTTAGGAATAAATATGATATTTATCTTAGAAATATGATAGAGGAAAGGTTATAGCAAAAATTTTGAGAAATTAAAGTCAAAATAGCGGAGCTCTGGCGAAATTCCGCCGAAAAGTCAAATTAGGGGCAAAATGGTAATTTGTACCTAAAATGCCCGTTTTGGTTCTGAATACTCATATAAGTAATATTATTCGTATAGGATATTCGAAACCACAAACCGCTGTTTCCGCTGTTGTACCGCTGTCAAACGTGCCGTAATTTGACGAAAGTACCAGAAATCGTCAACGGAGGTATGGACGCGTACTGTAACCTTAAAACTTATGCTGCTTATATTTATATATGTGATTGATATGTCATTTATTGAGACTCTGCCGAGAGAGGGCAGTTATACATACAGCTTTGTACGGGTTATAGTCTTGATAACGCCGTAAGGTTTTCCTAGCGCTGAGGACACGATGGGCCGTCGTGGCACTGGATATGTGCAGACTTGTTGTGGTACTGGCTGTGGTACTTGTTGTGTGATTTAGTATTGATATGCTGTTATGTTATTATGAATATATGTTGCCATATACTGTTTATTTGAGCATAAGGTTAACCGTTACCTGAGATCCAATTGGAAATTGGATCTCAGCTATAGCTTCAGATTTAGGAAAACCAAGGGTTGAGGATCGGGGCAAGTAGCATGGCGTTGGATGGCAGAAGGAGTTTACTTCTTTAGTTCTATTAAATCTAGTTAGACGCTACTCTTTCTGGACAATAGATGACTGTATAAGTACAATTACACCGTGGTTATGTATCTTAAAAATTCAGTTACTCAGTTGATAAAAATGCTCAACTTTGATCACCGTTCTTGTATTTTTTTTTAAAAAAAAAAAATTCCGCCACATTTAAAATGGGATGTTACAATTACCCCTATAACATAATTGCAAGAATAAAAAGGGCTTAAATTATTTTTTGCCGTTATAATTTGATTGAATATTGATTTTGGCTCCTATAGTTTCAAATAATTGGTTTTAGTCTCTTTATAATTTCACAAAAACTTAGTATGAGTTTAAAATATAAATCAAAACAAAATCCATTAAAAATATAAAAACCAGTCGTGAAACTAAAACTACATTTCTATGAAACTATATAGAGACCAAAACCAATAATTTGAAACAATAAATATACTTAAACATATATTTGATCAAACTATATATAAAGACTAAAATGATATTAATCTCAATAAGAAGAAGAAGAAGAAGAAGATAAAGGCAACTTATTCTGATTACCTTAGGTCCATTTGAAGTTGATCAAACATATATTTGATCAAACATATATCTGATTACCTGAAATATTCATTTCAAGAACCATAACCAATGTTATCTCCGATAACCTTAGGTCCATTTGAAGTTGAACTTGTCGAAGAAGTCTGTGAACTATATGTTGAGCCATAACCAAGACTGTCTCCGATAACCTTAGGTCCATTTGAAGTTGAAGTTGTTGAAGAAGTCTGTGAACTATATGTTGAGCCATAACCAAGACTGTCTCCTATAACTTTAGGTCCATTTGAAGTTTAACTCATCTTGCTAATTAAAACCACCAAGTGCCTTACAACCTTCTTTTGTTTTTGCCTTAATTAAACTTTTGCAATCATTCACTATTTATAAGCTAACCCAGAAGCATAGGCTTTCCTCTTTGATGAAAACGCAGTAATGTTTCATGGAAGAGAAAGTGAAAATTTGCTGAAAATATCTCCCATTTTCTTGTAAATTTTTATTAAAGTTCTCTACCATTGTTCCTAAATTATCTAGGTTGCTTGTAGTTGTTTTGCTCGTATGTTCCATGTGTGTTGCTTTGGGTACAATTTATAAAAGGAACATTACATGAAGATTTTCAGAAAATGCATGAGTTTTCTCTAATACTAATTCCGTTATGTATGTGAGCTTCAGGAAATGAGTTTGACTTTTCTGTACAACTTTTGAGCCCATTGCCTCACCTAAATTAAATAGATATTACACAATTTAATATACCAATGTACTTAGTGATTATTAAAGTTTATGTTTTCTTATTATAATTAATACCTTAAGTCATTAATAAAAGACCCAGTTGAGTAATTTAAAAAATTAAGAAAGTTAAATAAATTATTTAATTATAGTATATTTTACATGATCTTTTTGAAATACTATCATTAGATAATATATTAGTTTATAAATTAAGTAAATTAATTTTAAAAAATACATATAAATATTTTATAATAATTTATTTATTTTTTTAACCTATCAAATTAGTAAACTAAGTCCAAAGGTAATATTAGTTTTGGGTTTGAGTAAATTATTGAATATTCGTGGTAAATTTGAGTATTTCGAGAAGCTCCGTGCTTTGTTGAAGGTCACGCGCGCGGTTTATGAAATTTGCGAACCTTTTCACTGTTTTTTCTTTTTGGTTGACTTTTTGGTCATTGCAAATATTATGTTGACTCAATTTGCGTCAATCATATGAAATATTGTGGAAATATAATAAAAATGTTATAAAACTAATGAAAATTAAGATAATGAACAAGAGAGAATCTAGAGAGAGAGAGTAGAGAGAAGTTCTATTCCAGTGTATTTTGAATGTTTACAGAAGCCCTCTATTTATAGAAGAAAAATGGATCTTTAACTGTAATTCCCACCTTTTACAATATATATATTTAATTCATAATAATAAAAACATGGGCTGCTGAATCAAAGGAATCAAAGAAATGTGGGCTGCTGAAGAGGCAAAAGAAGACTTGTATTTGTGTGGGCCCCATTGGTACTATGCAAATAGTAAATTACTATACATGGGTCCCATGTCATCTTGTAATATTTGGAGATTGTGAGTCAATGGACATCCACATAATAAGTATATTCATAACACTTCCCCTTGGATGTCCATTTATGAATATGCCTCGTTAAAAACTTTAACTAGGAAAAACCCAGTGGGATAAAAACCTAGCCAAAGAAAAAAGTACATCATTCATTGATACACTGTTGAGTGCTGCCTCATTAAAAACCTTTCTAGGAAAACCCAGTGGGACAAAACCTAGATAAGGGAAAAAGAGTATAGCGTGTATCGACTCCCCCTGTTGACAATATCAGTTGAGATCTCTGAATCTTCGCAGACCAATACCACGAACAAACTTTTCAAAGGTTGTACAAGGAAGAGATTTAGTAAATAAATCTGCAAGATTTTCACTTGAACTGATTTTCTGGATATCTATTTCACCATTCTGTTGAAGATCACGAGTATAAAAGAATTTTGGTGAAATATGCTTTGTTCTATCACCCTTGATATAACCCTCCTTGAGTTGGGCAATACATGCAGCATTATCCTCATATAGAACTGTTGGAACCATTTTATCAGAAGATAAATGACAAGTAGTTCTTATATGATGGATTACTGACCTCAACCACACACATTCTCGACTTGCTTCATGCATTGCTAGAATTTCTGCATGATTAGCTGAAGTAGCTGTTATGGTCTGTTTCATAGATCTCCATGAAATAGCTGCACCTCCACATGTAAATAGATAGCCTGTTTGTGATTTTCCATCATGTGGATCAGACATAAATCCAGCACCTGCATAACCAATCAGTTCATGCTTCGATACATTTGAGTAGTATAATCCCATATCCATTGTACCTCTGAGATAACGAAGAATTTGCTTGACACCATTCCAATGCCTCTCTGTTGGTGCAGAACTATATCTTGCTAATAAATTAACAGCAAACGATATATCAGGTCGTGTATGATTAACAAGATACATTAGTGCCCCAATAACACTTAGGTATGGTACTTCTGGACCAAGTAGTTCTTCTACACCTTCATCATTAATTATTTGAGGTCGAAATGGATCTTGATCCTTATCCAAAGACCTTACTACCATTGGAATACATAATGGATGTGATTTATTCATATAAAATCGTTCTAGGATCTTCTTTGTATAAGTTTCTTGATATACAAAGATCCCATCCTTCAGGTACTCGATTTGTAGTCTAAGGCAAAATTTTGTTCTGCCCAAATCTTTCATTTCAAATTCTTTCTTCAAACAATTAATTGCTTTTGAAAGCTCTTCAGGAGTTCCAATGATGTTGATATCATCAACATAAACAGCAATTATAACAAATTCATTTCTCGATCCTTTCATAAAAATGCATGGGCATATTGGGTCATTTTTATACCCTTCCTTCAACAAATATTCCTTAAGACAATTATACCACATGCGCCCTGATTGTTTTAAACCATATAGGGACTTATTTAGTTTGATCGAGTATTGTTCTCGAGAATTTGAATTAGATGCTTCTGGCACCTTTAGTCCTTCAGGAACTTTTATATAAATATCACTATCAAGTGATCCATATAAATATGCAGTCACTACATCCATCAGATGTAAATTAAGCCCTTCATTTACTGCCAGACTAACTAAATAACGAAAAGTAGTCGCATCCACTACTGGTGAATACGTTTCTTCATAATCAATGCCAGGTCTTTGTGTAAATCCTTGGGCTACAAGACGTGCCTTATATCTTACAATTTCACCCTTTTCGTTTCTTTTTCTTACAAAAACCCATTTGTATCCAACTGGCTTTACATCTTCAGGTGTTTGGACTACAGGTCCAAATACTTTTCGTTTTTCCAGTGATTTCAATTCTACATTAACAGCATCTTTCCATAAGGGCCAATCTTTTCGCTGTTGACACTCTCTAATAGATTTAGGCTCATGATCCTCTTCATTATTCATTACATCATATGCTATATGATTAGCAAAGATGTCGTCAACATTGACTTCATTTCGATCCCATCGGATACCATTCATAACATAATTAATTGAGATCTCATTATTTTCATACATTCCAGGTACCTGAGTCTCTTCTGGGACTGCAACATTCTCTTCTGGAGATAACTCTTCAAGAGATAGCTCTGCTGGAGCTACTGACTTTTCTTGATTATCCTCAACTTGACCATCTATATTTTTAGCTCCTTTTCTCTTTCGAGGATTTTTATCTTTAGAACCGATGGGTCTACCACGCTTTAGGCGTGCTTTATATTCATTCAAAATAGGTTTTCCTTCAGGGATATCAATTCGAATAGGAGCATTCATAGCTGGAACATGTGACTTTGTCACTCTCTTTGGGTCAGTGAATGCTTCTGGCATTCGATTAGCTAAATCCTGCAAATAAATTATCTTTTGAACTTCTAGTTCGCATTGTTTTGTACGAGGATCAAAATGAGCCAATGATAATTCATTCCAGCTAATCTCTTTACCTAGCTGCTTATTCTCTCCCCCTAATGTTGGGAAGACTGATTCATCAAAGTGACAATCAGCAAATCGTGCAGTAAATAAATCTCCTGTAGATGGTTCTAAATATTTTATGATTGAAGGAGATTCATTCCCAACATATATTCCCATCCTCCTTTGAGGACCCATTTTAGTGCATTGTGGTGGTGCTACTGGCACATATACTGCACATCCAAAAATTCTTATATGGGAAATATTAGGTTCTTTACCAAAACCCATTTGTAAGGGGGAAACCTTTAGGTAACTAGTAGGCCTGATGCGAATTAGCATTGCAGCATGCAAAATGGCATGGCCCCAAGTAGAAATCAGTAGATTACATCTCATAAGTAAAGGCCTTGCAATAAGTTGCAATCGTTTAATCAAAGATTCTGCAAGTCCATTTTGCGTATGAACATGAGCTACAGGATGTTCAACATCAATTCCAAGGGACATACAATATTCATTAAAAGCTTGAGAAGTAAATTCACCAGCATTATCAAGACGTATTTTCTTGATAGGATAATCAGGGTAATGTGCTCTTAATCGAATCAATTGAGCAAGTAATCTCGCAAACGCCAGGTTACGAGAAGATAATAAGCAGACATGTGACCATTTGGTTGATGCGTCAATTAAGACCATAAAATATCTAAATGGTCCACATGGTGGATGTATTGGTCCACAAATGTCTCCCTGTATCCGTTCTAGAAATTTAAGAGATTCACCTCCTACCTTGCTTGGTGAGGGTCAAATAATCAACTTTCCCTTGGAACATGCATCACATAAGAAATCATGGGACTGTGGTATTTGCTTACACTTCAGGGTATGTCCACATGAATTTTCAATTATTTGTCGCATCATAGTTGACCTAGGATGGCCTAACCGGTCATGCCAAACATTAAATTCATGAGTAAACTTCTGGTTTTCTTTAGCAAACTGCTGGTTTGCATTGACTAATTTCTGGTCTGTATTAGTAAACTTCTGGTTTACAATAGCATGTGTTTCAATTGTGCTTATAAATGTATAATACATACCAGAAGAAAAAGCAGGAAAATTTTCTAATATGCATTTCCTACCAGAAATTATGCTCGTGATAGCAAGACATTCCTGATTATTTTTAATTGTTGTTTCTATATGAAATCCATTTCTGCGGATATCTTTGAAACTCAACAAGTTCCTTTTTGACTTGGTAGAATAAAATGCATTTTCAATGCATAATTTTGTTCCTTCAGGTAACAAAATATTAGCTCTTCTGGAGCCTTCAATCAAATTTATACTACCAGATATAGTCTGAACATTGGCTTCTCGCATTACCAATGAAGAAAAATATTTGTCATTTTTTAGTATGGTGTGCGTTGTTGCGCTATCAACGAGACACAAATCTTCAGGATTGTTGCCAACAAGATTCATTCTTCATTAAAGATACATGAAAATAAAAATAAAACATAATTAAAGGAAATACATATAACAGAAAAAAGTTTCAACATATTAAAACACAATCATTAATCATGAAAAATGATTTATACTAAGTAATCAACAATATCAAAATGGGTCATCTCTACATCTTCATGCCCAGAATTTTCAGCCTTATCCACATGATTTTCTTCAATCTTTGGCCCTTTACCATTATTTTTCAATGATTCTTGGTAAAGATCAACCAAATGTCTTGGCGTACGGCAGGTACGTGACCAATGACCTTTGACACCACAACGATAACATGCATTTTCAGCATGTTTGTTATTTCCACTTGTTTCCCTTCTGGGGTTCTTATCAAACTTTCCCGATTTAGGGCGGGAATTTGATCCACCATAATTTGGACCACGACCACGGCCACGACCACGCCCACGCCCACGATTGTAGCTACCTTTACGTCCACGTCCTCGGCCACTTGAAAATGCATTAATTACTACATTCGCTTCTGGGAATGGAGTTGAGCCTGTTGGACGGGATTCATGATTTTTCAATAGAAGCTCGTTATTCTGTTCAGCTACAAGGAGACAAGAAATTAATTCTGCATATTTCTTGAAACCTTTCTCACGATATTGCTGCTGCAGGAGCAAATTGGATGCATGAAACGTAGAGAATGTTTTCTCTAGCATATCATCATCAGTGATATTTTCTCCACATAATTTTAACTGTGAAGTGATCCTGAACATAGCTGAGTTATATTCACTTACAGATTTAAAATCTTGTAAACGCAAATGAATCCAGTTATATCGAGCTTTTGGTAGAATGACCATCTTCTGGTGGTCATATCTTTCCTTCAAATTATTCCAAAGAACAAGTGGGTCTTTTACAGTCAAATATTCAACTTTTAGATCATCATGCAAATGGTGGCGTAACCAAATCATGGCTTGGGCCTTTTTTTGATTGGATTCCTCATTCCCTTCTATAATTGTGTTTTCTAGCTCATGGGCATTCAGATGGATTTCCGCATCCAGCATCCAGGATAAATAGTTCTTTCCGGTGATGTCAAGAACCGCAAACTCAATTTTTGAAAGGTTTGACATGATTCAAACTCGGTAGAGTCTTCGTGCTGATAACGTGTTATAAAACTAATGAAAATTAAGATAATGAACAAGAGAGAATCTAGAGAGAGAGAGTAGAGAGAAGTTCTATTCCAGTGTATTTTGAATGTTTACAGAAGCCCTCTATTTATAGAAGGAAAATGGGTCTTTAACTGTAATTCCCACCTTTTACAATATATATATTTAATTCATAATAATAAAAACATGGGCTGCTGAATCAAAGGAATCAAAGAAACGTGGGCTGCTGAAGAGGCAAAAGAAGACTTGTATTTGTGTGGGCCCCATTGGTACTATGCAAATAGTAAATTACTATGCATGGGTCCCATGTCATCTTGTAATATTTGGAGACCGTGAGTCAATGGACATCCACATAATAAGTATATTCATAACAAAAAAATCCTTTTGGTTTGCAATTTCGACTTCTCTCTTTTGTTTTACTGTTATTTTTATTTTAAAATGTATTTTCTTTTTGATTTCTTTCTGTGTTGAATTAAATTAGATTTTTTTTTTAGATAATTTCAACACCTGATTACTACTTTCTTTTTCAATTCAAATGTGTGTTTTCTTAATTATGGAAAGGACTATACTTACATATCAAGTTACTTATATTCATTACATCAATTCTCAAACCACATGTAGTTATTTGTTCTATTTTTTCATGAGTTTAGAATTAAATGATAATAATTAAAAATATGACATAATGTTACATATGATTAGAAAACTTGATGAAATTGATATAAAGATCAGTTAAATATATGTGAAATTACATATTAATTAAGGGTGTGTTTGGGATTATGTTTGGAGGGCCAAACGTGAATCTCAACGGTCAAAACTTTTTCACTTTTTGTGATGTTTGGATAAGTGTTTTTTCAATAGATTTTTCAATGAATAAAGATGCAATACTCTCTTGGATTAGACCAACGCTTCCTGCAAAAATTAAGGTGATAGAACATTAAAAGTATAACAGTGTTGATCAGGAGGAGAGAGAGGAGGGGAGCTCAAGATAGCCTACTTCAGGAATGTTTGCAACGGTCCACGGATCATCTTGCATTCTGACATCTTCATCTGAGCCCTCTTGTCCTTAATTCATTTGCACATCGTATAATTTAACAACCACAATTTCATTGACACTGCAATAGTGGATTCAATTGTGCAATATACTCGTATTCCTTTTCAACCTTCATAAGCTGTGTGAAGTGCCTCTGAGTTGAGTGTTATATATTGATGTATTGCTTTCAAATTGCTTGTGATTCTTCTTTAATGGCATGCTACCTATGCTTCAATTCCATTGGTGGCATCTTGCTGGCTTTGAGTTCCACGTCTCTTGTCGGATTGTCTTGTCGAGCTTCTTGAGCAATGTGTAATGGTTGTGTCACTTTTGGAGGCCCAAACGCAGCCCTCAACAGCCAAAAGTTATTTTTTTTAGCTTTTTGTGATATTTGAATTAGTATTTTTTTAATTAGGCTTTTGGAGAAAATGTTGCTTTGAGCCAAAACCTAAAATTTCATATTTTTTTTCTTTTCACCTTAGAAAGAGAAAAAGTTTATATAATGGAAAGGGAAGAAATTAAATACCTCTTGAAGAAAAAATAATGAGGCCCACCTTCTTTTGTTAAAATAATATTTTGATCCTTATTATAAGTTTACTTGCAAATGGAAACTTAATTTGGTCCTAATTATATCACTATACTTAAAGGTTAATAGTGATTATTTTCTAATTTTATCCTGATTTATATAAGTATCTAAAGAAAAAATAAATAATAAAATTTAAGCGAAATCGGGAAAAGCTCCTCCATTAGAAATTTAATTAGCGTGAATAACCCGTTAAGTTTATATATACGAAAAATGACAGTAGTCATATTAAAGACATTCTCATCAATTAATTTTTTATAAGGAGACTATTCTCCAATTTCACCTAAAATTTAAGTAATTTATTATTTTCAAATTATTCTCAATAATGCATTAACTATTTTTCTTTTTATTAAATTCATATATTTTTGGTGATTTACATCCAAAATTACTTTTATATGAATTATCTAAAAAAATTTCAGTTTATCAACCTGACTTTTTCAAAAGTCAATCCAAACATAAATCACATTACACAATCTGAATTTTATTCTATTTTACATTTGCAAAAGTCAACTTGAAAAAAAAAATCATTTTTATTACTACTAATCTAAACACACCTTAAGTATGTATAACATATATGCACATAAATCAACACATAATTTCAAATTTTTATTATTTAATTGTAAGTAACCAGATATATGAGGCAACAACTCAGGGCCACTATATTGCGTTTGTAACATCCCAAATCTTAGATTTTGGAAAATCTAGCATTAAGGAATTTTAAAAATTAAGAATTTGGAATTTAAGGCATATTTTTGATAAATTAAAGGCAATCTAGTTGGGAATAATTATTGGCCAAAATATTTTGGAGATAATATTTTATGGCCGAAATAAATTAATTAAGAGAAAGAATAAAGTCAAAGAAAATTTGGAAGGGATAATTTATGGCTTAAAACAAATATTGAAAATTAGGAATTTATTTTCCTTGGAAATAAGATCATGGAAAATAATTGCAAGAGAGGATGTTGGAAATTAAGGTTTAATTTCCTTAAATCTATTTAAGGAAAAGACTAAGAGTAAGGAATATTATTGAAAGATAATTTAGGCCAAAGAATTATGGAATTGATAAATTGGCCTTAATTATTTTAGAAGTAATATTTGGAAATAACAATCAAGGAAAGAATTTAATTATGGGGAGTTAAGGCCTAATTTTCATGAATTGTTGGCGAAAAGAATTATAGGATTAATATTTTAAGGCCTAGGAAATTAAGAATTTTATTTGTTTGGAAACTTTCAATAATTCTGAGAAAAAAAAAAGAAACTTTCAATAATAGCAATTAAAACCTAATTGCAATTGGAAATTAAAAGAGAGAGAGAAGAAAATAATGAAAACGCATGGAACCAGCAACCAAACTGATCGAACATATGGCCCATATATCAGCCCAACACACTCGGCCTACATGAGGACTATAATGACCTCGTGAAGAATCATGTAATACGTAACAAGGCAATGAGAGTTGACACAGATGATAAGGGATTTAGGATTAGGCCTTTAGGTCATGGGTTCGATCTCCTCTGCCGTTACTGGGACTTCTTTGGTAGGCAATCTCGTAAGTCCCCAGTAAGTACTCATAGAGCCTGGGGCCGTACCTGATCTTAGTAGGGGACTGGTGTCGAATACTTCCAAAACTTAACTTTTTCAGTATAAAACAAAAATGTAATACCAACAATGAATCACACCTATTATCAGTCCAGCAAGCCCAAAACATGCAGCAAATTATCCAAATGTGTATTTCTCTCTTTACCTCCAGCCCGTCCCCAAACAGAAGAAAAAAAAAAAAGAGAACACAGATTACGTAAACCAGATACGCAAGAACGCAAATATCAGATGATATGCAGAAAATAAAAGTTTCAGCGTGAGTTGCGCTGAGGATTTATCTTCAGACCATGCTCCGCCATGCTTTTCGAAACACCAAACCTTCGGACCAGAGGTTCAACGAGAGATAACTGGATTTAAACTTCTGCTATATAATCCTCAATCTTGCGGCTGCTCTCATTTGTGAACGGAGAGAAAACACAGAGAGCAAGCCGAGAGTTGAGTCTGGGTTTGAGTGTGTGAGAGGCAGAAAGAGAGAGTTGAGAGGGAACTTGGCTGCTATTGGTCCTCTGTTTTCAGACTCAAGAACAGAGAGATCCGTGAGTGAGAGTAAAGAGAGAGAGTGGACGGAGAGAGAAGGAAGGAGAGAAAACTGAAATCATACTTCCTCTGTGTGTGCCGTCAAGGAACAGGGGAAACGAATCTATGCTGCGTTCATCGTTCAGCTTGTTCTGAAGGTAAGAGATCAAATTTTTGTTCTTTCCTTCATTCGCCGTCACTGTGTCACGTAGTAAGAAACACGCTGAAGCTTATTTTCTTTCCTTTGCTGTCATCGAGTGAAACTGTAAATACATAATACTGAGTGTACAGTGGAAAGAAAAAGATATATGTGTGTGTGTTAACATGTGTGCATGTCGTTGCTGTCATAGTAAAGGGAAGAGAAGCTGTGTTGTTTCTTTTTGCATACCAATATATATAGATAGCTTGCTGCCCAGTGAAAAGGGGAAAAAAAAAGAGAGAAGAAAAGAATGCTGGATGTGTAGGTGCTGTGTATGTGCATGATGTGAGTATTTTTCTCTGCAACTTGATAATTATGAAAAGAGGACTGTGTGTGACGCAAAAGAGAAAAAAAAAAAAACGTGTTGCAGCCATATGAAAGAGAAAGAGGAGTAAAATAAGTTTATATGCGTCTGTGTACGTGTTTTTCCTGAATGAGTATATATGTATATAGAGAAAACACTTTTCATGTTGTAGGAGAAATGGTTTTTTATGTCACACACACATTAAATGGTAAAACCTACATATATATATATATATATATATATATATATATATATATGAATAATTCATATATGGGTCCCACCATTTCATGTGTGTGTAGGAATCTTCTTCTTCTCATGCAACATGAGAAAATCATCTCCCATGTATATATATGTCTCTTGACTTTTAAAAACATGCAGCATGTAATTAAAGAAGCCTTAGTGAGGGTAATCATATATAAGTTACTAAGGGTCAGAGGAAGAAAAAAAAAATGATGATGCTGAGGTTGTTAATGGGTGTACGCGTAGTTATATATATATGTGCTGCAGTGTGAGGATTCTTTTCTTTCTCTGCATCCTTACTTATATATTGAAAAATGGTTGCACATGAGACAAATTATGTGTGGGTATATATATCAGGTTCAAAGGTTTTACTGTTTCGTTGTTGAGAAATCTGAAACATATAGGTTGCTATATTGTTATTTTAAGTGTATGAATAAATAAATAAGGAGTTCTATTATTTTTAAGTATGTGAGTAAATACATATGAATACATGTTCTGGGACTATTATATTCAAATTAATATTTGTAAAATTTATTTTAATGAGATGTTAATATTTATTTAACTCAAAATTCACATGAAACATAAATTATAAAATAATAGCATTGATCAGGGTTTTAAAAGAAAACCACGAGAATCATTAAATAAATACATTTAATTACATTCTCATATAATGGTTGGTCTTTATTAATTTTAATTGATCAATAATGAACAAATAAAGGGGAATGAATAAATAACAAGATTGAAAAATAACTAACAAGGGTTTACATTAATTGTAGAGAGATAATAATAACAGATATACATTATTGGGAATGGTGATAGGGCAAAACTTTAAAGCCTATAACTCCGCAAGTGCAAGAGCCGTATCAAGTAATAAATAGTGAGTAAAGTATCGTTCCCACGCAGTATCCACAACTTTAATCATACATTGATTTTACATTTTCATTTAAGTTGAGCAAACCCAAGTGAATTTAATTAAAAGAAAAAAAATTAAAATAAACTAACTATCACAAATATCAAATAGGCAATCCAGAGTCACTAATCCCTTATTAGCTTCGTAAACCTTGATTTCACTAATTTAATTAGCCTCAATATTAATTTTGTTAATCTCGAGTATAAATAACTATAAGTGTCTGTCAGTTCACTTACAACTCTCTCTCAAGTATAATTCGTTATGTCTAACAAAATTACTGAAGAGACAATTTAATTCGGAACACTCTTTTACAATTACATGAGGCTATTAGGTATATGTCTATCCTAATTACAAATTAAATTGTAATTTAATCCCATATTGCTTAATCTCATAGCCTAATTAAAATTCTCTTCGTCAAGGTAAATCTTAATTCTCAAATTCATATTTAATGATGGTCAATCACTACATAGATAAAGTTAAATAAGATTAAATAACTAAAATTAATACTAATTATAACTAAACTAGAAAACAAAATCTAATCCATAATAATTTCATAGTTCCTCTAGGTTGTAAAATAAATTAGCTGTAAAATAAATCAGCCACACATCGCTAAAATAAACTCCATAAAATTAAAATAAAGTTCAAATCCAGGAAAGGAGTAAAAGAAAGAGCAAGAAGACAGCACTCCTGCTGCTTGCGCCTGCGTGTTGCTTGCTGTCGTCCAGAGTCTTCGCTTCTTGATTTCTTCTTCAGCCCGCCGTCCAGTCTCTTGCGTCTGTGTGTTTTCTTTATTCAATCCAGGCGGCTGCTCCTCTCTGGTCCGCGTGAAGCTTCCCGTGGAGCGTCTCTTCTTTTTTATTTGCCGTCCAGCTCCCTGCCTCCACGTCCAGATTCCCTCTTTTTGATTTAGGTTTATTGCCATTGAATCATTTGGATGTGGGCCCACTTTCTTTTCCTTCCATTGTCCAATCTCAATGCGTGGCCCAATTACCCTTTTCTTCAATTCGTTTTGTGCGTGTCTTCCTCTTCTTGTCTTGGATGAATTGGTGGGCCCATATCTGCTTCATTAAATGCAAAGCCCATTTTGTCAATTCCTTGAAGCAAGCCACCGAAACACCTGATCCAGTTCATTCCTTCAACCTATATAATAATAATAGTAGCAATAATAATATAAATAAATCTTTATTTCTTCTTTTCTATTTTTAGAAAACTTATCATCTATTATTTCCTAAACTTAAAAACATTTATTTTAAATTGAAACCCTACAAATGATGCACCACTTTGATTTGATCTTATAATCATATAATCTCACAGAAATCTCTCAATATTGTTTAGATAACTCTCCAAATATCTCCAAAATATACCTTAAATATATAAAATATGGAGAGTTATCAAAGGGTGATAATAATAGATAATAAATAAGGAATTATTATTATTATTGGGAACAACAACAACAACAATAATAAAATTATTATTGTCAGGAAATTTTTTAAGGGATTAATAATTATTACTAATCCTCTAAACTAATTCGCGTAATTAGTTTACGAATAAGTGACTAACGGCAGTGATAAACGTTTTTAGGCAGATCTTGATATTTTTTTGATCCCAACAACTTCAGTGAAGAGCTAAGGATTCAAGGTTGAGGTGGGTAACATTAATCATGTAAGCATGTATGTAAGTGTTTATGTATTGATTAGCTAATCATGTATGCTGGTTGATTTACTTGTTATATGTTTTCCTAGCTATGGATTTGAGGTTGCGGTCTCATGTGGTTGCATGTCCTAGACAAGGGCTGCGGTCATTGGCCGTTAACTGTGGTTACAGTTATTGTAAATACTTCCATGCTTTAACATGTGTTAATATGTCATTTATGCTTTCATACATGTGCATGAGATTAACTGTTAACTTGGGGACCATTCATCTAAACTCCAGACCCCATGAAAGATACAGGTAATGGTTCGAGATCGAAAGGCAAGAAACAGCTGTAAGGGTTACAGTGGTTGGAACGTTTGGAACTTCCTGGAAAATAAGGATTAGCTAGACTGTATTTAACGTTTATCATCTGCCTATTTTTTGGATTACTGTATTAACATCCAACTATCAGATGAATTCGAATCGTGAAAAATTAGTCTGTATGTTCCAAACTAGGTTAATTTCAAAAACTTTTATTACGAAACCAAGTCGTCCAAATTGTAACATCACATTTAAAACAACGGAATTTTTTTTTTAAAAAAACAATAATCAGAGTAGAGCGTTTTAGCAAGCGAGTAGCTGAACCTTAGAGATATATAACCATAGTGTAATTGTACTAGTACAGTCATCTAGTATTCAAAAGAAAGTAAATACATAACTAGTGACATCAAAACTCTGTCGTGAATCCTACTCCAACCGCTTGCCCCTATCTCCAACCCTTGGTCCTCCTGATCCTGAGGCTACAGCTGAGATCCAATTCCCATTTGGATCTCAAGTAGCAGTTAACCTTATGCTCAAATAAAACAATATATAGACAACAGATATTCATAATCACATAACAGTAGTAAGTCATTACATAAGCACACAGCAGATGCATGATCACAACATTGACAGAACATAAGCACAAAGCAGTATGTAAAGTCCCACAACATGTCTGCACATAACCAGTGCCACGATGGCCCATCGTGTCCTCAGCGCTAGAAAAACTCAACGGCGTTATCAAGACTATAACCCGTAAAAAGCTGTATATATAACTGACGACCCTAAGCAGAGCCTCAGTATATGAACATATCTATGACATATATGTATATGAGCAGCATAGAGTTAGGGTTACAGTACGCGTCCGTACCTCCGTTGACGATCTCTGGTACTTTCGTCGAAAAATGGTACGTTTGACAGCGGTACGACGGCGGTACAACAGCGGTAACAACGGAAACAACGGTTCGTGATTTTAGATATCCTATAAGGATAATATCACAATTATGAATATTTAATATCATAATAGGCATTTTAGTACAAATTACCATTTTGTCCCTAGTTTGATTCATTGGTGGAATTTCGCTAGAGCTTCGATGTTTTAACTCTAATCTTTCAGAATTTTTGACATAATTCTTCCTCCAATATATTTTTGAAATAAATATCATATTTATTCATAAAACATGATATCTAAATTAACTTGAAAGATTAGAGATTACTCTAGCATTCCTAGTATAACTAACGAAAAAAGTACTTAAACTAAAGACTAAGGACCGAAGAACTTACTCAGAGCTTTACTATAAATTTCTCCAAACTCCTCCTTCTCTCTTCTCTCTCAAATTTTGGATTCCTTAAGGGGAATTTGGTGTGAGAATTATGAAAGATTTGAAGGCTATTTATAGGAAAAACAAATGGCATTTTCGTAATTTCTTTGAACTTCGTCTGGACAGATTCTGACCGTTAGATCACATTTTTTGAAATGGGTTGATCTTGGCCATCCACCTCTTTGGCCGACCTCCCCCTCCCCCAAAAAGATAAAATGATGACATCATCACGCTTATGTCATCTTGCTTTATGGGCTTTCATCCGATAAAGCTCCTTGTTCGGTGTCCTAATCGCGTAATCTTGGAAAATCTCAAAATTTCGGGAGCAAGGCCCTGAAGATCTTTTCTTTCTCTTTTAAGATACTAAGGTTATCTAAATTTTCGATCTCATTAAGAGCATTCCGTTACCTACCGAACATTTTCGGACAAACGCCGTTGGCTACGAAAATTGCGTCTGCCGACGTCAACTTCTGGATCATAAATCACTGATTCATAATATATCCAGATGTTTACCAACTTATCCCCGGATTCCATTTTATGAATTATTTTCTATAGGTTTTCACTTCCACTATCTGTCTAAATTCCACAAAATATCTTCTTGGCTCTATCTCATAATCACTCCGTTGGTTACAGAAATGACTTTGGAGACAACCTACTTTGAGATAAAAATTCACTTGTCTATAATATACTCTGACTCTAGAAACTTAGTTCATGGTTTTCTAGGTAGCATTTTATTTCTATCCGTGGTCATTTTTCCTGTTTGATTTTCACTATTATAATATTATTTAACCACAAAATATCTTAGATATTATTCTTAATTTCCATTTCATTTTTTCTTTATTTTTCTTGGCCAAATTTTTGGCCCTATTAAATAAAAAATTATATTTATTTTATTTTTCATATTTTCCAAATTTTTATAGTCTTATCAAATTCCCAAAAATTACTAAATTAATCCCTCACTAATTGTTGATAATTTTGTTAATTAAAATTAATCATTTTCTCATAACTATTTTATTGACATTAATAATTTATGCTTCATGCATAATATTAAAAATCATGGGGTCTAATATGATCCCCAGAATACTTTTTGATTTTTCATTCTTCCATTCTCCAATGAGATAATTTAATAAATTGTCTAAATTAGAGACAATACCCCTTCTAATTTTTACAATTATTTTACTGCTCTTTAGGATTTATCATCATATTATTAGGATGTTTTATGGCCCTAAAATACATTTTTCACATTTTTGGCAATAAATTCCATTTAATTTTCTTAGTGTTTTCATTTAAGAATAGACTAATTATCTGATACTTTAAGACCATATTTATCATAAATAGTCATTCTATTAATATACTATAATATTCCGGACAACAACTATCCGGGTATTACACAAATCACCTCAATCCCCATACGCGTTAACTCTGATGAATAAAGGCCCCAAGGCCGGGCGTCACAGCGTATATTGTTGTTCTTTCTGATTTAGATTTATCTTTTTTTTTTCAAGTCCTGAGCAGAAGAAATTATTATTGCTCTAATTGTTTCATTTTCATTTTATTGTCATTCAATGGTATTTGTAAATTACATTTATTGTATTTTATTAATTTTAATTAATATTTTGAATGACATGATTTTAGGAGTCAGGTTTCTCTCATGCATTTTTCAAGCATCCCTCGTCATTTATAAATCATATATATCTAATCAATCTGACATATCACATCATCAAATTATATTTTTTTGGATTTTTCTTTCATCTTCCCCAATTAATGACTTAAATGAGTTAATGAGAAAATGGAGGATGAGGGGATCTCCTTTCTAATTTTAATAGTTACCGCTCTGGTCCTATTTATAAATTCCTTTTGACTAAAAAATTTGGTCCTATTTATAAGGACTCTTTCAATAAATAAATGAGATTGTGACAATTTTGTCAACATTAATTTACCTCATAATCATTGAGCTAACTACCCTTCCTTAGTATTTCTGATAGCAATGAGTAAAAAAATTCTGGGGAGCAACCACGAAGCTTGGTGGGGAGGGGATGTTGGATGAGAGGAAAACAAATGCGTTGGGGAGAGCGAGAATTTAAAAGAGCAGGGAACCTTTTCTCTGCCTGTGTTCCCAATTAGGCATTGATACACAAGTTGATTGTTTCACTTTGATTCTTATATAAAAACTGAATCCAACTTATTTATTAATTACACATATTAATGAATAGGGATAACTTAGTGAAATAGTTTTCATCAAGAAGTATTTTCAATTCTATGATCAACAATCATATTCTATGGAAGCAAACATCAATTTATCATAAATAATTAATTACACTAATTTTCTTAATATCCTTAAATTAATTATTTAATTTTTTATATTAAAGACAAGAGGTTGTGTATGTGACCAGTTGTTGGATTGATATTATTATCATTTACATTGTATTGGATTTGGTGATTAAAGAAGCTGAAGAATTTGAACCTCAAGATGAAAATAATACATATATCCATTGGAAAATAAAAGAATATATTTTATTTACAAGAAGTAAGGCCCATATATCAACCAACAAACCATACATATACAATAATGGAAAAGATTCTCAAACTTCCTAGCTAGCTACCTGCAAATAAACTTCTAGAGATTGCTATTTAAATTATTGTAATAATATCCAATTAATCAAATGTCTATCATACAAAAATAAGACATGAATACATTCAAAAAATAAATATAATATCGAATCTTCTACAGAACAAACTTTCCTTCCACCAGTTCGATCCAGCATATATAGCTCCTACTTCTACATGAACCTGCATATATGCATGTAAATAACCACTAAGAATCAATACATATATAAAGAGATATTATACTATTAGCTAAGAAAAAGTTATATAACATAATTGTATAAAATAAGAATGGTTAATATCATATCATTGGTTTTTATAATTTATTCAAATTTTGGTTTTGGTCCATACAATTTCAAGCTGTTGGTTTTAGTTTTTATAATTTCATAAGAACTTTATCAGAGTTCAAAGATAATGACCAAAACTAAAAATCATTAAAATATAGAGGTTTTAAGCTAAGACCAAATGTTATGTGGACAAAAACTAATGATTTAAAACTATACAAAAACTAAAACTAAAATTTGATCAAACTATATATAAGAACTAAAAATATGTTAAACCATTTACGCTCTAAACCTTACAAGAAAAACATTTCATATTATACAATATATATATATATATATATATATATATATATAAAGCCAAATAATAAAGTGAGGACGACTTATTTTGATTACCTTTAATATTCATTTCAAGAACCATATCTAATATTGTCCCCGATCACTTTTGGCCCATTTGAAGTTGAACTCCTAGAAGAATTCTGTGAATTATATGTTGAACCATAACCAAGTTTGTCTCCAATAACTTGATTTCCCTTTGAAGTTGAACTCTTCTGTGGACTGTAATAAGTAGTACCATAGCCAAGATTATCTCCGATAATATTCTTCCCTTGACCCGAACTCATCTTGCTAATTGAAACCACCAAATACCTCACAATCTTCTATTGTTTTTTGCCTTAAACTTATGACAATCATTCTATTTATAAGAAAACCCAGAAGCATAGGCGTTCCTCTTTAATGAAAATACAGTCATATTTCATGGAAGAGAAGGCGAATATTTCCTTAAAATGACTCCCATTTTCTTGTAAATTTGTATTGAAGTTCTCTACCATTTTCGTAAATTACCAAGGTTGCTTATCGTATTTGTTTTGCTCGTACGTTCTGTGTGTGTGTGTGTGTGTGTTTGGGTGCAATTTTTCATATAGAATCTATTCGTCAAAGGAACATTACATGAAGATTTTCAGAAAATGCATTTGAGTTTTCTCTTTTCTTAATTCAGTTTTGTGAGCTTCAAGAAATGAGTTTCACATTTCTATACAACTTTAAGTCCATTTTCTAGCCTAAATTAAACAAATATTGCATACATTTACCATACAAATGTACCAGAAAATATATTTCAGCGAGGCCACCTTTTCATATTGCAAAATACCTTTGAGTTTCATGCACCATTTTGTGACTGCAGATAGTATTAAAGTGTATGTTTTTCTATTATATTTATTAGTTTTGGGTTTGAGGAATTTAATGAATTTTCGTTGTAAATGAGAGGAAAGCTATTTCAAGAAGCTAGGAGTTTTGTTGAAGGTCACGCGAGCGCGGGACATATGAAATTCGCCACCTTTTCACTGTTTTTTCTTTTTGATTGACTTTTTAATTCGTCATTGTAAATATTATGTTGACTCAAATTGCGTGAAAATCTAGATTGATTCAAAGTCAGAAATAAAGTAAAGAGAGGCATGGGAGAGGCAAAAACGCGCTCTAGGTTTTGAAAGCATCAGTGAATTAGGATCAAACCCAAAAAAACGTTTTAGAGAGGTAATTAATTAATTCATATGAATAATTGAGGAAAATATATATATATATATCAACCCTATTGTTTTGCAATCGTCTCTCTTTTGTTTTATTATATTTTTAAATTTAGTTTCATTTTTAATTTTTCTTTATGTTGAATTAACTTAGATTTTGGTTGACAATTCCAACACCTGATTACTTTTTTCTTTTCCTTATTCAAGGGTTTGTGTGCCAAAGAAAGTAAATTGGCATATCAATAACTTACGCCTATTGTCTTACCTAATTGCCCCTGCATGAGGAAGTTCATATGTGACGCCTTGTCTAGTTTATATAAAGTTGGTTATAGGTGTGGGTACTTGTATATTCCTTTTTTAATTTTACTCACTCATATTGTTCCAAGACCATACACTACAAGGAAAAGGGTAAATACCGACCGACTATTAGAGGCGATCTTAAGTAACCTGTCTCTAAATGATATTTAAAGGCGGTTCTTCCGGCGTATTTTCAAACCGCCTCCAAATTATCATTCAATTGCGGTGGTTGGTCTCAATCCGCCTCCAAATTAATAATATAGAGGCGGTTTTGTCAGCGTATTCTTAAACCGCCTCCAAATTAATAATAGGCGGTACATGAGGTCTTTTTCGTCTTCATTGCACATTTACTAATTAGAGGCGGTTTTCCATAAACCGCTTCCATTAGTAATTTAGAGGCGGTTTTCGTTGAACCGCCTCCATTAGTCATTTAGAGGCGGTTTTCATTGAACCGCCTCCAGTATACATTTAGAGGTGGATATAGAGGCAGTCTATTATTAAATTTATTTTTAAAATATAAATATTTAATATTCATGTTTCTCATTTCTTTACAACATTCAAACTCTATTTTTTGGCGGACTTGTTTTCCTCCGTATGAAAAAGTCTGCCAAAAAATAGGGTTCAATGTGCCCATCAACCATATAAAAAAGATATACACTGTTGACAAATAAAGTTTACTAAAAAATAAATAATTTTGTTAGTTATCATTTATTTTACTAGGTAGCTTCCTCTGTTTTTTGTTACAAAAATCACAATTAGAGATAACACTCCAATTTTCATGGCAAAGCTTCAAGGATTAAGGATCTTCCCCACAACCATATACACTGTTTGTCATTAAAGGCCTTGACACTTATAAACCCCTCATAAATTTTTTTATTAAAAAAATCTTTTTAGATTGAAGACAAATGTTCTTTTTATAGAATATTTATATATGTATTTTCAGTAGATTTTGGAATTTTCCATGATCTGATTCAATGGAAATGAGTCACGTTCATTTGTAAAGTTTTTATGTTGAGGAAGCAAATTTATATTCTATTCATTTTTTTACCCTTAAAAAATTCTAACGAGCATGATTAGAACACTGCATGGAACATTTTTTAGGTCACTAGATGAAGGTATGGCGACAAAGGCTTTAATTAAAAAGTTGGTGTAATTTAGAAGCTAAGTTTTGTGTGGCAGAATAGAAGAATTGTTTCAGAATTATTAGATTTAGTTGAAAGAAATAATAATAATTAAAAAGGAAAGAATAGAAAAAGAAAAAAAAAGTGTTAAATTAATTGTAAGTGAAGGAGAGTCCTTGAACATGCACTTGCCTATGTTATACTATGATTAATTATAATAATTCTTTTTTTTAAGGAAATAAAATAATTCTTCAATCAAATTAATTCTGTAAATCATTTAGATACCTTTTTGGTGGGTTAATCAGGCAATAAGAGATGGATTGATGAAGTCACTGTCATTTGGGACTCGAAATTGGAAAAAAACAGAGAGAGATTGGCGGACTTTTTTGGCTTTTCATCAGTCCGCCTCATATCCAGCCAAATATTGCCTCAGTCAAATTAAAGTCACTCACCGTCTCTCAAATCCTCAAAGTCTCAAACTCCCTTCGGTCCCTCAGTCAGTTGCTCACCATCGGTGTCGCCTACTCACTTCACAGTTAGTCAGCCTCAGTCACATATCCAGTGCCGGCTCGAAGCTCGTTCGTCATTTGGGTATTTTTCCTTTTTAGTTTTATTTTTATTTCTTATATTTCTTTTTTTTCCTGCTTTCAAGTTCTAATATGGGTATTCTCCCTCTTGTGAATCTCTGTTCTTCGTCGATTTGATTCTCATTACTTGGTTTTACTCGCGGCGGATTCTCTCTCTTTTTTTTGGTTCTCGACTTCTAATTTTTTTGGTTCTCGTGAATCTCTGTTCTTCGTCGATTTGCTTCTCTATTTTTGTAGTTGTTTGTTGATGGATTTGAATCTTCCTTCGATTTCACTTTTCAAAATTGGGATAGCTGCGAAAGTTCACCACTTTTCCTTATGGAGTGAATTTCACTGTTCTATTACTCTCCATTTCCAACTTCGAGAGACTTCTATTTAGTTTTGGATTGAAATTTATCAATTTTGATATGTTAAAGCTTGAACCTTCGGAATTACCTATTAACTTCTATTGACATTGAGTTTTCAATTTGTAATATTTCCTTTTCACCGTGTTTCTCCTAGCACATTTGATAGGAATGTAATGTTATTAAGAGTAATTTCAAGGTGCCATAGATCTTACATGTGTAAGAAATACGGTTTAGAAGAAATCTTTTTATGTGAATGAACCTCAAGTGCAACGCATTTGGTCTTTCAATATGCTAGGCATGTATGGTTTGAAGTGCTAATCATTTTTAAGCTGCTAATTATGATGAACCTTTAGCATGGAATTAGGGCTTTAAACTTCACATTTGCAATCTAAATGGTTCAGTGCTCTTGCACTACTTGATTTATTATTTGTTCCAATTTTCATGCATATGAAGCATACTATGAGCATTGAGCATTCACTCTGGGATTCAGTGCTAATCATTGTTTTGTTGAATGCATGACATAAAAACTCAAAAGATGCTTCTCACACAACTTCTGTGTGTGGTGTGAAGCTGACTTCTCACTTGCAACCATCAAACCACTTTTTATTTATTTATTTATTGCGTGGATGATGATCGGAAAATATTAGGTAAGACTTTGTTCATCTTTGATTTCTAAAGCATGCCAACCTCTTGCTTCTAATTAACCAATGTCTCTGCGTGTGGGTGTGTTTATTTTATAGATAATTTTTGTGGTCACTAGCTAGCTAGCTGAATTTTTAACTTAAGCATCAATTTAAAAATCAATATAAATATGAAATTTATATAAAGACAATAACACTGATAATTTCTCAGACGCGCAATCCTATCTCATGTAACTGTTAATCCATTCATGTTTGTGTTGGTCTTGATTGACCAATATTGCATTATACTGTTGCTTATAGGTTAAGTCTGACAGAACAATTTCCCATTGTTACACCTCTTGCTTTGGTGCTAAAACAGTTCTTGGCAGATCGAAGCCTTGATTAGTCCTATTCTGTCAGCTTAAGTTCCTGCTATTTTCACATGAAATCTTCTTAGAGGCCTCTTGGTTTAGAAGTAACACAGATGTGATTTACATATTCCCATAAATTCCTTATATGTTTATTTCTTTATATCCTTCTATCAAATTATCCAACACAATTTAACTTGCAATTTTTTTTAGAGACTCAATCATGTGATGCTAAGTTGTAAAAACAATATACTTGACATGTTTTAATTGATTATTAAGTAACCTAATAATAAGGATAAGCAACTGCATGCAAGATTTTTTTTCCCATTTTGTTGTCCAAAATTTATATATATGTTTAGTGCCTTCCACCACTACACAAATCGATCTAATTGGATGAGAACCAAAGGCCTGAATTGAAGTAGAATAATCTAGGAGATAATCAAGGGATCCTAAACTTAATCTCCTTATTTATTTCCTAATATTCTAACAGTGGATTTAGCCTATTGACATAGGAACTACATTCTCTTTCCCCCTAACCCTAACATAGAACCATAACGGTTTATAAATAGTGTTGTCATGCAATTTTTTTTTTCTGTTAATGCTGTCGGGTTCCTTACTGTCAATGTATTCATTGAATTTTTATGGTGCGATGAGTATAGCGTATATTTGCATGGAAGAGTGTTATTTTGCTGTCAAGTACCGAAGGAAAAAAAAAAGAAAGAAAGAAAATATGAAACTGAACCACACACACACACACACACAAAGTTGTTATTGGTGTCTTTTGTCTTTGAGTTGTTTGTCTCTGGACCATTTTATTTTGTTGTCGAAAGGATTATTTTGCTGTCATGAGATTTTGAACGTTGGTGATCATATATATGCTTGAGCCAAGTTTTGTGTGATCTGCTTGTGTGGTCATGTAAGCATATGAACATTGGTATGTTGGTAGTAGGAGTGTACTATAACAGTATGCAAAAGAAAAGAAAGAAACATTGGTTTCATCAATCACTGCTATGATTTTAGTATGCAAGTCTTACTATTATTCTTTTGAAATGATAGAGACAAATTACTTAGTTTACTTTATCTCAGTATTGATCTAAGATTGAGTTGTTTCCTCATTGGTCACATTGAAGTCTCGAGTCTCATCTTTGTATCTCGGTTTTCTATCTACTGGTTTCCTATGCATATTCCGATAAGCTTCTTGGGTGCGTCCAATTTTGCTGCCTTGGATTGTTTATTCAGTTTTGTGTTCAAATGTCGGTTATGGATTTGTATGGCCCCTGTGCAACTAATTTTTGTAGAGTCTAAATTCACTATGTAACTTTATTCTCATCTCACCTGAGTAAAATTGCCTATCGTATTGTAGTCTGAATAAATCAGTGAACTGATTTATATTTTTCACTGGTTCGGTCAATATTTTTGGATGGGTTAATGTAATTGAATATTGCATTTTTTTCTTCTCTTACCAAACTTGAATTCAAAATAGAAAAAGGAAAATAATCGTATTACATCAGCTTTTAAAGAGTTCAACTCTGCTTAAATTTTGTTTGCTAAATGCTAGATTGCTTTCTTTGTATTATGCTTGATATATGCTAAATTGATAGTTATGTTGATGCCATGATGCAATGCAAAATGGTTGAACAAGACTTTCTAGCATTTGATGTTTGTTTTCAATTTTGATTCAATGTATCAGGATGCAAATTTGGGGTCTCCCGGGCTCAGAAGATCTTCTCATGCTAGTCATGACCCGAATTGTGACGGACCATCTCCATCAACTCATATTCCATCTCCATCACCACAACCACAACCACAACCTTGAATATTTTATTTAGATATTGCTTTTGGATAGTATTGTTGTCATTATCAAGGGAATTTATCCAATGTTTAGTAGCAGTTGAGACTTTGTTTATGGTTGTTAAACATATTTTGTTCCATGATTTTGGATAATGTATGCAAACATATTTAGCATGTTTAGCACTTATGACTTTGTTTATGATTGTTAAACATAATTGGCAGTTGAGACTTCTGTGATTGTGCTGAATTTATATATCTTACGCTTTTAATTAAGGGCTTTTAACATTGTATGGATATGTATGCTGAAATGCAATAATTTTTTTCCTTGATACATCAAATGTAACAAGTTATTATTTCATTATTAGAAACAAAAATTATTAAATTGAAATTGTAAAAAATCACTTATTAACTACCTTTCGTTATTAAAATTTAAACATATAAAAAAGTAAAAAAATATTTTTATATATATTGGTTCATAAATAACTACCTGTAAACACTTAGTAAACCGCCTCTAAATGATATTTTGAGGCGGTCACTATAACCGCCTCCAATAGATAATATGAGGCGGTTAGACTAAACCGCCTCTATATTATCTTTTGCGGTGGTTTACAAAACCGCTTACAAATATTATTTAGAGGCGGTTACACAAACCACCTTTACATTCTAAAGCACTTTTGTTGTGCTAATTGAGGCCTTAATAACCGCCGAGCATACCGCCTTTGTTTCCTTGTAGGCGGTTGATTTAAACCGCCGTAGTTTGGCTCTCGACGGTGGTAACTTCGACGGTTTCTAAACTGCCTGCATGGGAAAATAGAGGCGGTTTGAACCGCCTCTAAATGCCCATAAAACCGCCTCCATTTCCCAATTTTCTTGTAGTGATACAACGTTAGGAGAGCAAGAGAATTTCATATAGGCTTTGAAAAATATTTAAAATATTAGTTTTTGTAATTATAAGTTTATAATTGGGTTAGGGTACTTCGAGCACCTTAAAGTATTTTTGAAGTAACTCGTACAATTATCAGACTAAAGTTTAAAGAAAGCAACGGAGAATGTAGTTTACCTCAAAGTAATTGTTGACAACTTGAAAAGTGAACCAGAGTTGTAGGGTTTCTAAAAAAACAAGTGTAATAGCTTGCAAATGTGAAGAAGTGTGAGATAGCAGGTATTTTGAACGGTTAAGGTGCAACTTTGCCAACAAATTATTGGCTCAAGAGCAATTTCGCCAATAAACTCTCTAGTGAACCAAAATTACCAACAAACTATTGAATCAGGAGCAATTTCGTCAACGCCGTTAATTGAGCCTAACGTCCGTTTTCTACCTTCACGCAAAAATTACAGAATAGGACCCAGATGTTTATGAAACTATATTTAAGCCCCAAAAATTTAAAAGTTTTTATTTTAGTCCCTCCACGTACTTTATATGGAGGGACTAAAGTGAAAATTGTAAAAAAATTTTGGGGCGGCAAGATAATTTTCTAAAATTTTTTGTTCCTTTTTGTAATTTTTACGGGGTCATCCCTACCCCTCAAAATCCGCCGTTGTTTACAGGCATTTTTTCGGCTTTAGCTTGGCTTGTGGCTTATTAAGGAGGCCTATAATTTTAAAAATTTTGTAAGCATCCAAACAAACCACGAGTCTCACCTCAAAACAAGCCTACTTCAAACAGGGTGAAAACAGACATACTTTAAACAGGCCGAAAACAGACCTACATCTAACAATCTATTTCAAGTAGGTCTGTTTTTGGCCTGTTTAAAATAATTATGTTTTCACCTTATTTGAAGTAGGCTTGTTTTGAGGTGAGGCCTGTGGTTTGTTAGGCTGGTTACAAAATTTTTAAAATTACAGGCCTCCTTAATAGGCCACAAGCCAAGTCAGGCTAAGGTTCCAAAAAAGCCTGTAATCAGGGGTGGATTTTAGGGGTAGGGATGACCCCACAAAAATTACATAAAAGAACCTAAAATTTTAGAAAATTATCTTCCGACCCATAAAGTTTTTATAATCTTCAGTTTAGTCCCTCCATATAAAGTACATGGAAGGACTGAAATAAATTTTTTTAAACTTTTGGAGTTTAAATATAGTTTCATAAACATCTGGGTCCTATTCTGTAATTGTTGCATAAAGGCAGAAAACGAACGTTAGGCTCAATTAACGGCGTTGACGAAATTGCTCCTAATCCCTTAATCCAATAGTTTGTTGGTAATTTTGGTCAACTAGAGAGTTTATTAGCGAAATTGCTCTTGAGCTAATAGTTCGTTGGTAAAATTGCACCTTAAACCTATTTTAAAAGACTTTGTGAAACTTGCTCATGATTATAAGTTTAAAATTGTTATGAAAAGTGACATATTCTTACAGTTCTTAATTTACAACCGTAACGAATTTTTGAACAAAAGTTTAAGGTTTTACATTACAATTGTTAGGTTTTGTAAATGGTGATGGCTTTTTCTTAATAATTGTTAGGTATTTGGCATGATATTCTAAAGTGTGATGGGTTTCATTTAATAACTTTTATTTATTTGACTGTTTTTAAAATAATTTTTGAAGTTGATTATTCAACTCCATATATAAACAAACGAAAAATTGAAAAAGAAAACAAGAGTGTGAATAAATAAACCAAAAATAAAAGTTAAGGAGATTTAGGATATGATACATCATCACATTCTTCATTCTCTAGTAATTTGTCCACCATCTCATTCAAAGAGCAAACAAGAGAGGTTAGTTCTTTCAAGCACGCACTTTCTCATGCATCCTTGCTCTCCCATGTAATCATTGACATTATGTTGGAGGTCATAGTTTGAGTGGTTAAGCCTTTAATTCTTGTTAGTGGATGATGATCATCTTTTAGTTTTACCTCATGGAGATCAAAATATGATGAACCAAAAGATATCTTGTGTTTGTCCATGATATCAATGAAGAACAAAAGTCAGAAATTGGATATGAGAAGTTGAAATAAAAGTAAATAAGTAAAATTCATTTTTTAGATATTTAAATAGAAAGGGTTTCATATTATCTTACTGTTGGGCGCGTTCTTTAGCATTAAATATAATTTCTTATTAATTGAATAGAAGTGAAATGGAAAGGGGTTTCACAGGTTTTCCAGCAAAACATGTCATTTGGAATGGAAGGGTTATACGACTAAACATGTCATTGTAAATTGTCACAAGTAATGGCTACTGACTAATAATTGTAAGTGTGACCATTAGTTACAGTTGTTTAATAATAACGTTGAAGTAGCAATATTTTTTTTTTAAAAAAATATTTTTGGGCTACTTTGTCGTAACAATTAATTTTTAAATATTCAAAAAATAAAAAACAGTAGCGGCTTTCAGCTGATCATCAAAGGATTTTAACTAGAAGTGATCATATACAATTTGATTGTAATGAACACTAAGATCTATTTTTATGTTCATACTATGGACATGTGTAGTGAGTTTCCTTATAGAGTGGTCAAGGTTGTCCAATGTCCGTAGGAAAGCCTCCATTTGAGGAGGTGGCAAAAGAGGAAGACGAGAAAGGGAACGAGCTTGTGCAGGAAGCAATGGTGGAGGAGGAGCTTGTGAAGGAGGAGAGTAAGGATAGCAAGGAGAAGAAAGAGGAGGAGGAGGGTGAATAAAAAGAGCACTTTGGCATTTGACGGTGATGAATGAGAGAAGGACGACGCCAATAGATGAAGAAAAGTACTAAGAATAAAAAGAATATCAGTTAAAATAGATTTGAAGTGTACTTGGTGTCAAACCAAACAAGGTTATGAAAATGTGCTTTATTAAATTATCTTTACATGATGATTGTTTATTATGAAAGGTCATTTTTGTCGTTCATAATTTATATATAGTCAATAGATGTAACTGTTAAATTTGTGTTTTTGTTAATATAAGGTTAGAAGATGAATAATTTGTAAGTGTTACATGATGATTATTTCGAAAAAATTATCATTTTCATCACACAAAAAAAGTTGATAACTACTACTGTTATTTTTGTGTTTTCGTGAATTCTCCTTGCAATACATGATAATGTACATAATTAATTGTTGATTTTAAGCGTTATATATTTTTACGCGATCTCCACCTTTACATGTATAATGTCTATTTATAGTAACTGTCATTTATTAAGCATTATATATACTTAAATATATCTATAGTAGTTTTCATAATTTATAAAATAAAAAGTTAACCGAATAATTCATTACCAATGTACATCGCATGACTTTTTTAAGTTTTTACTGGACTTGCATTAAGAAGACTGCTAGTTTGAACTTTATAATTTATTTTTTAAAAAAAACATTTATAATGACTAGTTTTGTGTTTGACCCAAAAATAATAATATTATATTAGTATTATTTTATGTAAAGTCACAAAATTGAAGAATTGTCAATGTGAATAGAGGAAATTTAACAGGGAAAATATAAGGAAATGCCACTTAAACTTCAAAATCTCAAATTATTGATTTTCTATTAAAATAAGTTGTTAATTATTATATTCTTGTAATCAATACCTATACTCTTATAAGCAATCAGACTTATTTAGTATTTTAAAATTCAAATGATGTTTTCTTGTATTTTCCCCAAATTTAAAGCTATTTTTCAAGAAGCCTTGGCTTAAAAGATTGGGATAACTAGTTAAGTTAGTTTGATACTGAATTACTTCCTCCTGTTTATATTATGCCTTACGTTTAACCATCTTATTAGAACTAAGAAAAAAAAGTAGCTAACTCATCATTTCATCTTTAAAAAACCCAATTTTAGAATGGAGGTTAGGAAGGGGAGAGAGGCCTCTCCCATCTTTAAAAATTGTTTTAATATATTTAAATATGAAAGTTGTAAGATTAGATTTTCATATTTTTTTTATGACCATCTAGTTAAGTGATATCCTATTATTGAGGCTCAATTGTACAGTATACTTATTTTAAGGAGTATCAACTATATAGAGTACTAAATTATATACAATTATACGTTAAAATTTGTTTTATACCATTGCCTTAATTATTTTCTAGTCAATTTCACTTTTATTATCTTGTTCAACATAATAAAAATTCTGAAGGAAAGAGACTTTCAAAAAAGAAAACAGAATAAGAAGTGATTTTTTTTTTTTTTAAAAAGTACATAGGTTATCATGAAATAATAAATTCAAATAAACATTCTTGTAAAATTCCTACTAGTGTTTGGCAAGGAAAATTCATTTTTGAATATTGTCAAGGAAAAGTTATTAAAGAGACCGAACTACTTTTATGTAGTATAAATTAATAAAGGGGAGGCAAATTTAATAACTAACTTATATGTAACGGTATTTAGTTTTGTACTATAAAGTTTTGGTGAAAAAATGTTCATACGGATCACTATCAAGACCCATTTTACCAGAGGGTGGAAACTGTAGTTAACTTCCGTTAAATTCCTGTTACATCGGTCCCACAGTGTCCACGTGCCTGTGCATTGACCTCCATCCTTCGAGGGAGCGCGCGGTTTCTTCCTCCGACTCATTTTTAACATTTGAGTCCCTCGAATTCACATCTGCTCTGACGTCAATCAGAACGGAAACAACATCTTCATTTCCACATACAATAGCGGGTCTCAGCAACGCCGTGAGCTCAGACTGAGCCCACTCATATATCACTTTCTTGTAAAGGGAGCCGCTTTTCGGGAATTTGGGTATGGTGAGAAATCAGAGACTCGGCAACTTGTGGACCTACGAAGGATACAGGTAAAACGGTGTTTTTGAAATCGTGGGGTGCCGGTTTCAAAAATAGGTGGCGAAGATCGCTCTGATGAGCCTTCTCGGTGGGAAGCATGGCGGTTTGGTTTGAACGGTGACGGCAACAGTAGGAAGACGCATGCTCCAACATGGGAGCTCAGTGTACAGACAGGTGGAAGTGTGGGACCCACATAACAGTCATCTAACGGAAGTTAAGCATAGTTAACCCCTCCGGTAAAATTACTCTTTAGACTTTGTTTGGGAGTTTCATTTTAGAAGGAAATGAAGGGAAATAAAGAGTTTTGGTAGTCTCTCGCTTTGTTTGAGGGTTCTAGAAATAAGAGGGGAGAGAATCAGAGATTTTTATAAATCTCCCAAAATCCTTCTTCTTAAAAAAAATAAAATTCCCCCAATATGGGGTTTTAAGAGGGAGAATAGATTAATTAGTTTTTTACCCTCGTTCAAATAAAACACTCTCATTATTTGTGATTTCTTTTTTTTTTTCCATTGTGGAATGCACATAAAAATATTTTTTTAGAGAAAAAAATACTTTTTTTGGGAGAAATATTTTTTAGAGAGAAAAAAAATTTTTTAGAGGGGAAAATACTTTTTAAAGAGGAAGAAAAGATATTTTTTTTAGGAAAAATACTTTTTAATGAGAGAAAATACTCTTTTTATGTGAAAATATTTTTAGAGAGAAAAGATTCTTTTAGGAGAAATTAGTTTTTGAATATAAAAATTACATAAATAATTTTTTTAAAAAATTTAAATTTAAATTTATTTGTAAAGTATAATAATTATATTAATTTTTAAATAAAATAATAAAATAATAAAAATAATTCATTAATCCTTTATTTTTCTTCCTTATTATTTTTTTAACTCCCAAATAAAAAAATAAAATATCTTCCCTTTCCTTCTCCTCCAAACTTGCAAACAATAAGCCCTAAGTATCTTTCTGGAGCGTTGAAAACTTTACGGTGCTAGGTGTTATTTAGATATAAGTTTCTTGTTAAATTTAGCCCTTCGCCCATTAAATAAAATTAAATATAACACCAACCCAACGAAACGCAGCACCGGTATCCATTTTTCTTCGTCTCGGACAAGCATGCCGCACTTGTCGAGCTCGCTGTTGGACGCCGGTGACCGTTGTTAGCCCTGCGTGGTTGTTCTCCTGCAAGATTTGAAGAAGCTTTGAACCCTAGGGTTCGGTCTACTCCCAAATTCCGGTGAGTTTGAATTGTTCAATCCGGCTTGAATCTTCGTTTGAATTTGTTCCTGGCGTCATCTGTTGTTGTCAACCCTGCTTCGGACGCCGTCGCAACTTTTCTTACTTTTTTTTTCTTTTAAATTTCATTTTAATTTGGATTTGAATCTGGTCGCATAACCGTTTGAATATTGACGCTTTTGATGCTTGTTCCCCCCCCCCCCCCCCATTTTTAAAACTTTGATTACTAGTTTTTGCTTCAATAGGCTCTTATAGTTCTGCCCTCTTCACTTTGATTACCGCTGACTTATATGATTTGGATTGTTTTGTTATGCAATGTTGGATTTTTGTTCTGGTGTTCTATTCTGTGTAGTAATCTCCTTATAATCTCATCAATTTATAAAATTCTCGGGGTATTTGTGATGCTTGATCTGGTAAATGACTTGGCTCGAGTTGGATCTAACAATTTAGAAGGCTGAGTTAAATTCTCATTATTCAGTGGCTTTGAAGTGTTGCCTGAATCAATTGGCTTCCCAAAGCATCTTTGTCAAAGTATCTGGGACAAGAATTAAAAGGTTAATTAATTATGCATGTTTCAAATATTTTAGTGGGGGAAGATGCCCCCACTGAGTGTCAAATAGTGATAGGTTCTGGAGTTTAGCATAAGGGAAGAGAGGGTAGAACAGAGAAATAAGCATGAAGAGAGGGAGAGAGAAGTCTAGAAGCAGAATCTGAAATTCTAGAAGAGAGGGAAGGGAATAGGTTATCTGAATAATACTCCATTCATGATTTCATGACATGAAACAAATACATAAGTGATTTAAATAGTCCAACATCATAACTGAAATGAGCAACTCCATAACTAAAATTTCACCAAGTCCCAGGATAGAAAATGAAAGTAACTGTCATAGAAAACACATAACACGCACTATCTAAGAAATATTTCCCTTTCTCTTTCTGGAATAAATCAGTAAAGGACTCTTGACTCTAATATACATGTCCCCCTATGATTCCCACAGATGTAGAACTATTCAGCTGACATGGGTTTGGTTAACTTTTCTTTAGAAATTTGAATGAATCTGACATCTAGTTGGTCTAATATGTGAATATAAATGTCCTTGCTAAGTTTTACCTATTTATTTGGTGTGAGGATTCTGTTAACCGTTCTTGAAGAATTTGAGTGTACATGTCTTTTAGCTGGTCTATTTTGTTAAAGTTATTATCATCTTGCCAAGTTTAATCTATTAGTTTGTTGTGAGGATATTTTGTAAGTGTCTGAAGTTTTCTTACTTGTGAAGGGGGGTAGTATGATCTTTTGTGCATTGCAAATTATCAAATACTTTAAAACAGTTTTAATCCTTCGAGGCTTTTACAGCCTGTGTAAGTTTAAGCTTGAACTGGAGAGTTGAAGGCATATTGACTATTGTTGGATAACCATTACAAGTAAAGAGAGCACTAAAATGATGTTTGGCCCAAAAAACACCTCCTATCCTCGTCTAAAGTTGGGAGCTTGCCATGATTAAACAGTTCTGAATGCCAATTACCATTTACCACTTTTCATTTGATGTTGGAGAATATTTGTAATAGAGGAAGGGGCAAAGAGTGAGAAGGAGAAGGAGAAGGATAAAGATGTAGGACAAATAAAGGGGAGTGGGGGAAGAAGGAAAAAGATGAGGAAAGGTTTAGTGCATTAAAAAATTCTTTATTGCCAAATCAAGGTCTGATTCTCTTAATTGTACTGCTAAGGGCTTTATATTGAGCCCTAGAGTTAACTCCTAAGTCCTAATAACTTTTTAGAAGATGATGCTAAATTGCAATCCTATCAATGGAATAACCATTTAAGCCTAATGAATGATTTTTTTTTTTTGTAATTTTTTTTATTTTTTGGATATCGAATGTTATTTGTGAATTATGATAAAAGACAAGTAATTGAAATATTTGTTCCTGTTTCCTTTCGTTTTTGTTAAATCCTGTCTAACAAGTAGTAATTAATAGTATATCTTTTTATTATTCTTCTCTTTCCCCACTAACATTATGTTTAGCAGTTCTCCTCTTGAAGAATTATCATTCATATGTGTTTTTTATTTAATTTGTGTAAAATAAGAAGGCGGATGCTACTTTGTGTCTCTAAGGGGCACAAGAGTGCTGATCTTCATGTTTTCATTATTTCTCTATATTAATAAAATATTTCAACTAAGTTGTCATGATTGTTTATATTTGAAGACTAGTTAATACTTTTTTCACAGATTTTATAGAAAATTACTTCAATGGAGTCGTCCCAGAGTAATGTAACCACAGGAGGAAATGGTGCAAGTGGTGGCAATGGGATGTTGATCCATCAAACAAATGATACATCGTCTCCTGCATCAGCTGCTGATGATTCTATGCAGAAGTTAAACCAGGTTATCAACTCCATTCAAAAAACCTTGGGCCTCATTCATCAGCTTTACCTGACTGTCTCTACCTATAATCCTGCCTTTCAAATGCCTCTCCTCCAACGCATGTACTTCTCTTCCATATTTTTCTTCTAATTCCATTTGTTTTATTTCATTTTTTTTTTTTACTATACGGAAAGGTTATATTGATCATATTTTACTATAAATTAAAGCAATGGTCTTGTTCTGGAACTTGACAATATGATCAAATTGGCTGAGAAGTGCAACATTCAGGTTCCTATGGAGGTTGTCAAGTGAGTTCTTTGCCTTTGAATGTTCTTCCTTAGTTTGTTTAAGTTTGTTTACATCCTAATGTAAGCTTTTTATCATATAACCTTGTTTTTTATTTTGCTGCTGGGTTTAGTTTAATTGATGATGGCAAGAATCCAGATGAATTTACAAAGGATGTAATAATGAACTGTGTTGCCAAAAATCAAATCACCAAAGGAAAATCAGATGCTTTGAAGGTTGAATCTAATTCTTTATATCTATGGATATTTACTTCTTTAATTTTACATTTTGCATCCTCATATACAAGTTTCCTCAGTCTAACTTAGCTTTTGTGTTGGGAGCAGAGTTTACGCAAGCATCTTTTGGAAGAATTAGAGCAAAACTTCCCTGATGAGGTTGAAGCTTTCAGGGAGAGTCGTGCAGCTACTGCTGCTGTAAGTATAATTTTCTTGGCCACGCATATTTTGATTGTAGAACAGAACATGACTTTTTGATTTTGTTCCCCGAGCTTGGTCACTTGTTATACCACTACAACTAGTTAGTCCATTAATCTGAGGAAATAGGGAAAAAATGAAAGTGGGGCAGGGTGGTTGGGCATATTTTAAGGCCAATGCAACTTCATGAATTTTCAATGTGAAACAGCGGCCTTGAAATTTGAACCAAGACTTTTTTCTGGGGACTAATTTATACCTGATCTGTTGAACTGAGCTGGTCTATACCTATCCTTTGCCTTCACCATCAGCCGAATTAAATGATTAATGTGATAACAATAAAAATTGAAATTCACATGATAATATTATAGACTAAGAAACTATATACTCTGGTAAGCCTAAGAATATATGCTTATATTGTGCTTTATTCATAATAGGGGAAAGGCTGTATAATGTGGTAAATAAACTATGAAGCAAAAAAGAACACACAGCTTAGCCTATATTTACAATTAATTCTGCTACCTATTCTCAACTAACCAGATTCTCTGTACCTCACCTGCAAGCTGTTTCTCACCTAATCCTTGCTTTCTGTGTAATTGGTCTACCCTCTTGAATTCACAATACATGAGCTTAACTCTCTGTCCAGCCGTTCAAGTATAATGCAACACTAAAAGAACTTGTCCTCCCAGACGTAACTATCCAAAGCCTCCCACACTTTTCCATATCACCATCTTGACACTAAAGAAAACTACAAGAAGCTATAGATTGTGAGCAAGAATTTCAAAGATGCTAGATACCAAACCATACTTGAAGAAAACTAAAACAAAATAGAAAGAAATCGCAAGCACATAACCATGTGTTGCAAAATCAACTGGTTTTCAGCCTCTGTTCTTGACTCAAAACAGAGTAAAGAAGCTCTTCTCTTTGTTAATAGGTGTGAACCTGGGTCAATATCAGTCCCTCTTGCTCTTTTCATTTTTTCCTGGTTGTGTTCTTGAGTTCATGTTTTCTTTCTAGATTTTCTGTTATGCCCTCTCTTCTTTTTACTCTCAGCCTCCTCTTTTTTTTTCTTTTTTTTTTTTTAATAAACAATTCATATTGAAATCAAACCGTTTTTTCCCAGAATCACACCGTTCAAATGAGCAAGTAATATGTAAATACTGGTTCTGTGAGCAAAATATAACTTTTAACTACTGAAATCTTCACCAGCAAGCTGTGTAACCAAAAGCATCAGTGGCAATCAACCAAAAAAACATACAAACAAACATAAAAGATAAAAGAACAAAAGATGGCTGCAAAGAAACATAATGATTTAGAGTTTATGGTTGTAGTTTAGTGGTGAGTATTCCCGTCTTTCATATAGGCGACTTGGGTTTGATCCCCAACAACGGTGCCACTTTATGAAGCGTGTGGACTTATGCCTTGGTAATTTATTCAAAATTAAACCAAAGATTGCATTAAAGGGTGCAATCTCAGATCGTCTCTTGAAGAGCCTTTTACTGACCACATAGTATCTTAGTGCGATGATTGGCAAATAAGTTAAAAAGGATTTGAGCTTTTTTATCTATCAACTAGGTTGCAAGAAAACATAAATGCCTAAACTACAATATTTTTGGTAATTTTGGATATAAAATGGATGTGATTGGAACTGGATGAAGTGAATCTCTTGAAAATGGTTTGCAAAGGCAATCATAGTTCAAATAGTAACAATAGGAGTTCAATTTGCTAGCTTAGTCAAAAATGGCCAAAAGACTCTTTGAGCTAGCTTGAGTTAGATTGATTAAACACTTCCACATGGGCAAGGTTTAACCCCTCTAACCGAAACTCAATACAAAACACTAGTAATTGCAATTAAAGTCCCTCAAAATACCAAACCTCAAACACTGTTGAGTCTAGTGCATTAGTCAATGATTATTCCTAGACCTAGAAAATAATCACTTCACAAAACACTATTAAAAACCACTTTGTATGCAATTTGTGCAATCACTAAGTTTTCTAAAATGCCAAATTCCATCAACCTGTGAGTCCAGCATCAAAAGAGAGGAACCCTTGCTCTTGAGATGCTATTAAGCCCTCTTAGTGTGTGATTGTGAATTAATTAATGCAATTGGTTCAATGCAATTCCAAAGTCAACTCAATATCGAAACAATACCATGCAGGACAATAGAGAACCAATGGAATTACACTTAAACATATATATATATATATTTTTGGAATTCGCAAGCTAAACTTGTTGGACATAGGGATCAAGCCTTGGAAGGAAAGGCCATCTAAGGCTGGCATCCATGTTACTGCGCTACACTTAAACATATATATGACCACATATATTAACGAGCACAAAGTTGAACATCAACTAATCCAGATCACAAATTAACCCAAACTAAGTACTTAACCAAGCAACAAAGGTCTAGCAACATGAATACAACCTCCAAAACTGAAGATCATAGTTACAATGCTAAACAAATGGACTAAAACATTAAATTCCCCCTTGACGCTTGGAAACTAATGCTATCTTCACCATCCTCGAGAGTTGAAGCTTCTAGCTACAAACTACTATTTGCGCAGCCCCTCTGAATCTTTGAAGATCTGGTCTTTGAACTTGCCACTGTGCTCCCCTCTGAATCTGTGGCGTCAAACTGAAAGTGGTCTGATTCAGACCTTTGTTTTGACTAGGGATTAAACTGTAAAAGATCAAAAGTTTGTTTTAAAATGTTTGTGGTGCTAAACTGTAATTTTAAAACTCTGGGCCCTTTTATGTAATTTTCCCAGTCCTGAAATATATTAATACCTCCTGTGCTAAATATAGGACATTTTTTATAGTGTAATTTGCACTATAAATTATGTCCTATATTTAGAATCCTCGGAGGAGTAATTCTGACCCCAATTGACATTTTACAAATTCTCCAATTTTCTTCTAAAACACGTAGAATGTAAGATTAAGCATAATGTAGTATCAAAAGTTCAAAAAAATATTTGCATGAATAATTAACAAATTATGACCATTTTACCCTAGACTTAATTCAATATAAATGCCCCTAAAACTCAAATTAGTGCTCAATCATGCAATAATTGTCTAAGAAATACATTAAATTGCCCAAATTAATCATGAAAAAGAATATCAAAATATGGTTCAATCAAGCTTCAGGAAGGTTGCCTGATTATATGATTGGTTGAGATCCATTAAAATGCACCACATGCTGGTCAAAGCTTTGGTGCAGAGAATCTGCATCCGTTCTCCAGATAAAACATACAAGTCAAAATATCTATTAAGCATCTTGTAAATATTTGTAATACAAATGGCTCTCTAAGTTTTGGTAAAGTTATTTACCAATTGATCATTTGAGCATAATAATTCAAGTAGGCAAAATTTTCTTATTTTCTTAATGAAATGCCTCAGTCTTAATATGCTTGGCTCTTCTATGGAAAGTGAAGTTGGAGGCTATGGTTAGGTTAGCTATGATTATCACAAATGAGCTTCATCTAGCTTGGGAATTTGTAACAAAGTCATTTAGCTCTGGTCCAGTAGAGTAGTAAATATAAAGAAGGATTGAAACGGATGACTATTTCTGTCTGGTCCTGTTAACTCATATTTAGATCTGGTATTCAAGTGAACAGATTTTTAAGTTTGATTATATGTACATATAAACATACATAAAACCTATATTTAAAAGTTACTAAATGTCATTGGAGCCTATTTTTGTATATGATAGATGATTAATTCGGTAGGCAAATTGGGTACTTAGTCAAGGCCAAGAGGGGGGCTACACTGTGGGCACTGGTCAATAAGGTCTTGGAGATTTAAAATACTGAACTTTATCTCACAATAAAAATACAAGAAATAAATTTTTAAAGTTTTTATTTTATGTAATTGCCATCAATCTGAAGCTTGTTGCTCTTATGCAGGAGATGAAACGTCTAGCACAAACACACAGTGCATTACCTAATGGAGATGTGAGAATTAAAACAGAGCATTAAATTGATCTCAAATTTGTTATATCATTAGGTAATCCTGTTGTTATGTGTGTAAATGGTCCAGCTTTAGCCTATAAAGTAGTCCATATAGTGAAGTTTTACATGATCTCACTATCTTTGTATCGCATGTTCTATATTGCAAATTACATGTCTCATTTAATCTCCTATGGTTTTTATTTGTTGGCACCCATTATTTGGATTATATGTCTTTGTATTAGCTAGATGGCGGCTTTAGATAGGAAACAATGTCTCAAAAGTCTAGAAATTACTTTATTTGCAAAATGAAATGGAAAAATAAAAAAAGAATTAAAGTTGATTTTATGGATGAGAAATGGTTGTTGTACAACTATGCACCTTGCTTTCTCAGGTTCCATGTTGTTATGTACTGGCCCGGATTTAATTTTCGGATATACAAAGATAACAGTAATGGATAGATAGAATTTTTTTTTTTTTTTTTTGTTTTATACTAAAAAGTTTTGAAAGGGTTCGACATCAGTCCTTTACCAAAGTCAGGGCAGGGCCCCGGGCTCTATGAGCACTTACTAGGGACTTACGAGATCGCCTACCAAATGAGTTCCAGCAATGGTAAAGGGGATCGAACCCACGACTTAAGGCCTTAATCCTGAATCATTTACCATCTGTGCTAACTCTCCTTGTCTAATGGATAGATAGATATATTGCCTATTATCCGGTAATTATCAACTTGTTATGCATGTGCATATTTATGGTAGGGATAGGGATGCAAATGCAAGGGTCCAATTGTACACATTGACACGGGCGCATGTATGTACAGATAAAATATTATGAGTAATTTTTTTATTAAAATTAAATTTTACTAATTCTCTTTTTATCTTTATTTATATTCACCTCAGATCCTCACAATATTTCTTAATCTTCATTTTTTTTCTTAAAAAAAAAATCCCTTTATTTATTTATTTATTTTTTTCATTTTCCTTTAAAATAGAAAACAGATATGAGAAAGTTTCTATCTTGATTGTTAAATTTAAGGAGAAAAGTATATAAAAAATTAATGGTAATGCATAAAGTCATGCGTATCGCCTTTTTTTTTTAAAAAAACAATTAAACAATAAACTCTCTTGCTGTCAAATTTAAGGGTTTGTCATTTCGATCTTTTTTCCCCAAATTGAGCAATAGGCCATATGGTCATAATAAATGACGATTGGCATTTATGATGTGGAACTTGAAATAATTTAATTAATTATTTTATTAAATGAATAAATAATGAAAGATTGAAATATAAAATTTTGGGTTAACTAGCATATCTGTATCGGAAGTATATGTCGAGGAGTAATGTTGACCAGAAAGTTTTTTCAGGTTCAATTTTGCCCTGGAAGTCCTTTTTTCCCAACTATTTAGTTTCTTTGGTCTCTTATATTAAGGATTGACAGAGGAAGTTAGAAGCGAAGTTAGAAGCGAAGCCAACCCAAATCTTACTATTTTTTTAAACCCTAAACGGTCTGTACTGTAACTTTAAGTTCCCTGGACATAACGGGATTTCCCATATTCATTTTGTGATTTTATTCCTTGAATGATGTTCAACGACCGTATGACTTTGGTTAATTTTTGAAATTTTATATTTTAATCTCTGTTGACTTCTTTTATAAAATACTTAAGGATAATTCACTTAGAAGTCCTTATAATTTCAATCAATTTTTAATTAGGTCCCTATAGCTTTCTTTTTATTAGGTTATCATACTTTCACTTGTTTTTAATTAGGTCCCTACAATTTTTTTTTTTAATATTAGGTCCTTATAGTTTTACATGATTTTAAATTGGGTTCATATAATTTTTATCTATCAATTTAATTTAAGGAGAATATTAAGTCCCAACCAAGTGAAATAATATATTGTAATTCCTAACTTGTAAATTGTGACTTTTCCACTTGTCAATGATAGTTTTTATGGTTGGGAAAATAATGATATTTTTCCTTTGTTTTAAAGTTAAATAAAATTTAAATATTTATAATTATTTTATTGGGTTAAGTAGCAAAAATACACATGTGTTTTACCCCTGGGAGTACCCAGCACCACGTGCTTTTTTTTGAACAAAAAATACACATGTGGTTACGTTTTAGGAGCGCCCAGTACCACAGTCGTTAGTTGACCGTTAACCATGTAAAATTGCCATTTTACCCTTAGTTTAAAATAATTTAAAAAAACAACAAAAATACCCCACCTACCCTCCCCCCTCCGGTGGGCGGCAGGGCGTAGGGGGGGAGGGGGGCGGCGGCGGGTGGGGTATTTTTGTTGTTTTTTTTAATTATTTTAAACTAAGGGCAAAATGGTAATTTACATGGTTAATGGTTAACTAACGGTCAGTTAATGGTCAACTAACAGCTGTGGTGCTGGGTGCTCCTAAAACGTAAACGCATGTGTATTTTTGGTCCAAAGAAAACACATGGTGCTGGGCGCTCCAAGGGGTAAAGCACATGTGTATTTTTGTTACTTAACCATATTTTATTTATTACATTATTCAAAAATAATTGATACAATAAATGTGTGTGTGTAAATTATAATTATTGATTATAATTATCTTTTTATAAAAATATATTACCATGATTCCAAATTTAAAATTAAAACATAAATAAAAAAGTATAACTATAAAATAAATAATATAAATATATGTTTAGTTTAAATAATTTAAATATTTTTAGAAAATATTACAATAATTTTTATTATAGAGTTTTTTTATACAATAATATTAAAAAACTATAATTAATAATATTATATTTTATATTTATAGAAGAATATTATTAGATTTTATAGATTGAAGAATAAAAACTTATAGGGAGCTGATTAAAAAAAATGAAACACCAACGACCTAATTAAAAAAAAAAACTATAGGGACTTCATTAAAAATAAATAAAAGTATAAGGACTTGATAAAAAAAAGTTATAAAGATCTAATTAAAAATTGGTTGAAACTATAAGGACATAAAAATTAATTATCCCAAATAATTAAAAAACTTAAAGATTCCATGTTATCAACATCAACTATATTTATTTGGATGATATGACATATTAATCAATTTTAGAAAATTGAGAAGGCTTGAATCACCATTAAATTTAATGACATTTCAATGGCATGGAAGTTGTTTGTCAACATATATGAAAGTTCAGGGTCTTTATTTTAAATTTCTAAAGATAAGGGAGATGATGCGCAACACGTAGTTTAGGGATGTTTTCCATATTTTAGTCTAAAATAATATGAATATTTATAAATTTAATCTATGTCCAACATCTTATCAACCAGATCAATCGACATGGGCTTTGCATTCTGAGAAGCAAATCGTGCTATTCATAATTATCTCATATTATACGAAGGTGTCATAGTCAGTGTTATCAGAATCAGACCGGTCATCAACCTGGTCGGGGTACTGGGTCAATGAGTAACTAGTTGAATCAGTGGGTTACTGGTCGAACCACATAACCATGACCTGGTCTTGAAAAGAAGAAATAAATAATTGTTTCTATTATTATTATTTATTATCATTGCTATTACTTTTTTTTTGGTCAAACATTGCTATTGCTTTTCATAAATCTCAAGAATCACATCACGTGATAGTGGGCTAATGAGAATGGATGAATAGGTTGAATAAAGGAGCTAGGCCCACAAAGTTCCATTGAATAAAAAAGTAATTGAAAACCCTAACTCCTTGAGCTATGAAAAAAGCAGAGACGCGAGACTAAGAGGTTGCCGGCTGGAATGGAAAAAAGAACAGAGAAGCTTCATGTGATAAAACAGCAGAGACGCATCAGAATTTTGGCGAGGAGAGAAGATGTGAGGCTGAACAGAAAAACAAGAAAGGACAGAACGACGGACGAGAATGAGAAATCAAGACGCAATAACACTGAGAGCAAGGAGACACAGAGGAGGTTGCTAGAGATTTGAGATTGAGAAATGAGAATGGAAAAAAAACCCCAACTTCTGTTTTCATCTCTCAAGCTTGAGAAAGACCAGGTTTTTTTTTTTTTCAAATCAAAAACAAAAAAAAATGCACGAACCGGCCGTGTTTCATAGACCTGGCCGGTTCGCCGGTTTGTGCAACCTGGCCGGTTCGACCGGCCAAAACCCACTTCTCGTACATTTCCGATCCTTTCTCCGACTTGGACCAGTTTTGTGCTTGGTTCATCGGGTTCCGGGTTGACCCCGCCGGTCCAAGCCGGGTCTGATAACTATGGTCATAGTAAGTGGAGGAGAGTGCTCAGATCAGAGAGAGAGAGAGAGGGGGAGAGAGAGAAGAAAAAAAAAATGAAGGTTTCAGAGACAGTACAATTTGGTGGGCTGTCTTCCCGCCATTAGAACTCTTCTCTCTCCGATTTCTTTTTTCTTTCTGGGTTTTTACATTTTGGTTTCATTTTTTTTTCCCCTTTGGCCTCTCGCTCGCTCTCTCTCTCTCTCTAGAAACGACAACAATTCTAGAATCGTGCACGCATCCAATATCCAGATCCGGATCTTCTTTTAATTCAATGTACCAATTAATGTCTTAATTTATTTGCATATTTTCTTCCCAAAAATAAGTCTTCCATTTCGCCTATATAAAGCACTGGTTGGGAACATTTTCTCATCAGAACAAAACATGGGGAAGTCTTCTGTTAAATTGACGTTCTTGTTGGCTCTTTTGATAATTGCATCAAGTAAGATTCTAGCTTTCTTTTTCATTTCTCTGTTTCGCTATAACGTGTTCCATGCGAATTTCTCATGCATTTGTGAATCTATGTTTCAAACCAACTGCCAAAAAGTATTTTATTTCATTGAAAATATTTTAAAAAAGAAATTAATTTAATTATTGTGAAGCATTTTTAGGATCTATTTTTTTTTAATTTTTTATAAACACATGTATCCTCTTAATAGAAAAAATCTTATTTTTTAAGGTATTGTGAGTTGTACGAGATCTATTATTTGTCAAATACCTTTTGATAATTATTTTTTATCCTTGGGACGTGAGTGTAATTCTCCCAAAACTTATTGTTGCACGCTGTTAACTTGTGAAAATTGCATATTTATGTTGTGTTGTCTTGTATACAGAGGTGTGCGCAGAAAGCGAAACAAAGGGGAATGTGGTAAAGTGCGTTGGATGTCCATGCCCATGCGACGATAGACGTGGATGTACTTGTCCAGTGGTGGAGCCTTTAGAAATGCAGGCCAACGACCAATTTCGTGCAACTCATGATAATAATGGCTAGAAACATATATGATATATATTCATTATGAGACAATCAATTATATATGTCTGTGGGAATATTATGTAGTAACATTTCAATAAATGATAAATATTTCCCCATTATTATATGTGTGATAACACTGTTAATGTACGTGTGCTTTTGAAATGCAAACCATATATATATATATATATATATATATATATATATATATATATATATTGTGTATCACTTGGGAATATGTATAATTGTTTAAATATCTAAATATAATTATATAATAGATATTAATATCAATTTATTAATATTGATGTTGGGAGACTCAAGTTTTACCTGATGGAAAAAAAAGATAAATTTTTCAGGACCCTCTCGAAGAATTGAAGCTTGATATAATAACCTACATTATTTAGATTGATTTAAATGACAAAAATATAACTTGCTTTTTTCAAATTCTAAAACATGTACAAAACAAAATAAAGACTTGATAAAATTGATGCACAGCGTGAAAATACAGTTTACAGGCTTATCAACGACTATACCTAACATTTATTGTGAGTATTAATTAGTTATTTTTTCAGATTAGATTAAAGGTTAAAGTATTTAGGAAATCAGAGAAACGTTATGAAGATATAACACGTAGGATTAATATGGCCGCACCAGATATTTTTATGGTTCCAACACCACATTGTAGAAAAAGATTATGATTTTGCACATTTACAAAAATATGTATTAAGAAAGTAATGAAGATTTATAGTTGATGGAGACAATATTTTTGCTCCATTTTGAAATATCTTGTGCCATTTTGGACCCAAGATTTGATTATGGCGCCAATGGCACTTTTTTAAGAAAGATAATGGGTATTTTTATACCTTTATCCATTTTTAAATGCATAACTATTGTAACATCCCTAATTTTGAATATTGGTTAAGTAAGTTTATTAGTTGCTCTAAAAGGTTTAAACTACAACGAGTTTAGTGCAAAAGTATAATTATGGACAAATACACAAAAATTAGAGAAAAATTCCAAGAAATAGTAGGAACTAAGGCCTATTATCCCGAGAAATTAAAAATAAAAAAATAAAAAATAGTTAGAGGTTATCTCTTGGCCTAAAAATTTTAGGGAATTTGTTTTACATTGTAAAAAAGCTATTTAAGGTAAAAAAAAGGGGGAAAAAATCCTTATTTTGCAAGACATGAATGGCAACACTACATTTTGCTTCACTGCAGCAACTGGGAATTTGCTGTTTGTTACGAAATGGAATGAAAAACTGGAATTTACTTAACTGAAAGGATAGGGATGCAAATGCAAGAGTCCATTTTATCATATTTACACGCATTGATTGACACGTGCACGTGTATGTACATATAAAAATTGGAAGGGTATTAATTAACCTAACATATCCGAGTAATTTTTTTTATAAGTGTTACGGATATCTCATAAATGGGCCCAGCCCAATAACCAAAGAGCCTAGTCAAAATGGCTTCAGTTATGCTCATAACCGCTTCCTTGAAAATAGGAGTGGTTTTATCAAAAATATCTATCATGATGGTAACCGCTTATGAAAGAAGGAGATTATTCAAAAAAGCATATCTTAATATCCCTAAAATAAAGGACAAATCTAACTGATTAAGATAGGGCCCAGGTACGCTTATAAATAGGGTAAACCCCTTACAAGGTACACACTTCTAAAACCCTAGCTCTTCTATTCACACAGAGCACACACACCACCCCCTCTGGCTATCATTAGCCTGCTGTATACTCTCGAACTACGTGGACTTTGATCCACACTGTGGTACGTAGGACCCCGGGATTTCACCCCAGGCCAAGTCCAACCCAACTTGTGATCCACCCCGGATCATTGGCGCCGTTTGTGGGGACTGTAAAGTCCTATTCCCGTGACTCGTGATGGCTAATACCAGAAGCAAAAGCCACCCGCATGCACACGAGCAAGGTCAGGAACAAAATTTTAGCGAGACCCAACAGCAGGACGTTCAAGGCGTTAATCAGGAACAAATTGAGGAGCCCCCGGACTCGAACCTCCCATCTCAAGATGGACGAGCAGGCCAAATGCTGGAAAATACTAACCACGCTGGTCCCTCAACAAAGTTTCAGATTAGCAGCCCGGACATACGGCTCCTACATAAAATTGCTGAATCAATGTTGAAACGAATCGAGAATGTGGAAGAGCGCGACAATCTTCAGAACCAAAAGATTGACCATATGACCGAGGTGATGAACCAAATCCTTAAACACTTACAAGACCCTCTTCAGGAGGAACGCCGGGATGATTAGCAGAATGAGGACGAAGAAACCAATCACCAAACTATTGATCCCCTACAGGCGGACCATCCCGGGCAAGGTCGAATAGTTTCAACAAAAAATTCTCAGCAAAGTAATCACCAGGATGCGAGTCAAGAGAATCAAGCCCGGGCGCTTAGGAAAGACAGCCGTACCTCGGACAATCAGGGAATTCGGCCAGATTCCGGAAGGTACAAGATGTGGCATGGGGACGGAGGACAAAACAACAGCCCGTTCTCAGATGAAATTACGGAAGCTGAGTACCTAAGGAAATTTAATACATTCGACCTCCCTAGGTACGACGGAAGTCAGGATCCCCAGACACACTTGAATACTTTCGACACTGAGATGCTGGTCCGAGGATTCAAGGGGCCAATCATTTCCAGGCTGTTCACCTCAACGTTATGAGGAGCCGCTCAAATTTGGTTCCGGACTCTATCTCCCAAGTCCATTACCGACTTCAACGACCTGAGCGAGAAGTTCCTGTTGAATTTCGCGACAAGCAAAAAGCAGCCTAGGTCGATCTACACGCTGGATAGAATCAAGCAGCAACCCGGTGAAACCCTTCAGAAGTATTTGGATCGTTTCCAGGCTGCCGCATTGCAAATCCAGGGATTAACGGAAAGCGTCCACGTACACTTGCTCATCTCGGGCTTAGATAGCGAATCCAGAATGGGGAGATCGGTCATATTTGGCGAGATCAAGACGCTGGAAGAATTCCATAGACGAGCCAAAAAGTACCTGGACATCGAGCAGATGCAGATAGCCAACGCGTCGGGAAAAGAGAAACAGAAAAGCCTACCCCCGAAAGGGAAGGATCAGGCAGCAAGAGACCGACCCAGGAACTCGGACCAAAAAACACGAGGACAAAGGCATGAGGAGAAGTATGAGAGATATACTCCACTAAATGTCCCTCGTTCGCAACTATGGAGAGAGGTAGCCTTGACCGAGATGAGGAAGGTGGAGCGACCACGACTACTTTATAACAAGGGTAAGTTGGACCGCACACAATTTTGCGAATTCCACAATGGACCCGGACACACAACGGATGAGTGCTGGGACCTTAGAGATGCGGTTGAGAAGTTTATCCGAGATGGAAAATTACGTCAGTACGTTATCAAAACACAAGGGCAAAAAGCCAAGCGCAAGCAGACGGATCGGAGTACAAGCCCGGCCTCCCAGAGGAGAAAGCCGGACGAAGGCCGGAGAAAGCACGACAATGAGGACGAGTTCCCGGAAGCAGAGTTTGACTGCAATGTCATTAGTGGAGGTTACGGAGGTGGCAGTGATACAGCCAATCAGCAGAAGAAATACCTTCGGGAAGTCTTAACCATCAGGGGATGACCGACCTTCAAGCCGGAACCATCACAAACAGAAGAGCCCCCTAAGCTGTACTTTACTCATGAAGATCTGAGGGACGTAATCCCGGGTCATCAAGATGGACTGGTCATAACCGGCCTCCTGGGAAAATGCCGCGTAAAGAAGATATTCATCGATCCTGGCAGTGCGGTGGATATCATCCTGTGGGACGCCTTTAAGCGCATGGACCTCGACCCAGAAAATCTAAAGCCATGCAGGACAACCTTAATCGGGTTCAACGGAGAGGATACAAGTCCCAAAGGGTGTATAGAGCTAAAAATGACCTTGGGCTCTAAAGAAGCCTTTAAGATTGAGCGAGTCAAGTTTATTGTAGCGGATTTCCCTTCGTCCTACAATATAATCTTAGGCCGACCAACTATTCATAGTTGGGACATGCTCATATCAACTAAGCATCAGAAGCTGAAAATGGTAAGTCGGAAGAATGAAGTCGTTACCATCAAAGGTGATCAGAAGGAATCCCGGCAATGCTACTTCTCGACGGTTAAAAACAATGAACCCAGAACATCCAGCTCGCAGCAGAAAGGAATTCAAAATTCAGCGCCAATTGCGCCGAGCTCGGTCAACGTGGTAGAGCTGGATGTAAGAGAAGAAGCAAAGTTGATGAAAACAGAGCCTGATGGAGAGCTAACAGACTACCAACTAGGAGAGGAGCCTGGACAAATAACGAAGATCGGGAGTTCGCTTGCCGAGCAAGAAAAAATCGAGCTCAAAAAACTGTTATGGATGAACAAGGACGTGTTTGCATGGAAACCTTCGGAGTTACCAGGTGTCGACCCGGCGTTCTATTGTCACAAATTGACCATAAATCCATGATATACGCCGGTCTCGCAGAAGAAAAGAAAGATTGCACCGGACCGACAGAAAGCCCTAGCCGAGCATGTAAGAGAACTGCTGGATGCGGGATTCATCAGGGAAATCCAGTATACCACATGGTTATCAAATGTGGTAATGGTCAAGAAACCCAATGGCAAATGGAGGGTGTGCACCGACTACACCGATCTCAACAAAGCATGCCCCAAGGATGCTTAACCCATGCCAAATATTGACCAACTAGTGGACAATTCTTCGGGATTCCAGCTGCTCTCATTCATGGATGCGTATTTCGGCTATAACCAAATAGCTATGCATCCCGAAGACCAGGAAAAAACAGCTTTTATCACGGAAAAAGCTAATTATTGCTATAATGTCATGCCTTTCGGGCTGAAGAACGCAGGAGCTACTTACCAGAGGATGATGAATCAAGTGTTTGAGGCACAGCTCGGCAGGAACGTCGAAGTTTACATCGACGATATGATCGTTAAGTCAGTTAAGCGATCCGACCACATCCAGGATTTGCAAGAAACATTTGATAAGCTCCGGGATCACAGAATCCGACTTAACCCAGCTAAATGTGCATTCGGAGTACCAGCGGGTAAATTTCTTGGATTCCTGTTGACAAACAGGGGGATTGAGGCCAATCCGGATAAATGTCAGGCCGTCCTCAATATGGCTGCCCCAAAAAACAAAAAAGAGGTACAGCAGTTGACTGGCAGACTGGTCGCGCTGACAAGGTTCTTACCGAAATCGGCAGAAAATGCTCTTCCTTTGTTCAAGTTATTGAAGAAGGAAGCACAGCATGGAGAATGGAACTCAGAGTGTGAAGCCGCGTTTGACAAAATCAAAAAATGCCTGTCCTCACCACCTGTGCTGTCGAAACCCGAGCCTGGGGAAGATTTGATATTATATCTCTCCGTGGCCCCAAAAGCAGTAAGCGCCGCCCTGGTGAGAGAAGAATCGACAGAACAGAAACCGATTTACTTTACAAACTGGGCTTTGCAAAGTTTTGAGCTAAGATATCAAAGGTTGGAAAAGGTGGCCTTTATGCTCCTCACTGCCGCGAGGAGATTACGTCCCTACTTCCAGGGGCATATAATAATTGTGCGAACCAGTCAGCCGATACGCCAAATACTCCATAAGCCTGACTTGGCAGGAAGAATGACTAGTTGGGCTATCGAACTGTCCGAATTCGACATAGTATATAAAGCTTGGCATGCTATTAAATCCCAGGCTTTAGCCGACTTCATTGCACGGCTAAGGGGGCCAGGCAGGTTCATCTCTCCACCGACTCTCAACTAGTCGCGGCCCAAATCAATGGTTCATACACGGCTAAGGGACCCTTGCTAATCAAGTATCTGGGGAAAGTCAGAGAGGCAATGGCGACTTCGATGAGGTCGTAGTCACCCACATCCCCAGGGGAGAAAATGTGAGGGCTGATATCCTCTCCAAATTAGCAAGCACCAGGAACCCGGGAAATAATCGGACTGTAATACAACAAAGTCTGAAGGAGCCCACGTGTATCATGGTCATCGCAGCAGCAGAAGACTGGCGAAAGCCCATCTTAAATTACCTGGAAAAGGGAGTTAGCCCAGACGATCCTGGGGAAGCAAGGCAGGTAGCACGAACCGCGTTAATGTACACGGTGGTCGATGACCAATTATACCGTAAAGGCCTCCAATCCCCAATGATGAGATGTTTAAACCAGGCAGAGGCCGAGTACGTGCTATCAGAGATACACGAAGGAATAAACGGACAACACATGGGGGCAAAGGCGTTAGCCTGGAAAGCCCTAAGGGCTGGATATTACTGGCCGACAATGGTCGCGGATTCCAGAGAGCATGTACGGACATGCAAAAGCTGCCAAAAACATGCTCGGATCCTCTGGCCACCTCCGATCGAGTTGAAGACCATCACGGCTCTGTGGCCATTCTTTAAATGGGGTATAGACCTCCTTGGACTGTTCAAACCGGCCGCAGGGCAACTGAAATGGCTTGTGGTGGTGGTGGATTATTTCACTAAGTAGATCGAGGCCGAACCACTGTCAACCATCTCGGCCGCTCGAATACAAAAATTCTTCGAAAGAAATATTGTTGCAAGGTTCGGGATTCCTGCCGAGATCGTAACTGACAACGGTACTCAATTCGTTGACCAAGGCTTCCAGAGGTTGATGTCCGAGCTCCAAATTAAGCACCATTTCGCCTCGGTAGAGCACCCGCAATCTAATGGGCAAGCCGAGGCAGCCAACAAAATCATTGTTGACGGACTCAAAAAAAGGATGACCAATGCAGAAAGTAACTGGGTCGAGGAACTATACCCGATACTCTGGGGATACCGAACTAGTGTCCAAACCTCGACCCAGGAAACACCCTTCCGGATGACATATGGATGCGAGGCCATGATCTCGGTTGAAATTGGGCAAACATCATGGAGGAAAACCAAAGTCATGGAGGAGGGAGAACACGCTAACAGCAAGCAGTTAGCAGTTGAGCTAGACCTCATTGATGAAGTCAGAACGACGGCACACTGCCGAGATCTGGCAACGAATCAGTTGGTGGCGGCTAAGTATAACCACAAAGTTAGATCATGAGCATTCGATAAAGGTGACTTGGTATTACGCAGAGCGGATGTCGGAAATAAGAATGCTCGGGACGGAAAACTTGCAGCAAACTGGGAGGGTCCTTACCGTATTTTAGACAAAATGGGGCCCGAGACCTATGTCCTTGAGACATTAGATGGCACGCCCATTAAACGAACATGGAACGCAGACAAACTAAGGACTTACTACAGCTAAAGACCGGGATACACTCGGAATAAGCGCACAACGGATGTCAGTGGTGACTGAGAACCGCTTTTCAGTTTCAACGGATGTCGGTGGTGACCGAGAACCGTTTTTTATTAAGCATTGTTTTGCTTTTGGCAGTATTTTCCGTTGATTTTAAATTCTGTGTAATCCCGATTATTTCAATCAATAAAAAAGGTGGTTCAATTCATGGGCCAACCAAGTTATTACTTGTGAAACCAATGCAAAGATAGGCCGTGACAAAGGCAAGATAATTAAACAAAGACTTGGGTTTCGCGATCCCGGTCATGATAAGATTTGTCAACAAGTCTTATAAACGTTACAATGCATCGGAACTGTCCCCTGGGGTGGTGTGAGATTGCTATAAAAGATCCTGATCAGGTCGAAATGTTTAGGCTCCTATTCAAAAAGGATATTAGGGCCCGAACATGTGGCAGTTGGCTACCATCTCGGTAAGGTACTTTACAAGATAAAGTACTTAGATGATTTTTGAAAATCATCTGTTGTTTAGAATGCCCGACCATTAATAAACGTGGCCCATTTGTTAAAACGTCGGTTGAATATCTAGCAGATTCTGCGCAATATATCTTGACTTTGGCCAAGTCATAAAATAAAGAACCGAGCTTCGTGCACGGATTACGTTCCCCTTTACTCATCAACTGGTGAATTAAAACATGAGTTTGGTTTAAAGGATGAAAATAAAAACTGACAAGATAGACGAGTTGAAGATGCTAGAAATATTCGGGAACACCGGCTTGTCATGGTATTAATTTTGAGGGCAGAGGCCCCAGATTACAGAAAAACAAAAATGAAAGTGAAAATACTACACAACAAAGGAAAAAAAAAAAAAAAAGTCCTAGAAGAACAGCGTCAAAATTGGGCTTAGCCGGGCTCAGGAGAGCCAGGGGCGTCAGTCGTCGGAGCATCTTCCTCAGCTAATTGACCACGGTCATTCTCCATGAGATTCTCGGACTCTTCGACCGGAGAAAGTGGCGCTGGTATAAATTGCCCATCCTCTACCGAAGCTCTGAAATCCACAGCGTCCAAATTCATCGTAATATCGGGATTCAGAGCTCGGACTTGGGCCAGGCATAGGTTGAAAGCTTCAGCAGCCGTCTCCACGACCAAGACTTCCAGCTTATCCACCTCGGCAGCAGACGCCACCAGCTCGGCCTTCAAAGCGTTGAGGTCGGAGTGAGCGAGATCAAGGTCCTTCACCACCCCCTTCATACTGACCCTGCAAGGTGTGCAGTGAGGCATTCAGGGTGTCTTCTCGGGCCTGACTGGCGTCAAGCTCGGCGGAGAACCGATCCCTTTTAATAAGGGCCTTTGATAGCTCCTCCACTGCCTTTATCTGAGCCTTTTCCGCTTTCAGGCGCGCCTCCTTAGCCTCCCTCTGCTTAATCTCGGCCTCTTTCTTTTCAATCCGAGCCTTGGCAATCTCGGCTGCAGCTTTGGCGTATTTATGCTTAACGGCAGCATAAGCGTCCAACACGCCGACCGTCTCCATTATATGGTCCTGCAGCACCTGCAGGTGATCGAGGTCGGAGTCGGCAAAGGCCTCACCACTGAAATACTTGCTGGGGGGCTTCACCGTGTATTTAAGCTCCTCTTAGACCCCATCAGTCCATACCTCACCCCACGAGTGAAGGCGAGACTTGCTAGGAAGTGGGGGAGGAGGGACGCTTGTGGCAGCACCGGCGTCCGGGACAAAGGCCAGACTCTCTTCTGCGACCGAGATCGATGACGCTGCCACCGACTTCGATCGCTTGCGCGGAATGAGGTCCGTAGGGGCCGGAGAGGGCGCAGCCCTCTTCTCAGAAGTAGTTCTGGCAGGCGAAGGAGCAACCACAACCTTGTTCTGGGAAGAGGACTCCCCTTTCTTTTTGGCCTTAGCTCGGAGCTTCTCGGCTAGTTCTTGGAAAGAAGCCTTCCCCATGTCGGGCACTACAAAAAACATAACGAACATCAGAAAGGACAAGAGGCATAAAAAATTATCCAAAGAACAAACAACCAACAGAAATCATACTCGGTGGGTACAATTCCTCCACCGACTGTCGAATAAAAATCCGGGAATCAATGACATCCCTCTCGGCCACATGGTCAACCAGAGCTATCACAGTCTCAACCTCGGCTGGCTCTAGGCTATCATCGGAGGATGCAAAAATGTTCTGGTCTTGGTCATAGTGAGTTTTAGACCAATACAGAGGAAACAACAGCTCCACCGAGCTGGAATCGACACCCTGGAGAAACCACGGTTTATGACCGGGTTCAGCACTAACTTTGAAAAAAGAAACCTTGAAGCCTTTCCAGGTGTCGGTTGCCACATGGAAAAGCTTCTTGTCCGGTTTCCCCCGGAAAGAAACCCAACCCCTCTTTTCTTCAGGCTCCTCGGGTTGACGAGCCCTTTGGATATTAAAAAAAAAAACAATGTTCCGGTGGTGGGGGTACGATTTAAAAATCGGCAAAGCCGATCGAACGCAATAATGAAACCCCAGGAGTTAGGGTGAAGCTGAGTAGGGGCCAGTTGAAGAATGTTTAAAAGATCTACTTGAAACCTGGAAAATGGAAAACGAAGGCCGAGTTTTTTAACGAAATCTAGGTAGAAGAAGAAAAAAGAACGCTCATTCCCTTCCCGGGCAATGCACACCGGTTCAGAAGGGTCGGGAAGAGATAAAGAACAATGATCCCGGTCCCCTAATGGGAGCTCGGCGATCTGATTGGTCGTGGCTTTCGAGAGCTTGGATAGCACCCCGGTCGCAACCCAGTCATACTTTTCAGCAAGATGACGTGGAATACTGGCGGCCGCTGACTCTACGGATCCGGAATCCTCGACAAGACGGGGAGAAGTTGACATACTACCTAGAAAAGGCAAAACAAAAATAAATTAGAAATGAGGAAGATGATACCTGAAGGTAGTAAAGCGGGACGGGTAGAAACGGCTTCAACAACCCGCGGTTGGATATGCCGGCATTGCGAAGCTATTTCCTCAGCTTCCCATGACCGGCCAACCATCGTGGCTTCAGATATCAGCCAGGAACATTCCTTGCACGGGCCGATAGGCCAGGTAAGGGAGATGAGGGGCTCCGCGCGTCGAGGAAAGGAAGAAACGGGTAGAGGAGGATTTTCCCTCCTACTCTTTCCTAAGGATGAGAGTCAGGAAACTCAACCGCCAGGTAAGGATGAGAGTCAGGAAACTCAACCGCCAAAGGCCCAAAGGGCCCCATACACGAATGGTGACATGGACGTTAAAAGGCGTGCACATTTAATGCTGATGTTAAGTAAACACGAAAACCAAGATAGTGGGGCAGTTGCTCCACTCAGAGGCCGGCTAGTAAACATCAAATCAGCAGGAGGCAATGATGACACTCGTGGCCTCGAGATAAGACGAGCGTTGAATCAACAGATGAGGTGGACAATGATCCCGGATTGAAATGCTCACGTGGCCGACCACATGAATACACCCCGGTCGTCCGACCTAACTCCCCATGCAATCTCAAACTTGGGGGCAACAAGTCCCGATCCACGAAAAACTGGACAAAGTACCTGTAAACGGGGAGTAAAACCAGGTAGAAATATCAATACTACCCGACACTAATAAAGAAGGAAAGTTCGAGAAGGCATGGGAGGAGTTCGGCCTAGAATCAAAATGGTAGAAATATCAATACTACCCGACACCAATAAAGAAGGAAAGTTCGAGAAGGCATGGGAGGAGTTCGGCCTAGAATCAAAATTATAGAACATTAATGTTCTCTCGGGATAGCAAACGAATGCAACCCGCGTTAACCGGGCTGGGGGGGCACCCGCGTCCCACCCAAATAAACCGGAATGCAAATTGATGACAGATGGGGTAGCCCGGGGACCAAAAATGTCCGACCTCGGAAAAAGAAAGAACTTGAAATCAAAAACTTCAGGACGGCGAAATGAACTAGAACACAGGACATAACCTGACAAATACATCCTGGCTGCTCGGAGCCCTGAACAACCGGGCTGGGGGGCAACTGTTACGGATATCTCATAAATGGGCCCAGCCCAATAACCAAAGAGCCTAGTCAAAATGGCTTCAGTTATGCTCATAACCGCTTCCTTAAAAATAAGAGTGGTTTTATCAAGAATATCTATCATGATGGTAACCGCCTATGAAAGAAGGAGATTATTCAAAAAAGCATATCTTAATATCCCTAAAATAAAGGACAAATCCAACTGATTAAGATAGGGCCCAGGTACACTTATAAATAGGGTAAACCCCTTACAAGGTACACACTTCTAAAACCCTAGCTCTTCTATTCACATAAAGCACACACACCACCCCCTCTGGCTATCATTAGCCTGCTGTATACTCTCGAACTACGTGGACTTTGATCCACATTGTGGTACGTAGGACCCCGGGATTTCACCCCAGGCCAAGTCCAACCCAACTTGTGATCCACCCCGAATCAATAAGCATTAAATTTTATCAATTATCTTTTGTCTTCTTTATTTTCTGCTTGCTTCTTGATCTTCACCATCACATATCCCCGCAACATTTGCTTAATTTCCTTCTTTTTAAAGATTTTTCTTTGTTAGGAAATACATGATTAGGAAATATATTGTATTAGTACATAATCAATTAGTATCCCAACAATCAAGGATTATAGAAACCATCAAAAATTATTCTTAAGAGCCATCAATACTAAGGCTCTCTCATCTTATATAAATACACATCATATGTACATGAATATATATATTATTCAGATTAATTATTTGCTTACATGGTATCAGAGCTTGTATTCTAAAGATCTATTATGCATTCTAGTTGTAACATCCTAAATCTGGGATTTTAAAATTTGAATAATATATGAAAATTAATTGTGAAATTTGTCCTAAAAATAATTATGAAGTTAATTATTGGAATTTTCCTGTAAATTAAAGGAAATTATTGGTTAGAATATTTTGGAGATGATATTTCATAAACAAAATAAATTAATTGAGAAAAGAATAAAATCAAAGAATACTTTGAAGGGATAATTTATGGCCTAAAATAATTGTTGGGATTAAGGCCTATTTTCCTTGAATTTTTGAGAAAAGAATAAATTTAGGGAAAATTAGTGAAGGAATTGTGGAAGTCTAATGGTCAATATTAGATAGAAAACAAGAATAAAGAATTGATGATATTATCTTTTATATCCACAAATTATCCACTGAACAACAAGAATCACTACAAAAAAATTGGTTTTTTGCGACAAAATTTTTTCGTCACAAAAAGACAAATTTCCGTTGCAAAATAGGTTTGTTGCGGAATTCGCCTGTCGCAAAAAAGCGTCGTAATTGTGACGGAAAATCTAAATTCCGTCGCAAAATACGATGAAATTATGATTCCGTCGCAAATTTTGAAATTTGCGTCAAAAATCAATTCTGTCGCAAATCCCAAGAGGATTTGTGATGGAAAATATTTCTGTCACAATTGTGACGGAATCCATTTCCGTTGCGAAATTAATTTTAATTAAAAAATTAGAAAATAAATTTAAAATTTAAAAAAATCAGAAAAAAATTAAAAAGTAAATTTAAAAAGAATCATAGAAAATATTTATAAACATAAAAAAAAATTAAAATTATTAAAAAAATATGTAAAATTCCATAATTTACTAATTTAATCTTGATTTCTCTCTTTCCTCGGTAATTTTATTTACAGATATATATCCAATACAAGCAATGAATAATAACTATAGATGCATTGTCCTAACTCACTCGAAAGTGCTTTTGTTTATTAAAAAGTTTGGACGCTCCAGCAACACAAAACACCAAATGCTATTTCTTAATTCATATTTCAATCTCTTTTCATATGTTCCTAATCAGTGATCACATAAATTTGTTGATTTAACCTTTTGGCCAACATAAATAAATATGAAAATTCATTGATTTAGCCTAATCGATCTATGAAGCAATTTTATGCAGCTCTATCTCATAATTTCATTAAAAGCCAAAGGGACAAGAATATTAAATATTTTATAACGGTTACTTTATATTTACTTTTTTTTTTGAAAAAACTAATAGTCAATGATTCAATGAAAAAGGAAAATTGTTTTTCTTTTTAATAATAGCCGATTCTCATATCATAAAATTAGGCTAAAAGTCCAGGCGATTGTAAATCAAGCTAAGTAGGGGGATTCTTTTTACGAGTAAAAAAAATAATAATAAAAGAAAAGAAAGAAGCATCTGCAATTTGATTGAGGGAGCAATTTAACATCAATATAATCAAGGAGGATGCGAGAGAGAGAGAGAGAGAGAAATAGAGATTTATTTATATATAAGCAGAGTCAAATAAACAGGGGAGAAAGAGGACGGACAGGATCCCAATGAGAATGAAGGATCAGAATATGAGGGGCGATGAGAAAGACTCAATGAGGCAGATAATGAAGATCGTGGTCTCTGAGTATCGCTATAATTAAAAGAGAAGAAGAGAGCTATCAAATTTTTTTATAACAAGAAGACCACATGCAGAGATGAAAAGAATAGTATTCATATTTATATCTCAAGAACTTTATTCTTTCTTTGCCTTAAGCACATCAATATAATCCATATTGCAAATAAAAAAAATTCAAACATACCTAATCGGAGAAGGAGACCCGATGACAGGAGGGGAGCACGCTCAGATAAGTTGGAAAAATGCTAGGGGGCGATTCTAAAAAAAAAACAAGCCTTCCTTTAAGAGAAGGCACGCAAGTTGGCAGCAAAAATGCCGCCCACTTGCGTGACGGACTGGGCCCATCGTTGGCCCCAATTGGGCTCAGAACAGGGGCCCAATCCGTCGCTAGCCCTAGTTGGGGCTAGCGACAGAAGGTCCACTCTGTCGCTGGCCCTAGCTGGGGCCAGCGATGGAAAGCTCAGTTCGTCGCTGGCCCAGCTGGGGCAACGACGGAAGGCTCAGTCTGTCGCTAGACCCAACTGGGCCTAGTGACGGAAAGCCCACTCCGACACTGGCCCCGGCTAGGGCCAGTGACTGCTATGCTTTCCGTCGTTGACCCCAGCCAGGGCCAGTGATGGGGGCTATTTCCGTTGCTGTTTAGTGACGGAATTTTAATTCCGTCGCTAGTCTAATTTCAGATACTTTTTTTTTTGCGAAATTTTAGTCTTGTTTGTGACGGAATTTTGCTATATAAATAAGAAACTTTGCTATATGAACAAGTTGTTGCTTTGGGAGAGAGTAGGAGAAAACTTTGTTGTATTGAACTTAATAACTACTTTAATCTTACATATTAAAGAAGAGTATTAGTTTTGAAGAAAAAACTGTTGTTCTTGAAATAAAAACCAAGCTTACAGATATGATATATATCATTGCTCATGAAAAAGAAGAAAAAAAGGGGGAAACACTTTGTTGTAATGAAAATGTTATTCCATGAAAATATTAATGTCTTTACTGGTTGAGGACAGCGAGCTAAGCGACTGATCTTACAATTTAGAGACTAGGATCAAATATAGTTTTTACTTATTAGATTATATATAATATCCTTACTCATAGAGTATGTATAATAGGATAGGTTGAATCATGAGTATTGGACCTGAGTTAATCGCATATATTGGCCCACTATTCATTTGTGTGTCTAAATATAATTTTATTATAGTCCTCTTGCATGCATGTTTTGACTGATCAAATGGAATTATAAAATTATGAAAATATTCCAGAAGATATAGGACATGCATAGCTTTAAAATGGTGGGCATTTGTATTTTTCTATACTCTGGTCAGAGAGAAATAAATTGTACAAAATGACCCTACGTTTTGGAAGCAAAAACTAGGTAGTGAGCTTGTATGAGGAATTTTAATGGGTAAACGAACCCATAAAATTCTGAAACCTTCCAAAATGAAAGAGGACTCACAAAGAGTTAATTTGATATATGGTTTGTAATTTTTAAAGCTCTATACAGTGAGATATGAATTTTTAAAGATAAGCCATGAATTCTTGAAGCTTAATAGGACAATTAGTTGAAACGTAAAACCTGGGAATAATTTGACAAGTTATGACCTTTGGAATTATTTTTCTATGAAAGGGGACTTGTCTAGAAACACCTGAGAGTTGACGACACGTTAAAATTATTTTTTTGAAATTAATTAAAAATAAATGAAGTTGTTGGACTGTTAAGGATAGTGAGATAAAGGCTGAAAGTAACAAGTTTAAGTTACTTAATTAAACCCTAATGAAATAAGGGTTAAAAAGGAAAATAAACATTCATTTTCCTTGGTTCTGAAGGTATGGTTATGTCCTTAGGGCCATAAGGAGAATGAAGAAACTTTAAGCAACTCCGAAGGTTGGCGAAAGAGGAACCTGAGTAAGGATAGTAGTCCTTACAAGGTAGTGGGCTTACCTTACTTGCATGTAATTGATATTATTGCTTATGTGTATATGTATGATTGCTATGCTTTCTTGTTATGTGTAACATACTTGAATGTTTGAAGCTCTGTTTATGATTATTCTATGGCCATGAGTATGATGCATAAATCATTGAGCATGCAAAAATGTCATTATGTTAACATGAGCTTGTGTAAGGCAAGTATATCATACATTAGCATTTATCTTGCTTGCACTGTATTGGTATTGTCTACTACTGGGATTCCTCAGAATCTCACCCTCCATTACCAACCAATAGTCAGGTGAGCACTGGAGAGAACTACTGCACAGGGTTCAAGGAGAGAGTGTTGCTTGAAGATGGCTTAGCAGAAGGATAGTGGAAGAACCGAGGGACGATAGTGATTCAATGTGTTTTATTTTCACTATCTTTAATGAATGTAAACGTTTGTTAAGGAGTATAAGCCCTTGGAATACTCCCCTTATGTAATTAAGTTTAAGTTCCGTTGTATCAGTATATTGAGCTATTTCTGATTTTGCCACACTACTACGTAAGCTTGTGGGCAAGAATGCCGGCACCCCGAGCGGGTGTTACATGTATCCTAGCTATGGATTGAGTCTGCGTGTCCCATAGGGCTGCGTGTCCTAAGAATAGGGTTGTGTGTCCTAAAATAGGGCTACGTGTCCTGAAGGGTTGCGGTCCTTAGTCGATAACTGTGGTTACGGTGGGATTATTTACTGTGGATTATTCTACGCTTGACATGTGATATGTTGTCATTTATATTTCGTACTAGTATATAAGATTAACTATTACCCCTGGGGTTCATTCATTTGAACTCCAAACCACATGAAAGACTAGTAGTGGACCGGGATCAAGAGGGAAGATGTAGTTGTAAGAAGAGGAACTTTCTGGAAAAATATGTAGTTAGACTTTAGTATATTGTTTATCATTTGTCTGATATTTTTGGAATTATTGTATTAATATCCAGCTATAGGATAGACTTAAATGGCAACAAATTTATCCTCACGTTTTCAAATTAAGTTATTTTACCAAGGTTTTATTCCACAATTAAGTCGTCTAAATCAATTCGATGTTTGTGCACTACAACTTTGATAAATAGAGGCGCCCAAGGGCGGTCATTACACTAGCAGTCACCTTCTTCTAGTCTTTCCCATATTTATGGTAAACTTCATAGAAATTCCCTATCTCTTTCTTTCTCCATTGTGTTCCTAACATGTCAGCCAATTTTCACTTCTTCTACCTTATGGCCTAGTCTTACAACATTCTCTACTTTTTTATCTTCATTAGATACAACTTCATGAATAGTTGAATGTCTCTTTGTGAAAATTTTGAATTTTCCAGATGGAGCCATGAGTAGTGCCTTGGTTTTCTATTTGGTGAACCTTTCCATGATAAATCCAAGATTTGAAGCAAGGCTTTAAAATTAGAAGGCGATCAAGTGGTGGAAGAAACTAGTGACATTGGCAGTAGTAATGATTGTTTGATACATAGAAAAACAACGATCTCTTAGAAACTTCTCGAGATCTCATGTTTCACTCATGTGTCCCTAAATTCTTTTAGGTCGATGCTATGTCTACTACTTGTTTTGTCATTAATCGCATGCCTTTGGCTGTCTTTATGTGTTATTTCCCACATCAGCCGGGGAGGGGAAAAAAAGATGCCTTATAAGGGTTTGAATACCTCTCCCTCTTGATGCTAACATCTCAACACCTTGCTCTTGATATAAGTCATCACCCCTCACGGCTTTAAAATGTGTCAAGTGGGGGAGGTATCCAGACTCTTACAAGTCATCTTTTGTTCCCTTCTCCAGTCGATGTGGGATATAACACTCCACATACCTTTAGGCACATCGGCTAGGGAGGGGAACGAAAGATGCCTTATAAGGATTCAGATACCTCTCCCGCTTGACACATTCTAAAGTCGTGAGGGGCGATCGGCCTCAAAGTAGATAATATCAAGAGCGAGGTGTTGGAATATTACAATTTTACGTCCCCTATCGGTTGGGGAAGGGAACGAAAGATGCCTTATAAGGGTTTGGATACCTCCCCCTCTTGACATGTTTTAAAGCCATAAGGGATAATGGGCCAAAAAGTGAGTTGAGTGTTATGTCCTATATTAGTTGGGGAGGCGAATGAAAGATGCCTTGTAAGGGTCTGGATACCTCCCTTTTAGACGTTTTTTAAAGTCGTGAGGAGTGATGGGCACTAAAGTGGACAATATCAAGAGCGAGGTGTTGAGATGTTACAGTGTTATGTCCCACATCGGCCAGGAGGGGAACGAAAGATTCCTTATAAGAGTTTGGATGCCTCCCCTTCTCGACGCGTTTTAATGTCGTGAGGGTCGATAGGCCCTAAAGCGGACAATATCAAGAGTGATGTACTGAGATGTTACAATTCGTATTGGATTCAAGGTCGGATCGATGTGGCTTAACGTGTTAGAGAGCATGTTGGGCCTAAAGGTGGGTTGAGTGTTATGTCCCACATCAGTTGGGGAGGGGAACGAAAGGCGCCTTATAAAGGTCTGGATATCTGCCCTTCTTGATGTGTTTTAAAGCCATGAGGGGCGATGGGCCCTAAAGTGAACAATATCAAGAGTGAGGTGCTGAGATGTTACAATTGGTATCAGAGCTAGGCTTGGGTCCATATGGTTAACGTACAAACGAGGACGCTGGGCCAAATGGTGGGTTGAGTGTTATATCCCATATCGGCTTGGGAGGGGAATGAAAGACACCTTATAAAGGTTTGGATACCTCTCCTTCTTGAGGCGCTTTAAAACTGTGAGGGGCGATGGGCCCAGAGCAAACAATATCAAGAGTGAGGTGTTGGGATGTTACATAAGTGGTGATGTTCCATATTCTATTCTGTTTCCCACCACTAAGTTGTTTCCTATTGATCCCAAAATCTTTGGCTATGTTTGCTTTGTTCTGGATGTCTGTCCAAATGTTAGTAAACTTGATCCCAAGTCCTTGAGGTGTGTCTTTCATGGTTATTCTCGAGTTTAAAAAGGCTATCGATGTTACTCTGCTAATCTCTATCGTTATCTTGTATCTAATGATATAACCTTCCATGAGTCGTCTCCTTTCTTCAAGTCTTCGATGTTATATAAGTCTTCCTCTGTCATTGATGAGCTTGATGATCTTCTAGTTTATTGTGTCCCTATCTCACTAGTCACAACCACTATTTTGGAACTTGATCTCATCGATGATGCTAATGTTGCCTCTGATCTATCTTTTCCAATACCTTCATTGCTGATGGATTCTATTCCTACCTCCTTGCCTCCTGATCTTAAGTCTCTAGATTCTACTAATCTTGTCGCAACCCTATTGTACTTGATTTTGTTATTGACCTATCTGATGACTTGCCTATTGCCTTTTACAAAAGTACCCGTCCTTATTGTCATCACCATTGATATGCTTTGGATGATAGGTTGGCATAGAGGGCATACGATGAAAATAAATGATGACCTTTGAGATGGCTGGTACTTGGACTCTTGTTGGTCTACCTTCTATGAAGAAAGCTATTGGTTGTAAATGGGTATTTGTTATAAAGACTAAGGTTGATGGTTCCTTGGAACAATTGAAAGATCAACTTGTTGCCAAAGGTTGTGCTCGAACTTATGACATCAATTATTTTGAGACTTTCTCCCCTATGGCTAAGCTTACTTTAGTTCATATTCTTGTCCCTTTTGCTGCTACCTATCATTGGGATTTGCATAAGTTGGATGTTAAGAATGCTTTTTTGAATGGTAGTCTTCTTGAAGCAATTTATATGGAGCAACCACCTGGGTTTGTTGCTCAGGGGGAGCATAGAAAAGTGTGCTATCTTCGAGAGTCCTTGTATGATCTGAAGCAAAGTCTTTGTGAATGGTGTGATAGTTTTTTGTGGGGTAGTCAATAAGTTTGGGTCAAGCCAAAGTAAGTATGATTACTTTGTGTTCTACCAATAGTTTGATGCATGCATGATTCTTCTAGTATTGTATGTTGATTATATTGTGATTACTGGGAGTAACATCTCTGGATTAATCTTGGGATTTAAGGTTTTTTTAAACTCTACTTCTAGACAAAAGACTTAGGTTTATTGAAGTATTTCCTTAATATTGAGGTTTTTAGAAAAAAGAAGGGCATCTTTTTGACTCAGAGGAAGTATGTTCTCAATATGTTAAAGGAGATTGGAAAACTTGAAGCTGCACCAATCAATATTCCCATGATTCTGAATCCATTCCTAGATCTTAATGGTAGCATGTTTGATGAACTTCTTGATGATTTAAAGAAGAAGATTGATCTAGAGAAACTGAAGCCATTTGCATCTCCTAAGAGATGTAGAATACTTATTAGGAAGCTGGATTATTTGACTGTAGCTTTCCTTGATATAACCTTCTAAGTTAGTGTACTTAGCCAATTCATGACATCTCCAATAGTGGCACAATGAGAAGCCTTAGAGTATATCTTGCATTATTTGAAAGGTCCCCCATGTCGTGGCATCCTCTATATAGATTATGGGCACACTAAAGTCGAGTGTTTCTGTGATGTGGATCATGCAGGATCTAAGACCACAAGACAGTCTACTATGGATTATTGTGTGTTTGTTTATGGAAACTTGACATCTTGGAGAAGTAAGAAGTAGGTTGTTATGTCAAAATCAAGTGTAGAAGCATAATATAGAGCCATGTCATAATAAGTACAAGAAATTGTGTGGGTATTTCAACTCATGAATGAAATTGGCATCGCCACAACATTACCTATTGTCACACCTCGTGTTCTGAGCCCAAAACAGAGTGATGTCTTCTATCATTCATTAGATGTAATAATTAACAAAGGAGTTAAACCATTAAGCCGGGTTTGATCCTTAATGTAAAAACCTTTTCCAAAAATACTTAAAAAAACTTAACCCATTCGTAAATTCCAAAACTATACTTCGGATGGACTTTTCTAAAATCTTAAAACTTTCAAAAAACATTTAACTAGTGGTTCAAACTCTTTATTAAAAATACATCTACCCTTAGTCCTAGTTAGATTTCATCAGAGTAATTCTTATTTATTATATCTAACTTAGAGCTCTACCAATTACTTATTCATCCATTTCATTTATGGGCTCGTGATATACATGCTTGTCCCTTCAGTAATATAATACATACATGTTTTACTATTACCAGATTATAGTATCTACATAAGTATACATCCCAGTAGCCACATTCAGCTATCTTAAAATATTGACATAAGGAAATAAAATATCTGTATATAGAAGGTGTAACAAAATATGTAAGCTGCCAATCAGCTACTCCACCTTCTAGGCCTTAAGCGATAACAAACGCCCTTGCCTCTTCGTTCTTATCTATTAGATTGCCCCTGTCCTGGATTTATGGAAGGTTTTGAGATTCAAATGATGGATCCTAGACTAACAGGTTAATTTTAAATTCTAGCATATTTAATATATGTAAATAAACCAAAACAGACTGGTTCACACAACATATAAAGCATTCAAATTCATACGATAAGTATTACATCCCATATGCAACTAGTAATCATTAAATGATTCCAAATGCCTTAGCACTAGTAAATACATTTTGGTTAATTCAAATACCAAAAATAATTGAATGCACTAGGCCTAGCCACCATGAAGTTAGCCTTTGGTCGGCTCTTCCGCTCAATCGAGCCTGGTGTTGACCTCATACAGGCGAGACATACAAATGTGGTATACACAAATATATATAGCTATATAAAGAATATGAGATTAAAGTTATTACCTATTAGTTTTATCGATAATGCACCTTCTGTACAAGTCTTTTTAATCTGCTTGTTCTACTCCTTCAAGTTTGAGCAATTATCACTTCTTATAATTAACATTTATATGGAAAATGTGTCATTAATCATTCTAATCTTGATATCATAATTAAGATTATGCCTATTCTAGACTCACCCCAAATACTTATCCTTATGACTTAAGGACTTATTGGAACCTATTCAATTTAGTACTATTCACTATGGAAACAATTATTATTTCATCCATTTAACTTCCCACTTATCCAAAGAAATTATCTCTTTAGAGGTTAGACATAATCCACTGCTTATGTGGTTATTTTTAGACTTTTCAGAAATTCACCTTTAATTTCTTCAGGAATTTGGAAAATTCATAACTTGAGCTATACAACTCCAAAATTAATGATTCCAATTCCTACAGATCACTTGTTGAGTCTATTTTCATATATTAATAACCAATGAGACACTTTATGGCTGAAATAATCCCATATTAACAAAAAGTGACCTCTGTCCAGATTTTATTCCATAATTGTGACTTATTTTCAAAAATGTATAACTCCTTCAACACCTATCCAAATTAGGTGGGTGACCTATCAAATTAAAGCTTACAGTGTCTACTTTACTTCTAGAAAATATCTTGGCAATTGGACATCAGATGCCTAGTCAAAATTCTTAACGAAAATGATAGCCCAAATTTGGATACAAAAGCTTACCAGTTTTTATAGCCCAACTCTAAAAAATCATAACTCCTTATATACTTATCCAAATTAGATGTTCTTGGACTCATTTTAAAACTTAATAGGTGTACTATATATCCTCAAAGTTTTAGGGTCAGATGAGGTCGTTTACTTAGTTTTTATCTTTCTTAAAGATTGGTGTTCTATTTGAGAAATTCCATTTTCAGAAATATATATAACCTTTACAACTTCTAACATATATACTCACATATATTTCTAAATTTCTTTCGTCCAAACAGAACAGAAATGTCCTCCACTCTCTCAAAACTGAGACCCATTTCTGACCTTGATAAAACAGTGTGATCAAATGCATGCAACCACTAAATGGTACTTAAAGTTAGCATGGTTTTCCACACACACATCCAAATAGTTCATTTTACTTTATGTAAATATGCATTTATCACACTTACACAATCCCTTGTGAAAGCCGAAAGGAAAACCCTAGGAACAAGGAAATAACCATTTGAACTTTGCTCCACACATAGCAAAATTTTCATACAACCACTTCATACACCAAATATCATAAAAAGAATTAAGTACTACAAAATAGTACATTAATGTCCCAAAATAAGCCCAATTAATGTCCCTAATTCAAGGGATGTCTATTGAAGGGACGCAGTAAAATTATATTTTTGGCATCCCAAACTAATTTTGAGACTCCAAAAATTTGATTTACGGAGTCCAAAACTAATTTTGGGACTCCAAAAATTAAGTACTAAAAGTGCATACTAACTGTCATTTTTGGAGCCCCAAAATAGCTTTTGGGACTCTTTAAATCATATTTTTGGAGTCCCAAAATTTGGGACTCCAAAAGTATGGTTTTCAGTAAAGGAAAATGTTTTTGGAGTCCCAAAATGAAGTTTAGGACTCCTTAACTATAGTTTTGGAGTCCTAAACGTTATTTTGGGACTTCCAAAATATACTTTTGGAGTCCTAAATAGATTTCCTTTTATTGAAAACTATACTTTTGGAGTTTCAAACATTATTTTGGGACTCCAAAAATGTGATTAAGACGTTCCAAACATTATTTTGGGACACCTTAAGAATTTTTTAAAAATAGCTTGGATACACATTTTTCACAAACCAGCAATTAAATCCTATAAAAACCATCAACCAGATAGCCATGAATATACATTATATTACCAAAATGTTCAAATCATTAGTAAACCATGCATGAAACACCAACAGTTGCAAGTTTGGAAAATTACCTAATATTTAAGCCTGCCTCTGCTGCACTGTTTATACTGGCGAGATAATCCTGAAACATGAAAAGCTACGTTAATATCAAGGAAGGAATGAGCTTAGATGTTTCACTTTGAAAGAAAATACATACAGCAGTACTGGTCATGACATTATGCTCGTCCCAAGTGTTATTTTCCTGACTTTCTACCTTAAATTACTTAAAGTTACCAGTCATAAACAATGTATCACCATTGACCTGCAGTACAAGTACAAACCAAACTAATATATTGTAATCCAAAATAATTCAGAATATATGTAATTAAACCATTCATGTCCATGCCTCTATGATCCTGACAGCAAGCTTAGCTTATCGAGCAATTTATAAGTGCTTTCAGATTTTTTTGGAGGTCCTTGTCCAGTGACCAAGGTTCCCTTTTGCATCAGTAGAATTTATGCGTCTAGAGAGAGAAGCAGGTATTTGGAACTCAATAAAAAAACCAGAAATTAGAAGAAATTAACCAGTTGGCAACATTTCCACTATTCAACAAATTATTTTAACAAGCATTGTCACAAATAATGAATTTGGTGTTTAGTTAAATCATCGTAGAAATCTTTTAGCCTTTTTGAGATTTTTCTTGGAGTGAAACTTATATTAACACTATTGATAGAGGCTAAGGTAGTATGAGATGCCTAATCCCACATGAAGTAATAAGGTAGCATGTGATGCTCAAGTTCTACGTGAAATATTAAAGGATAGATATTCTGCAGAGTATTTAAGTTGATTGGTTCTCACGTCATTAGCTAGCTTTTGGGAAGGGTTTCCCATGCCACATAAGTGAACACATAGCAACAGAAATTCCATAGCAATGTCAAAGATACAAAAAAGGCTATAAAATAAACAGAGGATTAAAAGAAAGATTCTCCGCATGGTATTTATTCATAAAAACAGCTTATTTTACATACATGACAACTGATGAAATTCTGTCATAAGCATATAAATGAAGCCAAGGCCACCAAGACGCGAACTTTACATGTCTTCAACATGATAAATTTTGAATTACAACTTATATGAACTGACTGGTTAAAAACATGAATAAAAAGTAAAGGAAAGGGGATTGAGGCCAATGTATACCTGAATCTGAAGATAAAAAAGAGGAACGAAGCAGGAGGAGGAGGCGACGGCAGCGACGCTGGACACCGCTGGAGAGGAAAGAAGAGAAATGTTCAAACCAGCCCAGTCACAAGTGTTACGGACAAACCACCCCAATGCACCATCGATCTTCTCCGATCTCGGACAAACCACCCCGATGCACCATCGATCTTCTCCGATTTGAGCAGTGACCGAGACTACATGTGAGAGAGAGAGAGAGAGAGGGAGCAGGTGAGAGTGAGCTGAAGTAGAGGCGCGCGTGGATACTTAATGAGACTGATGTTTTGGGATTTTTGGAGACCCAAATTATAATTTGGGTCACCAAAAATATACTTTTGGAGTTCTAAAATATAATTTAGGACTCCAAAAATAAACCATATAATTTTTGCATAAAAAAATGGCCCGTCAAAAAATTTTCCTGATTTTTGGAGTCCCAAATTATATTTTGGGACTCCAAAAATATACCACACAATTTTAACACCAAAAAACAACCTGCCAAAAATTTTTCCTGATTTTTGGAGTCCCAAAATATAATTTGGGATGCCAAAAAATTTCCCCTATAAAAATGAGCACATGTAATTATAAGAATGCCACCGCGTTCACTTTTTACTTCCCTTTTTAGATAGGGACGTTCTTTAGGATAGTAATAACCAATTTTTATAGTAGTTATTTGTATATGTACCTTTGTCTACAATAACATTTAAGTTTTCTTTTCCATTTCCATCGAGGAATCCATCGCCAATATATTCTCATTGAAACAGAATTTCCAGATTTGAAATCCATCTTTCCCACCACAATATTCAACAACAACTTATATTCCATTATACCACAATGACTTCTCTTATATCCCTAACGTGTTCTGCACATTCTCTATCTAAAATCATATTTCCAATCGTCATCCTCTTGCAGAGCACACACCAACTATAGTAAATAAAGATGGAATAAGGTTTTAGAGGCTTACCCAGATTGGATTCTACCCTTGCATTTGGATTAATCTCCTTTTCCAGTGCTCCCTCTCCCTCTCGATCTCAGCTCTCTTGTTCTCGGTCTCACTCCCACGCTTTTGAGTGGGAATTGAATGAGAATAGGGAATGAGTCGTATGATGTGTTGGCCAAATAAATCCAGGGAAAATATCAGTGAGGTTTTAAGGAAGAGAAAAAATATTAAAAAAGTTCCAACGCTAAATCTCCTCACAAAAAATATTAAACAAATCACACTGTAACCACAGTTAACAACCAAGGATCACAGCCTTTATTAGAACACATAGCCTTATGAGACACGCAGCCTCAATCCATTGCTAGGAAAAATATAACATGTAAATCATCTATCAATGATCAGCTAATACGTGAACACATACATACATGCTATCAAGATTAAAGTTATCCACCTTAAGCTTGAATTCTTAACTTCGTCTGAAGGTGTTGGGATTGGAAAGGGTGTAAATGTCTTCCTAAAAATGTTTATCATTGCTATTAGTTACTTACTCAAATAGCAAAGAAACTAACTACACGAATTAGTTTAGATTATTAATAATGATTATTAATCCTTTAAAAATTTTCCTAATAATAATAATAATAAAAATAAAAATAAAATATTATTATTATTATTATTATTATTAACAACCCTAATAATAATAATAATTCTTTATTTATTTATTATTATTATCACTCCTTCCCAATATTAATACTCCTTTAATAAACAATAATATTATCTATTTATTATTTATCCATCTATTTTATTGTTCATTCCATTTGTAGTAGTAGTAGTAATTACTATTATTATTATTATTATTATTATTATTATTATTATAAAATTGTATTTTAATAAATAATTTAGCTCCAATATATATATACAACTAGCAAAAATTTGGTTCATGATTATCATTATTTCCATGTGAAAATGATTTGTTTATATATAATTATAAATAAGACATGGCTCTATTTTAACAAGACGTGGCTTTATTTTATATATATATAGAATAGTTAAACACCCACCCTCCCAGGCAAGCTTTGACTACTCAATATATATAAATATATTCATACACTCAGCATACTATATATTATACACACATACAGTAGCATACACGCCCAGACCCTTATGTATATCTTTATGGAGGCAGTGACAAGTAAATCACGCAGGTCATGCATTACACACACACACACATAAGTTATCCATCCATTCCCATGACAGAAAAACGTTGACTATGCAATATATATAAATATATTCATACACACATGTACCCAGTGGAATATATCTATTCAAGCCTCAGTGAAATGCTTTTAAACGTGAATCCTCGTACTAGGCTTACTGATATTGTAATACCATAATTTTCATAATACATGTAAACATTACATTTTGGTAAATAAATTAGTAAAATACAAATGTGAACATGTGTCTTAAAGAATTATAATCTATTGGTTATATTTTCTTCCAAATTTCACTTTGGAATCAATTAACCAATAGTTAATTAATGAGACTACATATTAGGAGCTATAAAATGTGACATAAAATCATATGAAATAATAGCTATTTTAAATGTTCATGAGACAAGAGAAGGGAATAGCAAAACACTTAGTTTAATTGTTATCTATTAACAATTATTCTTAGCAAATAAGCTAGCACTAATTGAGATTAGTTGCATAATTCTTTAATTTAATTAGAGGTAATTAAATCCTCAAAAGGGGCTGATTATTTTTGAAATATTAAGGGCCAAAGATGTTGAATTAATCTTGAATAATAAAGCACTAATGACCTTGATTAAGTAACAAACCAATCCTACAATGACATTTGTGATTAAGAGGCATATAAGCAACTTGATTAAGGGGTAATTAAGCTTAATCAAGGCAGCACAAAAAGTGAACAATGGCAACTAGCACATGGTTAAGCTTTGTGAGCCAAGTATTTCAAGATATTTTCTTAAGAAATTAAGCTAAATCCTCTTGAAATTAATTAAACCAATTGGAGAATTAAATACATAATATTATGACATCATCAAGTTGTCCCATGAGTCTAATATTTCGGCCAGCGTTGTTGAATGAATCTTGGCCAAGTTTTAATGACATTATCCTATGAAAAGAAAGCCTTAATCCTTAGGTAATTGCTTGAACCAATGAGAGACTTGAAGTAATAAGGTTTTGACACATAGAAGCTCATTCTAATGGCCAAAGGAAAATATGCATGTGACCAGATGGAGGAATGGGTAGAATTGGAGATTAAAAAGTGAAGTTTGAGATCAATGGATGAGAGGAAAGAAGCTAAATTGAATTACCTAAATTTAGACCACTTTAACCTTGAGATTTTTCCTATAAATAGAGGAGAACACCCTCTTTATTCCAAAACCTCATTCAGAAGCTGGTTGAGTTAGAGAAAAATTCATAGGAGCAAGGTAAAGAAGGAGCAAAAACTCCAAGAGATAAGTTCCTAAGCTTAAGTTTTTAGTTGTTGGTAAAATTGTAGTTTAATCTAGAAAATTGTAGGATGAATTTCCTTTCATGTTTGGAAGTCTCCATTTCTTTTAAACGCAAAATGGAGTGGAAAACATATTGGGAAATAATTTTTAAAATCAGTAGGCTATTATGTTGAAAGATTGGAAAACTATCGGTTTTATATTTAGTGTTGGCAAAGATTGTTGTGGTTGGTATTTTATGTATCAAATGAACTTTAAAAATCATGAAATTTTCCAGTTATAAAGTAGACATCTAGGGCTTTCTATTGATATAGAGTTTGTGATGTTTTAAGTTCTAGAAAAGGAGTTAGGAATTTTTGAAGTTAGACCTTGTTTTGGATGTTAAAATCTGAATAGTGGTTGGAAAAATTAACATTGAGAATGACCTAGGGATTTTAAGTTTGAGGCATTATTTTTCCAGAAAATATACTAGTTAATGGCTTTGGAATCACATCATTTCAATTTTTGTAGAATTAGTTATGATTTTTCAAAGTTATTGAAAAATCTAGCTAAAAAATACAGCAATGCGTTTTTTAAGGAAAAGTAAGGGTAAAATGGGAAGAACAAATCCTTTAAGGGTAAAAAGGTCAAAGGAGGTAAAAATAACCCTTAGGATATTATTTCAAGTGATATGGTATTGATTATAATATCATATAAAATATGGAAAGGGAAATAATCCAACGATGACTTTATCGGATACCTGAGAAGGCCGAGGTCGTATTCAAAGGCTAACTATTATCATAGATTCAATGGGTATTGAATCTCAGCCTTGATTAAAGGTTCAAGAAAGGAACCCATATTTGAGAAGGCGATGGAGTTGAGAAGAGGTGAAGTAGACAGAGCCGTGAAGAGGCACCGGTTGAGACGAGAGTTTGAAGAAGACTATTAAGACCTAGTTTCTGGCATGAATCCAATAAAGTTGTCTCAAACTGTTTGGTACTTAAACTAAGAAAGGGTTGGTCTGTGGGGTTGTCATAAGTCGCCGTGAAAGACGGGGAGACTCTTACTAGATTAACACCGATATGGCCAATAGGTTTGATTAACTGTGTTGGGTTCTAAGCCATAGGTCTAGTTAACACTCGATTTAGCAGAGAGCTGTATTTAAGTCTTTGTAAATTGTATCACATAAATATTCTTTCAGTATTTTACCAGTTTATGCCTGGACATTTTATATCAGTTACTCATTGTCCAAACGTTAATGCACGCTCTTCGTTCCGCTTTACTTTGATATGTACACCGTCAACTCTATTGATATTCCCGACACTACGTGTCATTGGACACAATAAGTGGTATGTAATTTGGGGTGTTACAGATATATTTATGTTTATGTGTTTGGCATTAAGTTATAATATATATATATATATATATATATATATGGGTAAAACAGAGTAGCGACTCATTGTATATATATAATCTCCTAACAACTAATATACACGTACACTGATGCTAACAACTAGACAAAATGAAAATGATGACAGCAATATACATGCAGACTCATCCTCTATGGATCAGTTGAAACAAAAAGGATTTGCGTTGGATTATCACCTTTGTTTGATGACAAGAAAGCAGAGCAAGAGTACTTTCAGTTTTTATCTCTCTCTCTTCATTCTTGTCTCTCACTCTCTGCTTTCGGATGCAAGGAACAAAGCACAACATTTTTGCAAGTTGTTGGCTCTCTCCCTCAGCGACTCCTTCTCTCTCGGCCTTACTCACTCTCAACTCACCCTCATTAGCTACTAAGAAAAGACGATGGAGGCAATGGATATATATAATAGGGGCAACGGTCTAGAGGAGATCTAGGTTAACCCTAAGTGAAAGTGGCGTCCAGGAGTAACAAAAACAAAGGTAGGTTTTACCTCCTACACATATTGTTTCACCGAAAGAGCAATGGTTCAATTATGGCGTATATCTGCATTTTCGGGGCTGTCTCTGCATCTATTTTTTTTGTTCCCTCTCTCGTTTCTAATTTATTTTTGCTTTTCAGGTTGTTGGCTGATATGGGTATAGGAGTATATTGAACTTGGGCTTGTCGAATTTTTAAATCCTCTAGGTCAATGCCATTGGGTCACCAATCTTTAAAACACATTAACTTAAGTTCATTTTACTTCAGCCAATATGCAACAGACAATGGCTCTCGTGCTCTCGAAGAAAGGTTCGCTTCTGGTAGCCCCCTCGTCGTTGGAGGAAGATCTTCTCTCGCACAGCTCAAAGAAGATAAAGAATGGGAAGTCTAGCAATAAGGATGAGCAATGGCCGAAGCTGGGTGAAGGAACAAGAAAACGATGGGAGTTGGCGTCGTCTTTTGCTGAGAAGCTCCAAGGTATTAATAGTTCTGGGGGAAATGATGAATTTATGAATGAGAAGAATAATGAGTCTGATGATATCATGTCTGCTGATTCGGATAAAGAAGATAATGAACCATTATGTGAAATCATCAAAGACCCTGTGAGAAACTTCCCTACCTTTTCTTTCTCAAAAATAATGAAAAAAAGGCTTTACAAAGCCTGGAACAGAGCCTTTATAGTGAAGCTGCTGGGAAGAGATATTGGCTATAAGCTTTTGCTATCAATTTTGCAATCCTTATGGGCCAAAAGAGGGGTAACAAGTGTCATTAATATTGGGAATGGATTCTTTGTGGTTAAACTCTCGAACCATGAAGACTATATCAATGCACTTACAGGAGGACTATAGATGTTGTTTGATTATTACCTTACGGTGAGACCCTAGGAGCCTTTATTTCGTCCATGGAATGCTACAATAGATAAGGTAGTTGTCTGGGTCTGGATGCCAAAGGTATTTCTAGAATATTATGTAAAGATGCTCTAACGTGGATTGGAAACAGAATTGGAGAAACGATCAAGATTGACATCAATACCTCTTGTCAACTTAGAGGTCACTATACTCGCATTTGTGTTCTTGTTGATCTTAGTAAACAACTTATGTCAATTTTCACTTTAGATGGTCAGGAATATTTCATTGAATATGAAGGGCTCCATTCTCTGTGTAATGGATGTGGTATTTATGGACATAAACTCGAAGAATGAAAAACAGGGGAGAGTAGCTCTGGTATTGGGAAGAAAGCTTGTGAGGGTAATGGAGAGGAGACTGCTAGAGGGAAGGATACAGATGAGGCAAGGTTACAAGATCAGGAAGTGTGGAGGGTGGTGCACAAACCAAACAGATCGAAACGTGGAGGAAAAGTGAAACAGAGCAATGTTTCTCGGCAATAGAGCCATGGTTCCCGCTTCGGGGTTCTGGCTGGAGAGAAAGAGGATGATGATGACATGGACAAGGGGGAAGAGAGAGGGTATATAGGCGTACAGAGTAGAGGAGTAATAGGAGAGAAAGTGGAGGCAGATCGTAGCTATAACAGTGTACGAAATGATAAAGAAAGGAAAGGGGGGAACAAAAAAGGTTGTCTAAGATAAAAGGCTCCTCAAAGGAATCAAATTTGGAGGTGACGGGCCGCCAAAATCAGAGGAAGGACAAGCGCACAAGGGAGATAAACCAAAAGGTGAATAAAAGTAGTAAAGAAATGAGGATAACAAAAGAGAGTTCAAATAATGGGGATGAAGGTAGTGGAAATAGTAGGATGTAAGAGGTCAAAAGTGTGGGCCCCCAAATTGTTGAGCCACGTGATGATTAGGAGCACGTTTCCTCATTCCCAATTGATCCAGGGGAAAGTGGAGGAGGGAGGTGTATTGTGGGGAAGTTTTGGGCTGCGAATAATGATGATGGCCCAGACCATGAGATGGTGGAAGAAACACAGGAGGAGAATATTGGGTCTGTAGCTCAGTCCAATTAGTGTGTGTTTGAAGATCTTTTTACTTGTCTATCATTGGGATTTTAGGGAAAAAAAATGGACATAGCATTATATTGGAATTGTCGTGGGGTATGTGGAAACAAATTAGTGCATAATCTTAAAACAATTTGTCTTGGTTATCATCCAATGATCATCATCCTAGTTGAGACGAAATGTGGAAATGTGGCTCGGTTTGAAGATCTAAAAAAGTTGGGTTATGACGGTTTGGCAGTGGTCCCAAGTTCGGCGCGTTCTAGGGGATTATGGCAGCATAGAGGAAGAATAGTATTGTTGTGACGGTGATTAGACAAGATCATCAGTTTATACATCTTCATTGTGTTTTACACGGAAAACCCCCCTTCTTTCTTACGGGTATATATGCAATTCCTCACTCGAATATGAAACAACTGCTATGGAGTGAGCTGAAACATTTGTCATCTGCAACTCAAGAGCTATGGGTGGTAGTCAGTGACTTTAATGATATCTTGTCGTCGTTGGAGAGACTTAGAGGGGCTGGAATTAATGAGGCACGCATTAAATATTTCCAAGACAGACTCTATGATTGTCATCTTTTGGATCTTGGGTATGTTGGCCCAAAATTCACCTGGCGTGGCCCTCATTTGAGAAATTTTACACGGCTATATGAAAGACTTGATAGGGCAGTAGCAAACGAAGCATTTCTATGGGAGTTCTCTGAAGGCACTCTAAAGGTACTTTCCAGAACTAATTTCGTTGATCATAATCCTATTTGCCTTCGTATGGGGGTAGATACAATAAATAGAATAGGAAAGAAACCTTTTAGATTTGAAGCTATTTGGACCAGACATGTTCAATATAATGAAATGTTGAGTAATACGTGGAAGGAGGATGATGAATTGAATGTTTCTCTGCCAAGTTTCCAAGAGTCAGTATGTATTTGGAATAGGGAGGTATTTGGGCTAGTAGAAAAACATAAACATGTTATTTTAGCTAGATTAAATGGAATACAAAAATCTCCTGCATTCTCCCAGTCTGAATTTCTGGTAAATCTTGAGAAGGAGCTTCAGTGGGATCTTGAGAGGCTATTAAAACTGGAAGAAATCAAGTGGTTCCAAAAATCAAGAACTGAATGGATAACAAAGGGAGATCGTAATACAAAGTTCTACCATCTGAAATCAAAGATGAGATACCGATAAAATAGAATTTTATCCTTGAAAGACAATAATGGTCTGTGGATTGAATTGAAAACCCAGAGGAGCTGAAGAATTTGGTCGTTAATTATTTTAAGGGATTATTCTGTGGAACCAATCAGGAGCTCTCTACTTTAATTACAACAGCTAAATTTCCTGTGATTGATCCTTTGGTTCTAAAGGGTTTGGCTGGTATACCGAGGGATGAAGGAATTAAAAGTGCGTTATTCTCTATGGGATGCTTTAAAGCCCTAGGGGTAGATGGGTTTCCACCATTCTTTTATAAAGCAAACTGGAATACAGTGGGAAATTCACTCTACTCGTTTGTGAAAAAAGTATTTGAAGGGAGTATATCGCTGTTTGAATCCAATAAGACCCTTATTGCATTAATCCTTAAGAAGGAAAACATTTTCCTGGCATCTCATCTTAGGTCAATCTCATTATGCACTGTCTATTACAAATGTGCCACGAAGATAATTTCGCTCCGGCTGAAGAATGTAATGAGTAAACTGATCTCTCCCTTTCAAGCAAGCTTTATAAAAGGGAGACACATTCAAGACAACATAATTGTAGGACAGGAGGTCCTTCATATTATGAGCAAGAACAAAAGCAAAAAGGGGCTAATGGCGATGAAGATTGATTTAGAGAAGGCGTATGATAGTATCTGGTGGGAATTTCTAAGGAAAGTGCTCATAGAGGTGGGTTTTGAGTGTGCATTTGTTAACCTTGTAATGTCATGCGTATCTTCTGCCACTTACAACATTATATGGAATGGTGTTCAAACAGAATATTTCTCGCCTAATCGAGGCCTACGTCAAGGTGACCCTATTTCACCTCTACTATTTATCTTGTGTATGGATAAACTTTCGCATTTAATATGTGATGTGGTGGAAGATAAGAGGTGGAAGCCTATTTATGCCACCAAAGAAGGTCTAGAGATCTCTCATCTTCTTTTTGTAGATGACTTGTTGTTATTTGGTGTGGCATCTGATCAACAAGAAGAATGTATGTTAAATTTCCTGGAACAGTTCATGACAACATCCGGAGGGAAAGTTAACTATGCCAAATCATCTATCTTCTTCTCCCTTAAAGTATCAATCCTTACAAAGCAAAAGATAAAGGAGAGATCCCATATGAAAGTTTCTACAAAAATAGGTAGATATCTTGGTTTCCCGCTTACAAGGAGTAAGAAATCAAAAGAAACATTTCATTACATTGTAGAACGTGTGAGAAACAAGCTTACAACCTGGAAAGCTAATTTTTTATCTATGGCTGGGAGAATAACGTTAGCCAAATTGATTTTAAGCTCAATCCCATTGTACCCTATGCAAGTCTCAAAAATCCCCATTTCCATTTGTAATGAGATAAAGAGGCTGCAGAGAAGTTTTATTTGGGGTCACAATGACACCACTAGGAAATTTCATCCTATTGGACGAGATTTAATCACTCGTCCTAAGGAGTATGGGGGACTTAGGTTTAGAAAGCTTTGTTCTATGAATCATGCTTGTGGAGCTAAGCTTGCTTGGAAGCTAACTTTGGGGGACTTAAGTCTATGGGCCTAGATTATGCAACAAAGGTATATGAAGAGAGAAAGTGACTCTTTATTGACTTGCTGGCCAGGTGATTCCAAAATTTGGAAATTCATTTGTTCGCATAGTGACATTATAACCTTGGGGACAATTATGGCAGGTTAGAGATGGAAAACTAGTAAATTTCTTTAATGACCAATGGCTGATAGATGGGAAACAGATCAAAGAGTTCTGTAGCAGAGAGTTAACTGAAGAGGAGAATCAATCTTGTGTGGCGGACTTGATTAATAGGGGTCAATGGGATTTTCAGAAATTACAAAGCTTGATAGGCCCTACTATTCTTCAAAGACTTGCTGCTATTATCCATCCTAGAGTAGATGCAGGAAATGATTTTATGGTATGGGGAGTTACAAACACTGGGAACTTTACTGTTAGGAGTGCCTATTCTATTATAGAGCATAATCTTGTGAATTTAAGTAGGAAGATATTCAAGAAGATCTGGCAATGGGATGGAGTTGAGAGAATTAGAATATTCCTTTGGAGGGTAATGCTTAATAAATTACCTACAAATAAATGGAGAAGTTCATGGTCCCAAGCTTCAGCAATGTGTGATTACTGTCAAGATGGAGTAGAAGATATTTTACATATCCTAAGGGACTGCACGTATGCTTCTTCCTTGTGGCTAGAGATTCTACATCCGAGGTACGTCCATAAATTTTTCATGTCAGATCTGAAGGGTTGGGTATATATGAATTTAAATGAACAACTTGGGAAAGAAGAGGGTATAATCTAGAATATATTATTTGGGGTGTCTGGCTTTTATGGGGATAGAGGAATAAACTAATTTTTGAAGATAGTTTTGAAAAGCCAAGGAACCTTGCGATTATGGTGCTGCACTTATGAAAAAGGTACTCGATATGTAAGGATTACCCTCCTGGAGCAGTGCATTCAACAATGTTGAGATCTCAATTGTGGCAGAAACCTGATCTAGGATGGTGGAAAATGAATGTGGATGGTGCAGTAAATTTGCATTCTCTAAAGGCTGGGTGTGGTGGGATCCTGCGTGATGACCAAGGATCATGGCTTGCTGGTTTCTCTAAACAACTCGGGATTTGTGATGCTTGGAATGCTGAACTATGGGCTTTAATAGAAGGATTGTGCTTATCTTGGGATTTAGGCATCAGGAAATTAATATTGGAGTCGGATTCTGCTGAAGCAATCGGATTTTGTCAAAGTGATAACCATGCTGCTAGAAGTTTGCAATTGGATAAAATTCAAGATTTGAAGAGTAGGAACTGGGAAGTAATTTTTAAGTACATTCCTAGGGAGCCTAATCGTGTTGTTGATGCCTTAGCAAAGGAGGGTCTAAGTCAGTTATTTTAAGAGATTGTCCTTTTCATTTAAGGACATGGGTCCAACAAGAGAGCTTGCGATTAATTTCCCTGAATATGTAATTTCTTTTATTTAGGCATCTAGCCTTTTCTTATATATGTCCCGTCTTCTGGCACTTGAAGTAGATTTGCTTCCCATCACAGTTAGTACCTGGGTGGTACTTCCTGCATTTTGGACAAGGTTGGGATTCCCTCGTGTTTGGAAAAGTTCGCTGCCTAGACTGGTTTGGCCTCTTATTCCCATCTTGGAAATTATTCCAGGGCGTCTTCCTCTTCTGAGAAGAATTCCCTCGACCAGAGTTGCCACGAGCTATATTGCTGCTATTGAACCTACGTAGCTGCTTCAAATTTCGTTCAATCAATCGACAGGATTCTACCGCTTGTATTAGTCTTGAGAACTGCTGAGATACCAGCTTCTCCCGAATCTCATACTTCACCCCATAAATTAGAATATTGGCCAGACTGCTTTCATTGCCACCTTGTCTCAAATGCGTTGAGTAGCGAGACAAGTTGGTGAATCGCGCAAAGTAATTGTTAAACGACTCCTCCTGCCCTTGCTTGATGTGGAGGAATTCTGACTCCTTGGTCATCTGCACAATGGGAGGGAAATATTGTTCGTTGAATTTTCTTAGAAATATCTCCCATGAAATTGGATAATGGTGTGGTTGGAGTGTTGTCGCAATGTTTCTCCACCAACAATCTGCGTCTCCTTCTAGTTTAAAAATTGCTAGTTGAGCCTTCCTGTTCTCTGGACACTCCATAACCTCAAAGATTTTATCCAGCCTCATTAACCAGTCTTCGGCTGAATCTAGCTTGCCTCGAAATACTGGGAGTTTCATCTTGCAGAACTGAGTAACCCAGTACTGCGAATTCTCAACTGCTCGATTGTGCTGAGGGGGCATTCTCATTTCTCTCTCCTGTCGAGGTGGGGATCGAGATTGATCCGATTCCTCGGCTTCATCATCGCGTTCATCCTCCTGGTCATTCTCTTCTTCTTCTTCATCATTTTGTTGCTCTTATAGCCGATGTCTTTCAGCTTGCCGTTCCTATCTTTCGGCCAGAAGTACATCGATAAGAGCTCTTTGTTCCTGCAGTTGTCTTCTCATCTCTAAAACGTCGTCTTGTTCTGGCTGATTAGGTTCTTGATTCGGTTCTTGTTCAGGTATTGGTATAGTTCGGGGTCGTCTACCCCTTCCTCTACCTCTACCTCTGCCTTGGCCTCTAGGGACTCCAGCGCCTCTCATGTTCACTATCTCTTAAATTCTGTTTTCCTTTAATTGATAATGACGAAAATAAACTATTAGACTTATTGCAACAACAAGTACACACATATATCGCGTCATAATTTACAAGATGACCAAACCGGTGGTCACGTCCTAACTTTGTCCTATCAGTCAAGATATTACAACCCCCATTATTTAACAACTATTTTACAATCCCTCAAGGTTTTTAGAGAGATTTCACACACTAGTTTATCTATACCTACTACTTTATGCCACAGCTTTCTTCAACCGCCTCTTGCCTTTTACATCTGCTAGCGCACCAGGCTCTTCAGATAATGGAGGTATATAGAGACCTCTAAGATAGGCCCCTCGCCGAGTAGCTCGTTAATCATCCTAGCCCAAAAGCAAGTTCGGGGAAAAAAACAGGGTAGACCTAATTATGTCCCTGGGTAAGTAACGGCTAGTAAGGGTATGATCATTTTTTATTCTATTGAGGTAGGTTAAGTACCATCTCTGCACAGTACCTGTGGTTTGTTCGGTGTAGGTGTGATATGACTCAAATAGTCGTATTAGCGTAACATTATTGTCTAGGAGGTAGTGGTAGTCTTTTGGGGTCGCCTCCTCATTATCCAGGTCGTGAATATCCGGGTAATCGAAGTTATCTCCTACGGAAGATCCGCTTGATCCGGTAGGGCTTGGGATTGGGATATCAGAGTTATCATCTTCAAGGTCATTCATTTCATCGGGTTCAGGATCATAAATATAGTTGGGGTATTCGGGACCAGGCTGGTAGTCAGGCTCAGGGTCGTTCAGGTGTTCTACTGGAAAGTCGGGATTGTAACGGGGTTCAAAATGATACTCAGGTGCGGGGTGTACTAGAACAAACAGGGAAAGAGGATCAGGGTTCAATACCCTTCCCACCAACTCAGGTACCATTGACTTCCTAGCTGTACGTCTTCTCATCCCTTGATAGGTGATGTACGGGTTCCCATCTCTATACATTACACCAGGGTTATATCAGTACTCTTTTCAAAAGTATATCCTTTCAAAAGGCGTAGCATCTAGCTCCGTTATTTAAACCAATTGGCCAGGTAGGGGTCTATTATGGGGGCCTCACCGACTTTTACGGTGACTGATTGGCTTCCCACATAGATTAACCCAGCCTTAAACACCAAGAGGTTTGTCATAACTTAGCTAGATCTATACCAGGAAAACTGCTCTGATACCAAAACTATACCATCCCACCTTTAAAACAGCGGATTTTTATTTTCTAAAACGTTGATCAGAGTAGAGCAATTTCGCAAAACGAGTAACTGAACCTTAATATTACATAACCACAGTGTAAGTATACTTATACAGTCATCTACTATCCAAAAGGAAGCAGCATCTAGCTAGGCATATAAAACTAAAGCCATAAACTTCCTTCTGCCGTCCTACGCCAGTCGCTCGCCCTTATTTTCAACCCCTTGGTTCGCCCGAACCTGAAGCTACAGCTGAGATCCAATTACCATTTGGATCTCAGGTAACGGTTAACCTTATGCTCAAATAAACAATATATGGATAGCAGTTATTCATAATCTCACAACAGCAGTAAATCATTACATAAGCACACAGCATGCATGATCACAACATCGACAGAACATAAGCACAAAGCAATATGTAAAGTCACACAACATGTCTGCACATAACCAGTGCCACGACGGCCCATCGTGTCCTCAGGGCTAGGAAAACCCAACGGCGTTATCAAGACTATAACTCGTATAAAGCTGTATGTATAACTGACAACCCTAGATAGAGCCTCAGTATATAAACATGTCTATCACATATACGTATATGAGCAGCATAAGTGTTAAGGTTACAATACGCGTCCGTACCTCCATTGACGGTTTCTAGCACTTTCGTCAAATTACGGCACGTTTGACAGTGGCACAACAGCGGTGACAGCGGAAGCAGCGGTTCGTGATTTCAGGTATCCTATAGGGATAATATCACCGATATGAATATTTAAGATCATAACAGGCATTTTAGGTACAAATTACCATTTTGCCCCTAGTTTGATCTATTAGTGGAATTTTGCCAGAGCTTCGCTATTTTGACTTTAAACTCTCAAATTTTGCTATAACCTTTCCTCTAACATATTCCTAAGATAAATATCATATTTATTCCTAAAACATGATATCTAAGCTAACTTAAAAAAAATTAGAGACTACTCTAGCAATTCTATTATAACTACCAAAAGAACTACTTAAACTAAAGACTAAGGACTGAAGAACTTACTCAGGGCTTCGCTATAAATTCCTCCGGACTCCTCCTTCTTCCTTTCTCTCCCAACTTTCGAAATTCTCAAGAGAATTTGGTGTGGAGATTATGAAAAACTTGAGGGCTATTTATATAGGAAATCTCAATGGCAATTTCATAATTTCATTGAACTTTGTCTGGTTGAATTCTGACCGTCGGATCGCATTTTTTTTGAAGTGGCTTGATCTTGGCCCTACACCTATTTGGCCGACCTCCCCCCCCACAAGGAGACAAAATTGATGACATCATCATGCTTGTGTCATCTTGCTTTATCAGATGAAATTCCTGGTTCGGTGTCCTGATCGTGAAATTTTTTGTAAAATCTTAAAATTCCGGGAACAATACTCTGAAGGTCTTTTCTTCCTCTTCAAGAATAATGGATTTTCCTATCCTTATACTTTCATTAAGGACATTCTGTTATCTGCCGAAAATCCTCGGTATTCGCTACCGGTTACAGAAATGACTTCGGAGATAGCCTACTCCGAGATAAAAATTCACTTGTTCATTATATACTCTGACTCTAGAAACCTAATTCACGGTTTTCTAGGTTGGATTTTATTTCTATCTGTGGTCATTTATCCTGTTCACTTTTTATTAATATAATATTATTTAATTAACACATGTCTTAATCTTATAATATTCTTATATACAAATATCCAAATCATCCTTATCCCTCCCCCTAAAATTTTCGGCCAGCTCACACACACACACACACACACACACACATATTTCCATTTACCATAATATCCTATTTATCTTGTATTTATTTTTCCCAAAATTTTCCTATTGGTCCATGGATTTAGGCTTTTAGAATTTCTTGAAAAATCCTAAGCCTTTGATCTTTACCTTTCAAGATTACATCTTGTCCCTTATTAATTATTTAATTTATTTTTCATGTTTCCTAAATTTCTCTAATCTTATAAAATTCCTGAAAATTACTTAATTAATCCCTTAATAATTTATAATAATTTTCTTAATTAAAACTAATCATTTTCTCACAACAATTTTATTGACATTAATAATTCAAGCTCCATGCAAATTATCAAAAATCATAGAGTCAATTTTAGTCTTAGAATACTTTTTAATTTTCCTTCTTCTTATTTTCATAGGGAATAATTTATTAAATTGTCTAAATTAAGGATAATATGCTTTCTAAGTTTTTAATAGTTACTCCATGCCTTCTAGAATTTTTCATAATTTTTCTTAGGATATTTTATAGCCCTAAGATGCATTTTTCACCTTTTTGACAATAAATTTCCTCTAATTTTCTTAGTGTTTCCCTTTGAACTTAGACTAATCACATAACATGTTAAGGCCAGAGTCTTCATAATTAGGCATTTTTATTATTGTAACATAATATTCTAGATAATAGTTATCTGGGTATTACATTTCACGGGATATCAAACTTAAATGCTTCATTAAGCACGGGCAAAGGAATGGTTTCATAATTGAAGTGGAAGATTTTATTTTTTTTTTTGGTGTTTTTAGGGATACAAGTGAATTGTCAGAATTACGTTTGCATTGCTATAATATTTTCTTTATGGTGAAATTTGATTCCCTTATATACGGATTAAAATATTATCTTCTGAGCAAGGGGGAGCAAAATTGATCTATTATATGTGTTTTCATAAAATTGTGTTTTCTGAAAGTTCATGACTTTCTATTGAATTAAACGTGATGCTTGCTGTTTTTTTTTTGGACCGAATTGGTTGTGTCTTTTTTTTTAAAAAAAAAGTTGGGCTGTTTTTTTTTTGGGCCGAAGTGTTGGGCTGAAAAAAAAGGTTTTGGGTTCACCTTTTGGGCTTACATTTTTTTTTTGGATGAATTTTTGGCCAAATTTAATTTGTTTTTGGGCTAAATTTAAGCTCTAATTTTGGATCATTTAGCTTCCTATTATGGATAAAAGCTTTAATTTTGGATCATCTAGTTTCATATATGACTAGATATTATTTATGGCTTAGAAAGGGAACAAATTATTTTTGTTATAGCCTCTATATGTTGATCCAAAATATAAATTACTTAGATGTTGTGAATAGCAATTGTATATTAAATATTTAAGTTTTGAAATTAAGTATGGTGAATTTGTTAGTCACCAAAGTGACCAAATTCTTATGAATTATTTTAATTCCAATTATTATAGTGAAGTTTTAATTACCCATAACCTTGATGCTATGAAATTATGTTTATGTTGTGGGTGAATTAAAGTTTGTTATTATAAGGCAATTATGGATTAACCCAAAAGTTGGTTATTTGTTTTTTATAATAATAAACATGAATGTTGGTGTTTTTCATATACTTATAGTTTTATTTAGAATCCAAAGATGATAAATAATTCTAGTTGGGATATGCATCAAGCCAAATTATATGAAATTTTTATAGCATCTTTATAGTTGAATGTTGTATATTAGTGGGTCCCCAAAGGTGAACATTGATATGCATTGAATGAGTTTTGTTTGAATTTGTGAAGCATGTTAGAATGTGATATATATCACTCAAAGTATTAATGTTTTCAATTTTACTTTATTTTATTCCTTGTAGTACATGTTGCTACACATTCGCTACCCTCAACTATTATAGTTTTTAATGGAATGAACTTCTTTGAATGGAAGGAGCAAATTCAATTTTACCTTAGGGTAATGGATTTGGGTTTAGCTCTTAGAGAAGAAAAACCCAAGCTATTACTGATTATAGTACTGAAGGTGAAAGAAATCATTTTAAGAATTGGGAAAGATCCAATAGATTGAGTTTGATGTACATGCGAATGAGCATTGCAAGCAACATTAAGTCAACTCTTCCACAAACTAAAAGTGCTAAATAAATGATAAAACTTGTGGAAGAGCGCTCCCAAACTGCTGACAAGTCTCTTGCTGGGACACTGATGAGTAAACTGACCATCATGAAATTTGATGGTTCACGTACTATGCATGAGCATGTTATTGAAATGACAAACATTGCAGCAAGACTAAAGTCATTGGGAATGGAAGTGGATGAAAATTTCCTGGTGCAGTTCGTTTTGAACTCATTACCGTCTAAGTATGGTTCTTTCCAAATGAACTATAATACTATGAAAGAAAAATGGAATGTGCATGAATTACATAGTATGCTAGTTCAGAAGGAAACCAGAATCAAGAACCAGGGAACTCATTCCATTAATTATGTGAAATATCAAGGAGCTGAAAAGAAACGTGGTAAGAAACATAAGAAGAAAGGAAGAGGACCATTAAAGATCAATGAGGACTCCTCTTCTCAAATCCACAAGAAGGAACATGACAGAAAAGGATGTCATTTCTGTGGTAAGGTTGGACATTTCAAGAAAGATTGTCCAAAACGTAAGGCTTGGTTTGAAAAGAAAGGTAAGCCTATTGCTTATGTATGTCTTGAATCAAACCTAGCTGAAGTTCCTTATAATACTTGGTGGATTGATTCTGGAGGTACAACTCATGTTTCTAATACGATGCAGGGATTTCTTACAACCCAGACCACAAAGCCAAATGAAAGGTTTGTCCTTATGGGCAATAGATTGAAAGCTCCGGTAGAAGCTGTTGGAATGTACTGTTTGATTCTTGACAGTGGATATCATTTGGACTTATATGAAACTCTTTATGTACCTAGTATGTCTAGGAATTTAGTTTCAGTTTCCAAACTTGATAAAGCTGGATATTTTTCTAATTTTGGTAGTGGTTGTTTCAGTTTGTACAAGCACAATTATTTGATTGGTAATGGTACTTTGTGTAATGGATTATATAAATTATGTCTTGACAATCTATATGCTGAAACACTTATGACTTTGCATTATAATGTTGGCACTAAACGTGCTTTAACAAATGAATGTTCTGCTTACTTGTAGCATAAACGTTTAGGACACATTTCTAAAGAGAGAATGAAAAGATTGGTAAAGAATAAAATCCTTCCAGATTTAGATTGTACCGATCTGAATGTTTGTGTGGATTGTATTAAAGGTAAACAAACAAAACACACAAAGAAAGGAACCACAAGGAGCACTCAACTTCTTGAAATTATACACACTGATATATGTGGTCCTTTTGATGTTAATGCTTTCAATAAAGAAAGATACTTTATCACCTTCATTGATGATTTTTCACGTTATGGTTATATCTATTTGCTACATGATAAATCTCAAGCTGTAAATGCTTTAGAGATTTACATTGATGAAGTTGAAAGGCAATTAGATAGAAAGGTGAAAATTGTCAAGTCTGATAGGGGTGGTGAGTATTATGGAAGGTATGATGAAAGTGGACAGCATCCAGGCCCATTTGCTAAATTTCTTGAAAAGCGTGGTATTTGTGCTCAATACACAATGCCGGGTACACCACAACAGAATGGTGTATCAGAAAGGCGTAATAGGACCTTGTTAGATATGGTTAGAAGTATGTTAAGTAACTCGTCTTTACCTATTTCATTGTGGACTTATGCTCTAAAGACTGCTATGTATCTATTAAATAGGGTTCCTAGTAAGGCAGTTCCAAAAAGTCCTTTTGAGTTATGGACTGGAAGGAAACCTAGTTTAAAGCACTTGCATGTTTGGGGTTGCCAAGCAGAACTTAGACACTACAACCCACAAGAAAAGAAACTGGATGCAAGAACAATCAGTGGATATTTCATTGGTTATCCAGAAAAATCGAAAGGGTATAGATTTTATTGTCCTAATCATACCACAAGGATTATTGAAACTGGAAATGCTAGGTTCATTGAGAATGGTGAAGTTAGTGGGAGTGAAACACCACGTAAAGTGGATATTCAAGAAGTTAGAGTACAAGTTCCATTAACTTGTGTCTCTAGTAAAGTTGTTGTTCCTTATGTTGTTAACCCAATTAATAATCATAGAGAACAACAAATGAATGTTCCTACTACTCATGATGAAAATATAATTAACGAACCTATTGTAGAAGAATCATAACAAATAGCATTAAGAAGATCTCAAAGGGAAAAGAGATCTGCTATTTCTAATGATTATGTGGTATATCTACAAGAATATGAATTTGACTTGGGTATACAGGATGATCCAGTTACTTTTTCACAAGCCATGAATAGCGAAAATGGTGACAAGTGGTTAGATGCCATGAAAGATGAGTTGAAATCTATGGAACAAAATAATGTTTAGGACCTTGTTGAGTTACCAGAAGGATGTAAGAGAGTTGGTTGTAAGTAGGTCTTTAAGACCAAACGGGACTCTCTTGGTAACTTAGAACGTTACAAGGCTAGACTAGTTGCAAAGGGATTTACTCAAAAGGATGGCATTGACTATAAAGAAACTTTTTCACCAGTTTCTAAGAAGGATTCTCTAAGAATCATTATGGCATTAGTAGCTCATTATGATTTAGAGTTACACCAGATGGATGTGAAAACTGCCTCTCTAAATGGGAATTTAGAGGAAGATGTGTATATTGACTAACCAATGGGGTTTATAGAAAAAGGAAAGGAGCACATGATGTGCAAATTAAAGAAATCAATATACGGTCTTAAACAAGCTTCACAACAATGGTACCTTAAGTTCAATGATACTATTGTTTCCTTTGGATTTAAAGAAAACACCGTTGATCGGTGTATATATCTGAAGGTCAGTGGGAGTAAGTTTATAATATTGGTTTTGTATGTTGATGATATTTTACTTGCTACTAATGATCTTGGTCTTTTACACGAGACTAAGAAGTTTCTCTCTAATAACTTTGAAATGAAAGATATGGGTGAGGCGGCTTATGTGATTGAGATAGAAATATTCTATGATAGATCAAAAGGATTGTTAGGCTTGTCTCAAAATGCATATATTAATAAAGTTTTGGAGAGATTCCGAATGGAAAATTGTTCTTCATCTCCAGTTCCAATTCAAAAAGGAGATAAGTTTAGTCTCATGCAATGTCCTAAAAATGAATTGGAACGAAAAGAAATGGAAGCAATTCCGTATGCGTCGCTAGTTGGGAGTTTAATGTATGCTCAGACTTGTACGAGACCAGATATTAGCTTTGTAGTTGGAATGTTGGGTAGATACCAGAGTAATCCTGGTATAGGCCATTGGAAAGCTACAAAGAAAATTCTGAGATATCTGCAAGGAACTAAAAGTCACATGCTTACTTATAGGAGGTCTAGCAACATTGAAGTGGTTGGATACACAGATTCAGATTTTGCAGGATGTGTGGACACAAGAAAATCTACTTGTGGTTACCTATATCTTTTAGCTAGAGGAGCTGTAACATCCCAAATTTGGGAGTTTAAATTTAATATTTTAGGGGAATGAAATTTTGGAATCTTGGGAAATAAAAGTGTATTTTCCATAATTTATTTCGGGGAAAGAATAAAATTCAAAGAATAATTGAAAGGGATAATTGTGGCCTAGATATTTTAATATTAATATTTTTTGGCCTAAGAAATTAAGAGTTTAATTTCTTTGAAGATATTGCAATTAAATTTAATTGTAAATAAATTATTGTGTCAAAATAATAGATGGAACAAGGCATGAGTTTCTTGATTAACAGACCATTTAGCCTCAAAAGCCCAAAGCCTATATTATCCACAATGGGTCAGCCCAACACGTGAAGGCCCAACTATAACAAAAAGGGCTGCATAATTGGATGAAAATAAAGCCCAAAAACAGATCCATTTACTTGCCCAAAACATAGCCACGTGAGAAGCAATGTATTCAAGTGTACTCCCTTCATTCCTTCCATGTTCCAACATACACAACGAGAATGAGAGCAGAGTGTCATTCATTTCAGTTGATCCTACTTCAGTCTGTTCGGATGATCCATCTCCTCTGGCCCGACACTCGAGCCCAAAAACCTGAACCCACTCCATCTTCAGCCACTGCCAAAAACCGAAAGAAAGAGAAAGAAGCCAGAGGAATCATTACCGAAAACACAAAGCTCATTAATTAAGCAAACAGAAGATAAGCTTATCTGAAGCGTTGATTAGACGGCTAAGCTTCTCGATACTCAAAAAAACCTTCGGACCAGCGGTTTAACGCGTCTTGACCGGACCTCCAGCTAGCTATAAAAGCCATTCCAATTCAGCCATTCTCATTTTCCATCCATTCGATGTTCACAAGGAGGAACCATAGAAGAGAGAGAGAGAGCGAGACTGAGGAAAAGAAGAGAGGGAGAGACCGAGAGTGAGGCTGAGAGACTTAAGCAAAGGAAGGAGAGGAGTTCGAATCATCTTTCCCTGCTGGTTTGACGGAAAACAGAGCAAGAACAGTCCCATTATTCTCTTTATTCGATAGAAAACTGAAGGTAAGTTTAGAGACTTATCTTTCTCCAAGATTCAATACTCCTGTCGATAACTTAGGAAGGTGAATACAAAGGAAACCAAGCTTAAGATGGCTAAAAGTTAAAACTGAAAACTGAAAACAAAACATTGAAGCTTTGGTCATTCATGGTCAACGGTTTTTCTGGAAAAAATGAACTAAAACTGAACCTAAAGAGATTAAAACTTCAAAATACCGAAAATAGAGTTAAAACTGAAAACTGAAGCAGAAAACAGGGATTGGGTTTCATAATGAAAGAAGAAATGTGGTTGCATGTATATATAATGGATGCAGAAAAGAAAAGAAAAACGTTAGGGCCTCATTTCCTGTATGTGTGTGTTATTTTTGTCTTACTGCATGAGATGCTCTGTATGGGTGTGTGTGTGTGTGTGTGTGTGTGTGTAGCCTATCTAACTAAGTTTTAGAGAAAGATGAGGGCGATGGGTTGCAATAACAAGAAGATATTTTTTGTTGTTATGTTCTTTTCTGTTATGTGTTTCTCCATGCTTAACTCTATATGTATGTATTTTTGCTGTGGGCATGCAGTAAGAAAAGGGAAGAAAATCGATGAGTGTGTGCTTCCTAGATATGTGAGTCTAAGTTTCATATATATACATATGGATAGGTTGCTGCTGTAAGTGTTTATGTGTGGGAGTAAATCGAAAACATGGAGAAGTGATTATTATGTGCTACAAGACAAAAACAAAATGTGTGGTTGAAATAATATAGATAAAAGAAAAAAACGTTACTGGTGGAGGGTGAGGGGTTAACTATATTCATATAATTGTTGCTCAGAATATGCTACTGTGTGTATGTTGTATTTTTATCTATACTATTAATTCCTTTTCTAATGTATGATTATATATTGATTTCAATATATTTATTTATATATATACACACATCATATTTCAAATATATGCCAAGGTGTTAGTTGATGTGGTTTGCATACTTTCATTTTTGCATAATAAACCCTTAATTTGTATAATGCTTCAAAATATAATTTTCTTAAAAATTAGTATTTATTTAAGCATGATTTAAAGTATTAATGTGTAATGGTTATTAGATGGTTTCGGAGGTTCAAATAAAAATCTTCGTGTATGATTATGGGTATTTATTGACAAAATATGGTATATTAAGGGAAGTAGATAAATAAATAAATAAATGGTGATAATTAATTAATAGGAGGATAAGTGAATTGAATAATAATGATGAAACTACTAAATCATTATCATTAGAAAAGGGAATGATTAATTGATAATCAATAAGGATTATTATTAATAAAAAGTAAAGGAAGTATATGAGGAGGATTGATGAGTAAATAATATGAGTTTAAATTAATTAAGGAGTAATAATAATAATAAATGAGGATTTATTATTATTATTGGGGATAATAATAACAACAACAACAATAATAAAATTATTATTGTTAAGGAAAATTATTAACTAACTGAAAGAGTTAGTATTAATAATAATAAATTTAAAATGATATAAACGGAATGAAATTTACTAGGGATATAGGAATCATAAGCGGCAAGGCCATCTCCTAGGATGTTAACATTGCGGTGATGGTATTATAAGATACCCAGAAAGGCTTGGAACCAGTACCAAAAGGTGAACGTATCAATAGCACCAAGGTCTAAGGTACGGACGTGTACTGTAACTTTAACTCTTATGCTACTTGTATGCTTTATATATGATATGATGATTCATATAGTCATGGACAAGACTGAGTCTTGGGTCATGGACTGTGGCTAAGACAGGGTCTTAGGTCACCATTTGAAATACATTCAGCTTTTATTTGAAAACGGGTTACAGTCTTGGTAATGCCGTATGGATGTTTTCCTAGCGCTGAAGACACGCCGGGGGCGTGGCACTAGTTTATGTGCAAACTATGTGGGCCTTACATGAGCTATGTGCTATGTAGAGGCAAACCTTACATGGGCTATGTGCTATGTAGAGGTGAACATTACAATTGTTGTATGCTTTGTAATTGTTGAGATATAAACTATTACATGTGCTGTGTGCTATGTATGTTTTTATGCTGAAATGTAAATGAATATCTATCATGCATACTGTTATACTTGAGCATAAGATTAACTGTTACCTGAGATTCAATGAGCATTGAATCTCAGAATTTTACCCTAGATTCAGGACTGGAGGATCGGGAGCAGGAGAAAGGGGTAAGCAAAATGCGTAAAGGCTCGGAAGAAGTTGGATTTCGGGACTATATGAAGTGTGAATTGTTGAACCTTTCGGATTACTGCAACCCAACACATCAACCGAGATCTCCGCAATGAATGTAAGTTGTATCACGCCTTTATTCCTTCGGGAATTTTAATTAACCAGCATATGTCTTCGCATATGAAATCAGTTACTCAGTCGTCCAAATGCCTAAGTATGCTCTCTGTTGTGTTCCACTCTGATCTGTTAATGCCTTCACTCTAATAAATACACACGAAGTAGTTTAATAAGAACCCTAGGGCCATAATTGGACCTCATAATACACTTAGGAAATAGGGGCATTACAGGAGCTATATCATGGAAAAGTGCGAAGCAATCGGTGATTGCTACATCCACTATGGAAGCTGAGTTTGTGGCATGCTTTGAGGCCATGATTCAGGCTAAGTGGCTGTGGAATTTTATTTCAGGGCTTGAATTGGTCGATAGTATTGAAAGGCCGTTGAAAATTTATTGTGATAATTCCGCAGCAGTCTTCTTTTCTAAAAACGACAAGTATTCAAAGGGTGCTAAACATATGGAATTGAAATACTTTGCCGTTAAAGAAGAGGTTCAAAAACATAGAGTGTCTATACAACACGTTAGCACAAATCTTATGATAGCTGATCCCTTGACGAAGGGATTACCGCCCAAAGTATTTACTGGTCATTTATATAGTATGGGTATTATGTCAGCTAATGAATGATGGATTATTATAGTAATTATTGATAATTGACACTTTGAATTCAATGATGTATAAGTTTCTGAAAATCACCTTGTTCTTTCAAAAAATATTTTGTTTGCATGCATGCATAAGTGATTATTTTGAAGAGCAGGAATTGTCCTCAATAAAGACATTATAGTATTGTTACGGAACATTATGTTTACTTCCATTAAAGTATTATGTTAGGAATAAGAACTAATATAGTGGTACATGGAAGGAAATATGCGGATTTGATAGCATATAACCGCAATGACTCATATTAGGTTTTATTTCTAATTATGATGTATAATGAGGCCAATGTATAAAACCATTAGCCTTGTCTGCGCTCATTATGGTAACTTTTATCAAATCATGAAGGGACACTTTGTGACATGAGCCAAGTGGGAGAATGTAAAATTTTTATTTGTCTCATGTATAATTAAGTGTTATTTTGATTTAATAAGGAAAAGGGCAAAAGGGTAATTTGGTATGGGAGTTTATTAAAGTCATAAAAAATGACTGTTGATAGACACAATCGTTAGAAAACATAAAGGCACGTACGTTCAGAAAAGATTAATATATAAAGAGCGTAAAGGGGCCTTCAAAGTTTTACCGTGAAAGTTGTATTTCATCCCTATCATAAGAAGATAGAAGAAGAGAGAAGGAAAAAGACTCTGAGAAACACTGAGAAAGATTTCTATCGCTCAAGACCTTCCGCAATAATGGAGAAAGGTTAGTATATGTTTAATTATATTGAATGTGAAAGCATGATATTCTAAGATCCTATAGAGTTGTGTTCTTGTATGGTAATCTCTGAGTTGAAGAACACAGATTATGTCTTACATATTATCCTCCTCCATATTATCCCTGAGTCCTCTCACCAGTTATCCCTATTGCGTTGTGACTTTCATCCCTGCCACTAAACACTCATAGCCCAAATGTCAAGCCACAGGCACCTTAGAAATTGTCACCCCATATGTCTACCAACGTCGGGCGTACCCTCCTGTTCATTTGCACGAGACCCCGAGCCCACCTTGTTCATACATTATTTGGTTTCTAAGTGAAGATCTATCGGCTTCTTAAGCCTTTTCTCCTTCTCAGAACTATTCTTCTTGGGCACACCATTGAGGTTTCAGCCTTTTAGTTTATTGTTTCTTTTATTCCCAGTTATGGCATCTTTTAGTGGGGGCCGCTTTGAATTCTTTTGAATCCCCACGTGTGATACTGGCGTTGCCATATCCTCGCCATTATTATTGGCTAATGCAGAAAACATGGATCCCGCGTATTGCATAGGTCGATCGCGTGCATTCCAGTGACTATCTCTCCCTGCTTCTTTAAGTGAATCCTGGTCCGCAACCTCTCCATGGGCATAGCACCACCATCTACTCTCCATAGCCCACCGCCGACTCTTTGTCGTACTCACTCTACCAGTTCCTCCTTGCACACCACTTGGCATAGTATTGCTATCAGCCTATCACTTGAAGCATGGCTCTGTTTTGTTGTCGTGCCAGTCTCGGTACAGTGATCAGTGTCATGCCCATATTTTCCATATTTAATGCAAATCACGTGCAAGCCTTCATACTCAATCTTCTTTTGTACTCCATTCGTCAAGATACAAGGGATCAATGGTTTTTTTTTTTTTTTAAGTCGAGTTGCCCAAATATACGTGCAAAGCGACCCTTCATCTTCCCCATAGTTGCCATATCAACCTTAAGAACACAACCAATTTGACTACCGATCGCCTACTAGATCCCTCTTTCATATTAGTCCAATGGCAACTCTAGTATTCTAACCCACGCGGCAATGGTCAAGATCACTTCTGCCTTAGGATTGGGTTTAAATCTACGTTCCAAAGTTGGACGCTGAGATAGTGATCATGAATCATCCACGGTCCCCCGTCAGCGCTAAATCATAAACCTCCTTATTAATGCACTTAACCATGAAAAAACCAGAACCCCCGTTAATAGTTCTAACTCTTCCCCAGCTGCTAGAGTTTCTGCTCAAGGATATCTTCCGTTATCTTTTGACCAAGGACTTTGACGATTAGGTACTTTTGCCACTTTTTCGCAAGGCTCGCTTTACATTCTGGTAACAAAACGAAATCTGGCCCCTGTTCTGTGTGATCAACCCTCACATCCCTCATCACTCCCCCAACACTCCTCAGTCTCCTCGTTCTCAGTCTTGCGAGGTTCACATGTGCTCTATAATGGAAATCAATACAAGGAAGCATCATTTGTCCTAGAGATTAATTAGTTGCAATTAATAGCCAATTTTGACAATTATACCCCCTAATTAACATTAATATCATGCAAGCACTTTTAGTAAAAAATAATCACAAATACATGCAATAGAGCCCCATAATTTATTATATAAACTCCCTAATAATGAATGATTTAGCATGTAAGAAATGGGTTACATCATTTGAATATAAGAAAATGTGAAAATTGCAACGTGTGGACGAAGCTGAAATAGGTTGAAGATGATGGTCTAAGAATAACATAATTTCATGAAGGAGATTTAATGGGATAAGCCATGCATGCTGACACTGTACAGTGAATGGCCATGATACCATACGGGGATTTCAAAGAGAAAAGATTAATTACAAAATTTAAATAATCATTTCATTGAAATGAATACAATGTGTGTGTGTATAAAAGAGAGATAGAGACAGACATACAGACAAACAAACAAAAAAAACATAAAAGAAAGACACCTGCAAAAGGGAAGAGAATTAGGGAGAAATAATATATTATGTAAAATTGACTTTCAGTCATGATAACAATAGTTGCCATTGAAGGTTATCATTATCAACAAAAAAGTCATCACCTCAACAATTGTCCCTGATAAGATCGGCAACATAACGAGTCACCATTGAAAATGTAATTTCAGCTTTAAACAGCGACCAATGTTACGGTCATTAAAAATTATGTCGTGGTTGCAGAAAGTACTCTTCTTTCCCTTTTTTTTTTTTGTAGTGTAGTATTGGGCTCAATTTAATTATTATTTTTACCTTGGCCCAATTTTATTAATGGATAACATTAATTAATGAATATTTTGCTTATGATTTGATAATTAATTAATGGTTATACATGTGTAGATATTTGTGCAAGGATAGGGATGCCAGACTCCAATTTGTCAATTGTACACATATTGATACATGGACTGCATGTACGTACATATAAAGTATCGGAAACGATAAAAGGTATGAACAAGCTTATAATGAGTAATTTGATAAACATTAAACTTTGCACTTGAGGGGAAACTTGATAGATTAATACAACCTCTGGTCCTAATTATAAGACAAAGTTGACTTGTTTTGAAGAAATTAAAGAAGTTAAATAAATTACTTAATCATTTCATATGTTATGCATTCTTAGATTATATATTAGTTTATTAGTTAAACTAATTAGTTTGAAGAAAAAACAAAAATAAAAATATTCTAAACTAATTTAATTAGTTTCCTTAATTAATCTCTCTAAAAAAATCAACTATGTCTTATAATTAGGACCAGAGGAAGTATGAAAGAAGAAATATTAAAATAAGATGATAAGAAATTATGTAAGGACTAATTTTTGGTGTAAATTAAATGGTCATAAAAATGATCTTAAATATGATAAGCATTCAAAAAATTGGCTATAATGGAATTGCATTCTGAGAAGCAAATTGTACTATTCGTGATGTCATATGTACATGCCCGCATCCGAATCTTCTTTTTATTCAATGTGACAATTAATGTCGTAATTGGTTCAATGTACCAATTAATTCAATGTACTAAAAATTATTTCTTCCATTTAGCCTATATAAAGAGCATTGGTTCGTAACACTTTCTCATCAGAACAAAACATGGGGAAGTCTTCTTTTAAATTGATGTTCTTATTGGCTGTTTTGATTATTGCATCAAGTAAGATTCTAGCTTTCTTTTTCAATTTTAGGCTCTGCTACATTGTGTTAAATGCCGATTTCTCATGCATTAGCGAATCTATACATGTGAATGTGTTTCCAAAACTTTAAACTAACTGGCAACAAATATTTTATTCCATTTGAAAACATTAAAATATTGATAATAATTTGATTCTTATTTTTATAGCATTGTGAAGTATTTTTCGGGGTGAAATCTATTATTTATTTTAGTACAGTTTATGGATGACGACTATAATCAATTTTGAAATGTTTCAAACAAGGATTTTCAATACTATAATCGTCTAGTATTGAGTTATCTGAGTAATCTAAATCTTGTGTTGTGTGTGTGTGTGTGTAACAGAAGTGCAATCTTCTCAATTCTACTGATAATTGCAAGCATGTTTATCGTATCGTATCGTATTTGTTTGCAGATGTGTGTGAGGAAAGTGAAGCCAGGGGGGTTGTTATAGGAGGATGCGTTAACTGTCACTGTCAGCCTTGCGATCCATTAGTTGGATGTTGTGGTCCTCCTCCAGATGTGTATTTTGAAATGCAGGCCATCAACAACCAATTTCCTCCAACCGCTAATAATAATAATGGATAAAAACATATATAATATCTGTTATGAATATTTTTATTATGTGGATGTCCATTGACCCATAATCTCCAAATACAGGATGACATGGTATATACGCATAGTAATCTACTATTTGCATCCTTCTATAAATAGAGGTCTCCTGTAACTATTCATTACACTTGAATGAGAATCCATTTCATCTCTCTAGAATTTTCTCTGACTTCTCTCTAGAATTCCTTCAGTTTTATAATACGTTATCATCACGATGGTTTTTCTAACCATCTGAGCCTCCGTCCATCACTCATCTTCTCTCTTTCTTTTGATGCTACTGCGATGCCTTCACCGTCATCTTCTTCTTCTCAATCTGCAGACTCCTGATGATGCTTCTAGATCTGTCTCCAACCACTATCTTAAGATTATCATCATCTTCTTCCTCCTCTGCCATCTTCCGCTAAGAATTTCAGCATACCAATGCTTTAACTCAATTTTCCAGAAACCTTCTTATTATTCCCTTGCCTGGTCCTAAGCTTTTGCTTCCTCAAATCTCAGCTTTCTCAAATCTTGGAAAACCGGAGAACAAGGGAAAAGAAAGAGACAACCGAATAAATTGGCCAACTCCTCATGTGGTCTCAGCAATTAAACTACCATCTGAAATTAATGCATCCTTTGCTAGTTTGATGGTGACGTATATTTCATCCCTCTTCAGATTTGTACTTTTCCAAATGTTCTTCTCCTTCTTCAAAGAGCCACCCCTCCGACTTTGTTTTCTGTGTTGTGTTCCAAGTCTCAATCCTTAGCCGTGAACCCTGTCATAGCGCAAGAGCTCAGGTCCTGTTTAACAAAAAAAAAAAAAGGAGGGAGTCTTAAGTTGGTCTTATGTATTTCAGCCGCCTTCCTCCTTTCATTTCGTTTCTTTCGTTTCATTTTCTCTCTTTCTTTCATTCCTTCATTTCCTTCATATTTTTGTCTTTTTCCTTCCATTAATAATTGCCCCACATTTTCAATTGATCCTCCTATTTTCGTCTTTTTCTTCTTTCTTTTCTATTCCCGTAGCTCTAGGTTGTTTGATCAATTCAAATAGTGGGCCCAATTTAAATTATTATCACAATCTCCAGTTCATCATCTATTCTTCTTCGTCTTTTTCATAATTTCTTTTTGCTCTGGTCTGCCGACAATGAGAGAGTGAGAGAGAGTTAAAAAAAATTATTATTATTAAAACTGTTGGCAGAAACAGTTCCAAAAAAAAAACTTTTTCTTTCTTATTATTTTTATTAATTTGACTCCAGATTGGAAGTCTAGATTTAATTCTTTCTTTTAAGTGTTTTTATTTAACATTTTATTATTGTGACTAACATTTACTTATGTGTATTTAATTTTATTGTTATTAACTTTACTAACATTTACTTTTATGTCACTAACATTTAATTTTATTGTCACTAACATTTATTTATTTTTCATAAAAGCACACTATATATTAGTGGACTCTATTTATTTATAATTTATTTACTGCTTTATTTTTCATGGTGGTAACACTAGTATAGTGGGCACCATTTATTTTATTCTTTTACATTTATTTATTTTTCATGACGGCACACTAGTATCTATTAGTGGGCTCTATTTATTTATTTTATTATGCTTTATTTACTTTTCATGGTTGCGACACTATATATTAGTGGGCTCCATTTATTTATAATTTATTTACTGCTTTATTTTTCATGGTGGTAACACTAGTTTAGTGGGCACCATTTATTTTATTATTTACTGCTTTTTATATATTATATATATATTTGCATTTGCATATGCATCCTCTTTCTTACCTTTGGATGAGATAGGTCTCGCTGTGAGTTTACTACCATTCCTATTTCATCTTCTTTTTATTTATTTAGCACGTTTATTTCCAGTCATTTATTTTATTTATTTACTGCATTATATACCCCTTTCTTTTTTATTTTTATTTATTTATTTACAATTTATATATTTCCCTTCCCTTTTATTATTCATGGCAACTACACTATTAGTGGGCTCCATCTATTTATTTTATTATGCTTATACTTTATTTATCCTGAAGATAAACTGTTAAAAGATCATATATATTATTATGAGATCAAAATGCCATAGAGAGATGAGGCATAGATTGGCTTGAGAGATGAGGCATAAATTGGCTTAAGCCTAAGAGGCAAGATAGCCTTAATTTCAAAGGCAAGATTGCCTGAAGCCAAGAGGCAAGTTAGCCTGATAACAAGAGACAAATTATGAAACAATATTTGATCCATAAATTTTGTATGTTATCAGTTGTATAAAGGCCTCAAAATTGTATATTTGGCATTAAATATTCCCTTAAATTATGAGACAAGGGATTGTATGATCATGATTGATATTATAAATATATATATTCAATTTGCTATTGTAGTAGCAATATTGTGGATTAATTTCTTGCCATGATCAAACAAATCAGTGAGTTATGGATCATGAATTTTTATCCAACTTCATTCCCAGAAGTGAATAAAGAAAATATATTATTATGGTTGTTATGTGATTTCTATGATTATAACAATTTTTATAAATACGAGAAAAGAATATTCATAAACAAAATAATTAAGCAAAAGGAAATATTATTTCAACAAAGTTTAATTGCGAGTGGCTCAACATCATTACAAACTTTAATCATCTCATTCTGAAGATATTTAATGTCTTCTTCTTTTGCTTCTCTTGAGATGGGATCCAGATGAGGCAAAGCTCTTCGTAATATCGAGATTTGCGTCATAAGTTTCTTGAGCTTCTTGTGTGGCCACTCAGTTAACCCTCCTTTTTGATAGATTTTTTGTATGGTGTGAGTAGACATATTTAATTGTTTACTCGCTTCATCAAGGGTTAAGTGAAAATAATTTCTTAAATCATGGAGCGTTGTTTTCTTTATTCTTTCTCGTTGCTCCATAGATAGCCTATATAATTCACCCTGGTTAAGGGATGAAGTATCATAGGGTATACTTACTGCAGGTTGTTTTCCTTTGCCTAATGAGTGTTCAATATTGGTTTGAAATGAACTTCCATGGAGGTCATTTGGATTTATAGCCCATTCCGAACCAACACAGAGAACCTCATGATAGGCTAATACAGGATCACGCATCAAGATATATCCTGATGCTTGTAAATCTATACAATACTGTGTCAGAAATTGTTTGATTTCTTCAAAATTTTTATTTGTGAAATCAAACATTGGAAGCCTGTCAGTATTATAAGATTTATCCTGTACTTTTTCAAATAAAACAGCATGGGTAATCATACCTGTTCTTCTTCCGTGAACTTCAAGTTTATGGTACTGGAGTTCGTTGGTATGTATGATCTCTCGTAAAACATGACAACAACTACATTCCAATAAGCTAGTTGTTGCTAATTGACTTGTAGTTGATGGCTGGCTAGTGGTTGTTGGTTGGCTAATTGTTATTGGCTGGCTAATGGTTGTCGGTTGGCTGATTATTGCTAGCTGGATCGTGGTTGATGGCTGGCTGGTGGTTGTTTGCTGGCTTATGAATGCTGGCTCATTGATTGTTGTGACTATTGGTTGAATTTGACTGGTAGACTCCATTAGTTCAGCCATAGTTCTACACCTTTTAACAGGCCTCCTTGATGAACCTGCTTCAGTTGTACCTTCATTCCTTCTAAATTGAGGAAGAACATTTGTTCTTGGGGGAGAAGTAGGTATATTTGAAGCAGAAGGAGGAATAGTAGAAGGAGGAATAAACATCTCAAAAGGATTAGGAGATAATAAAGAGGTAAATGACAGGTTTGTCTGATCATCATACAACAAAGAATCAAGTAATGCTGTGTCAGATGTATCAGAAACTGGGATAAAATTACTTGGACCTGCCATTGCAATAATATACTCGATTAGAAGAAAAATGATAAGTTAGTATATGGTAGTGAATGTTATCAGATGCTTGAATGTTTGTGAGGCATGTTCGTTTGCCTTCTTCTATTTATAGCCGAATTAAATCCTATTGAATCTCTGCAGATATGCGCAGTCCTGTTGAATCTTTACAGATCTGCACCCTGTCAAGCACGAGCTTAGACACTTTTTGACTATATATGCATACGACAATTCCACAGTGATACATGTTGCGCCAGTGATTCCACAGTAATGCATCTGTAATTCCACAGTATTTTGATAATTTCAATGATTTTGTATTTATTTGATTGTTGTTTCTGGAAAATTGAAATTTTGTTACCAGAAGTAACAGAATAATGCATTGATAATGCATTTGTGGAATTTTAATGATATCTGTAGAAATAGATATCATATATGGAATATTGTATGAAATTACATGAATTAATTTCTACAGACTCATACTTGAGGGGGAGATTGATATATATCAAGTGTGAGTGTTTTTGTGTTAATTTTCTGTGAATGTTTGTGTGTTGATTCCCCCAAGATTGATATTGGATTTGATGATAAATTATATGGAATGTTGGCATGACTTGTTTGATCATCCGAGTCATATTATGTGCTGCTTGTTCTCAAATAGATATGATTATGAAAATATTATTGGAAACGGATCTCTGGAAATATATTAAATTGAAAGAGTACATATGAAATTATTGATCTGCAAAGTTTGCAGTGATGATTGCAACCAGATGTTTGCAATATATTATGCGCGCAATTTCCAGATTGAATGATCCAGAAATAATGTATTAAAGTATCCATGAATGGATAGATCAATGATTATGAGAACAAAATTTATATGTTGTGTATATTTGCAGCAATTATATAAGCCAACAGAATTCTCCCCGTATAATTGGCTTTTGTTCAGGAGCCAGATTAATTCCATCTTGAAATGTTTTAAATGTGTAATGATTATTAATCTATTACAATGCACATAGATGGATATACAAAGAAAATTGATGATTTGATGAGGGGGAGAAAAATAAGCAGATTGGGTAAAGATAAAGTGAAATGAATTATCATTGGCTCATATTGGTCCTCATACAAAGAAATGTGCACTAAAAGTTTAAAAGATAATTCATTTGCAGATTTTAGCTAATCAAATGCTAAAAGCATTTACTGACCTAAAGTGACAAAGTCATATGTCCCAACTGCAAATGCTCCTATATGAATTGTTATAAAGCACGCCTGAAGCGTTGCTGGTCCATCGGTTATAAAGATAAAAATCCTCGAAAGAGAAAAGGAGCTATAAAATATAGATGATCAAGTCGAGGATAATTAAGTAAAGCTCCAGAAGAGTTATCTTTTGATGAGATGTTATCTCCAGAAGAGATATTACAAGAAAAGTGTATTGTGGTCCAAGAAAGACCTAGGTACCTAATATATGTGAATATAATGAGATCTCAATAAATTATGAATGAAATCCGATGGGACTGAAAATGAAGTCGACGTTAATAATATCTATGATAGCATATGCTGCAATGAATGATAATGAGGATCATGAGCCACAATATATTTGTATGTGCTAAAAGCACATAAGGCGCCAGAAACACATATGTCCCAAAAGGACTCAAGGTATATAATGAACAATCAAATTGGGCGTTTCTAACAGAATATTTGATGACAGAAAGTATAATATGCTCAGAAAGACATTGAAGCAATGCAGTCATCAGGGGGAGTAACACTGATGTAATCAAGAGGGGGAGACGATACACGCTGTACTCTTTTTCCTTAACTGGGTTTTTCCTAGAAAGGTTTTTAATGAGGCAGCACTGGATAGTGTATTAATGGATGATGTACTCTTTTCTTTGGCTAGGTTTTTATCCCACTGGGTTTTTCCTAGTTAAAGTTTTTAACGAGGCACATTCATAAATGGACATCCAAGGGGGAGTGTTATGAATATTTTTATTATGTGGATGTCCATTGACCCATAATCTCCAAATACAGGATGACATGGTATATACGCATAGTAATCTACTATTTGCATCCTTCTATAAATAGAGGTCTCCTGTAACTATTCATTACACTTGAATGAGAATCCATTTCATCTCTCTAGAATTTCCTCTGACTTCTCTCTAGAATTCCTTCAGTTTTATAATAATATCTTTATTATGAGACTATCAACTATATATGTTTCTAAGAGAATGCTATGTAGGGACATGTTCAATAAATAATAAAACTTATTGAGCATATATCTCTCATTATCAAATGTATTATATCAAGAATGTTAATTTATGTGTGCCTTTGAAATGCAAACCAAATTGTTCATAACTAGGGAATTGATAATTACTATTTTAATATAATTTTTCATATCGTATTTCGGGATTTAATTTTTTTATTTGGGCCAAAAATGCATTATTTATATATGATTAATTTGGATTAAAATTAATTGCATAAAAATAGAGTTAAAAAAGCAAGAATATCCTATTTAATTTTTATGATTTTTCTTAACTATTTGATTTTTGGAATATATAGAATTGCATTATCTTAAATTTTAGGAATATAAAATTGATTCAAAATAAATGATATAGTTCATATTTATGCCGTTTACTGATAACGATGTTGAAAGATTATATTTTACTTGAAGAAGAAAATTTGTCAATATGATTATTTCAGGTGTTACTGGCATATAAATCCATCCATAAACAATATTCGGTCCTCCAATTCTATAACCACCAAGAACATACCCGAACATAATACTCCATTCAGTCCCTCTTAACAAATTCACATCCTCCACCAAAAATCTTTTAGATTCAGGGCAAATAACGAATATAATTTTATTTTATCTTCTAAAACATGAACAAAACAAGTTAATAGGGACTTAATAAAATTGATGCACAATATGAGAATACTGTGTACGAGTTTACTATAGACCTCCCAAGTGCTGAAGCCTTTGCGTTGAGTTGAGAAATACATGTAATCCTTAAGTACAAAATTAATTATGTATAATATTTGAATTTACAAAAAAATGTAAATATATTATATTTATATTAAACAAACAACCGTATAAATATATATTATTAAATTTTTATTTTTATTTTTATTATTTTATGTAAATCAAATGTTTTAGTGAAAAATTCACATAAATTTTAATGCATTTTTATATTTTGAAAAAAGTAATTCACTATTGATATTTTATTTTCTTAAAATATATTTATTTTAATATAAAAGTAACTAAAAATGAAATAAATTTTAAATTTAGGTTAAAAATATAATTATTCAAAAAATTCACTATTATAAAATATCATTATTCAATATAATAAAATTAAATGAACTCAGGTATTCGATTTTTAATATTTGAATGCTATCAAGAAATAGCTATTAAAAATATATGATTTAAATAATTAAACACAATAAAGCCTAAAAATTTTAAATAAAGTTTCAACAATTATAACTAAAATAATTATATTATTGGATGTATTAATCTTCCAAATGAAATCAAATCTAAAAGTTGCAAAAGATATTAAATCTACAAAAATAACGGACATTTTATGGATTGACAACAATTTTAAATTGGTACATAAAGTCAAAAAGTCAGTTAGAAAACTTGCCATTACAAATTACAAAGAAACGGTAATTTCACACGAGTTTTATGCGAGTTTGTTGGTTTCCGTTTCTTTATAAGAGTTATCATAATATTATAACAAAGGGTAAAGGTGTAAATTGATGCAAGATGAAAGCCAGAGGCGAATCAAACCAATTGAAAAGCCTAGACAACAATAATTGACTATGACCTTGATAAGTCATATTTTTGCTATGAATTTCTACTATGTTATGAATGATTTACATCGTGCTTCTGAGCTTGAATATTATGTTTAATATGATAAAATATGAGTGAATTCATACATATTGAGAAATAGAGACTAGAAAAGCTGATTTCATTCATATTAGGAACTATCCCATATATAGACAAAGAAAAGAGTTGTAATATCCTAAATTTTTGATTTTGGGAATTAAGGATTCCTAATGAAAAATTTGGCCTTAAGAAATTTTTAACAAAATAAAAATTTGAAATTTAAAGCATATTTTCCATAATTTAAGGATAAGTGATTAGGGAATAAGTTTTGGTCTAATATTTTGGAGATGATATTTTATGGCCAAAATAAATTAATTAAACAAAGATCCTTAAATGGAAATAAGGATTTATTCTCATCATTTAATTAATCTTGCAATTAGATTTGGGAAAATAGAATTAAACAAAAAAAAAAAAGAAGAAAAGAACAAAGAACCATATGGGCCACATGATGATCAACAATGAATCAGCCTCCTACTTTCAACCCAACATGCTCTTCTGTGGCCCAAATGTAGGATCAGTTTCGGCAGGCCCATTATGCAACAGACTACCCAAACCACCCCAACCAAAAATGCACTTCAGTTTTACCCAAAAAAAAAATGCACTTCAGTTACCAACATGTGGTTGGTCCAGTGAAATGTAGCTGCGGTAAAAACACTGGTAATCCGCCTTGTATGGAGCTACTACTGTTGGGAGGGCCATCCTTATTATCGCTGCAGTACGTGGAGTGGTTGCACACATTTGCCACCATTTTATTATATCAAAAAAAAAAAAAAAAGCACTGATAACTCTTGACTGGTCCAACGAAGAAGCAGAACTCGTAAAGCAGAAAAAAATCAAACAATAATCAGGAAATCAGCGCCTTTAACGAGGAAAGGCAGAAAACAGATCGCGCATTATTGAAGAAATGCAGAAAATCAGATACGCACCATACCTCTCGAGCCACTCAAGGGTTAACCGATGGTTAAAGTCATAGACTGTGGGTCTCGTCTGAATCTTGAACTGGACCTTAGGTCCTTATAAATAGCAGTCCATCGCCTCTCATCCAGGGCCATCAGCCGAAAGTGAGAGTCCGAGCAAGTTGAGAGCTGAAACTTTGCTCTGTTCCTGAGTTACCGAAACAGAGGTGAATGAGAGAGAGTCGAGAGAGAAGGAGAGTGTGGGGGTTGTCGTTGAAGCTCAGTGTTTTCCCTGTTTCTCATCGGTGAAACAGGGGAGGGAAGGATCAGCAACTTACCTTCATCATCCCAGCTTGATCTTCAAAGGTGAGTTCAAGCTTTATTCCCCCTAGTGTTATTAGCATTCCTATCGGTGGTTTTAGGATTCAAACCAAAAGGAAACTAAGGAGACTAGTATCATAACCACTGGAACAGAGAACCAGAGAACTAAAACTGAAAACTGAAACCAAAACAAAGAGAAGAAAGAACAAGCTTTCTTATAAACCTATAGAAATGTGTGTACGTGGTGCTATTTTACTGTCATCGTTTTCTGGGATTCCATGAGCATAAGTGTGTCTTTTACTGCATGAAATGATTATTGTTGCTGTTATCGGTTCCATCCTTCGGTTGTCATTTTATGAAACTAAATGAAGATAAAGGAAGAGATATATACATGTATAGGTGTGTCTTAGACAAGAGAAGAAAATCTGTTGGTGTGTGTGTGTGATTTTTGTTGCTGTCGGGTATAAAGGAAATGGAAACATTTTTGCTGTCAAACAAAGAAAAGGAAAGAGGAAACGCTGAATATGGTATGAGTGACTATATGTGTGTGTTTTATAAACTTAAATTTCTTGCTGCATGTGTATTAAAAAGGAAGAAGAAAGGTGTTTATTGTGTTGAAAGGAGTTTTTTTTTTTGGAGTAAAGGAACTATACTTTCTGCATAATAATAAAGGGAAACCGTGGACACCCCAAAGTCATGAATAAATGCTGAATGAATATACATATATCTCATATCTTGCTGCAATGTTCTTTGTCCAGTACGTGGGTTTTGTTTTCCTTATGTCAATGCATATTAGAATATACACATGGAAGTTGCAAAAGTTTTATTTTTAAAACCCCCGATATTTAAGTGTAAGTATAATTAAATAAGTATATATGTTATGGCGCCCAATTATTTTAAGTGTGTGATTAAATGAAAATGAATTCATGTGTTAGGGCTAATTGCATTCAAATTAATAATTAGAAAATTTATGTTAATGAGATTTTTGGGAATTAATTTTCAAAATGCATTGTTATATAAATATGCTCAACTCAAAATGGGTGAAGCATAAATTATGATTGTATTAGTGTAATTAAGATTTTTAGGAAAACCATGAGAGTCATTAAATAAGTACATTTAATTATGTTCTTAAAAGATGGTTAATATTTATAGACTTAAATTGATCATTTATGAAAATACTAAGTTAAAGGAGAAAGATAATACTCGGGGGTTTAAATAATTGTGGAGAAATAGTTAAATAGAATAGATGGGGAATTATTATTATTATTGGGAATAATAATAATAATAATAATAATAATAATAATGACAATAATAATGGTGATAATAATAAATTTAAAAGGGGTATAAATGAAATAAAATTTACCAAGGGTATAGGGTCAGGAGTGGCAAGGCCATTTTCTGAGGACATTGATTATAAGGGAAATAATGCGGTGGTGATATTATAGGATATCCAAGAAGGTTGGATCCAGTACCGAAAGGTAAACGTACCACTAGCGCAAAGGTCTAAGGTACGGACGCGTACTGTAACTTTAACTTTTATGCCGCTTGTATGCTTTATATGTGATGTGATGATTCATATAGTCATGGATAAGACTGGGTCTTGGGTCATAAACTGTGGCTAAGACTAGGTCTTAGGTCACAATTTTAAATACATTCAACTTTGATTTGAAAACGTGTTACAGTCTTAGTAATGCTGTATGGATGTTTTTCTAGCGCTGAGGACACGCTCCGGGGTGTGGCACTGGTTTATGTGCAAATTATGTGGACCTTACATGAGTTGTGTACTATGTAGAGGTATTGTTGAGATATTGACTGATACATGTGCTGTGTGCTATGTATAGTTATATATTGAATTGTAATGAATATCTGTCATACATATACTATTTATACTTGAGCATAAGTTTAACTGTTACCTGAGATTTAATGGGCATTGAATCTTAGAATTTTTCCCTAGCTTCAGGATTAGAATTTTTCCCTAGCTTCAGGATCAGGAGGATCGGGAGCAGGAGAAAGGGGTAAGCAATTCGCGTAAAGACTCAGAAGGAGTTGCATTTTGGAATAGTATCAAGTAGAAGTTGTTGAACCTTTCGGATTACTGTAACCTAACATGTCAACCGAGATCACCGCAATGAATGTAAGTTGTATCACTGATTGAACCATATTTTTATATGATATTTTATGATTAAATTGGGGTTCTTAATGCATTTTGTTATAGTTATTGAGCTTAAAATGCCTTTGTTATGATAAATTGAGATTAAGAGTAAATACATTAAATTAGGGCTAAAAATGACAAAATTGTCAAAGAAATTGTAATTACTCTTAATCATTGATTTTTCTGAGAATATTTGATGTTAGATTAATTATTTTCATTATAAATACCTAAAAAGATAAGATCAAATGTGAAAATAAAAATCTGAACTCAAATTATAAAATTTTCAATTTCAATTTAGTCCCTCAAGCTACATTTGTTTTCTTTTCAGTTTGGCCTATGCGTTTTGACCAGGGGGCATTTGACCTAAAAGGTGAAATCAATGCTGGACAATTAAAGAAGAGAGAAGGAACAGAGACGCATTGAATTGGAGATGGATTGGGCCCACCAAGAACTGATCAATGAATGAAGACCAAAAAGAAAGAAGGAAAAAAAAAAAAAGCATACGTGTGGGCTTTATATCAATCAATTGGGCCAATGAATTGATAAATGGATTGGGTCTTGATGCACGTAGAAAAGATGAAGTTGGGCCCACAATTCATTAAATGAATCAAAACGCAAGGCATAGACATTGAGGGAGCAGAGGAGATTGAATAAAAGAAAGAGCCGAACGCGAGCTGGGAGAGACGCAAGCTTTGAGCGCCGCTGAACCACCTTCGACCTTCACCCCTACTGCCCAGTCGCCGGCGACCTCCACCACCACCTCCATCGTCGCCGGCGACCCTTCACCACCACCACAGAGAGACGCGATAAAAGAAGAGACCCGAGACGGAGAGATTCAGAGCAGAGTGCCGTGACAGATCCGATCCTTCCTTCCTCTTGCCTGACCTTCCCTCTCTTCGGCCTTCCTCTGTACAAATCCTCCACCGTTGTATCAGTGACTCTGTCTCAACACTTATTTTCTCATTCCATTAATTTCCATTGATGATTGAAGTTTTAATTGTGTTGGGAGGAGCTGATTTGATGTTGGGCAGTGGCTAATTCCCTTGCTTTTTTGGTGATGGAGATTTGTTCTTGAGCTTACTGAACTACAAAGGGGAGTTTTTTCTATTATTCCATTAGTCTAGATTTATACATTTAGATTGCCTAGTTTTAGGAATTATTGTGTATAATTCTGGAACTGAGCTAGATTGATGTTAATTGTCTCTGTTGGTTTGATATATGTGATTGATATTGGATTTTATAGTGTGAAAAAATATATATTTGGATTTCTTTGTGGTTACAATGAGATTATATTAATTAGCGTGTTATTGTCTAATTAATTTAGTTGATTTGTGCCTTTGAGGGACTGTTTAGTACTCAATTCTAAGAAGACTCATATTGTATTATTCCAATTTTAATTACACATTAAGTGGCTTTAAACAATATCTCAATAGGTAGTAGTTGGCTATGTTTTTAGAAGCTACTATTAATTGAGAATATTGGACTCAAGTGTTATCTTGAGGTTTTTCTTTAGACTTAATGAATTCTAGCTCTCATAATCTTTTTGAGCAAGGATAGCAACTATCTTCATTACCAAGAGCATCTACCATTCATATTTTCATTTCAATACATTTTCATACTCTATTCCATTTTATAAAGAAAATACCAAAAATAGTAGTTTAGAATTTAATTTAATTGCATTCATATTTTAGTTTATTAATTCAATCGCATTTGAATGTCATTTAGATTATTTAGGAATCAATAAAAGGCTCCTCGAGATGAGAGAACGATCATAAGTTTTCTTATACGTAATCCTTGGTTATTTTGTTGATTGTGGACCCCAAGACTAAAGACAAAAAGGCCACTCAATCAAATGCGCCATTGATTCGACACAACTTTAGTCGCCTCGGGGTCGAATCACAATTTACCACGAATTAAAATGCAATACAGTGCAAATAACTCGGGATCGTTCTCTTATCAAGGAGCCAAATTTATTTTGAATTTCCTAAGATGAACTAAGTGATATAAACTTAGTTACAAATTGAGATTTTTAAAATAGTTTTCTCTAATTAAAATGCATAAAAAAAATAAAGAAACTATTCCTATTCTTTTTGGTCTTTTTGGAAAAAATGAAGAATACTTTGGATAAAAAAAGATTTAATGGTGAATGCTCTTGGTGATGAAGAAACGACTATCCTTGCTCTTAAAAGATTATGGGGGTTAAGATTCATTAAGTTTTAAGAAAAACATCAAGATAACACTTGAGTCCAATATTCTCAATTAATAGCAGCTCCTAAAAACATAGCCAACTACTACCTATTGAGATATTGTTTAAAACCACTTAATGTGCAATTAAAATTGGAATAATGCAACATGAGTCTTCTTGGAATTGAGTACTAAACAGTCCCTCAAAAGCACAAATAAACTAAATTAATTAGACAATAACACGCTAATTAATATAATCTCATTGTAACTACAAAGAAATCCAAATATATATTTTTTTCACACTACAAAATCCAATATCAATCACATATATCAAACTCACAGAGACAATTAAAATCAATCTCAGTTCCAGAATTATACACAATAATTCCTAAAACTAGGCAATCTGAATGTATAAATCTAGACTAATGGAATAATAGAAAAACTCCCCTTTATAGTTCAGTAAGATCAAGAACAAATCTCCATCACAAAAAAGCAAGGGAATTAGCCACTGCCCAACATCAAATCAGCTTCTCCCAACACAATTAAATCTTCAATCATCAATGGAAATTAATGGAATGAGAAAATAAGTGTTGAGACAGAGTCACTAATACAACGGTGGAGGATTTGTACAGAGGAAGGCTGAAGAGAGGGAAGGTCAGGCAAGAGGAAGGAAGGATCAGATCTGTCACGGCACTCTGCTCTGAATCTCTCCGTCTCAGGTCTCTTCTTTAGTCGCGTCTCTTTGCGGTGGTGGTGAAGGGTCGCCGGAGACGATGGAGGTGGTGGTGGAGGTCGCCGGCGACTGGGCTAGAGAATTGGAGATCGAAGCACACAGAAAGAGCACCGTGAATCGAAATCAAACCTGCGTCCTCATCCTCCTTCACTCTCGTTCCATCGTTGCCGGCGACTATCACTATCTTCTCCATCGTCGCCGGCAACCATCCTTCTTCCATCACCAAACTTCCAATGCTAGCTGGGCGAGGCAGATCTGGAGATTCAAAACAGAGTTATTCAGCTCGTGTGGGGTTCTCCAATATGATCAGCTGATCCATTTGCCTCTTGGAATGGATTAAATGCTTGAGTTCCAGAGCTTAACAGGGGAGTTAATTTTGTTCAATTTATTTTCTCTTATTAAATTTGTATTTCCTAGTTTTAGGAATTTTGGTTTGAATTGTTGAGACTTAGTTTACCCGTTTGGATGACTTTGTGGATTGAACATATGTGATTAGATTTGATTTTTGTGGCTTGTTGCATTTATATATATGTATTTCCTTTATTGATTCAATGATATTATGCTTCCTTCGGGAATTTTAATTAACCAGCATATGTCTGCGCATATGAAATCAGTTACTTAATCGTCCAAACGCCTAAGTACGCTCTCTATTGTGTTCTACTCTGATCTGTTAATGCCTACACTCTGATAAATACACACCAAGTTGTTTAATAAGAACCCTGGGCACATAATTGAACTTCATAATACACTTAGGAAATAGGGGCGTTACATAAGTTGCTGTGAATGAGTTGACATATCAATGCTGTAGCGATGTTACAACATTGTACTGAAAGTTACCTGAGACTTTATATTTTGTTATGCATTGATCTTTTCTTGAGAATATGCAAAAGATAATTATAGGAAATTGGGCTGAAAATCTAGAAGGTGGTTGACTAGATTGAAGTGGAAATTAAGATAGCGAGGAATCAGAAGGAGTATCTAATATAATCTTGCTAAATTAAAAGAAAATCAATCAATCGAATTTTCTATCCGGATATAACAGAATAGGAAAGCTTATGTCACAAGACGCCATACTGGATGTACGATGAAAGGACCTTGGCCATATAAGGAAAGACAACTAGACCTAATGAGAGAGTCGGTAAAGAATTGAAGATACGAAAAAGATCATAGTACATTGAAAAGCTCGAGAAGGCCAATTGTGATAGAGGATTGATGATATGGAGAAGACACAGAGGCATTACCTAACAAACATTACTCTGCGTCATCAAAATTGTTTGACGATTCCTTTTCGTTTCAATTTTCTTCTTTGTACTTCATGAATATGTAATCATTTTTGACCTACCAAGGGTAACACCATAAGAAACCTTTTTTATTTGTAGGATAACCCATAAACATGCAAGGGTTAGATTGGGGCTAAAATTTATCAGATGCATTTTGATTTACAGCAAACACCAAGCAACCAAATACCTTGAGACAACTTATATGAGGCTACTGTTTAAAAAAAATTTGATATGGTGTTTTATAATTATTGAAATTTAGAAGCATAAACACTCTCTTGATTTTATTAGATGAAGAGAAGATACAATATATAAGGGAGATAAATTAGTTGAGAGAAATTATGGATACAATTAAGTTAATGAAATCATATCCTATAATTAAGTGATTCGTAATATTCTAACAAATTTCCAAATTTATTTATTTATTAATATTCTAACACTCCCCCTTAAGTCGGAGAGTATATGTTGTTCATTCATAGCTTGCCTAAAATTCCTTCAAACTTTGTTCTGCCTAGTGGTTGAGTCAAGATATTTGCAATCTAGTTTGTAGATCTTATGTGAGTTAGAGTCATAATGGGCCTGTTTCAATATTTTCTCTAGTTAAGTGTTTGTGTATCTCAACATGTTTTGTTTTATCATGATATATTGGGTTTTTGACCATTTAAATTCTAGCCTTATTGTCACACCAGAGTTGTATTGGCCCCTCATGATGAATCCCCAATTCCTTTAGCAATTTTATAACAGATTCCTTCACACATGCTCCTTTGTTAACAACTCTCAATTCTACTTTTACACGACTTGTTGACACCATTGTTGTTTCTTGCTTCTCCATGTAACCAGATTTCCCCACATGTATGTACAAGACTCTGATGTTGACCTCCTAGTCTTTCTATCCCTTGCATATCTGTATTAGTGTATATTTTGGTACTTATATCCCTAAGAAATACCTCATTTGTTCAAGGTCTTTCACCTGAAATTATGTCAACAAGTCCTGTTTTAGCTGAACAATAGATTCTTCATCATTTCTTGTAATGACTGTCATCAACATAGACAATCAATATGGTGGCTTTGCTATTAACACATTTGATGAACAACATATCATCTGGTCATCCCTAAGTATACCCAAGCCCTTTCACTACTTTGATGAATCTATCGAACCGTGCCCTAGGAGATTTCTTAAGACCATACAATGACTTGTTGAGTTTACACAGAGTTTTTAGGAGCTAAAACTCCGTCTGGAATCTCCATGTATACTTCTTTCTCCAGATTTCCATTTAGAAATGCATTCTTCATATCCAGTTGGTGTAATGACTAATCCAAGTTTGTTGTAATTGATAACCATAATTGGATGGTATTGAACTTGGCTGCTAGAGCAAATTTCTCCTGATAGTCAATCCCATATGTCTAGGTATATCCTTCTGTAACAAATCTTTCCTTGTATTTGTTGATACTACCATCTAGATTGAATTTTGGGGTGAAAATCCACCTGCAGCCTACTGGTTTCTCCTTTATGAAGAGTTTTGATCTCCCATGTTCTATTTTCCTGAAGTGCCATCAATTCTTCTTCTGTAACTTGCTTCCAATTTGGATCAACCATAACTTGTTGAAATATGTTCAAAATTGTTATCTGTGCACTCTTTATAACAAAACTTTGCATTTTTGCAGACAAATTACCATATGAGACAAAACGTTGAATTGCACGTTGAATACACGATCTTATCCCTTTCCTCAATGCTATAGGCCAACCCAGTTCTTCAGGATTTAATTCTAGATTGGATTCCTGGTCGCTCCTTTGAATGAGAGAGATAGTTCTACCAGTGTTTGGTTCAACTTGAACTTAGGAGTTGGAATCTATCTCTTGTTGTGGTTCAGCATCTATCCTTGAATTGATCTCAACATTTGTGTCCAGTTCATTGGGCTCGAGTTGAGGTGGTATAGGCTTAGATTCATGATTGTGTTGAGTAAGACTAGGTTGGTTTGTGGGAGCAAGTGAGTCAAGAGTTGTTATAAGGTTACGCTGCAGTGAGGATAATGTGTTAGGTAAGCTTTTTAGCCATTCAATGTCAGAAATCCCCTTGAAAAGGTAATTTGGGATTTTATGCTTTTTCTTTAGAGAACATAGTATCTCGGGAGACAATAAGTTGTTTCTTAGAAGAACAAAAATAGCCTTTATACCCCTTTTGAGTAGAGAAGTAGCCAAGGAATATTTGTTAGCGCGAGAACTAAATTTATTGCTATCCTTTTTGTGAACAAATACAACACAACCAAACACCTTAGGAGCTAATGAATTGATTAAAGGGAAATTCAGAAAGAGTCCCAGAAGTTTTTGAACTGGAATGTTGTAATTAAGAACTTTGGAAGGCATGTGGTTAGTGAGATAAGTTGCTCTAAGGATGGCATCACCCTAGAAGATGGTAGGGATATTACACTCCATTAACAAGGCTCGGGTTACTTCTAATAGGTGACATTTTTTTGGCTCAATCACTCTATTTTGTTAAGGGGTGTAAGGACAAGAAGTTTGGTGATGAATTACTTGGTGATTAAGAAACTCTTTAAAGGTTGTGCTCATGTATTCCTTGGCATTATCACTTCATAGTATCTTTATAGAGGTGTTGAATTGAGTTATTATAAAGGTATAGAAGTTTTGAAATACTTTGGCTACTTCAAATTTGTCTTTCATTTAATAAACCCATGTGGTTCTAGTGTGATCATCTACGAAAGTAACGAACCATCTGGTATAGGTGAGAGTAGTTATTTGGGCAGGACCCCAAACATCACTATGAATTAATATGAAGGGTGAGGAAGGAGAATAAGGATGTTTAGGATATGAAGATCTAATTTGTTTTGCAAATTAGCAAGTTTTACAATGAAAAGGAACATATATTAAATAAACTTGGAAATACATACTTCATATAATCAAAATTAGGGTGGCTTGACCAATAGTGCCACAAAACTACATCATTATTTTGAGAATTTGAGCTCACTAGTGCTCGTCTTGCCTTCCATGCATCTTTATTCTTCGAGTTTGATCCTTTAAAGTATAACAATCTATCTCATTCTCTAGAAGTCTCAATCATCCTCCTCGATTTAAATCCTAAAAAACACATAAACCATCATAAAACATCACTTGACATATTCAATCTCTAGTCAATTCCTCACTGATATCAGGTTACAAGTTCAATTATAAACAAAACATTATGTATTGCCAACTGATCAGACAATGTAATTGTGACAAATCCCTCAACTCTTTTGAATACACCATTAGCTACTTTTACTTTGAGGTGTTTATGATAGAATTTAAGGTCGTGGAATAAAATTCTGTTACCCGTTATATGATTCGTAGCTCCTAATTCAATAATCCAGGCATCATCACTAGTCATCACATCGTTGAGAGCTATAATAGAATTATTTGATTGTACCAAATTCATACTTGGAATAGAGTTTGACTTATTTTGCTTGTCAAGTATCCTATGAAGCATCTGTAATTCTTCCTGACTTAGGCGATTGTCATTCTCAGCCTTCAGTACAGCTATGGTCAAGTGACTTTAGAAGCTCAATCTTCCATTGGAAGGTTTTCCATCATTATGGCTCTTCTTCTTGCAATAGTTGCACCATTTGTTAGTCTTTCGTTCCCCATGTGGTCTTTTGACAATAAGAGTTGAACTTTCAATTAGGCTTACACTACTTTGTTCAAGATTTTTCTACTTTCCTTGAACTACACAAAGTTAACAACATCAAAGAGTTGTGGTAGTAGCTTTAACCCCATGATTCTTGTACTATCCTGAATTTTGGGACAATATATTTGAGGATAAGCCTGTATCAAGAAGGAGACTAGACCAGTTCCAAAAGTGTGACAATATTATGAAAATAATTTTCTTGATGTTTTGGTGGAATGAAATAGTGTGAATTCAACTGAACATTTGGTTCCTCTGAAATTTTAAATTTCAGGATTTAATGTAATATAAAAATATTTGTCATGGGATTAATATTCCAATGACCAATTGAGGATGTACATAAGTATATCAAAAAGAGGGTTATGTGAATTTTCCCCCGATTAATATACTTGAGGAATAAAAATGTTAATAATGGCTAATATTTGGCTAAGTTGTAAATCACTTGTTGAATTGGCTAACAAGTAACATTCAAATGATCACATGACTATATTGAGATTATTTAAAGATGTAATATGGATATCCTATGATTAACACCATTGTTGAATAAATGGAGGAAGAAAAGAGGAATAATAGATATTTTGAATTTCTAATCAACAAATAATCAAATTAGTTTGATAAAAGAGCATGTGATTGGAGAAGAATGGAGACAATTTTGGAATTCTCTATAATGAATAATTTCAGCTAAGACAAGAGAAGGATGGCAAGTTGATGTCATATTTACATATGTATGGCTAGGGTTATTCCTATCAATTATAAAATACAATCTCACCCCTCTTGTCATGTAAAAATTTGGCCAAGAGCACCAAGAGAAAAAGGAGGACCAAAACTTGGGAAAAAGAAGGAAGAAGGAAGGAAACAACAAGAACCAAGGTGAGTTTTATAATGATTTAGGTCCCCATTTCTCTTCTTCAATCTTTATGAGCTTCATATGTTGGAAAGCCAATGCTGGTATTTTTCTTAAAGGAGGCCGAAAGGTTGGAAGAGGTTAGAGAAGAAGTAAAAGCTTCTACAAGTGCAATTAAGTGATTCAAATGATCTTTTTCACTTGTTTTTGTTATAATTCTTGGATTGATCCTCTATTGTTTTTTGTAGACTTGAAGGTTGTAACTTGAGAGGAGATTCTACACAAAGACCCGAAATATATATTTAAGAATATATTAGGCCTAAACATGGAACTAAAAGGTCAAATTGCACATAAAATCATAAGATTTATGAGGAAGAAATAAGTTCCATTGATATGTTGGTTTCAATCAGACCCAAAACAAAAGGAAACAATGGGGTTTTGGATATTTTGACATTTCCAAAGTGTTTAGAATAGAAAATAGTGTGGGATTGAGGTTAATCAATAATTTTTGGAAGCCTAATGATTAAATAAGAGAAATTTCCAAACCGTTCAGCGAAAATCCTGTCGGGTTAGTGGACTTGTGATGTGTTTTTAATTAAGCAAATGAGATCCAATAATTATGAAATTCTTTAGAATTGAGGTAGACATAACAAGCTTTATTATGATAGGTAACTTGTAATTTTTGGAGTTATATACAAAATGTTGTGGATTTTTGAAGCTGACATTTAATTTTGGAACTTGAATCTGGACAGTAAAGGTATTTAAGTGAATCTAGAATAGCACAACTTTTTGTGGTTGATGGTGGTATATTTATTTGAAAATATACTTATCAAGGGTCATTTAGCCTTTAGAATCACTTAATTTAGACATGTGAGTAATTTGTTATGAATTTTCAAAGATCAGTGAAAATTTTGAAATTTCTGGAAAAAAAATTCAAAAATGAAAAGTGGAAAGGTCAAGAATGATGATTTTGGCATTTTACAACTTATAAAGGATCTTTAGTCAAAAGTTGGACCAAATAATAATTAATTCAAATATTATTTGAATTATGGAGAGTTTACATAAGTGATAAATATTATTTAATATTTAAGGAAGTATCATCACTAAAAGCGTTAAAGAGACGAAAATAACTTGTTGAGCTAAAAATCAATCAGGTAATAAATCTAATCTCACGTACTCTGTTTATTTGTCTATGCTTGTTTGTACCATGATTGCGATTCGTGTCTAAGACACGCGAGTATTGCATTTAGTTGTTGTTTTTTGGTTGAAGGCCCAATTATGGTAGACGCTGTGTGCATTTGTGACTACTATTTCCAGACTTGCTGTGTGCATTATGTGACCATATGTGATATATACTGAATGTCGTATTGTTTACCTTTATGATTGTGGTTAACTGTCATACACTATTTATCATACATTATGCATGAGATTAATTTATCACTCTGAGATCCTTGAGGATTCCAGCTCCATTATTACTTGTGAATTGTACAGCGCATTGGACGTAACTTCTAGGGCAAGGCAACGGATTTCGGCAAATGGAGGTGCCAGACCTGGTAAGGTGTTGAATTTGGAACGGTTATTTGCATTTGTATTATTTAGTTTGGATGGGAAATTTTTAGACAATAATGGAGTTTCATATTGGATTAGTTGTTCCTGGTATATAGCCAGGGAAGTTTTATTATTATCATCATCATTATTTTACGCCTAAGTGATATTATACGCTTAATTCTGTTGTATAATGTGATGAATGGCATTTTATCGGAGGGGCTGTGACAATTCTACCCCTTATTTCTTCAAAAGAGTCATTCAAGCCTAGGTGGAAATCATGTATCCTTCCTTCTTCCATGATCCTCTTATACAATTGAGCATTCTCTATGTTTTTCCAGGGATGAACTTTAAGCAAATCTTGTTACTGCCATAATTCGAGCAAAGAATTATAATAATCAGTCATCAACGTGTTACCTTGTCTTAAATCACGGAGTTGTCACTTCTGGTTGATTAAGGCAGTGGTGTTGCCAAGTGAAGAGTAGGTTCTTCGAGATGCATCCTAGATTTTCTTTATCTTGTGGGCTAATAGAGAACCCTTACTAATCTCTAAAGTCATCGAGTTACATAGCCAAGTCATAACTTGGTTATTTTCAGCAAACTATCTGTCAAAGTTTAGGTCATGAGGAGAAGGTTAAGGGGCCTCCCCATTAATATATTTCTCTTTTATCTTGCCACAAATATTCCTTAGAACACTTTGTGACCACAAATATAGTTTTTATCATTAAACCCATGGTTAATAACCATATAGTGATTTGTTTTTTTTAGAAATATGGCGTCATCTCTATGGTTTTGGGTAGTACTATTTAGTTCAGTAGTTCTGAAGATGAAGATTCTTGATTTTGAGGATTTGTACCAAACATAAAATCTATGGGAAAGACTCTAGCAATACTAGAATTTTGAGGTACTAAACCGAATAAATGAGGGAAAACGGAAGGATTCATGGTTCTAGGCAAAATGGGCCACAAGAGGTCTTTAGGTACGGTGGTCTATGACGACATGTAGGTGTCATGCACTGGGAATTATGGTGGCGCGTGAGCTTCATGCACTGCTTAGATGGTTGTTGCTCCTCTAGGATCCACTGATCGACGAGTGCTAACTTTGTCTATGATGGCGATGGTGCAACTTGAGCCTTCCTTTGTCAAGATCGATGATCATTCCTCGTCACTGTGTTTCCATCTATCATAATCTCTCACTCTCTCTCGTGTTTCCCTCAACCTCTCACTCCTCTCATGTTTACTCTCCATCTATCACTGTGCTTTTCTATCACAGTGTCTCTCTGCTTGAATACCTCCACCTTCCGTCCAGTCACGATGAGAGTAAGAAGTCAAGAATCAAAGGAAGCAGTGTCGGAGTCTATGATTTATTGTGGGTCTGGAGGCAGACCTAGCTCTGATACCATATTGAAATTCAAAAGCATAAACATTGTCTTGATTTTATTAGATAAAGAGAAGTTACAATATATAGGCTAAGGGAGATAAATTAGTTGAGAGAAATCAGGGATTACAGTTAAAATTATGAATTCAAATACTATAATCAAGTACTCTTTAATATTCTAACAAATCTCCTAATTTATTTATTTATTAATATTCTAATAATAATGAAGAATTTTTTAAGGAATTATATTGATAAAAAATGCAACTGTCTGTATGCTTTCTCCCCAAAATTTAATGGGTATGCTAAAATGGAAAATAAGGCTCCAGGCTACATTCAAAACATGTCTATACTTTCTTTCTACCACCTATTTTGTTGAGGTATGTATGGGCATGATCATTCATGTGTAATACCTTTAGAATTTAAGAAAGTAGTAAGTCCATTATTAATGAACTCAAGCCCATTATATTATCACTTAGAATTTTTTTAATGTTGGCAGAAAATTGATTGTTCATATAAGCAACAAAATTGTTTAAATGTTGAAAACATTCATGTTTATTAGTCATCAAGAATATCCAAGTACATTGAGAAAAATCATCAACTACTGTAAGGAAATATCGATAACCTCTACTAGTGGGTTCCTTATAGGTCCCCATGGATCAACACAATGATTAGGAGATGCAATAACAACATCACTTTGTAACAGAATTGCTAGATGGAAAAGACAATCTAGTTTGTTTTGCTTGAGAACAAACATCACAATGATTAGGAGATGCAATAACAACATCACTTTTTACAATATCAAGGTAGCGAATGATATCTAACGGAGAATGTCCTAGCCGATTATGCCACAATTCAGACTTCAATCTATTTTTCTCTTCTTGCACACTCAAAGTAGTTTCAAGCTTTATTTTGTTTTCAATCAGATACAATCCATTACAAATTTTACCAATCACTTGGGTTTTCCCAGTAGTAATCACCTGCACAGTGCATATTTCTGGATAAAACGATACAACACAATTTATCTGTTTGGTTAATGAGATGGAGACCAGATTAAACCAACATTCACAGCAATACTACACATCATATAACACCACTCCATCAAATAATGTCATGGTTTCCATATAGGTAATGCTAATTCTATTACCATTTGGCATTTTAATTCTTCGAACTTGACCTTTATAAGTGTGTACACTACTAAACATGTTTAGATTTCCATATACAAGACATGTTGCACTTGCGTAGAATCTAGTAGAACGAGATAAATTAGTAGGGATAGCATTAATCATACCTAATAAGTGGTCATCGGAGACATTCTGTGCTTCCCTAACTGCTATTTCTTCATCATCTTTCTTTAGCAATTGCAGAATCTTGTCGTATTGCTGCTGAGTAAGGGCTGGCTGTAGTGGAGGAGTACTGGAGAGTGTGGCCTGAGGAGGAGGTTTATCCACTATTGCTTATTAGCTTGAGCTTCTGGTTGTCTTGAACCTCTGGAACTCATGGGGAAACCGATCAATTGGTAGCAAGATTTGCGCTTATGTCTCCGCCTATTGCAGTAGCTACAGATGTCTTGATACCGACCACGACCTCTGCCCCTTCCTTGTTTACCACCCCTCATAGTCATTGTAGAACTCTCAAGTGGGTTATTGATATTTTGGACTGAAATGGTACGATTTTCCACATCTTGAATAATCATCGAATATGCTTGAGTTACACTTGGTAGAGGCATAATCAGGAGAGTCTGGGATTGAGCCTGCTAGTGGGTGTCTTTAATACCCATCAGAAATTGGAAGAGTTTCTGTTGTTGGGTGATGTTGACAAATGTAATACCCAAAAATCCTATTTAGCATAACCACTATATTTTGATAAAAAAATACCTATTTCTAATAGGTGAATATGTGGTCTCAAAACTAGTAGAATAATTACCTTATTTTCTAAAGTGATTTTTCATGAAATTAAGAGGAATAAAGAGCTAAAAATTCCTAACTAAAGTTATGAGTTACAAAATACTCTACGAATATGATAATAAATCCTAAGAGGCAACTAAATATTTAAAAAAATTAGAAAGTGTGTTGTCTCTAATTTAGATAATTTCTGGGATTATTTTCCTTGGAAAATAATTAATGTAATTAGTGAATATTAAAACCAATTATGAGGCAGGTGAATTTTTATTAATTAAGTTAATTTCATAATTAGTCATAATTAGTCTTGGGACTATCTAAGATCAACAAATTGGAATATTTTAACTTGATTAAGTATTAAAAAGGGGTCAATATAAGTATCAAATGAATTTCTAGAGGTTGTAATTGGTTTGATAATCAAGTATAATTTTGGTAATTAAGTCTAGTAACCCCTAAAATACTATATTAGCAATAGTAGCCAATGATTAATTAATTCTCCCTTTTAAATATTAAATGGCGAAAATTTCTAATCAAAGAGTGAAGAAATTACATTAACCTCAAATCCTAAAATCTAAGTGGATCAATGAGATATTTTTCTTTTAGAGATTGTGAGGAGTAATTAAAACATAAAAATTAACAATTAAAATAGGGGAGGGGACGGTTTTTACAAAGAAGAAGGAGGCACATGGGATAATTGTGTAGAGTGTAAAGGAAGATTGGAAACTTAGGGAGCAAGTTGCCAATCTTAGGAAGCAAGTTGCTACTTAATTAAATAAAATTAGATGAGAATCTATAAAAAATAAATCATATCTTGAAATATGGGAACTAAGTATTAAATGTAAATACATATTTGAGATCAGTGAATTATGAGCTTCAACTTGGCTATTTCCAAAGTTATTGTCGTATACTTTTAGGATTTATACCTAAGTGTTTTAGGAATTAAAAATCACCACAAATCTAGTCATAAAATTAGGATTTCAAAGGTGAAATTGGATTTTGAATTAAAACACCACCTTACACCTAACTAAATTAGAATTTGGGATTAATTAGGATAACTTGGGGAAGAAGTAGCAAGACTTGGGGACAAAGCAAAGGAGCTTTTTGAGGAAGGGAGGGGGAGGACGAATTGGGGGAGGTGTAGGGGTAAGATCTTTGCCTCTTCACCAAGTAAAATCCAATGGTTAAGAAGCTAAGGGCAAAACTACAAAAATGCCATCCTCTTCCACTATAAATAGGAGCTCTTCCCTTCACATTTTTCCCCACCAATTCACTAAGCTTGCCCGAAATATAGAGGGAAAGGGAGAGAGTGAGGAGCTGCAGAAAAGAGAAGACAAGTGGTCTTCAAGAGGTAAGAGAGCTTTAAAGTTCTTAGTTTAAGTTCTTGGTTTATAAAGTAGAAATGTTGTTTTGATCATCAATCTTCCAATTCCAGTTTTATTTTCATGTTTTTATAGTTTCCAATGGCTTTATTTTGAAAAAATGATGAAGAAAGAGTATGGCAAAAATTTCTGGAAGATTATGATCAAAATAGCGAAGCTTGTAACGCCCCTATTTCCTAAGTCCATTATGAGGTCCAATTATGATCCTAGATCTCTTTATTAAACTAATTCTTGTGTATTTATCAGAGTGAAGGCGTTTAATAGATCAGAGTAAAACACAACAGAGAGCGTACTTAATGGTTTGGACGATTGAGTAACTAATTTCATATGCTGGTTAATTAAAATTCCCGAAGGAATAAAAGTGTGATACAACTTACAATCATTGCAGTGATCTCGGTTGATGTGTTAGGCTACAGTAATCCAAAAGGTTTAACAGTACATATTTAATACAGTCCAAAATAAAACTTCTTCTGAGTCCTTACGTGTGCCGCTTACCCTGTTCTCCAGCTCTCGATCCTCCTGAACCTGAAGCTAAGGTAAATTCTGAGATTCAATGCCCAATGAATCTCAGGTAACAATTAACCTTATGTTCAAATATAACAGTATATATATGATAGATATTCATTACATTCCAGCATTAACCATACATAGCATACGGTCCATGTAAGGTTCACAACACAACAATACATAGCACCAGCAAATGTAATGTAAAACAATCCATAGCACACAGCAAATGTAATGTCTCACAATACATAGCTTACAGCTCATGTAATGTTCAACCATCGTTTGCACATAAACCAGTGCCATGCCCCCGGCGTGTCCTCAGCGCTAGGAAAACATCCATACGGCATTACCAAGACTGTAACCCGTTTCCAAATCAAAGCTGAATGTATTTCATATGATGACCTAAGACCCAGTCTTAGCCACAGTCCATGACCCAAGACCCAGTTTTGTACATGACTATATGAATCAGTCCATGACCCAAGACCCAAGACCCAGTCTTGTCCATGACTATATGAATCATCACATCACATATAAAGCATACAAGTAACATAAGAGTTAGAGTTACAGTACGCGTCCGTACCTTAGACCTTGGCGCTAGTGGTACGTTCACCTTTCGGTACTGGTCCCAAGCCTTTCTGGGTATCCTATAATATCATCACCGCATTATTTCCAGTATAAGTAACATCCTAAAAGAGAGCCTTACCCCTATTGATCTTTCCACTCCCGGTGAAATTGTTATTTCATTTATCATTATTGTTGTTGTTGTTGTTATTATTATTATTCCCAATAATAATAATAATAATTCCTTATTTATTATTTTTACCCCTTTCTAATAATAATAACATTATTTGTTATTATCATTATTATTAGTATTATTATTACTAATCCTAATAATAATAATAATTCCTCATTTATTTAAACTATTTTAATTACTTAACAATAATTTCTTTTATTTATTAATAATTTCCCCTTCCTAATATCCTCTCCCATTTATTTAATTAATTCCCCACCAATTTTCTTTTAGAACCTTGATCAATATTATTACCACATAATTTATGCTTCACACATTTTGAACAATGTATTTTGCAAATTAATTCCCAAAATTTTCATTAACATAAATTTTCTAATTAATAATTTGAATGCAATTAGCTCTAACACATGAATTCATTTTCATTTAATCACACACTTTAAATAATTGGGTTCCATAACATATATACTTATTTAGTTATACCTACACTTAAAAATATTAGTGGTTTTAAAAATAAAACCTTTGCAACTTCACGTGTATATTCTAATATGCATTGACATAAGAATAACAAAACCCACGTACTGGACAAAAACATTGCTGCAAGTTATGGGATATATGTATGTTCATATATTCACTTGAATATACCTCCAGTAAGCATTTGCACGTTTTTTTTTTTTTTTTATACATATACACATTTAGTCATTCCTTTTCCTTTTTATACCCGACAGCACAGAGAACACATACATATATACTTGATTTCAATTTTTGTCCTATATGAATATTCTCATATCCACACTTTAATGCATACACACGCACAGTTCCTTAAGTTTTCTTCCTTTCTTACGGTATGCACAGGGAAACACACACATACATATACTTTCATAGAGAAACTCCCAAAGCTTTCGGTATACACACATATGGTTATATAACCATTCCATTTTCTTGTTTTTGACAGCAAACTACTTAAATAACAAAATGACACACACATATATATACAGGCCTTACGTAAAAGCAAAAGCAAAAATCTGCATATATCATCAATTTAAATTTTATTCATTCATGCTTCAAGTACATATATATCAACGTTTTAGCTCTCCTTTTTCTTTTTACCTAACAGCAAGCTTCAAGTCTTTATCATATTAAGATGCAGAAAAATACTCTCATGCCTTCTATCCATAACAAAACCGATGACAAAAGCTTCAGTGTTTTGTTTTTAGTTTTCCTTCCATCTTTTTGGTTTTAACTATCATATTTCGGGTTCAGTTTCAGCAAGCACAGAAGCCTTACACAGACAGCAAGCATTTTGGCCGAAAATGTTCATGCATATTAGACTCACACACACACACGTGTACAGTAACAGCAAGGAAGAAGAAACAAAGACCATGCACAAGCAACCACATTTTCAGCATCTTTCATGCAGCAAAACGTACACACACATATATATTTGATGCTCACATGACTAACAGAACAGATTACGCAAGGCTTGGCTTCAGCATATATATATATATATATATATTTATGCTTTTCAACAAGTTTTCGGCATACGTACACAGATTTGCTTTATTTATTCATACCTATTCAGCAACTATATATATATATATATGCTTTTAATGTTTTCCTCTTTCTCATTCACGTTGATATTCCTTTAATATGACAGCCATGAGTTTCGGCATAAACATACTCCAAGTGCAGGAAAATAACACACACAGCAAGTTTATACATATTGTTCAACGTTTTTTTTTTTTTTTCTTTTTCTTTAGAACTTAACATCATGTTTATGGTTTCACACAAAGAAAAACTTGATGGCAACAAGTTCATATTCAGTAGCGATTTGCCTTCTCTGTTTTTGTTTTCATTTTCAGTTTTCTTTCCGTTTTCACATCATGTTCCTGTTTTGGTTTCAGCTACAGTTTTGTTTTATTCATCCCATATACATATTCACTCATAAGACTCACAAGCCGATGACAGCCCCTGCTCCACGTTTTTCGTTTTCAGTTTCGTTTTCAGTTTTAGCTCTCTGTTTTTCTTTCGTTTTTCAGTTTCAGTGGTTTCCTAATGTTTCTCCTACCTATAGTATTTCTATCTTGAGTTAGAACACGAAGGAAATAAGAACAAAGGGAGGCTTAGCAGATACCTTCGGTTTTACTCTTGCAAGACAGAAACATTTTCGTTGACTCCTCCCCTGTTTTTGACACAATGAGCAGAGGACCAGCGAGTTCAGTTTTCTTTCTCTCCTCACAATCGGTCTCTCGCTCTCGGTTTAACTCTCCTGTCTCTCAAGGTTTCAGCTCCAGCGTTCTCACTCTCTCTGCGTTTCCTCTCTTTCTGGCCGAATGAAGTGAATGGGAAATGAAGGAATGATATATTTAAGGACCGAAGTCCTGGTCGAGAAGCATGAACGGCTGAAGACACGAGACATAGTGGAACACAAAGGTTGGAATATCAAGAGAAAACATGTTGGAGACCCAGAGTAGTGGAGCATGGGAGAATCTGCATTTCCGAAGAGAATTATGGAGTATGGTGTTCACTTTTCTGCATTTTGAGGCACGTTTCTTGCTTGCTGGTTCTTTGCGTTTCGGTGGCTGGACAAAACTGAGTTTCTGTTTTGCTTGTTATATGATAATGAATTTGATCATATGGGCTTCTTCACGTCTTGGGCTGATCCATTGTGGGGAAATATAGGTTTTTGGATTTACAAATATGGCCACCAATTTGATCTGTTTGGTTTTTTGCTGATTCCATTCTTTCATTCTCCCCCCCCCCCCTTTTTCTTTTAGCTTATTAATTCATTTCTCCAAAATAACTTATGGAAAAATACATTTTTATTTCCCACAATTATTTTTCAACTAAATCTCATAATAAAATTCCAAACTCCCAAATTTAATTCCATAAAATATTAAATTTTCAACCCCCAAAATTTGGGATATTACAAAGCTCTGGCGAAATTTCATCGATTAGTATTTCCTGGAGTCATTAGCAAAACCATTAGTATTTTATGAAGAAGATGATGTTCTAAAATCCTGAGCAAAATTCATGGTAAAAGTAGACATATAGGGATTTCTAAATATATAAAGAGTGTGTCAATTGAAGTTCTGTGCAAAAAGATATAAATTCCAAAAGTTAGGCTACATTTTCTGGGTGAAATTCTGGGTAGCGGTTTGAAAAGTGGAAACTAGGAATTATCCATGAGTTCTGGGTAAGTTCCAGTATTTTTCCTTATAACTAGAGATCTCAAGGATTCCGGGAAATTTTACGGATCCTCATTTTGATTTTTTTGGAATTAGTTATGATTTTTCAAAGTTAGACGAAATTCTACCCAGAAATGCTGAATCAGAGTTTTTCCAAAATTTTGTGGAAATTAAATGGAAAATAAAGGCACCAGGGGTAAAATGGTCAGTGGTGGCCAAAATACCTTTTAGGATATTGTTTGTGAATTAATAAATACCATATTATCTTTATAGGATATTTGTGACCGCATTTCGACCGTCGAAACATACCGTAACTTGACAACAAAGGTACGTTCGCGTACTGTAACACTAACTATGATATTTACAGTATGTGTATATGTAGTATGTGTGTTGTATGCATGTTCTGATGTGTTGTTTAAATACATGCTGTTGTTAAAGGATAACTGTATATATGCATGCACTGGGAGTGATATATCTGTTTTCACTGGGAGTGGTATATTTCGCTGGGAGCGGTACATTTGCATTCACTGGGAGTGACATAGTTGGTGACATGTTTGGAAGTGAATCAATTGCTGTGTTTATATGCCATATATGTAAATATGAGGTTAACCGTTACCTGAGATCCAATGGGCATTGGACCCCAGTCTTAATGAATAATACAGGGAAGAAACCGGAATAGAGAAGGTGCCGAAGGATAGAACCGTGAAGAGGCAGCGGTCGAAGACGAAGGTCGGTAGAAGTTATTAGGACTTAGTTTCTAGCATGAATCTAATAAAGTTATTTCAAATCATTTGGTGCTTAACCTAAAGAAGGGTTCATCGGTGGGTTGTCACAAGTCGCCAAAGAGTTGGTGAGACTCCTATTAGATTGAACACTGACCTGGCCAAATAGTCTGATTAACTGATGTTAGGTTCCAAGCCATAGGTCTAGTTTAAGACTTTCTTTATCAGAGAATTGTATTTAATCTCTGTAAATTGTATCGCATGAATATTCCTTCGAGATATTTAATATATCAGCTTATGTCAGGCTTCATCACATGTCTGGGCATTTTATATCAGATACTTGTTGTCCGGATCTTAGTGCACGCTATCCACTTCCACAGTACTCTAAGCTGTAGCATCTCAAACTCTGTTGATTTTTTTTAAACTAAGTGTCGATCGACACGATTTTTGAACATGGAATTTGGGATGTTACAACAAATTCCTTGGCAGTATCAACCTTGCATGATTGGAGTTGAACTAATAAAGAATACCCATCCCATAATTCTTTCAACTTAGAGAAATAGGAGGATACGCTCAGAGTACCTTGAGTAAATGTAGAAATGCTCTTATGAAGAGAGTATATTTTTTGTCCCACCAGTCTTTTGGTACCTCAACTACAGATCCTTCCATACCAAATTTGATGTATCAGCAAACATAATACCAGACGCTGTCTCCTTGTCCCTTGAATTGATTAGCCAGGACAAAACCACCGAATCACACCTGTCCTAATAGGCACTTAGCTCTGGTGCCTTGTCTCGTTCAAGTGTTCCATCAATGAAGCACAGCTCAATTTTACGATAGAGTTCAATACGCATGGATCTCAATCAAACCATGTAATTGTCATCCCTGTGAGTACTTGAGAAACAATGGTCGTTGTAATACCCTAATTTTCATAATATATATAAACATTGTATTTTGTAAATTAATTAGCAAAATACAAAGGTGAATATATGGTCTCAAAATTTGTGTAAAATATTAACTAAATTTTAGGCAATTTTCCTTTGGAATTAATTAACCAAAGGTTAATTATGAAATATTATTTAGGGGCTATAATTTAGCCTAAGGACAAAAGATAGATGACAACAAAATTAAATGGATAATTAAAGAAATTAAATGCATAATTGTTAGGGCAATTTATGCTAAAATTGCATAAGCCTATTAAAGGAAAAATGCCTAATAGCAAATAATAGACAAATAAGCTTTGCACTAATTAAGATTAGTTGCATAATTCTTCAAGATGGTTAAAGGTAAATTAGGATCATCACAAGGGGGCTAATTATACTTAAACATAATTAAGCCAATGAGGGTGAAATAATACTTGCCTAATTAAACACTAATTTTCATGATTAGTTAATAAATCAATTAACTAATAGCAAATTCAATTAAGAGTGAAGATTGGATTTAAACAAACACAAATTGAATCCAATGGTCCTAATTAATCCCATAGTAAGCTTAATCCTCTTGTAATTGAATTAACCAATGAACAATCAAAGAATGGAGCTAAATCCTTAGATAATTAAATGGACCAATGGGAAAAATTAAGCTATGGATAAATGGTGAGGATTTATTTTGAACAAACACAAATTGATCTAAGGGTGAAGGATCAAGATGAGAGGATAAGAGATTAATCACATGATTAGTGTTAATTAATTGTGCCCCAAAAGTCAACAATGACAACTAGTACATGGTGGAGCTTTGAGAGCCAAGTGTTTTCAAGATATTTTCATCTAATTAAGCTTAAGCCTTCAATTAATTAAATTAACCAATGACAATTATATTTAAGAAACTTTAAACACTTGATTAGAGGGTTGATTATAGCTTATTAAATCTGCCCAAAGGTCATAAAAACGTCCAGCACATAAGGGAGTAAGATCTGGATAAGATTTCATAATAAAATACATGCAAATGCTCTTGATTAATTGGCAAACCAATTGGGTATAGACATGTGGAGCTTAGGGACACCTAAACACTCAATTGTGTCATCAAAATGACCTCATCAACTTGCCAAGGGAGTAAAAAAACGTGCAGCCAAGAGGTGTAGGGTGGATTTGAACTCCTTATGATGCAAGTTGAATCCAAGGGATAGAAAGCAAGAAGAAGATTTGGAACTCTAGGATAATTACCAATTGAGCCATTGAGTTTTTCCTATAAATAGAGACCTTGAGCTTCTTCATACTTCACACCAAACTCATACCAAAGATTGGAGAGTTTAAGAGGAGAGTGAAGGAGGAAGGAGGAAGGAATTCAAGAGTCTTCAAGACGTAAGTTCTTAAGCTTAATCTTTAGGTTTTTAGTAAAATTGTAGTTTAATCTAGGAAATTGTAAAGTAGAGTTATTTACATGTTTTTAAGGTCTTTAATGTGTTTAAAACTAAAATTAGATTCAAAACATGTTAGGAAATAATTTTTGAAATCAATGGATTAAGATTGTGAAAATTGTAGAATTTCCAGTTTTGAATCCTGTGCTGGCAGCGAACAAAGAGGCTGGTATTTGATGTATCAAATGAACTTTAAAAATAATGAAACTTTCCAGTTATAAATTAGACATGTAGGGTTTTCCAAATATATAAAATATGTAACATTTTGATCTCTGGTCAAGGAGATATGAATTTTTGAAGTTAAGCCATTTTTACTGGAATAAAATCTGGGCAACGTTGAGAAACGTAAAAACTGGGAGTGACTCACTAATTTTGGGTGAAAATTAATATTTTTCCTCAAAAATAGACATCCTAAGGGTTCCGGGAAATTTTACGGATCCTCATTTCGATTTTTCTAGAATTAGTTATGATTTTTCAAAGTTACCGAAAAATCTGCCCAGAAAAAAATACTACACTACGTTTTAAAATAAATGTAAGGACAAAGTTGTAAATAACAAATCCACCAAGGGTAGATGGGTAAATAGAGGTGGACATATCTCTTAGGATATTATTCTAAGTGATATGGTGATATGTTAGGATATCTGGGAAGTCCAGGGCCAGATTCAAAGGTCAGACGTTTGACGATTACCTGGTGAAAGGTACATTCGCGTACTAGTAACTTTAACTCTGATGTGCCTTGTATGATTATATATGATTGGTTAATTCATGTTGAGTGCAGGACAAGACGAGGTCTTAGGTCATGCACCGTGATTAAGACTCTGTCTTAAGTCACTATTTTTACATTTAGCTATATACGGGTTATAGTCTTGATAACACCGTTGAGTTTTCCTAGTGTTGAGGAGACGATGGGCCGTCGTGGCACTAGTTAGTGTAGACCGAGATAGACTTTACATGTGCCGTGTGCTATGTATTGTTGTGTTGTGGTAACTTTACATCTGCTGTGTGCTATGTATTGTTAATGCTAAAATGTTATGAATATCTGTCATATATATTGATCATACTTTACATATAAGGTTAACTGTTACCTGAGGTCCAATGGGCATTAAACCTCAGATCTATCTAAGGTTCAGGAAAGGAACCGGGATAAAGAAGGTATCGGTGGATGGAGCTGTAAAGAGGCACCGGTCAAAGACGAGAGCCTGAAGAAGAAGAAGAAGAATACTAGGGCCTAGTTTATGGCATGAATCTGACAAAGTTATTTCAAACTAATTGGTGCTTAAACTAAGAAAGGGTTTGTTGGTGGGTTGTCATAAGTCGCTGTGAAAGACGGGGAGACTCCCATTAGACTAAACACCGATCTGGCCAATATGTTTGATTAACTTCGCTGGGTTCCAGGCCGTAGGTCTAGTTGAAGAATTGGTTTATCAGAGAGATATATTTAAATCTCTGTATATTGTACCACATAAATATTCCTTCGGATATTTTAATATACCAGCTTATGTCAGGACATCAGCATATGTTTGGGCATTTTATATCAAATATTAGCGCATGCTTTCCGTTCCGCATTACTCGAAACTGTAGCACCTTAAACTCTGTTGATTTTCCTAAAACTAAGTGTCAACCGACACGATTTTCAAGCATGGAATTTGGAGTGTTACAATCGTTGCTTGGGTATCTGAGGGATGCAAGAATAGAGGGTGATGAGTGTAATACCCTAAAAATCCTACTTAGGATAAGTATCATAATTTAGTAAATGATACCTATTGAAAATAGGTGAATTTGTGGTCTCAAAACTAGTAGAATAATTACCTTATTTTCTAAGGTGATTTCTCATGAAATTAGGAGGAATAAAGAGCTAGAAATTTCTAAGTGAAGTTAAGGGTTATAAAACACTCTGAATATTGTGAGCAATCCTAAGAGGCAACTAAATATTCCTTAAAATAGGAGAATATGTTGTCTCTAAATTTTTAACTGATTTATCATCATATTTAGGGAAATTTTCTTTGGATTCTAATAAATCCAAAATTCAATTTCCAAAATCTTATTAAGGATCATAAAATATAACCATTTAAAATCATCAGAGGATGGTGAAATCAATTAGAGGAAATTAGTAACAATTATTGGGCAATTGAAATTGCAATAATTGAGATACTTTATTAATTTTTGAAATTAGTTAATAATTAATTTATAAAGGTCATAATTAAGGATCAAATGATATTTAGAAGCTGAGATTAAATTAGAAACTTGTCAAATTTTGGTAATTAAGCTTAGTAACCCCTAAAACACTATACTATCAATAGTAACCAAGGATTCATTAATTCTCCCTCTAACTAATGAAAGTGGCGAAAATATTTAATTAAAGAATTTATATAAACCCTTAATCTTAAATCATTGTGAAATTACTTGGATCAATAAAAGATTTTTCTTTCTACGATGTGAGAGCAAATAAAATGTAAATTGATATTGAAAATTAGAGAGATGGGGACGATTTTCTTGAGCTAAGAAGAAGGGGAAATTGTATTAAAAGACATACAAACACATGATCAATAGAGTGTGAGAGAAGATTAGTAGAAACTTGGAGAGCAAGTAAAGAAACTTGGGAAGCAAGTAATTGTTAATCAAATGCAAATCAAGGAGAATTCATAGAAATTAAATCATATCTTGAAATATTGGAACTAAGTAATAAATATAAATACATATTTGGAATCAGTGAGTTAAGAGCTTCAACTTGGCTATTCCCAAAGTTATTTTCGTAAGCTTTTAAGATTCATACCTAAGTGTTTGGGAAATTAAAAATCACCATAAATCTAGTCATAAAATTAGGATTACAAAGGTGAAATTGGATTTTGAATTAAAACACCAACTTAGGCCTAACTAAATTAGCATTTGGGAGTAAATAGGAGATGAAGCAACAACTTAAGAGCTAAGGGGGGAGGGTGGACATTTTTGGTGAGTTGTAGGGGCAAGATTTTTCTCTCTTCTCCAAGTAAATACCAAGGGCCAAGATCAATTCAAGTTGCTTGGAGGCTACTCATTTTTTTGGCTATAAATAGAGGCTTGAGGCAACACAAACTCCTCACCAAGTCCTCCAAGCACAACCGAAATTTTAGAGTGTGTCAGAGAGAGTGAAAGAGTTTCAAGAAGTAGGAAGCAAGGTTCTTCAAGAGGTAAGAGAGTTTTTAGTTTATAAGTTCAAGTTCTTAGTTTATAAAGTAAAAATGTTAGAAAATGTTACTTTGATCTTCAATCTTCCAAATATAGTTTTATTTTCATGTTTTTATGTTTTCCATTGCATTTATTTCGAAAATTTGATGAAGAAGAGGTTATAGAAAATTTTTTGGAAGATTATAATCAAAATAGCAAAGCTCTGGCGAAATCTTATCGATTAGCGATTCCTGGAGTCAGAGGTAAAAACGCCAGTATTTTATGAAGAAGATGATGTTTGAAAATCCTGAGAAAATTCATGGTGAAAGTAGACATCTAGGGCTTTCTAAATCTATAAAGAGTGTGTGATTTGAAGCTTTGTGTAAAAAGATAAAAATCTCAGAAGTTAGGTTATGTTTTCTGTGCGAAATTCTGGGCAGCAGTTTGAAATGATTAAACTGGGAATTTTCCATGAGTTATGGGTAAGTTCCAGTATTTTTCCTCAAAAGTAGACTTCTCAAGGATTCCGGGAAATTTTACAGATCCTCGGTTCGATTTTTCTAGAATTAGTTATGATTTTTCGAAGTTAGGCGAAATTCTGCCCAGAAATGCTGGATCAGCGTTTTTTTCTGAAAATTAGGAATAAATTGGAAAATAAATCCACCAGAGGTAAAATGGTCTTATATAGCCAAGATATCTCTTGAAATAATATTTGTGAATTAATAGAGATGATATTACCCTTATAGGATATTTGTGACCGCATTCTGACCAACAGAACAAAACTCGTCAACGAAGGTACATCCGCGTACTGATAACTTTAACTCTGATGTTTATATGTGCTATATGTATGGTATGCTTGTATAAGGTAATTAATGTACGTCCGCGTACTGGTAACTTTAACTTTGATGTTTACTGTATGCGTATATGTGCTATATGTATGATATGCTTGTAATAGGTAATTAATGTACGTCCGCGTACTGGTAACTCTAACTCTGATGTTTACTGTATGCGTATATGTGCTATATGTATGGTATGCTTGTATGAGGTAATTAATGTACGTCCGCGTACTGGTAACTTTAACTCTGATGTTTATGGTATGCATGTATGTGGTATATGTGTTGTATGTATAGGGTACGTTCGCGTACTAGTAACACTAACTCTGATGGTTATTATATGCGTATATGTGCTATGTGTATGGTATGTTATATGAGATAGCTATTTGCTCTGTGATATGTTCATGTTCTATTGTTATGATTATTCTTGCTGGGTATTGGGATACGCTTGCTGGATGTGAAATGCTTGGTGTGAAACAATTGCTGGGTGTGAAACCCTTGCTAGGTGTGACATATCTGCCAAGGGGCTTATATGCCAGGGATACATTTGTCTAGATACTTATGAACTGTTTATGTTTGTGAATATCTGTGATCCATATATGGTATATATAAACATGAGGTTAACCGTTACCTGGGGTCCGTATGCATGGGACCTCAGCTCTTAACATAGCGTCATGGTCAGGAGAACTAAGGACGAAGGACAAAGGGAAGCGCAAGCAGGACGCATAGTAGACCCGGCTGAAGATTTCCTTTGACATTCTGCCAGAAGCCTTCCTTTTGTTGTTGTACATCCCTTTTGAACCACGCGGTTACTACACCGCTATTGTATTCAGCCAGACTTACAGCATTTTGAAATATAAGTATCAGTTACTCTTCCGCTCAAATGCACTACTCTGATGATTTTAAATGAAAAATAAATTATTTCGCTTTTGAAAATTGGGATGTTACAATGAGCATTGATATCTTGCTTTGTTGACGCCATTAATTAGTCACTTGTACAAAAATCTTAAAGTGAAAATTTCAGGGGTCAAGGTCGATGGATGAGGAATGTTGTTTACATATCAATACTTCATTGTGACCAGTTTGAGCCAAGAACGGAATCGGTGTGTTTTTTGCCTTTCTAACCAAGACAGGAGAATCCACTGTGGCTACTTTGAAGAAAGAATGGTGAGATAGCGTGGGGCAAGAAAATCTTGTGAAGAGCTTCATCATGGCTTTCTTGAAACAGTAAACAATCAAATGCGCCTCTTACATGTACATATATGTATATATCTCTGTGTGTGTATATATTTAGTTGTAAAACTTCATGATACGTATTTAAAAATTACATGATAATTCTTAATAAATAAAAGAGATTAAAATTTTAATTTTATTAAAAATTAAAATTTATAATGATAAAATTAATTAATTTTATAATATGATCAACTTAAAAGTATGACAAAATTTTTAAAATATATACTTATTTTTTTAAAATTCTGAATAAAGATATGTGATTAAATGTTTATTTATTTATTTTTGTTGCTAAAGATTACATGATTATTAAGTAATGTTTATTTTAAGAATGGGCATTTTCATCAAAATAATAAGTCAATGTTGTGATTTAATAGTCAACTAACGATTTTTGATTGATAGAAGTTGAATCTCTAAACTATAAGGAGGTTTATGTAACATATATTTTAATTTTAAGAGAGGTTCATATAGGTTTTCAAAATAAAAGGGATATCTCTGTAATTTAGAATGAATAGAGAGGATGTTGATGTATTTTACTTTATTATTTATAACTTGTAATAGTTTTTACAAACATAACCAAACTATACAAACTGTTACCCCCTACTGGCATCGCCCTCTCGAGTGGTGGATAGAGGATTTCCCTCTTGTTTATTACCTTACCTTAGTTAATTATTACTTATTATCATATATGAGAGTGATTCGCAGCAGAGCATATGATCGGTTTGGACAACTACTCAATACTGGTAAAAGTATAAACAGTGAACATAGTAAAGTCCCTGGAGGGTTAAGATACAATCATCCAAAATATAGATATAGACAATAAGTAAAATATATAGTAATCCCACAAAATATAAAGTACAAAGGAGATAGGGCTTTCCCTATTTCTTCTTCCTCCAGCTCCATGCCCTTACCTTAAACCCTAATCAGCTCAGCTAGTATCACTTGTATCTTTAAATCAATATGGGACCCATAATTGAATCTCAAAGTAACTGTCAAACTCATATACAGTATTTATACAATGCATGTATGCAAACATAATAGGGAAAAACAATCAAAGCGGTAACGCATACCACATGTATTCAGTACGCACAATAACATATCAAAGCATATCACATAATGTAAATGTTCACTGAGTAAGGACCTAATCCTCATAAACGCTAGACAACCTACCAAAGTAAGCTCGATTTAGCAGCTAGGAAAAACAACTGTAGCTGATCCTCAGACCCTAAGCTACACTGAATGCATCATTGGCCCTATAGCGACCCAAGGACACATAGTCCACTAGGCCCCACAGCCCGATCATAAAATGCCAAACATGCTACCAAAGTAACCCGGTTCCACAATCATGGAAAACAAACATACAAAAGCCATGTAAAGTATATAAGTAAGCAATTACTACTACCTGACAGCTGAGCGATAAACTATAAAATTTTCTGACGTTGGAATTACCCCAGATATGTACCTACCCCATCACAAAGCAAGTACAACCCATTTTATTCACTTATGCAAACTCTCTTCTTATTAAATGTGAAATTCGTCCAAACTTTCAGAAATAGTGCTCTGACTTCAAACATTCATAATTAATTTTAGAAAAATTCAATTAATGTGATTCCAGTGGCCATTTGACCCTTAATATGTCTAATTCTTACTAAAAATATTTTTAGAGGCCAAAATAATATGTACAATTTTACCGTGTAAGAATATTACTCTCTGGTCAGAATCAAAGTCTAGATTTCTAGGCTATTGTTGAAAATTTGTATCTTTTAGTAGACATCTCAAAAAATTATAAATTATATATAAAATTTGAAAGACCATTAAACTTCACTTAGTATTTTAAAATCATTTCTTAAGCACGACTGCCCAGAAAACAACAAAACTAGCAGATGTTTCAATCTCTTGTTATCTTGTCTTTTGAGTTTCAAAATTATTTTCATTACTTGTTTTCATAAAAAAATTTTCATTCCAAACACCATGGCATCATTAAAAACACCAAAATCATATCATAACTCTATGTTTTCATGGATGGCCGAAAAATCATATTAAACAAGCAACAACAACAATTTCCATTTCATTTTCATATCTTGCTTAGTTCTTGGTTAATCTCCTTTTTAGAACCATAATCTTAACTTTAACCATTTGATAACTCCTCTTAGTGATTAGGGCAGTTCCTTCCCTTCACAAATATTATTATTCCATAAACATCCATTATTTTGCAAAATATACAAGAAATTGCAACACAAAGTCACAAACAAGAGTAGTTTAGTGACTTACTTTGCTTGTGCTTTGTTATGCTTGGATTTTATCCTCCTTGATCTTACTGTATGCTACGTCCTTAAGCATGGGAAAGCCATTCAAGATATGTGCATGATATAATTGAAGTGATTATGGAAGATTAAGGAAGGTAGAAGAGAAATCCAATAGTATTTTGGAACTTACATACCTTGAATCTCCAAGTTGTGTGTTTTCTCTTCAACTTGACCTTGTGAACACTCTTTTCTTCTTTCCCTTCTCCAAGGACACGAAATAGGCAGCCCAAAAATGAGTCTTTAAAGTCTTTAAATAAAGGCTTATTACCATGCAAAATATCTCCTTAATTTTAATTAGTTCTTTGTTTGTCTACTTTATTGGTTTCTTTAGCAAGTCACTATCTCTAGATTTTTTCTCCACCTCTCTTTCCTCTTTCTCATGACCGAAACATGCCCCTCTTCCAAGCATAATATTATTTTGTCTCAAGTGCTCAATTGCTTTTCCTCTAGGCCTTATGCTTGGTGCTTTCTTATTTGGTCACAAACTTTAGCTTTCTTTCATTATTAATTGCTTTTGATTTGCTTTCCTTGTCCATATCTTGGACGAATGTGGGGTTGTAAAAAGAGGAAGATGTTTGTCCTCAAATGTCACCAAAAAGCCACTTTAATTATTCCCTTTTGGTTCCCCTTTTTATTAGTCACTGACCTTTCCTTTTTGACCTCTTTTCTTGACTTTATTTGTGTTTAATTCTTCTTTCTCTCCTTGCATTATGATGGACAAACCTATGACTTATGGGAGAAGCCAAATTTGTTCTATAAAAGCCTTATCCACATGCCAAAATATCCCTCTTTAATAAATTAATTTAGGGTAAAGGTGCAATTTTACACATAACCTTTGCCTCAGGGAGCACTTAGCACCATGAACTTTTTCAGGACCAAAAATACACACGACGTTATGTTTTAGGAGCAAAAATACCACGGGCCGTTAGTTGACCATTAAGTCTAACGGAATGAACAGTAACGCGGGTGAAATTACCATTTTGGCTTTAGTTTTAAGCTGAAATTAACATTTTGCCCCTAGTTTTAATTTTTTTTTAAAAAAAACACTAAAATGAACCCTCCCCCTGGTGGGCCCCACCACCAGCGACCTCCTTCGGCGGCGTTTTTTTTTATTAAATAATTTTTTTTAAAAAACAAAAAACTAAAATAACCCTTCCCCTACCGATAGGCCCCACTACTGTCGGCGACTGCCCTCCCCACCACCAGCAACCGGCAATCACCTTCGGTGACTTCCTCCAACAGTTTTTTTTAAAATAATTTTTTTAAAAAAAATAAAAAACTAAAATAACCCTTCCCCCGCCAATGGGCCCACCACCACTGGCGGCCGCTCTCCCCACATTTGGCGACTGGCGGCCACCTCCGATGACCTCCTCTAATAGCTTTTTTTTTAAATATTTTTTTTAAAAAACAAAAAACTAAATTACACTGCCACCATCGCCGACATCCGCCTCCGATCGACGGCGGAGGCCGGCAGCCGCCGCTGGCCAATGGCGGCCACCGGTGGCCAGCAACCACTAGTCGCCACCAGCGGTGGTGTGGCCGGTGGTGGGCCCCACTGGCGAGTGAGGGGTTATTTTAGTTTTTTTTTAAAAAAAAATTATTTAGAAAAAAAGCCACTGAAGGTGGCCTTCGGTCACCAGCAGCAATGTGGCCAGTGGTGGGGCTTATCGACGGGATGGTTTATTTTAGTATTTTTTTTAAATGAAAACTAGCGGAAAAATGGTAATTTCACCCGTGTTACTGTTCATTCAGTTAGACTTAATAGTCAACGTCTAGTCAACTAACGACCCGTGGTATTTGTGCTCCCAAAACGTAACGTCATGTGTATTTTTGGCCCAGAAAAAAGGTTGTAGTGCTGAGCGCTCCCTGGGGCAAAGGTTACATGTAAAATTGCATCTTTACCCATTAATTTAATTCCTTTTTATAATTTTTAATTCCAAGCTTATGGTATTTGCATTTTAGCCAAATTTTGGGAAGATTCATCCTTGTCCTATTCTCTCCCTCTTGGTCAAAATTTAAGAGGCTTATGGGGGAAGATTTTATGGCACATAATACCACTTTGACTTCTTGCTTAACAAGTTAGCTTACATCATCTTGGTGATGTCATCTTGATTGACATTTTTCCCTTGAGTCAAAATTGCTTTTTTTTTTAATCTATTAATTGACTTCGTAAATGCCATTTTTATATGAAAAACATTATGACTCCTTGTTTCCTCTAGGTTGGCTGGAATTCTAGAGTCAAAAAGGTCAAAAATATTGTTTCCAATTTCCCCTTACAAGTCCATGTCATTTAGGTCCTTATCATGTGAACTTTATGTGTTTAAGTTCAAAAATTCATTCTTGTCTCTTTCCCTTCCCTTTGTGATTGAAATTTGGCCTCAACAAATGACCAAATATATGTTCCTATATACCCTTTAGGTACTTGCTAAATTTGACAAGTCAACTTGTTCTTTATTAGTCCTAATTTAATTATAACAATTCCTTATTCTTCTATTCTTTGTCTTGATAAAAAATTATGGCACTTTATAGTGACCTTGATAATTAATTAAATTGAGGAATTCCATAAGGAAATAATCAATCATACTCAAAAACTTCTCAATAATTCATTAATTCATGTTTTGAACAATGTACATGAAATTAGGGATGTTACACAAACATGATAAAACCATACACAACTTGACCCAATTGGCCTCAGGCCCAAACCCAATACTTCATATGACCAACATATGAAGGTGTAAGGGGTGGGATTGGAACCCACCTAGGATTGGAACCCACCCTGGGTGGGTTCCAATCCCACCCCTTACACTTTCATTCAAATTTATATCTACATAAAAAAAGGTTAAAGTGTAAAAATACATATATGCTTTGGCCAAAATAGCATTTAACACCAAGTGCTTTTTTGAGGTGTAAAAGTAACTACGTGATTACAAAATTAGAGCAGAAGTCACATTTACCATTGAAGTGGTTGATGACGGTTAGATTGGAAGTGACTGTCCCATATGTGTACAAGTGGCATTAATACATGGCATGTTGAGGGGATGCATTTAAAGTCTCCTAAATCATATAGAAAAGCTCTTGTCGTCTTCAACCCCCATTCAACAGATGGAGCAAATTGTCAAGCATTGATGCCAGTAGTGAGGAAGGACAAATCGAGAGGAGCTCTATGGAGTCGTCTTCAATGCAAACGATGCTAAGAAACGAGAAAGAATGAAGAAAAAAAATCAAGAAAAAATCATTAGTAATTCAAAGTAAGCCATAAACAATAAATAGGATCTCATGAGTTTATGGACAAGACAACTTCAATGAAACTTGACAATTCAATCTATATACACCAATGGCATTAGTAATAACAATGCCCATTAAGGCCTTTTAAGAATTTGAGTTTTGAATCTTCCTCATTAAATGAAAGACGATAATACTACTTCTATCTTTTCCTGGGTATGTATAGATGAAGATGGAATACCACCTAGAGGGAGGATGAATAGTAGATTTAAAAATTATCCGCTTAATCAATGCTTTTTAGCAGATTGTGACTAAACAGTAATTAAGCAGAGAGTTAGAGAAGAAATAGAGACGAATTGATTTATCCTGGTTCAGTCTAATCATGACCTACATCCAGTCCCCAAGAACTCCTTGGGATTTCCAACAACTCTTAACAAAATACAATTACAACTTAGGGACGATCCTTACTTCACGGATCACTCCCCCTTAGTTCTTGCAATCGTATACCCATAACTTAAGGTCCCACAACCTTAAGTCTCAATCAAGAATAATGAAAGTGTTTAATAACTCCTTACGAGTGAGTAATCAATGAACACTGAAGTACAATGAATATCCGAAGATATTGAGAGTAATGAAACAGTTAAGAATATAATAAATCATAGTTGAATGCGCAGAGTTTAGGTAGTTGGCGATATTGAATGCTTGGGCTTTTATACTCTTCGCCATTAATGCCGTTGGGAGGAATTGGAATGTGACTGTTGAGACTTAATTGAATTTCCATTAGGCACAGGGGTTCCTCTTCAACCAAATCAACCATTGCAGCTTCATTAAATGAGTATGCTTCTTTCATTAATTGTGTTGGCCGTTTGTTGTACTTGATAGCTGGAATAAATATGTCTTGGAAGAATGTTTTGTTCTTCTGCAGCGTTATATTATGAATGTTGCTCTGTTTTGGCTGCTTCCCATTAAATACTTCTAACATGCTTTTGCTTTATGTTGCTTTTTGATTAATGCTTTATCTTAATGCCTGACATCATTAGCAAATAGGTTAAAAGCATCTTATAAGTGATTCTTAATGATTCTAGAAAGTAATGGCTAAAAATCAAATCATCTGGAAGGTTACAGACAACGATTCGCGATCTTCGTTCACAAGAACTCGAGTTCCAAACTAAGAACTCGAGTTTTGAACTCAAGTTTTGTTTCATGAACTTGAGTTCCTTTGATTTCCTTTCAAGCATATCAGTTCTACAATGTAAGAACTCGAGTTGATATTACAAGAACTCGAGTTGATAATTTAAGCGCAGGTTCAGTACTTATGGAACTTGAGTTCTAAAAGATGAACTTGAGTTGTGAACTTAAGTTCTTTACCAAGAACTCTAGTTCTGAGTTCAAGCACAAATTGAGTCTTTACAGAACTTGAGTTTTAAATGAAGAATTGGAGTTATGAACTCGAGTTCTTTACTAAGAACTCTAGTTCTTTAGACTTTGAATGCGGCTTAGATAAATCAGAGGTGAAGAACTTGAGTTTTGAACTCTAGTTTGTTACTAATGAACTCTAGTTCTCAAAGTTCCTTTGGTTTTTGAAGGATTTGAACAGGACAGACTTCGTGAACTCGAGTTCACTTACTAAGAAATCGAGTTCTTAAAGTTGCTAATTAACAAACCATCTGATAAAGCTTTCCAAAACTTGAGTTTTAAACCAAGAACTCTAGTTTATGTTAAACCATTAATTGACAAGTGTTTAGTTATCATCAAAACTCAAATTGAGAACTAACAATAGAGACTGGTTTGAGCATAAAAATTTGTAGTTCCCATGACAAATCTGGATCTAGACATGCAGTTCGTGCCATGAAGGCTAACCCAGGAGTAAACCATTATGCTTTAACACCAAGTTCACCGAATCTTGTTCCTCTCAAATGCACCAGAGAAACCAATTGAATATTGAATAATTCTAAACATGGGTTGATGAGGAAGCAGAAGAAAAAGAGGTATAAGAAAGCCTCAAAATCACATATTCATTCGACAAAAAGAAGAAAAAGGAGAGAAATAGGATCTCCCGACATTTATGGATACTACTACATCGACCAAGCTAAATTCCGGAAAACCTCCTCAGAGCTCAAAACAAGTTTGATCCTACAAAGATGAGGCATTCATTAGTATAAAACAGTGAGAGCGAGGCACTTGAACATGAAAAAAGGGATGTCATGGTCAAAACAAGCATAATCGGGCCGTCGATTAAGCAAAAAGGAATAAGAGTACCTTGCAATATGTAGTGCCGTCTTCTTTGACAGGCCAACCAACTTCAGCACAGAGAGCCTTTAGGACCTTATTTTTGTCACAATCTTGGGCAAATTGTAGTTCCCTAAGCCCTGAGCCCACTGTATATCTTAGTCGCTAAAGCCTTCCTCCTCCTCTCTCTTCCTATTGTTTTCTCGCTCCCTCCAAGACTACTTCCTCCAACTCATAAATTTAGGGTTCCACTTGCTTTCTATCAGATCCAAGTCAGTGTACATGTCACCTAATTTAGTCAAACTGTCCAACTTAACAGTCAACGCCAACCACTTTAATGGCAAATGTGATTATTCTACTCCAATTTTGTAACCACGTAGTCACTTTTGCATCTCAAAAGAACACTTGGTGTTGGATGCTCTTTTGACCAAAGCATATATATATTTTTGCACCTTAACCCAAAAAAACACTTTTAAGCCTAACTCTATCATTCTAACATCGAAAGTTTCCATTAAGGAGCAATGTTGTCCCGAAAGTTTTTTTACGTTTGATGTTACTCCAAAAATTTCAAAATGTAGTCATTTTGGCCCATACCATTAAAAAAAACTAACATTTACCATTCAAAATTTCATATTGACTGTTAACTTTTACAGTAAGGGTAACATTGCTCCATTTTAACACTTTCGAGACAATATTGATTCTAAAATAACTTCCAAGACAAAATTGTTACTTAGTGAAAACATTGGGGTAAATTTGCACCTTGACCCTATAATAAATTATTATAATATTTTAATAAATCTATATATAATTATTTATTTTGGTAACCCATTATATTATTTATATTATATAAATTATTACAATATTATAATGAAAAAATTACAAAACTTTTATCAACAAATTTAAAATCAGGCGCTGAATTGTGTCGGTCATTTGTTAGAAATTTCATCGATAAATAAAATTATTGATGAACATTTTTTTTAACAATTTCTGTTGGCAATTCATCCGAAAATCCGGAATAAGGATTATCGATGGAATTTAGCGACAAAAAGATTCCGTCACTAATTCCATCAATAAATAAAATAAGTTAATAAAATAAGATAAAATAAACTAATTGATGAGAAGATTAAAAAATATAGAAAATAAAAATAACAAGAAGCTATGAATGCCTCTTACCTTGAGTTGATCTTGTATTTCTTGGAATTTTTCTTCTTCTTAGCACCCAAATTTTTGGTCAATACCTCTAAATACCAAAGAAAGATAGCTTTTAGTATTAAGAAGGGTTACAAGAGAAAGCTTAGAGGAGATAGAGAAGATTACACAAGGCTTACCTCTTGATTTCCTTAAGTTCTTCTTCTTTCTTTCTCTCTTCAAACTTTCGGCCTCCTCCTTCTCTTGTGTCTATTTTTGACTTGAATGTAGAAAGAGGAAGGTTTTAATGAATAAATGAAGGGTCATTTCATTCAAGAGGAGAAGAAAACAAATGGGGCTCCAACTAGATACATAATTACACCCATGCCATTCCAAACATTTAGTTAGGCCGAATTGGATTTTCCTTCCTTCTCTCCCTTTGGGCCTGGCTGAAATTTGATGCCCAATTTGGAGGTTTAATGAGCTTCTATTTTGTCCAATTTCCACATGTCTATATTATATTTAGTTATTCCAACATATTAGCTTATTATGACATGTGGCACATAACGAAGACAAAAGGAGATATTTAACTATTCTTTAACAAAATTTCATTTGATCTCCTTTTTATTCCCTTTGGCTGAAAATAATAGGCTAATTAAATTAATTGGATGTTAGTCACAAGTGTCTCACTTTGTGCCAACATGTGTCTCTGAATTTTTGAGTTTGGGAAAATTGAATACTTTCAAGAACAATTGTGCACACAATCAAATTCACTAATTAATTCCACTATATTCACATATTGTACAAGGAGTTTTGGTGAAGAAAAATTAGGATATTATATTTCTCCCTCACCCCACGGTTGAATAAATTTCATCCTCAAAATTCGTTACATGTCTTAATGCATAAACTTCGGATAACGCTTCTTTAGGTCATCCTTTCCTTCCAAGGTTGCCTCCCCTAGAGATAATCCTTTCTAGACCACCTTCACAAGTGGGATACTTCTGTGTCTGAGTTGCTTCTCTTGAAAATCTATGATTTGCTTAACCTCAACCACATAAGTATGGTCATCTTGTACATCAATGTCTTTATACTAGATGATATGTTTAGGGTCTGGTTGATATCTCTTCAATTGAGAGACATGGAATACGTCATGAAGTTCGCTTGAATTTGGCAGTAACACTATTTGATAAGTTACTGGCCCACGTTTATGTAATGAGGACTCAACTTCTTCCACTTGATTGCTCTACCAATCCTTGTAACTAGAGATATTTTCAAGAAAACATTATTTCCAACTTCAAATTCTAGAGGTCTACTTCATTTACCACAATAGCTTTTCTGTCTATTCTGTGTTACTAAGAGCCTCTTCTTGATTAATTTGATTTGTTCTGAGGTCTACTCAACAAAATTCGGCCCATATAATCTCCTCTCAGACAATTTTGTCCAGCACAAGGTGATTGACAATATCCTTCCATATAATGTTTCATACGGAGTCATTTGAATGCTCACATGATAGTTATTATTGTAGGCAAATTCTGTGAGTAGAAGGTAATTATCTCAATTCCCTTTGCAATCCAATATACACGCTCTCAGCATATCTTCCACTGTCTGTATGGTTCTTTTTGATTGTCCATCCATTTGAGGATAATAGGTCGTACTAAATCTCAGTTTTGTACCTATAGTTTTATGCAAAGCTTTCAAAAAATGAGAGGTAAACCGTGAATCTCGATCAGAGATAACACTCTTTGGTGTACCTGGCCACCAGCACTTAGACTTCAAATTCTAATACATTTTGACTGCTCTTGGATGAATAGCGTTTTTTTCTCTTATACGCCTTATCCAGTATCTTCTGCCTTCAATCAACCTTTGACGGTACATATATTCACCCCTTGTATTAAACAAACTTGCTTGATCAAAGATCATAATTTTGAGTTCCACCTTGCGGAATCATCTCTCGGATAGAGCTAGCTCACTTATCCTGCATCGAGCTTCTTCAATCTCAGCTCTCAAGTCATTTTCTTCCTGACTAACCAAAAGGTTAGCAAGATAGGCTTTATTGGACGAGTTAACATTCATGAAAATTTGATTTGACAAATTTAAATCCTAAAAATCTTCTAATAATCTCTATTCTTGTATCATCATGTATGCCACTTGCACCACTTTTCTACTCAGAGTATCTATGACAACATTAGCTTTCCCTGGATGATATTTGATTTATAGGTTAAAATCTTTCAACAACTCCATCTATCTATGCTATCTCATGTTAAGCTCTTCTGATCACACAGATACTTAAGACTCTTATGGTTGCAGTACAATTCTATTGTAGTTCCTAAAGAAAATGCTGCCATATCTTCAAAGCAAATACAATAGTTTCCAACTCCAAATCATCAATGGGCTAATTGAATTCATGAGGCTCTAGCTATCAAGAGGCATATACCACCACTTTGCCTTGTTGCATCAGGACACAACCCAATCCTTGCATACTAGCATTACTATAGACCATATAGGTCAAACTAGGATCTGAGATAATCAACATGGGTGCGGATGTCAATCTCTTCTTCAACTTTCGGAAGCTTTCCTCATAATGTCCATCCCATGCAAATGACTAACTCTTTCTCATAAGCTTTGTACATGGCAAGAGAATTCAAGAAAAATTCGGTATAAATCAATAGTAATTGATAATTGAATATTTTACACACTTATTTTGTATCTTTTGGGTAATAAATTTAGGATTGTTAGCTAATAAATAATGGGCTTTAATGCTTATTTGGGCTTTGGGCTTTTATTTGGATTTAATTCATTTTCATGATAAAAAAATTCTAGATTTACAATGTTTCACTATTTTAATCATAACTTCTGAACCAGACATCGGATTAACCTCATTTTGTCTCATATTTCAGATGATTCAAAGGGCTAGAAATGTTATGAAGACTCGAGAGGCCAATTCGGACAAAAGGATGGTCAAACTTGGAGCCGAAGTCAGAGACATTTTGCTGGATTTTTGGGCCCGAATATTGTATTTAAAAACTCATTTGCCATTTATTTCGTTTTGGGCCATTGTGCAACCTAGCCCATTTCCATTTTAGGTTAAGTTTAAGATAGGCAGCAACCACAAACACCTTATGTCATTACGTTTTGGGATTATTCTGGATTGAATATAGAAGCTTCATTTTTCTCTGCAATGTTTTTCATATTCTTCATTTGTTCATCAATTTTTCCAGCCATGATTAGCTAAACTTCTATGATTAGCCCACGGATTAAGGATTCTACTATCCAGAGGACTCGTTCTTAATGGTAACAAATTTGTTTCTGTTTTGTAATTTCAGATTTGATTTACTTTTGGATTGGGTTTTAGATTTAACACCCATATTGGGAAATCCCAAGGATTCAGTCCAAACTAAGTTTAAGTGCTTGTTGTGCGATCGTACAGTGAAGCTACTGTTTGGATAAACACTAGATGATTGTCTAGTTGAGGGGTTTTCTGGACGAACTAGAGATTTTAGTTCGTCCAAAATCAATCATGAGTTTGTTTCAAAATCTGTTTTTGTCTGAGGAAGGAAAGTGGTGGAATTCGAAATCCTAGGTTAATCTTCTGTTTATCTGTTTAATCTTTGTTCTACTTGTTTAATCTTTGTTTTATCTATTTCTATTTAGTTCTATTTTAATATTCATTGCAATGAGCGCCCCCAAAAATTATTACTGTTTTATTTGATTGTTACTGATTTAAAACTACTACGAATTTGTTAGGAAAACGATCTAGGTTCCCATTATATTGCAAAATTATATTGATCCTAGTTATTTTGGGAGATCATGACAAATCTTTGTCAGTAATAACTATCAAGACCTAGAAAACTTGTATCTCAGTTACAGTCTCTAGCCTTTTCTAATTCAGTACTGCTTTCACTTTGCTGGGATCCACAAAAGCCCCTTCTTGTGAGATAACATGGCCAAAAAATTTAACTTATGAAAGCTAATAGTCACATTTTCTTAACTTAGTGTAGAGTTGCTTTTCTTTCAAGATATTTAGTACTATCCTCAAATTACTCTTATGATCTTCTCTACTCCTTAAGTAGAATAGGATGTCATCGATAAAGACTACCACAAACTAATCCATATATTGAAGAAAAATCTTATTCATGTAGTCATGAATACAGTAGGCGCATTGGTTAAACCAAACGGCATCACCAGAAATTCATAATGCCTGTATCTGGTTTTGAAAGTTGTCTTTTGGCAGAGATTTGTCGTGATCTCCCAAAATAACCAAGTTAACAAAAGATTTGCAGTATAGTGTAACCTGGATCGTTTCACAATGAATTCATAGTAGGTTTAATTCATAACAGTAAAACAATGGAATAGTAAAAATGGGGTTTTTTTTTGTTCAAACAGATTAAAAACGAAAATATATAAAAACAGAATGAAATAGACAAAAATAGATAAAATTGATCAACTTAACATTCAGATTCCAGAGACTTCCACTATTGAATAAAATATGAACGAACTCACACTTGGTTTTGGACGGACCAAAATCTCTGCATCTATCCAGAGAATCCCTCGACTAGACGATCGCCTTGCATCTGTTCGAATAGTGGTGTCTCACTGTGCTATTGCATAAGAACACTTAAACCTAGTTAGAAGTCAATTCTTAGGATGAACCAAACCGAATATTAAATCTAATATTCAAACTATTTCCAGAAATCAAATCCAATAAGATGAAAACAGAAATGAGTAAAGTTACCGATTAAGCACAAGCTCTCTAGACGAATCATGGAATCCTCAACGTTGGGTTAATCGGAGAAATTTAGCCGAACATGACTGGAAAAAACGAAGAACAGACAAACAATGTGAAAAACATTGCAGAGAAAATGAAACTTCTGTGTTTAATCCGAAATAAAACAAAAACGTAATGACATAAGATGTTTGTGGCTGCTGTCTAACTTAAACTTAACCTAAAATGGAAATGGGCTAGGGCTACACAATGAGCCCAAAATGAAATAAATGACAAATGGGTTTTTAAATACAAAATTCGGCCCCAATAAATATCCAGAATTATACATCTGTCTTTGGCTCCAAAATTGACCGCCCTCTTGACCGAATTTGTCCTTTAAATTTTCATGACAATTGTAGCCCTCTGGATCATTTAAAAAATGAGACAAGAATGAGGCAAATATGATGTCTAGTTCAAGATTTATGGTAAAATTAGTGAAGCAATGTAAAACTTGAAATTTATCATTAAAAATGAATTAAATCGAAATAAAAGCCCAAAGCCCAAATAGGCATTAAAGCTCATTATTTATTAGCTAACAATCCTAAATTTATTACCCAAGAGATATAAATAAGTGTGTAAAATACTCAATTATCATCTTTGGGACATCCTTAGCTTTTACTCGCACCTGATGGTAACCCAATCTCAAATTAATTTTTCAAAATACAGAAGAACCAAACAACTGATCAAGCAGATCATCCATTATGGGGAGAGGATACTTATTGTTGACGCTTACCTTATTCAATTTTCTATAATCAATGTAGAGTCACAACCTTTCTTCTTCATGAATAACACTAGAGCTCCCCATGATGAAACACTGGGTTATAAACCCTTTATCCAGTAATTCTTCAATTTGCTTCTTCAACTTGGCCATCTCATTAATTGCCATTCAATAAGGCACTTTGGATATCAGTTTGGCTCCAAGCATAATTTTAATAGTAAACTCCACTTCCCTTTTCAGAGGTAATCCACTAATATCTTCTAGAAATAACTCAAGGAATTCGTTCATCACTAGTATATTCTCCAGTGTAGTTTCAATTTTTGTTTGTACCGAGAAGAACATCATATACCTTTCACAACTATCTTTCAGGCATTTATCAGCTTCTGCTACTGAGAGAAAATTTAGGTTCACATATGCATTAATGTCTCTCTGTGGGTTGTAATATACAATCCTTTTACCTCTACAAACTAACAGGACCTGGTTTGCTGCCAACAAGTTCAAACCTATTATAATGTCAATATCGTGAAGTGGTGAACAAATTAAGTCCATTAAAGATTCATGCCCATCAACATTCAAGCATACGTCAACAGTCAAAGATTTAACACCAAGAGGTGTTGACACAACCAGGTCATAAGGCAATTTGTGGGTACTTGGTCCTAATTGTTTTACGCAATATAAGAAATGAAAGAATGACTAGCACTCGAGTCAAATAATGCCTTTAATATATTTCCATGAAGAAGGATAGTACCTTTAATCATTTCTGGTGACTTTCTAGCTTCCTCTTACGTCATGGCAAATACTCTTCCCTGATTTTGGGGCCTTTTCTCTACAATACATTGCGGGTAATCTAGATTATAATCACCTGGCTTTGGTAATAAAATAGGTTGCCTGACCACTGCAGTTTTTGCTAGGGTATACAACCCACAACAAGGACATGATTGAGAACTAGGGGTCTCTAAGGAGTACATTGTCAAGATTGAAATGGTCTTTTATTATTCTCTAAGAATCTGAATCATGGTCCCTTTCTCTTATGTGAAAAATTCCCCCTGTTAAGCTCACTATGACTCGTATTGCCTTTAGGTGAACATAGCTCATTAAGATTGCCTTCAACAATCTAGAATTCTTCAACTGCTTGATTAAACTTTCTTGGAACTGCTAGGAAACTAGCTTTTCTTTTATCTCAAATCTTAGCCCTTGGATCAGCATATCGAAACTCCAAGTTTCATCATCCTGATATCTCATGTAGATATATTAATGAGACATACAGATAAAACGAGCAAACTACTCATTGAAACTTTCCTCACTACCTTGGTTAATAGCTAGAAACTCTAACTTCTTATCAATTCTAACAAAGCAGGAAAAATATGTAGTTTGGATCATGCAACTTCCAAATCTTATGATCTTGATATAGAGCCTCCACGACCTATAGGTAATATTGGTACCAAGCTATATGGGTGTTCTTCCTTATGAAAACATACTAATATATGCTCTTGATAGCCTCCCATAGCTCTTGATGTGGCACCAGGTTATACCTTACTGACATTGTCATCAAAGAATCGAGATTATCTTAGTATACTATTCGGAGATTTCCCAAAACCATTGCTATGATACAAAAAATGTCATACCTCTTATATATATGACATTTATAAGAGTAAAATAGCATAATACAATGGGTAAAATAGGTATAGCATAGTATACTGATGTATAAAATTGTTTTTTGTTACAAACAAGAGTATCCCACTAGGTACTTAATACAGTAACCCAAAGTAAATATATTAAATTAATAATTCTATAATCCGAAATAGTCATGATATAACTAAGCTACAAACTACAATCTTATCTAATATCCATATTATAGCCATCAGTTATCCGTGTCCGCTGCTTTTCCTTTCGAGCTCTGCTTGCTGGCCTAACCATGTCCTAAATATTTAGGGATGTCTGAGATCCAAATGAATCTTAGAGTAACATATTAATTTCATAGACAAAGCATACACAGTATATGATAGCTAACCATAACAAAATTAGTCCACAACAACATAACAACATTCAGGAATCATAATAAAAATCACATGCATCAATATCGGCATACATAGACCACACAATCATAGTACTAGGAATAATCGACTTGGAACCGCCCAGGTCTTCTGAATGCAACTAGGTTCTCTACGTATGGATGACCAGTCCAATAGGTCCTACACTTAGCCACTGAGAAGGTACTCTATGATAAGCTCTTCCACTCAATCAAGCCACGAGTGGCACTAGCTCCATATTGGATGGGACTTCCACATAAATGGTTTCAACAAACATACACAACCATAAAAGTTATGTGACATTAGAGTTACTACCTGATTGCTTAACAAATTTCCAATCCAACTCTGAATTCTTGGATTGTATCGGGCAAACGTAGAATCCTAAATTAATACAATTGCAAACAATGAATTACTATTTATTTCAAAAGAATAGGGTTTAACATTATATTGCTCTTAACGTAAGGATAAAAAGCCTACATTAATTCTCAAGAACTCACATTAATCCTTAAAGATCCAGTTATTCACTTTGCACCTTAACCATACATTTTCACCTCGTAGGCCCAATTCTGCTAGATTTTGTATACAAATTTTTAAAAACCATAACTAATTGTATGAATGTCCTAATATGGTGGTTCCAAAGCCTATGTAATCATTTTTTAGCCTATTTTTAAAGAAAAATATTTTTAGCGGTCATTTATAGGCACACAAATTCAGAATCAACAATAATCACTCACTGCCAAAATTTTGTTCTAGATTCATAGGTTAGTTTCAAAAATTCATATCTCCCTGAATATAGATCTCAATTAGACACATGACCTATCAAATTAAAACTCATCATGTCTACTTCAATTCTAGAAACTCTTATGGGAATTGGAAACCATATACCCAGTAAACAACTTGACATAATCTGACTTTCTCACAGGAAGTAACACATGGTAGATTTGGAGTTTTGTGCAATTTACTTCCAATACTCAATTTTTCATTTTAAACCCATCAGAACCATCAAAATGAGAAAAATCACACTCCTTCTAGGTCCCCTGTTTCTGGTTGAAATTCATGACTAAGGAGCAACAAATTTAGATTTGCAATAATAGCACTATAATCTAGTCTAATACCACTTCTTGCTAGTTTTTTAAACCTATCATCATACTTTTCTCCATATTAAATAATTGGTGTAACATCCCATTTTCATAAACGTTTCCTTACAGAGCCGAGAGTTGAAAATATTTAAAACAAAGAGTAACTGAATAACATTGTATGTAATGTATCTACCTGAACATTTAACTATACAATCATCCACGAGTTCAATATACCACAATCTATATTTAAAAAAAACAACGTCTCCGTAAGGTCCTCACGCCTGCTTCTTACTCCTATCCTTGAACCTGACTCCCTGGGATCCTGAAGCTATAACAGGGGCTGAGGTTCAATTCCCATTGAACCTCAGGTAACGGTTAACCTCATGCTTGTGTAAACAGTATACGACAGATATTATAATAATAAATTCACTACTATCACTTTCAAAATCATATCAGCAAGTAACATGACACAGCCACTGCAATATGTATGTTACCCATAGTTTGCACATAACCAGTGCCACGATGGCCTATCGTGTCCTCAGCGCTAGGAAAACTCAACGGAGTTATCAAGACTATAACCCGTATCCAATTCAATATATCATAAGCAACTTTCAAAATAGAGTATCAATAAGTGAAAACAACTTTCACATATAACCATACCATAAGCATAAGCGTTAATGTTACAATACGCGTCCGTACCTGAGTTTGTCGGGTTTTAGGTACGTTCGTCGTCGGAACTCGTGCACAGTCTATCCTAAAAGGGTAATAATATCTCAATTAATTCTCAGACAATAATTCAAGAGACACCTTGGCCATACTTGACATTTTTACCCTTAGTGGACTTATTTTCAATTATTTCCCCACAATTTTCGGAAAAACGCTGGTGCAGAATTTCTGGGCAGAATTTCGCCTAACTTTGAAAAATCATAACTAATTCTAGAAAAATCGAACCAAGGATCCGTAAAATTTCCCGGAATCCTTGAGATGTCTACTTTCAAGGAAAAATACTATAACTTACCCAGAACTCCTGGAAAATTCCCAGTTTCCAGAATTCAAACTATTGCCCAGAATTTCGCCCAGAAAATGTAACTTAACTTCTAAGATTTTTATCTTTTTGCACAGAGCTTCAAATGACATACTCTTTATAGATTTAGAAAGCCCTATATGTCTATTTTCATCATGAATTTTCCCAGAATTTTAGAATATCATCTTCATCATAAAATACTAACATCTTTATTACTTACTCAGATTTTACTGATTTTCGCCAGAGCTTCGCTATTTTGATCCTAATCTTCCAAAAATTTTGATATAACCTTTTCTTCATCAAATTTTCGAAATAAAGACAATGGAATACTCAAAAACATGAAAATAAAACTGTAGATGGAAGATTGAAGATTAAAATAACTTTTCTAGCATTTCTACTTATAAACTAAGAATTTAAACTTAAAAGCTAAAAACTCTTATACCTCTTGAAGACTTCTTGAATCTTTTTCTCCAGCTGCTCCTTCCTCTCTTACTCTCCCTAAATTTCGGTTTTGGCTAGGGAATTTGGTGAGAAATTTGTGAAGACCAAGCCCCCTATTTATACTAATTTGTGATGGCATGTTTGGTAATTTCTTCTTTTGCTTCAACCATTGGATTTTTGCTTGGTGGGAAAGGCATGATCTTGGCCTCTCATGCTCTCTTGGCCGAAAATCTGCCCCCCCCTCTTCTAGAATTTGTTTGCTTGGTCACCAAGCATTCTTCTTGCTCATTAAGCAACTTAATTAATCCCCAAAACTTAATTTGGTTAAGTGTTAATTAGTGCTTTGATTCAAAATCCAATTTCACTTTTGAAATCCTAATTTTATGACAAGATTTATGGTGACTTTTATCTTCCAAAATGCTTATGTTTGAATTTTACAAGTTACCGAAAATATCTTTGGGAATAGCCAAGTTGAAGCTCATAATTCCCTGATTCTAAATATGTATTTATCTTGGATAGTTAACTTCAAAATCTCAAGTTATGATTTAATTTCTATAGGTTTTCTCCTAATCTTTCTCTAATTAAGCAATTACTTGCTCCCTAAGAAAGTTAACTTGCTCACCAAGTTATCCAATTCTTCTTTGTGATCATTTCTTCTTCTTCCTTTTTTCTTTAAAATTTCGCCCCCCACCCTTAGTTTTGATTAAATCATTATATTTTTAATGTTCTCTCGCCCTTAAGAAAAGAATTCTCTCATTGGTCCAATTAGATTTTAGGATTCAAGGTTAATATATCTTAATTCTCTCATCTATTTGTATAATTTATTTGTTCATCATTAAATAAGAATTTTTGTCCCATTGAGATTAATTAGGAATAATTTGCTAAATTATAATTTTAATCCCTAATATAGTGTTTTCCATGGTCACAAACTAATTAAATTCTTAGGCTCTTAAATTCTATGAAAAAATTGCCAACTAATGTAAATTAATACAACACCAAAATTTGATAAGTTTTTAATTTAATTTTGATGATTAAAAACCCCTCTTATGCTAATCTTAGCTTCCAAATCTCATTTAGTCTTTCATTTAATTGATATTTCCCTAATTATAACCTTTATAATTTAATTATTAACTAATTTCAAAAATTATTAAAGCACCTCAATTATTGCAATTCCAATTGCTCAATAATTGTTACTAATTTCCTCTAATTGATTTCATCATCCTTTGATGATTTTTAATTGTTCAAATGGTATAATTAAGATTATCTGATAATCTTAGGATATTTTATGATCTCCAAATGAAATCTGAAAATTCAGGTTTTTGGTCTATTTAATTCTAGAAGAAAATTTCGTAAAATAAACTACCAAAATTTGAGACCACGTATTCACCTATTTTTAATAGGTATTTTCTTATCAAAATATAGTGGCTAAGCTGAATAGGATTTTTAGGGTATTACAATTGGACAGTGCCTCCCCTTATATCTAGGATTTCCAAAATTTCAAGAAGATAAGGAAAAACCACCACAAACCAACAAGTACCAAAACACAAGAAGCTATGAATGCCTCTCACCTTGAGTTGAGTTGATATTGTTTCTTGGAATTTTTCTTCTTCTTGTCACCCAAAGTTTCAGCCAACACCTATAAATACCAAAGAAAGATAGCTTTTAGGATCAAGAAGGGTTACAAGAGAAAGCTTAGAGGAGGTAGAGAAGATTACACAAGGCTTTCCTCTTGATTTCCTTGAGTTCTTCTTCTTCCTTTCTCTCTTCAAACTTTCAGCCTCCTCCCTCTCTTGTGTATATTTCCGACTTGAATGGAGAAAGAGGAAGGTTTTAATGAATAAATGAAGGGTCTATTTTGGTCAAGATGAGAAGAAAAGAAATGGGGCTCCAACTAGACACATAATTACACCCATGCCATTTCATTACATTCCAAACATTTAGTAAGGCTGAATTGGATTTTCCTTCCTTCTCTCCCTTTAAGGGTTTAATGAGCTCGTATTTTGTCCAATTTCCATATGTTCATATAATATTTAGTTTTTCCAACATACTATAGCTTGTTATGACATGTTGCATATAACCAAGCATAATGGAGATATTTAACTATTCTTTGACCTTTGTGTGATAAAATTTCATTTGATCTCCTTTTTATTCCATTTGGCAAAAAATAATAGCCCAATTAAATTAAGTGGATGTTAGTAACAAGTGTCTTACTTTGTGCCAACTTGTGTCTCCCAATTTTCAGATTTGGGCAAATTGAACACTTCAAGAACAATTGGGCCCATAGTCAAAATTCACTAATTAATTCCACTATATTCACATATTGTACAAGGAGTTTTGGTAAAGCAAAATTAGGATATTATAGATTATGCACAATATTCTTTTTTTATACAATATTCATTTTTATAAAATAATGTATTAGAATAAATTGAAATCTATCGTATGATCACTAGGAGATCTATTTTCTTCTTTCGATAGTTATATTTTTATTCAAAATTTTATGACCCTAGTTTAAATTTTGAATCCTATGTAATGTAAAATCCATGGTTATTATTTTTTTATAAAAGGGAAAATCTCATATAAAGATATTTGTGAAACATTGTAGTACATAAAAACTCACCTCTTTCAATTATATATACTCCTACTTTCCTATAAACCAAATATTGTATCAAAAAGGAATATTGTGCATAATTAATGTTTAGAAAGAAGTCAGAGAACGTGCTTTGTGGTGTTGTACTTTTTAAGGAATTAATTTTGCTGTTTTTATAGTATTTAAGGAATATGGAAGTAATATGGTAAATCCTTAATTAAAACACATAATCGGATATATAATTTGTTAAGTTTAGTGAAGAACTTGGGTAATTCAACCTTCTTTATATGATATTTTTCCTAGAATATATGAGTAGATTTTGTAAAAGGTATTAATTTATATCTTGATGATTAAAGGAGAAAATTTATTTTTAGTAAATAAATAAAATAGCTATAAAATATTTATTGATTTAATCTTTTTTTTTTTTCAAAATCTACACCCATCTAATTATAAATAATCATTTATCAATATGAAAAATCCATGGGCATTGCATTCTGAAAAAGCAAATTGTGCTACTCATGATTATTTCATATAAACTTTCACACATATCTGGTGGTTAACTATTAGTACGATCTTTGTATATATATTAAGAAAATTAAAGCTTTTCAAGAAATGAAACAGATCGAATAACCTGATCCGAATCTTCTTATAATTTATTAGGAGATCCAAAAATAAGTCTTCCATTTTTGGCCTATATAAAGCATCGGTTCAAAACATTTTTTTATCAGGTAAAAAAAACATGGGAAGCCTTTTGTTAAATTGATGTTTGTATTGTAATACCCTACCTATATACTAATAATTATCAGAGGAACGACGATGCGTAGCATGGTGAGCAAACAGAAATAGCATAAATATATTGATACAACAATAATCTTGATTGCATAACAGGAGTATTCTTAGGGTTTATATACATTACAGACAGTAAAATTATTACACTGTCATTATTCAATTCTCTATCATTCTTCTTTCTAGTTCATCTTCAAGCATTCTTCATTTTCTAATCTCGTCTTGCATTTCTTTTATGTGCTCACCTACCTAATGGTTGGTTAGGGAGGGTGAGATTCGGGAGAATATCAGTAGCAAACAATACCAGCAATGTATTTAAGATAAATGCTAGTGCATGACTTGCTTGTCTTGCATAGGTTCATGTTAACATAACGACATTTCTGCATACTCAATGCTTCATATAACATACACAAGGCCATAGTATAGCTAGAAACAGAGCCTCAATCATTTAAATATATATGTTACACATAGTCAAGCAAGTAGAGCAATCATACACATCATCCCACAAGAAAACATATCAACATACACAAGTATGGTAAGTTTGTTACCTTAGGGACTAATGTCCTTCCTCAGTTTTCTCTTCTACCAACCATCTATGTCGCTTGAAGCATCTTCTATTCTTCCTCTTTCCGTACTTCTCATGAACCTAAATAAATGATTATATTGGAGCCATGGAAATTAAATGCCTAGTGGTGTTGCCTTAACCTCATAACTTTTGGCCCTTAAATTCACATGGAAATTAAAAGCCACCAAAATTTTCAATCAATTTTGAAAATTCATACCTCATTGCGCAAGTGTCCAATTAGGGTGGTTCCAAAGACTATGCAATCATTATTGAGTCTATTCTCGAGGAAAAATAATTAGAAGCGAAATACCCACATACTATTCTAGACTCAATCAAACAATGACTACTATCTAGATTGTATTCTAGAATCATAGGTCATTTTCAAAAATTCATATCTCCTTCTACACAAATCCAAATTCAACAAATGACCTATCGAATTAAAGCTCATTATGTCTGATTTAATTCTAGAAAATTTCATAATCATTAGGAATCATTTACTAGCACAAACACTTGTTGCAATTTCATTGTAGGCAGGAACTTTTAGAGGCAATTTTAAAACTTTGGCTAAGACAATCCCAAAGCTTCCCAAATCACTATCAAACCTCTATCCTACACAATTTTTCAATTTGAACACATTGGAACTTTCAAAATGGTCAAAATCCCATTACTTCTACATGCCCTGTGTTAACCGAAAAATTAGGATAAAAGACAACAACATTGTTCTTCCAAGTTTATTGGCAAAACCATTGTAGTTTAGTCCTAAATCACTTCTAGTTTGGTGTTTAGGCCTTTCATCTTACTTTAACCATTTTTGAGCCAATTAGACAGTATTTCTCCATAAGGGTTTCAACCATCAAATTTAAAGAAAACACACAAAACTACCAATCAAGTTCCAGTACACATCAAATAGGCCTAAAATCACTCACCTTGGCCAACACACTACTTCACCATACCAAGGATGTTTCATGATATTAGGAAGTAGGAGGAGGAAAGAACTAGAAATTATAAGACCATGACTCATGAACTTACCTTAATTCCTCAAGTTCTTCCTACTCCTCCTCCTTCTTATTATTATTCTTCTTCTTCATGGCTGATAAACTTACCATAATTCCTCAAGTTTCTCCTCCCCCTCCTCCTCCTTCTTCTTCTTCTTCATGACTCATGAACTTACCTTAATTCCTCAAGTTCCTCCTCCTCCTTCTCCTTCTCCTTCTTCTTCTTCTTCATGACTCATGAACTTACCTTAATTTCTCAAGCTCCTCCTCCTCCTCCTCATCTTGATTTTAGTGTCTCCTCCTTGCCTCTCTATATGATAGACTTATTGGATGATTTGAGAAGGGAAAATCATATTTTTAAGGCTCTAAAGTCGATTGGGGGAGGGGAAGACCAAATTGGCCTTCAACTATCCCATAATTACTGGTTTGCCATTGTAATACCCTAAAATTTGACGTAGGGTAAATATCATAAATTTGTAGAATATACCTATTGAAAATAGGTGAATATGAGGTCTCAAACACCTTGTATTGAATTTATCTTATTATTATTATGACAATTTCTCCTGAGATTAAATAATGTGCGAAAAGGTCCCTAAGACATTAGATACTTTGCAAATAGGTCCCTGAAATATTTATGGGTTATAAAATACCCTGAGAATATTATGATAAATCCTGAGAGGCAATTAAATATTCATTAAAAATTAGAGAGTATGTTGTCTCTAATTTAGGTAATTTATAAGATTATTTTCCTTGGGAAATAATGAGGTAAAATTAAATATCATTTTGGGGAACATAAATTGCCCCATGGTTTTTAATATTTTGCATAATGCATAAATTATCAATTTCAGTAAAATAGTTGTGAGATAATAATTATTACTAATTAAGGAAATTGTCAACAATTAGTAAGTGATTAATTAGATAATTAATGGCTAATTGTTTAGACATAAGATAAAGAGAAAAAGGTGAAAATTACTTAAAATAAATATATATATATATAAATAAAAACGAAAATTAGAAGAAAAATAAAGAAAAATGAAATGAAAATTAAGAAATTAATATCTAGATATTTGCATTAAAATAACATTATAAGTTAAGACATGTGGTAATTAAATAATATTATAATAGTAAAAATGTGAACAGGATAAATGACCACGGATAGAAATAAAATCCTACCTAGAAAACCGTGAACTAGGTTTCTTGAGTCAGAGTATATTAAGAACAAGTGAATTTCTATCTCGGAGTGGATTGTCTCCGAAGTCATTTCTGTAACCAACGGAGTGATTTGGAGATCCGGCCAGGAAGATATTTTGTGGGATTAAAGCAGATAGTAGAAATGAGAACCGATAGAAAATAATCCCGTTGTGGGAATCTGGGGATAAGTGGGGAAAAACCAGAGTATAATGTTAATCAGTGGATTTTTGTCTCGGAGTTAGTACCGGACAACATTATTTCTGTAGCCGGGCACGAATACCGAGGGTTTTCAGCTGATAACAGAATGTCCTCAGCAGGATCAGAAACTGAGTTAAATTAGATAATTTGAAAGAGGAAGAAAAGACCTTCGGAGTGTTGTTCCCGAAATTTTAAGATTTTACGAAATTTCGCGATCAGGATACCGAACCAGGAATTTTACCTGATAAAGCAAGATGACATAAGGCTTGATGATGCAGCAGGGATGACATCATCCTTGAGAGGTGTAAGGCCAAGATCTTGCCACCTCCAAGAAGTGCGATCTAACGGCCAGAAACTGATCAGACAAAGTTCAAAGGAATTACGAAAATGCCATTGGGCTTTTCTATAAATAGGCCATCATTCCTCTTCATTCTTCACCAATTCACACAATCCTAGAGAGATGTTAGAGAGAGAAGCTCTGGAAGAGGAGCAAGAAGTTCATAGCGAAGCTCTGAGTAAGTCTTTCAGTCCCTAGTCTTTAGTCTTAAGTTCTTTCGGTAGTTCTTAGAGTTTTAGAGTAGATCTTTAATCTTCCAGTATATTTTAGATATCATGTTTTAGGATAGATATGATATTTATTTTGGGAAATATATTGGAGTTAGAGATATGTGGAAGTTCTGGAAGATTAGGGTCAAGATAGCGAAGTGCTGGCGAAATTCCGCCGATTAGGGGATCAGGGGCAAAATGGTAATTTGTACCTAAAATGCCTGTTATGATATCAAATATTGATAAATGTGATATTATCATTATAGGATATCAGTAATCTTGTTCCGCTGTCATTTCACTGTCGTTCCGCTGTTTTCTGTCAAAAGTACGGTTTACCATCAACGTACTAAACGCTCGTCAACGAAGGTACGTTCGCGTACTGTAACACTAACTCTGATGCTTATTGTATGCTTATATGTGATAGACAACTATACAAGTGAATTGTATAGATAACTTTACATGTGATGTGTATTGTTAACATGGATAACTATACATGTGAATTGTATAGATAACCTTACATGTGATGTGTACGGTGGATATATTAATCTTGCATCTGCTATATACTTATGTGTTGATTAATGCTGTGATGTCATACATATATTGTTTACATAAGTATGAGGTTAACCGTTACCTGAGGTTCGATGCATGGACCTCAGCTCTTAATATAGCTTCAGGATCAGGAGGACTAAGCACCAAAGATAAGGGCAAGCAGCATGCTTAGAGTCCCAGCCGAAGAATTTCTTTTTGGACTTGTATTCCCATATCAGTAAATATTCAGACCTTTGTACTGTTGTATAAGCAACTAGGTACCTCAACAGGATGTTTATCAGATACTCTCTCTTCTAAATTGCTCTGATGCTCTACTCTAATGAAAGTACCTCATTCCGCTTTTGAAAAATGAGATGTTACAGCCATTCCATTATAATCTAGCTATATTTCCTTGATTTCTGTTAACTTTTCCCACCTCATCTTCCTTTTCTTTTTGATCAAATGAATAGGATGAGAAGAGAATTAATAGATCTCAAGGTTGCAAACTGACTTTGAGTGATGAGGTGGCAGTTTTGACCATTTTACCCTTACCAATGTTATTTTCGTTCCTTATCCAATACTAGTAGAATTTTCAACCAACCTTGAAAAATCATATCCCATGGTACAAATATCCAATTACAGTGATTCTAAAGGCTATGTGACCATTAGAAAGTCTATTGTTAGAGAAAAATACCTCTTACAGTCAATCATACGCCATGTAATATCCCATTTTCATAAACGTTTCCATACAGAGCTAAGTGTTGAAAATATTTAAAATAAAGAGTAACTGAATAACATTGTATGTAATGTATCTATCTGAACATTTAACTATACAATCATCCATGGGTTCAATATACCACAATTTATATTTTTTAAAAAGACAACGTCTCCGCAGGGTCCTCACGCCCGCTTCTTACCCCTATCCTTGATCTTGACTCCCTGGAATCCTGAAGCTATAATAGGGGCTGAGGTTCAATTCCCATTGAACCTCAGGTAACGGTTAACCTCATGCTTATGTAAACAGTATATGACAGATATTATAATAATAAATTCACTACTATCACTTTCAAAATCATATCAGCAAGTAACATAACACAGCCACTGCAATATGTATGTTACCTATAGTTTGCACATAACCAGTGCCACGATGGCCTATCGTGTCCTCAGCGCTAGGAAAATTTAACGGAGTTATCAAAACTATAACCCGTATTCAATTCAATATATCATAAGCAACTTTCAAAATAGAGTATCAATAAGTGAAAACAACTTTCACATATAACCATACCATAAGCATAAGCGTTAATGTTACAATACGCGTCCGTACCTGAGTTTCGGTACGTTCTGTTGATCAAAAAAACGATCTCTGATATCCTATAAGGGTAATATTGTCTCAATTAATTCGTAAAAAATATTTCATGAGACACCTTGGCCACAAATGACAGTTTTACCCTTAGTGGACTTATTTTCAATTATTTCCTCACAATTTTCGGAAAAACGCTGGTGCAGAATTTCTGGGCAGAATTTCGCTTAACTTCGAAAAATCATAACTAATTCTACAAAAATCGAAATGAGGATCCGTAAAATTTCCTGGAATCCTTGAGATGTCTACTTGCAAGGAAAAATACTGTAACTTACCCAGAACTCCTGGAAAATTCCCAGTTTCAAAATTTCAAACTGCTGCCGAGAATTTCGCACAGAAAACATAGCCTAACTTCTGAGATTTTTATCTTTTTGCACAGAGCTTCAAATGACACACTCTTTATAGATTTAGAAAGCCCTATATGTCTACTTTCAACATGAATTTTCCCAGAATTTTCGAATATCATCTTCATCATAAAATACCAACACTTTTACTACTGACTCCAAAAATTCCTGATTACCGAAATTTTGCCAAAGCTTCGCTATTTTGATCATAATCTTCCAAAATTTTTGCTATAACTTCTTTTTCATCAAATTTTTGAAATAAAGCTATTGGAAACCATAAAAACATGAAATTAAAACTATATATGGAAGATTATAGATCAAAATAACATTTCCTAGCATTTCTACTTCATAACCTAAGAATTTAAACTTAGAAGCTAAAAACTCCCTTACCTCTTGAAGAACACTTGCTTCCTATGTTCTGCAGCTCCTCACTCTCTCCCTTTCTCTCTATATTTCGGTCTTGGCTTGAGGATTTTGTGAAGAGAATGTGTTGCCTAATGCCTCTATTTATAGTTGAAGAGGGTGGCATATTTGTAAATTCTTCCCTTTGCATACAACCATAGGATTTTGCTTGGAGAAGAGGAGATGATCTTGGCCTTCCACCTCTCCCCCTAGCCGTCCCCCCACCCCTTCTTCCTTCTAGAAAACCTTTGCTTTGTCCCCAAGAAAACCTATTTAATCCCTAATTACTCCCAAATGCTAATTTAGTTAGGTGTAAGTTGGTGTTTAAATTCAAAATCCAATTTCACTTTCGGAATCCTAATTTTTATGATTAGATTTATGGTGATTTTTAATTCCTAAAACACTTAGGTATGAATCTTACAAGTAACCGAAAATAACTTTGGGAATAGCCAGGTTGAAGCTCATAATTCACTGATCTTAAATATGTACTTATCTTTAAGATTTAGTTTCTAGATTTCAAGTTATGATTTAATCTCTATAGGTTTTCATTAAATTTTTTTCTAATTAAGTCACAACTTGCTCCCTAAGTTTCACTAATCTTCTTCTACACTCTCTTTGACTTATTACTTCTTCTTATTATTTTTAGAATTCGCCCCCCCCTATTATATAATTATGTTCTAATGTTTTTACACCTTTAAGAAAGGAATTCTCTTATTGGTCCACTTGGATTTAAAATTTGAGGTTCATATAATTTAATTCTTTCATTTACTTGTATAATTCTTTCACCATCAACTAAGAATAAATTAGGAATAATTAGTTAAATCCTAATTTTAATCTCTAACATAGTATCTTAGGGGTTACTAGACTTAATTACCAAAATTTGGTAAGTTCTTAATTTAATTTTGATGATTAAAAACTCCTTGTATGCTAATCTTAGCTTCTAAATATCATTTGGTCCTTCACTTAATTGATTTTTCCTTAATTATGACTTTAATAATTTAATTATGAACTAATTTCAAAAATTACTAAAGTATCTCAATTATTGCAATTCCCATTGCCCAATAATTGTTACCAATTTCCTCTAATTGATTTCATCATCCTCTGATGATTTTAATTGTTCAAATGATATAATTAAGATTATTTGACAATCTTAGGATATTTTATGATCTCCAAATGAAATTTGAAAATTCAAGTTTTTGGTCTATTTAATTCTAGAAGAAAATTCCCTAAACTAAACTACCAAAATTCGAGACCACATATTCACCTATTTTTAATAGGTATGTTTTATCAAAATATAGTGGCTAAGCTGAATAGGATTTTTAGGGTATTACACGCCAACTATTCTAAAATCAATATCTATTACACATTGGTCCAAAACAATGTTTCAGATTCCAGGGCCAACTTCAAAAATTTATAACTCACTCTGTAAAGGTCCAATTGACCTATATGACATATCAAATTGAATCTTACCGTGTCTTCTTTGATTTTGGAAAGTTTCATAGCCATTAAATATCATTTGCTTAGTCAAAGGCATATCACAATATGATTGCCTCCCTAGAAGCCTTAATCTGACAGCATTAAAGAAAATTTTGTAATACCCTAATTTTTATAATACATTTAAATATATATTTAGATAAATAATACCTATTGAAAATAGGTGGATATGAGGTCTCAAAATATTGTGTAATTAGTCTATTTTCAAAGGAAAGTACTAAGAAAAATTATGGAAAAATTCTAGAAGGCATGGAATAATTATTAAAAATTTAGGAAATATATTATTCTTAATTTAGACAATTTAATAAAATATTTCCTATGAAAATAAAAAGAAGGAAAATTAAAAAGTATTTTGGAATCGAAATTGATTCTATGACTTTTAATAATTTGCATGGAGCTTAGATTATTAATATCAATAAAATGATTGTGAGAAAATGATGAGTTTTAATTAAGAAAATTATTAGGAATTATTAAAGGATTAATTAAGTAATTTTTGGGAATTTTATAAGCCTAAATCCATGAAATTGCTTATGGACCAATAGGAAATTTTTGTGGAAAATGAATATAGGATAAATGTAATATATGTGGTTAAGGAAAAATTAATTATATATATATGTGTGTGTGTGTGTGTGTGTGTGTGTGTGTGTGTGTGTGTGGATGGGCCAAAAATTTGGAGAGATAAGGATGGATTGATATTTGTAATATTATAATAATATAAGATTAAACATGTGGTAAATGGATAATATTAAAATAATAAAGAAAGGTGAACAGGATAAATGAGAACGGATAGAAAATAATTCCGTTGCAAGAATCTGGGGATAAGTTAAGAAAAACCAGAATACATTATTGATCAGTGAATTTTTATCCAGAAGTTGGTGCCGGCTGGAGTTATTTCTGTAACCGGTACCGATTACCAAGAATTTTCGGCTAGTAACAGAATTTCTTTACTGAGAGCATAAGGGTAGAAGAACCCAGTATTCTTGAAGAGGAAGAAAAGATCTTCAGAGTGTTGTTCCCGGAATTTTAAGATTTTATAAAGATTACGCGATCGAAACACCGAACCAGGAATTTTATCTGATAAAGCAAGATGACATAAGGCTAGATGATATTATTTTTTTTGTCTTTGGGGGGGGGGGGAATTTCGGCCTAATAGGTGTAAGGCCAAGATGAAACCACCTAGCAAAAGTGCGATCCAACGGTCAGAATTCAACCAGATAAAGTTCAATGAAATTACGAAAATGCCATCCGGGTTTTCTATAAATAGCCACCCATTCCATTTGCAATCCTCACACCAATCCTCTTGAGGATTTCGAAATTTGGGAGAGAAAGGAAGAAGGAGGAGTCCGGAGAAAAATCATAGCGAAGCTCTGAGTAAGTTCTTCGGTCCTTAGTCTTTAGTTCGGTAGTTCTTTCAGTAGTTATAGTAGGATTATTAGAATAGTCTTTAATTTTTCAAGTTAGTTTAGGTATCATGTTTTAGGAATAAATATAATATTTATCTTAGAAATATGATAAAGGAAAGGTTATAGCAAAAAATTTTGAAAGCGTAAAGTCAAAACAGCGAAGCCCTGTCAAAATTCCGCCAAAGAGTCAAACTAGGGGCAAAATGGTAATTTGTACCTAAAATGCCTGTTATGGTCTTAGATATTCATACTGGTGATATTATCCTATAGGATACCCAGAATCACGAACCGCTGTTTCCGCTATCACCGCTGTCAAATCACAGTCGTACCACCGTCAAACGTACCACAACGCTACCGAAGTGCTCGAAATCGTCAACGGAGGTACGGACGCGTATTGTAACCTTAACACTTATGCTGCTCATATTCATATATATGGTAGACATGTTTATATACTGAAACTCTGTCGTGGGTTGTCAGTCATACATACAGCTTGTTACGGGTTATAGTCTTGATAAAGCCGTTGGGTTTTCCTAGCGCTAAGGACACGATGGGAGATCGTGGCATTGGTTTATGTGCAGACATAGTGTGCGGCTTTACATATTGCTGTGTGCTTATGTTCTGTCCATTGTTGATCATGCATCGTCTGTGTGCTTATGTATTGATGTGTTGTATTGTTGTTATGACTATTTGTTGTCTATATATAATTTATTTGAGCATAAGGTTAACCGTTACCTGAGATCCAATTGGGAATTGGATCTCAGCTGTAGCTCCAGGTTCAGGAGGATCCAGGGTGGAGGAGAGAGGTAAGTAGCCGATGTAGGCAGATTGGAAGAGCTTATATGTTTTAGCTTTTGAACTATTTAGATATAGTCTTTTTGGAATCAATAGATGACTGTATAAGGATGATTACACTATGGTTATGTACTTCTAGATATTCAGTTACTCGTTTAATTGAAATGCTCGACTCTGATCATGGTTTGTTTTTTTAAAAAAAAAATTGGTATTTTAAATTGGGATGTTACAAATTTCCTTCATAATATTTGTCACTCTTCTTGAACTGGGCTTAGTCGTCGACTTAATAAGGCTTATCCTTAAGTCTATAGGCCCAAAGGTCAGGATATTACACATATTGGATATTTTGATCATTGCATCAAGTAAGATTCTAGCTTTCGTTTTCAATTCTATGTTTTGCTACTTTGTATTCAACGCAGATTTCTCATGCATTAGCGAAGAATTTATGTTCAAAACTTCAAACTAACTGCCAAGAAATATTTTGTTCCATTGAAAATATTTTAAAATTTAAAATTCTTGTTTTTACCATATTGTAAAGCGTTTTTCATTACAGAATTTATTATCTATTACTTCATTTAGTCCTTAATAAATGACATATTTCAAAAGTTGACTTTTATATAAAATATAAGATATATTTTTCAATTTTTTCCTAATTTACCCTTATTGCTATTGATGTTGCTCCCTTAATAATAATTAAGAAGGATATGGAATGAGGGAATTACAGAAGATGACTAGAGTGTTTTAGAAAATACAAGTCGTATATTATCTAATATAACTTACTTCAATAATCTAATCAAATTAGATAAATAAGACCGAATGAGTGATGAGTATTTATTATGATATGATGGATTATTGCATGCACATGTTTATTTTATTGATTGTATTCTGATGTGTGGGAGGAAAGTAAAGCAAATGGGAAACTAATAAATTGCCATAACTGTCCATGCCCTTGCGACGCAATAGTTGGGTGCATTGTTATGAAACTCACGAGTTAACTCTCTGAGTTTACCATTTTTATGTTTCTAGCTTACAATAATGAGTTGAGTCATTGTTAAACTTGTGTCAGTTTTAAACTTGGCAAAAAAATTAGTTTATACACCGAGTTTATCGTTTCTACGTTTTTAGCTTACAAAATATTTTTAACTTACTCTTAAACTTGTGTTAACTTTTTGTATTTGATTATGGTCAACGGCTTTAAATTATAAATTTTAGAGATATTTCTTTGTTAAATATGATAAATGATGAATGTTGATGATTTAATTTTAATTATTTGGATTTAAAATATATTTAAATGAAATTGTTGTCATTTTTATATTTTAATTATTTAAATATACACTAGTAATACCTATTTAATAATAAAAATAAACTCTTATCAATTTACAATTCGAGTTTATAATGCGAGTTTACGTCACTATCATAAATTTGCTTAAACTCGGGAGTTTGATAATCTTGGTTGGGTGAGAATGTCATCCTCCAAGAACTTCATCTTCCATAATTGTAAGGATCTCTAATCATTTTCTACTGCTTTGAAATTGTACAATCTCAATTTATTTGGTTATTAGTGTAATAAATCTATATCTTTTATAATACTCGTGGTAACAACATTACAAATATTTATTAATTATATATATTTTAAAAATATATTACAATGATTTCAAATTTATAATTATAAAAATAAATACAAAATATAACTACAAAATGAATAATATAAATATATGTTTGGTTAAAACTTTAAATATCATCAAAAACAATATTGTAATAAGTTACTATTTATAGAGTATTATTATTTATACGATAATATTTTAAAAAATTATAATTAATAATATTATATTTTATATTTATAGAAGAGTACTTTTAGAGTTTAGAGATTAAAGAATAAAAAGTTACAGGGGTCTGATTATTTCCTATTATATACATACATGCACGCATCCACTATTCATATCTGAATCTTCTTTTAATTCAATGTACCAATTTAATTCAATGTACCATTTAATGTGTTAATTTATTAGGAGATTTTCTTCCCAAAAATAAGTCTTCCATCTCGCCTATATAAAGCACTGGTTGGGAACATTTTCTCATCAAAACAAAACATGGGGAAATCTTCTGTTAAATTGATGTTCTTATTGGCTCTTTTGATAATTGCATCAAGTAAGATTCTAGCTTTCTTTTTCACTTTATGTTTCGCTATAATGTGATCAACCAGATTTCTCATGCATTAGCGAAGAATCTATGTTCAAAGCTTCAAACTTACTGCCACGAAGTATTTTGTTCCATTGAAAATATTTTCAAATTTTAATTCTTATTTTTAGCTTGTCGTGGAGTGTTTGTTAGTACAGAATTCTATTATGTATTACTCCCTTCAGTTCTTAATATAGGACATATTTGTGAATTTGATCTTGATCTTGAATATAAGATATATTTTTCAATTTTTTTTCCTAATTACCCCTATTGATGCTCATCCCTCAATAATAATCAAGGAGATAGGGAATGAGGGAATTAATACAAATTGTATATTATCTAATTTTACCAACATTCTTAATCTAATCTAATAAGGTAAATAAGACGGGATGAGTATTTATTATGATATGATGGATTATTGCATGCACATGTTTATTGTATTGCACTGTATGCAGATGTGTGGGAGAAAAGTGAAGCAAGAGGTAAAGTGATAAATTGCCATAACTGTCCATGCCCTTGCGATGCAACAATTGGGTGTGAATGTCGTCCTCCGCCAAATGAGCCTTTTGAAATGCGGGCCAACAACCAATTTCCTCCAACTAATAGTACTAATGTGTAGAAAAAAATATATAATATCTTCATTATATATGAGATAATAAACTATATATGTTTCTAAGAGCGTGTTATAGAAGTGGTAACATGTTCCATGTTCAATAAATAATAAAACTCATGCAGCATATTTCCCCATTATCTCATGGAATATATATATATATATATATATATATATATATCTATGTATGTATGTTACATTGTTAACTAAAGTACGTGCGCTTTTGAAACGCAATCCATATTGTTTATTTATTATGACCTGGGAATATAAAATCACCAACTTTATATATAAAATCTTGTAATACCCACTTTAAAATCCATTTAACCAAAAACCGGCCGAGTAATCACATCATTAAATGAATCCACAATTATATTTACGCTCATTCAATTAATACCCATTGAAGTAATTTCCTTTAGATTAATCATCAACTTTATATTTACGCTCTCGTCAGTTAATGCCCGTTAAAGAAATTTCCTTTTTTTGAAAATCCACTAAAATTATTTTTTAGTATAGCCAAATTTTCTTTATTCCAAAAAGTTTGACCTCTTCAATAATAATTGCGAACTAAAACTATGCATTCTGTTTCGATGTTGTCGTCCTCTCCTGCTCCAAAGGTGTGTTTTGAAATGCTGACCATCAACAACCAATTTCCACTACAAAAATAGGAGTTTCAGTGGCGACTTTCAATGTTGCCACTGAAAGTATGACTTTCCACGGCAACAAAAGAGTCACTGTTGAAAGTATTGACTTTCAGCGGTACAAATTCATGTCGCCGCGGAAAGTCATACTTTCGGTGGCAACATTGAAAAGTCGCAACCAAAAGTCATACTTTCAGCGGCAACTCTAATATGTCGCCGCTAAAAGTTATACTTTCAGCGGCGCTCTAATAAGTCGCCGTCAAAAGTATGTTTCAGCGGCGACTTAATGTCGCCACCAAAAGTATGACTTCTATTGTCGCCGCTGAAACATGTAATACCCTAAAATTTGTATTTCTCCTAAGTATCATATTTTGGCAAGAAATACCTATTAAAATCAGAGAGTATGTTGTCTCTAAATTTTAATTGATTTACTATTATATTTTTAGGGAATTTTCCTTGGAATCTAATAAATCCAAATCCAACTTTCTAATCTTCAATTAGAAACACCATAGTTGTAATACATATCAGTTACTCAAATATATGCTCTACTCTGATAAATATACATTATTTCGCTTTTGGAAATGGGGTGTTACACTTTTGGTATCAGAGCTATTTATTCTAGCATGAATCTAATAAAGTTACTTCAGACTATTTGGTGCTTAAACTAAGAAAGGGTTCATCAGTGGGTTGTCACAAGTCGCCGTGAAAGACGGGGAGACTCCCATTAGACTAAACACCGATCTGGCCAAATTGTCTGATTAACTGAGTTAGATTCTAAGCCTTTAAACTTTGAGCACATTTTGGAATTGAGTACTGATATTAACCCTGGGGGTGTTATACATTAAGATGGATAGAAATAGACCCTCATACAGAAGCTACCATGGCCGAGTCAGAAGGACCACTAGGAAGAAGGTACTATTAGTAGATAACCATAGACCGGAGATTAATCCTGAACCAGTATACCACCTAGCCCCGGTATACGACTTTGAACCCTTGAACAATGAACCGTAAGATGTTGTATCATCCGAGTCGGATGAGCTTGACTTTGATAGAGATAAATTTGTATACCATCCTAAACCGGTATACCCGAACCGTTAGCTAGTATACCTTATGAGCTAGATAGGCCTATAGGATCATATCATTCATCCTTTGATGATAACCGTGAGTATTTCCAATTACAAAGTTATCTAGATGACTTTGAGAGTGAATCGTTTTACGAACCCGTCTCACTACAACACATTCTAGATACAAACCAAGTATTGGTAGACGCCCTACTGACAGAGTACCTACTAGCAGAACAACACAGTGTGACTACGAAAACAAAGTATTTCCAATACTTAGTACAAGCCATGATGATCTATGAGTGAAGGGAACTTTACGGTTTTTCCCTACCCCTTATATGACTGTGTGAGGTCCACACTGTACCACTTTCCTCGAAACCACTTCTGGATTGAGGAGTCGAACAAATTCTTAGAAGGAGAACGTATAACCGATTTTCACTCCTTATATATTGTCTTCAACGACTGGTTCTCAACAAAATGTAGACTGCTCGTTGTGAGCCAGTTAGAAGGCATATATTAAGTATGCTAGTCATAGACCAATAAATGTTGTAATATATTAACAATGTTTAATATAAATGACTTGGTAGTATGATTGTGTCTTTAATGACTACATCTCCCGAACATCTAAAATTATTATTCTTAATGAATTTTAGAAAATTGAGAATGGCCAATTTAAGAGGAGCTGGAGCCCCTAGAGGCCGAGGCAGAGACAGAGGTAGAGGTAGGGGACGAGGCAGACAACCTCGAATAATACCAATACCAGTAATTGAACCTAAGCAACAAGGTCGATACCTAATCAACCGAACCAAAATGCCTGGCAAGAAGTAATGACGATGCTACGAGAGCAGCGGGCAATGATTGATGAACTCCGTGCAGATAGACAGGAAAGGCGAGTGGAGAGACAGAGACAGCAAGACAAAGAGGAACAACAAAATGATGAAGAAGATGAGAACGAACAAAATGATGCACGCACTGATGAAGATGAGGAGTCGGACAGAGCTGAGTCACCTCCCCGACCAAATAGAGCACTGGAATTACTACCGCAATCCAACAGAATGGTTGAATCAACGCAGTATTGGGTCACCCAATTCTGCAAGCTAAAGCCACCAGTTTTTCATGGAAATTCCGAAGCAGCTGAAGATTGGCTAATGAGGCTAGACAAGATCTTTGAGGTCTTGGACTGTCCGGAGCACCAAAAAGCTCAACTAGCAATCTTCAAGCTGGAAGGGGATGTAGATAGATGGTGGAAGAGCATTTCATCAACACTGAGAGTGTAATACCCGGATAACTATTATCTGGAATATTATGTCACAGTAATAAAAATGCCTATTTACGAAGATTTTGGCCTTAACATGTTATGTGATTAGTATATGTTCAAAGGAAAACATTAAGAAAATTAAAAGAAATTTAATATCGGAAATGTGAAAAATGTGTCTTAAGGCTATAAAACATCCTGAGAAGAATTAGGAAAAATTCTAAAAGACATGAAATAATTATTAAAAATTTAGAAAGCATATTGTTCTTAATTTAGACAATTTAATAAATTATTTCCTATGAAAATAAAAAGAAGGGAAATTAAAAAGTATTCTAAGACTAAGATTGACTCTATGATTTTTGATAATTTGCATGGAACTTGAATTATTAATGTTAATAAAATTGTTGTGAGAAAATGATTAGTTTTAATTAAGAAAATTATTAGAAATTATTAAAGGATTAATTAAGTAATTTTTGGGAATTTTATAAGTTTATAGAAAATTTAGGAAACATGAGAAATAAAATAAATATGAATAAGTATTATTAAGGATCGAAATTTTTGGGCCAAATTAAATAAATAATAAAGGTCAAGAAGTAATCTTGGAAAACCAAGATCAAAAGTTTAGGATTATTCAAGGAATTTTAGAAGCCTAAATCTATGAAATTACTTATGGACCAATAAGAAATTTTGGGGAAATAAATGCAAGATAATAGAATATTATTGGAAATGAAAATATATATATATATATATATATATATATATATATATATATATATTTATATGTGTGTGGGCTGAAATTTTTGGGAATGGGAAGAGATAAGGATGATGAAAATAATAATAATATAAGATTAGGACATGTGTTGATTTAATAATATTATATTAATAAAAAATGAACAAGATAAATGACCACGGATAGAAATAAAATCCTATCCAGAAAACCTTGAACTAAGTTGCTAGGGTCAGAGTATATTAGGAACAAGTGAATTTTATCTCGAAGTAGGCTGTCTCTGAAGTCATTTCTGTAACCGATGGAGTGTTTTGGAGATCAAGCTAAGAAGATGTTCTGTAGAATTAAAGCAGATAGTCAAAATGAGAACCGATAGAAAATAATTCGGATGCGAGATTCCGGGGATAAGTTAAGAAAAACCAGAGTATATTATTGATTAGTGAATTTTTGTCCAGAAGTTGGCACTGACCGAAGTCATTTCGGTAACCGGTCGCGAATACCGAGGATTTTCGGAAGATAACGGAATATCCTTAATGAGAGTACAAGGATAGGAAAATCCAGTATTCTTGAAGAGGAAGAAAAGACCTTCAGAGTGTTGCTCCCGGAATTTTAAGATTTTACAAAAAATTTCGCGATCAGGACACCGAACCAGGAATTTCATCTAATAAAGCAAGATGACATAAGCATGATGATGTCATCAATTTTTTCTTCTTGCGGGAGGGGGAGGTCAGCCTATAGGTGTATGGCCAAGATCAAGCCACTTCAAAAAAGTGCGATCCGACAGTCAGAATTCAACCAGACAAGTTCAGCGAAATTACGGAATTGCCACTCCCTTTTTTCTATAAATAGCCTCTCATTTCTCTCCATTCTTCACCAATTCACTCACAATCCTAGAGAGAAGTTAGAGAGAAAAGCTCTGGAAGAGGAGTAAGAAGTTCATAGTAAAGCTCTGAGTAAGTTCTTCAGTCCTTAGTCTTTAGTTTAAGTAGTTTTTCGGTAGTTATAGTAGAATTGTTAGAGTAGTCTTTAATTCTTAAGTTAGCTTAGATATCATGTTTTTAGGAATAAATATGATATTTATCTTAGGAGTATGCTAGAGGAAGGGTTATAGCAAAAATTTTGAAAGTTTAAAATCAGAATAGCGAAATGCTGGCGAAATTCCGCCAAATAGTCAATCTAAGGGCAAAATGGTAATTTGTACCGAAATTCCCTGATATGCTCTTAAATGCTCACACTGGTGATACTATCCTTATAGGATACCTGAAATCATGAATCGTTGTTTCCGCTGTTTCTGCTGTCTCCACTGTCATACCGTCATCGTACCGCCGTCAAGGGTACCACAATTCTACCGAAGTGCCCGGAATCGTCAACGGAGGTACGGACGCGTATTGTAACCTTAACACTTATGCTGCTCATATACTATATGTGATAGACATGCTTATATACTGAAGCTCTGTCTAGGGTTGTCGGTATACATATAGCTTTATACAGGTTATAGTCTTGATAACGCCGTTGGGTTTTCCTAGCGCTGAGGACACGATGGGCCGTCGTGGCACTGGTTATGTGCAAACATTATGTGGGGCTTTACATACTGCTGTGTGCTTATGTTCTGCCAATATGTGATCATGCATCTGCTGTGTGCTTATGTAGTGATATACTGTTGTTATGTGATTATGTACATGCTGTTATCCATATACTGTCTTATTTGAGCATAAGGTTAACCATTACCTGAGATCCAATTGGGAATTGGATCTCAGCTGTAGCTTCAGGGTCGGGAGGACCAAGGTCGGAAGAGAGAGGCAAGCAGGCCGCGTAGGACCTAGGACGGAGTTTTATTTCGTTATGTCTCTAGTTGTGTATTTTACATTCCTTCGGATGTTAGAAGACTGTAATAGAACAATTACACTGTGGTTATGTTTTATCAAGGTTCAGTTACTCGTTTTGGTCAAAAAGCTCTACTCTGATCACTGTTTAAAAGAAATTCTGTTGTTTTTAAAATGGGATGTTACAGAGAGCACGGTATATTCCCGTTACTTGGGAAAAATTTATGGAGAAGTTTAACGAGCAATACTTCCCTCCTACAGCACAAGTGGCCAAGGAGAAGGAATTCCTGCACATTAAACAGGGCCATGATGAATCATTTGATGACTACTTTGCCTGTTTTACCAACTTAACAAAGTACTCATCATACTTGAAGCGTTATGATGATGAGCCATGGAAGGCGCATATTATGATAGATGGGCCAAAGTATGAGATAAGGGAAAGGCTCGTGTCCCAAGAGTTTCAGTAGTTAAATGAAGCAGTAGAGTCATGCCGACTGATTGAACGCAATTTGTGGGAATTGCGTGCCTCAAGGAACAATAGCAACAACAGTACCAACCGCGGCGGGTTAAGTCGCGGGAACTCCTCACAAAAGAGAAAGGCACCCTGGAATAACCCCCGAGGTGGAAATAAGAGGCCATTTCAGCCTGGGCAGCGGAACTATCCTAGAATGTTGGGATTCCGACCTTGTACGAAATGTGGAAAGAATCATCCAGGTGTTAACTGTGAAGGGAAGCAAAATTGTTTCAAATGTCAGAAGACGGGGGCATATAAGCTGGAACTGTCCTGAAAATGCTGCAGCACGAGGCCACAGAATCCAGGCCGAGTCTTCACATTGACTAATGAAGAGGCCAAGAAATCTCCAGAGATGATCCAAGGTACTATCTCTCTTAATGGTAATCTACTTCAGGCATTGTATGATTTGGGTGCTAGTCATTCGTTTATTTCGTATAATTGTGCAAATCGCTTAGGTATGCATGCCTATAGATTACCTTATGATTTGATAGTCACAACACCACTTGGTGTGAAATCTTTAATTTCTAATGCATGTCTGAATTGTATTGTGAGTGTGGATGGGCGTGAGTCTAATATAGACCTTATCCGGTTACCACTTCATGACATTGACGTCATTCTTAGTCTTGATTGGCTAACGGCCAACAATGAAATGATTGACTATGGTAATAAAAAGATATTGTTCTCACATTTACAAGGCAGAGATAAGAATAACGTGAGCCTGAATTTTCTCTCTGCGACGAAAGCTAAAAGATGCATGAAGCATGGATGCCAAGCGTACATGATTTTCTTCTCAATCAAGGCGAAAGCCGAACCTTCACTTGAAGACATCTCAGTTGTGAATGAATTCCCTTATGTATTTCCAGAGGATCTTACCGAGTTACCTCCAGAAAGGGAAGTTGAATTCACCATTGAATTGATGTCGGGTACGGGATCAATATCGAAGGTGCCGTATCGAATGGCTCCTAACGAGAGGCAAGACTTGAAGAAGTAGATTGAGGAACTACTGAGAAAAGGATTTATACGACCTAGTATGTCACCATGGGGAGCTCCAGTATTGTTTATGAAAAAGAAAGATGGAAGTTTACAACTTTGTATCGATTACCGAGAGCTGAACAAGGTGACCATCAAAAGCAAATATCCACTCCCCAGGATTGATGATCTACTTGATCAATTATCTAGTTCCTGCATATTTTCTAAGATTGATTTACGCTCGGGATACTATCAGCTACGAGTGAGAGCTATAGGTGTTCCAAAGACCACTTTCAGGACCAGATATGGGCATTACGAGTTCATGGTGATGCCTTTTGGGTTAATAAATGCACCTATAGTGTTAATGGGCTATATGAACCGGATCTTTCATCAACACCTAGACAAATTTGTGGTGGTATTTATTGACGATATCTTGATCTATTCAAGGAGTAGAGAGGAACACAAAGAACATCTGCGAATAGTACTAGGTGTACTAAGGGAAAAGCAACTCTTTGCTAAGTTAAGCAAATGTGAGTTCTAGCTATCAGAAGTGAAATTTCTGGGCCATGTCATATCATGCAGCATGGTTACTGTTGATCCCAGGAAAGTAGAAGCAGTTCTGAACTGGAAGAGACCAGAAACAGTGACTGAGATACGTAGTTTTCTGGGTCTAGCAGGATATTACCGCAGATTTATACAAAATTTCTCATGTCTTGCCTTACCATTGCCAAAGCTCACGAAGAAAAATCAAGCATTTGTATAGGATAAGTTCTGTGAGAGGAGCTTCCAAGAATTGAGGGAGAGGTTGACTATAGCACCAGTGCTAATTATCCTAGATCCGAGTGAGACTTATGTAGTCTACAGTGATGCCAGTGGGCATGGATTGGGATGTGTCCTTATGAAGCAGGGCAGAGTGGTGGCTTATGTCTCTCATCAGTTGGAGCCTCACGAGTTGAACTATCCTACGCATGATTTAGAGCTTGCGACTATCGTGTTTGCTTTGAAGATATGGAGGCACTACCTCTATGGTACCATAGTGGAACTGTATTACGACCATAAGAGTCTCAAGTATCTATTTGATCAGAAAGAACTCAACATGAGACAGCGTCGCTGGATAGAGTTGCTTAAAGACTATGACTTGGAGATTAAATATCATCCGAGTAAGGCCAATGTTGTTGCAGATGCTTTAAGCAGAAAGGCGGTGCAGGTGGCATACATAATGATTCAAGAGCAGAGGCTGCTTGAAGATTTCATGAATCTGCACTTGTCAAATCAGATTTGTTTGAGTCATAATGCGCCCAGTGAAGCCTATCTTGCAAGTCTTCTTGTAAGTTAAGGAGAATACGATCTGAGAGATGAGGTCGAGAAAGCTCAGAGGCAAGATGAACGAGTTATAGCAATACGGGAGATGATCTCTCGGGGCGAGACTCAAGACCATGACCTTTCACCTAGTAGATTGGTCAGGTATAAGAAACTGATTTACATACCACCGGTTGATGAATTAAGGCGGAAGATACTAGATGAGGCTCATAAGAGTAAATACACTCTGCATCCAGGAATGGTCAAGATGTACCATAATGTGAAATCCGAATTCTGGTGGCTTGGGTTGAAGAAAGATGTAACCCAGTACATGGCCAAGTGTTTGACTTGCCAAAAAGTAAAGATTGAACATCAACGTCCCACTAGTCCTCTTCAAGGGTTAGAAATTCCAGAATGGAAATGGAAAAATGTGGCCATGGATCTGGTGGTGGGATTACCCAAGATCAGGAATCACGATGCAATTTGGGTAATTGTTGACCGATTAACCAAGTTGGCACACTTTATTCCCATCAGCGTCAACTATTCTCCGGAGCGGTTGGCGGAGGTTTATATCAAAGAAGTTGTGAGACTCTATGGTATACCTAAGAGCATTGTCTCTGACTAGGATCCTCGATTTACATCCCGATTTTGGCAAGCATTGAATGAAGCTTTGGGGACAAAGCTAAAGTTCAGTACAGCTTATCATCCTGAAACAGATGATCAGTCTGAAAGAACCATATAGACGCTAGAAGATATGTTGAGAGCATGTGTATTGGATTTTAAAGGGAATTGGGATCGATATCTTCCACTGGCAGAATTCGCGTACAACAACAGTTACCATTCGAGCATTCAAATGGCTTCATTTGAAGCATTGTAGGTAGAAAGTGTTAGTCACCTATATGCTGGACAGAATTGTTTGAAAGACAACTACTCAGACCAGATATAGTTGAATAGACCTCTAAACAAATTGCTTTGATCAAGAGGGGACTCATGGCAACACATAGCAGACAGAAGAGTTATGCTGATAAAAGGAGAAGACCTCTGGAATTCGAAGTCGGAGATCACATGTTTTTGAAGATATCCCCAGTAACTGGTGTCGGTAGAACACTTAAGAGGCGTAAACTAAGTCCTTGATACATAAGGCCGTTCGAAATATTGGCTAAGCATGGACCAGTCGATTACCAGCTGGACTTACCCCCAAACTTGAGGAATCTCAATGACGTATTCCACGTTTCTCAATTAAAAAAGTACCAACCGGACCCCGAACATGTCATCGAGTATGAAGAAGTCGAAGTACGACATGACAATACTTTTGTAGTCGAGCCGGAGCAAATCCTTGATTACCAAGATAAACAGCTCAGACATAGAAGTATTCCGTTCGTGAAAGTGGTCTGGAAAGGGTTATCCCCTAGGGAAGCAACTCGGGAAACAGAAGAGGATATGAAGAAGAAATATCTAGAGTTTATGACTCAGAGGGTAATTAGTGTATAGTAAATTTCGGGTGGAGAAATGTAATACCCTAAAATTTGTATTTCTCCTAAGTATCATATTTTGGCAAGAAATACCTATTAAAATCAGAGAGTATGTTGTTCCTAAATTTTAATTGATTTACTATTATGTTTTTAGGGAATTTTCCTTGGAATCTAATAAATCCAAATCCAACTTTCTAATCTTCAATTAGAAACACCATAATTGTAATACATATCAGTTACTCAAATATATGCTCTACTCTGATAAATATACATTATTCCGCTTTTGGAAATGGGGTGTTACAAAACATACTTTTGGCGGTGACATATTAGAGTCGTCACTGAAAGTTATGCTTTCGGCGGTGACATATTAATAAAAGGCACGTAGGTCCCACAAGAGATAAAGTGAAAAATGATAGAGCAAATTAATGTTTATAAAATTGAAATTGTATAAAAAATGAATGTTGTGCATAATTAATGTTTGTAAATAAGTCAAAAATCAAATTGTTCTCTGTCATACAATACTTCTTAAGGAATTAATTGATAGAGAAAATAATAGTGTTTTGTTGTTTTAATTTTTAAGGGATATGGAGGTAATTTCACACTAATTTTAATAATTCAGACGCATAACCTAATATATAATTTATTAAGTGCATTAACTCAAACTACATTTTGGTAATTCAATCGTCTTTATGTGGGATTTTCCCAATACTCTATTTTACATGGGAAAAAAAGAGACCATAAGAAAAACAAGAAGAAGTGAACATTGTGATGATCGATGTAGAAGATTAGGAAGCAAAGCCGAAAAAAGAAGGAAAAAAGAGAATTAATAAAAGGCATCTAGGTCCCCTGAGAGACAAATGGAGAAAAGATAGAGCAAATTAGTGTTTATGAAACTAAATATTGTATAAAAAAAAGTATCTTGTACATAATTAATGTTTGTAAAGAAATCAAAGAACAAACGGTGGTCTATCATACAATACTTATGAAGGAATTAATTGAAAGAACAAATAAAAGGGCTTTATTTTCAATTTTCTTGTTTCAATTACTGAGGGATATGGAGGAAATTTGACCTCTATTTTAAATCCCTAATCATGGTGCAAAACCTAAAAAAAATTATTAAGTTCAGTGACTCAAATTAGAAATTGGATAATTTAATCGTCTCTATTTGAGATTTTTCAAATAGTCTATTTTACAAGAAAAATAAACAAAAAACAACAACAAAAGAGGGAAAAAAGAAGAACTGAATATTTTAAGGATCTATGCAGAAGATTAGGAAGCAAGATGGAAAAGAATGAAACAAATGATTAATAAAAGGCATGTGGGTCCCATAGGAGATAAAGGGAAAAAAGATAAAGCAAATTAATGTTTACAAAACTAAACATTGTATAAAAAAGAATGTTGTGCATAATTAAGTTTGTAAAACAGTCAAAGAATAAACAGTGCTCTGTCATACAATACTTCTAAAGGAATTATTGACAAAGCAAATAATAGGGCTTTGTCTTCAATATTTTTGTTTTAATAGATAAGGGATATAGAGGTGATTTGAAAAAAAAAATTCAATCCATAATCATGGTGCATAACCTGATATATAATTTATTAAGTTCACTGACCCCAAATTTAACTTTGGGTATTTCAATCATCTTTCAATGAGATTTTCCTAATATTCTATTTTGCTTAAAAAAATAAGAAAATGAGGGAAAAAAGAAGAACTAAACATTGTCAGGATCAAGGGAAAAGATTAGGAAGAAAGCTAGAAAAGAAAAAAGATAACTAATAAAAGGCATGTGGGTCCCACAATAGATAAAGGGAAAAAAGATAGAGCAAATTAATGTTTCTAAAACTGAATATTCTATTGAAAAAAGTATCTTGTACATAATTAATGTTTGTAAAGAATTCGAAAAACAAACAACAATCCATCATACAGTACTTCTGAAGGAATTAATCGAAAGAACAAATAATAGGGCTTTGTTTTCAATTGTCTTGTTTCAATAACTGAGGGATATGGAGGAAATTTGACCTATATTTTAAATCCATAATCATGGAACATAACCTAAAAAAAATTATTAAGTTTAATGACTCAAATTAGAATTCTGATAATTTAATCATCTCTATATTAGATTTTTCAAATAGTCTATTTTAAAAGAAAAAAACAAACCACAAAAGAGGGGAAAAAAAGAAGAACTGAATATTTTGAGGATCTACAGAGAAGATTAGGAAGCAAGGTGGAAAAGATTAAAAAGTAGGATTAATAAAAGGCATGTGGGTCCCACGGGAGATAAAGGGAAAAAAGATAAAGCAAATTAATGTTTATAAAACTGAACATTGTATAAAAAAAATGTTGTACATAGTTAACATATGTAAATAAGTCAAAGAATAAACGGGGATCTGTCATACAGTACTTCTTAAGCAATTATATTGACAGAGTAAATAATAGGGCTTTGTTTTCAATTTTTTTGTTTTAATAGCTAAGGGGTATAGAGTTGATTTGAAACAAATTTTAAATCCATAATTATGGCGCATAACCTAATAAATAATTTATTAAGTTCACTAACCCCAAATTTAACTTTGGGTAGTTCAATCATCTTTAAAAGAGATTTTCCCAATATTCTATTTTGTTAAAACAAAAATGAGGGAAAAAAGAAGAACTAAACATTCTGAGGATCCAGGGAGAAGATTAGGAAGCAAGCTAGAAAAGAAGAAAAAAAGATAACTAATAAAAGGCATGTTGGTCCCATTATAGATAAATGGAAAAAAGATAGAGCAAATTAATGTTTCTAAAATTGAATATTGTATAAAAATAAGTATCTTGTACGTAATTAATGTTTGTAAAGAAGTCAAAGAACAAACGGTGGTCCATCATACAGTACTACTTCTGAAGGAATTAATTGAAAGAACAAATAATAGGGCTTTGTTTTCAATTTTCTTGTTTCAATAACTTAGGGATATGGAGGAAATTTGACCTATATTTTAAATCCCTAATCACGACGTATAGCCTAAAAAATTATTAAGTTTATTAACTCAAATTAGAATTCGGATAATTTAATCGTCTTTATATGAGATTTTTCAAATAGTCTATTTTAAAAGAAAAACCACAAAAGAGGGGAAAAAAGAAGAACAAAATATTTTGAGGATCTACAGAGAAGATTAGGAAGCAAGGTGGAAAAGATTAAAAAAAGAGGATTAATAAAAGGCATGTGGGTCCCATACGAGATAAAGGGAAAAAAGATAAAGCAAATTAATGTTTATAAAATTGAACATTGTATAAAAAAAAGAATGTTGTGCATAATTAACGTTTGTAAATAAGTCAAACAATAAACTGTGGCCTATCATATACAGTACTTCTAAAGCAATTTTTTTGTTTTAATAGCTAAGGGATAGAGTTGATTTGAAACAAATTTTAAATCCATAATCATGATACATAATCTAATATATAATTTATTAAGTTCACTGACCCAAATTTAACTTTGGGTAACTCAATCGTCTATAAATGGGATTTTCCCAACATTCTATTTTGCTCAAAAAATAAGAAAATGAGGGAAAAAGAAGAACTAAATATTGTGAGGATCCAGGGAGAAGATTAGGAAGCAAACTAGAAAAGAAGAAACAAGATAACTAATAAAAGGCATGTGGGTCCCACAATAGATAAAGGGCAAAAATATAGAGCAAATTAATGTTTCGAAAATTGAATATTGTATATAAAAAAGTACCTTGTACATAATTAATGTTTGTAAAGAAGTCGAAGAACAACCGGTGGTCCATCATACAATACTTTTGAAGGAATTAATTGAAAGAACAAATAATAGGGTTTTGTTTTCAACTTTCTTGTTTCAATAACTGAGGGATATGGAGGAAATTTGACCTATATTTTAAATCCCTAATCACGGCGCATAACCTAAAAAAATTTGTTAAGTTTACTAACTCAAAATTAGAATTCAGATAATTTAATCGTCTTTATATGAGATTTTTCAAATAGTCTATTTTAAAAGAAAAACCACAAAAGAAGGGAAAAAAGAAGAAAAAAATATTTTGAGGATCTACAGAGATGATTAGGAAGCAAGGTGGAAAAGATTAAAAAAGAGGATTAATAAAAGGCATGTGGGTCCCACGCGAGATAAAGGGAAAAAAGATAAAGCAAATTAATGTTTATAAAATTGAACATTGTGTAAAAAAAAAAAAAAAGAATGTTGTGCATAATTAACGTCTGTAAATAAGTCAAACAATAAACAATGGTCTATCATATACAGTACTTCTAAAGCAATTTTTTTGTTTTAATAGATAAGGGATAGAGTTGATTTGAAACAAATTTTAAATCCATAATCATGACGCATAACCTAATATATAATTTATTAACTTCAGAGTGTAATACCCGGATAATTATTTACCTGGAATATTATATTGACAAATAATACCTATTAGAAATAGGTGAATTTGTGGTCTCGAAACTAGTGTCATAATTACCTTATTTCCAAAAGTGATTTCTCATGTAATTAGGAAAGATAAAGAGCTAAAAATTCCTAAGTAAATTTGTGGGTTATAAAATACCCTGAGAATATTATGATAAATCCTGAGAGGCAACTAAATATTTATTAAAAATTAGAGAGTATGTTGTCTCTAATTTAGATAATTTATGGGATTATTTTCCTTGGAAAATAATAAGGCAAAATTAAATATCATTTTGGGGAACATAAATTGCCCCATGATTTTTAATATTTTGCATAATGCATAAATTATTAATATCAATAAAATAGTTGAGAGATAATAATTATTACTAATTAAGAAAATTGTCAACAATTAGTAAGTAATTAATTAGATAATTAATGGCTAATTGTATAGACATAAGATAAAGAGAAAAAGGTGGAAATCACTTAAAATAAATATATATATATATATAAATAAAAACAAAAATTATAAGAAAAATAAAATAAATAAATATATGGGATAAGGATCAAGTTGGATCTTTTCATATAATAATAATTTAGAATTTAGACATGTGTTAAACAAGGAATATTATATTAATAAAAAAGATGAACAGGATAAATGAGAACCAATAGAAAATAATTCCCTTGCGAGAATCCAAGGATAAGTAGAGAGAAGTCAGAGTATATTATTAATCAGTGGATTTTTATCTCGAAGATGGCGCCGGCCGGAGTTATTTCCGTAACCGGTAGCGATTACCGAGGATTTTCGGCAGTTAACGGAATGCCCTTAATGAGAGTATAAGGCTAAGAGAACCCAGTATTCCTCAAGAGGAAGAAAAGACCTTCAGAGTGTCATTCCCGGAATTTTAAGATTTTACAAAATTTCGTGATCGGAACACCGAACAGGGACTTTATCGGTAGAAAACTTCTTGAGAAAGTTGGTGACATCACCTTGGTGACTAAGGATGACATCATCCTTGAGAGGTGTAAGGCCAAGATCAAACCACCTAGCAAAAGTGCGATCTAACGGTCGAAATTTAACCAGACAAAGTTCACCAAAATTACCAAAATGCCATTGAAATTTTCTATAAATAGCCACCCTCTCATTTGGAATTCTCACACCAAATCCTCTTGTGGATTTTGAAATTTGGGAGAGGAAGAAGGAGGAGGAGTCCGGGGAAAATTCGTAGCAAAGCTCTGAGTAAGTTCTTCGGTCCTTAGTCTTTAGTTCGATAGTTCTTAAAGTTTTAGAATAGACGTTGTTTTGATCTTTAATCTTCCAGTATATTTTAGATATCATGTTTTAGGATAGATATGATATTTGTTTTGGGAAATATGTCAGAGTAAGAGATATGTTAAAATTCTGGAAGATTAGAGTCAAAGTAACGAAGTTCTGGCGAAATTCCGCCGATTAGGGGATCAGGGGCAAAATGGTAATTTGTACCTCAAAAGCCTGTTGTGATATCAAATATTGATAAATGTGATATTATCATTATAGGATATCAGTAATCTTATACCACTGTCATTTCGCTGTCGTTCCGCTGATTTCCGTCAAAAGTGCATTTTATCGTCGACGTACTAAACACTCGTCAACGAAGGTACGTTCGCGTACTGTAACACTAACTCTGATGTTTATGTTATGCATATATGTGGTATGTGTGTTCTATGTTTAGAGTGTTTGTACTGTGAAGTGCATATAAAGGTTAGAGGGTATCTGTAATGCTGGGAGCGATATGTCCATATGCTGGGAGCGATATGTCTATGTGCTGGGAGAGATATGTCTGTATGCTGGGAGCGATATGGTTACATGCTGGGAGCGATACATATGCATTTGTTATGATAGAAAGTTTGTTTGCTGTTGATGTGTGGTAAATGCTGTTCATATATTGTGTTTGTAAACATGAGGTTAACCGTTACCTGGGGTCCGTATGCATGGGACCTCAGCTCTTAACATAGCCTCAAGGTCAGGAGAACCAGTGACTAAGGAGAGGGGAAAGCAGCATGCTTAGAGACCCGGCGGAAGACTTCCCGCTATTGTTCTGGCAGAAGCCATCCTTTTGTTGTTGTACAGTCCTTTTGAGATACTCGGTTTTCTTACTGCTATTGTACCCCGCCATACTTATGGCATTTTGAAATACAAAAACAGATACTCTTCCGCTCAAATGGTCTATTCTGATGGTTTGAAATGATTTTAAATGAAAAGTTAATTTATTCTGCTTTTGAAAATTGGGATGTTACACAGAGACCCAAATTTAACTTTGGGTAACTCAATCCTCAATAAATGAGATTTTCCCAACATTCTATTTTGCTCAAAAAATAAGAAAATGAGGAAAAAAGAAGAACTAAATATTATGAGGATCCAAGGAGAATATTAGGAAGCAAGCTAGAAAAGAAGAAACAAGACAACTAATAAAAGGCATGTGGGTCCCACAATAGATAAAGGGAAAAAATATAGAGCAAATTAATGTTTTGAAAATTGAATATTGTATATGAAAAAGTATCTTGTACATAATTAATGTTTGTAAAGAAGTCGAAGAACAAACAGTGGTTCATCATACAGTACTTCTTCTGGAGGAATTAATTGAAAGAGCAAACAATAGGGCTTTGTTTTCAATTTCCTTGTTTCAATAACTAAGGGCTTTAGAGGAAATTTGACCTATATTTTAAATCCCTAATCATAGCGCATAACCTAAAAAAATTATTAAGTTCAATGACTCAAATTAGAATTCGGATAATTTAATCGTCTCTATATGTGTTTTTCATATAGTCTATTTTGCAAGGAAAAAACAACAACAACAAAAGAGGGGAAAAAAAAAAAGAACTGAATATTTTGAGGATCTATGGAGAAGATTAGGAGGCAAGGTAGAAAAGAATAAAACAGAGGATTAATAAATGGCATGTGGGTCCCAGGGGAAATAAAGGGAAAAAAGATAAAGCAAATTAATGTTTACAAAACTAAACATTATATATATAAAAAAGAATCTTGTGCATAATTAACATCTGTAAATAAGTCAAAGAATAAACGGTGCTCTGTCGTATAATACTTCCAAAGCAATTATTGAAAGAGCAAATAATAGGGCTTTGTTTTATTTTATTTTATTTTTTTCTTTTTGTTTTAATAGCTAAGGGATATAGATGTTATTTGAAACAAATTTTAAATCCATAATCATGGCACATAACCTAATATATAATATATTAAGTTCACTGACCCAAATTTAACTTTGGGTAACTCAATCGTCTATAAATGAGATTTTCCCAACATTCTATTTTGCTCAAAAAATAAGAAAATGAGGGAAAAAAAAGAACTAAATATTGTGAGGACCCAAGAAGAAGATTAGGAAGCAAGCTAGAAAAGAAGAAACAAGACAACTAATAAAAGGCATGTGGGTCCCACAATAGATAAAGGGAAAAAATATAGAGCAAATTAATGTTTCGAAAATTGAATATTGTATATAAAAAAGTATCTTCTACATAATTCATGTTTGTAAAGAAGTCGAAGAACAACCTGTGGTCCATCAATCAATACTTCTGAAGGAATTAGTTGAAAGAACAATTAATAAGGCTTTGTCTTCACTTTTCTTGTTTCAATAACTGAGTGATATGGAGGAAATCTTACCTATATTTTCAATCCCTAATCATAGCGCATAACCTAAAAAAAATTATTAAGTTCAATGACTCAAATTAGAATTTGATTAATTTAATTGTCTCTATATGAGATTTTTCAAATATTCTATTTTACAAGAAAAATAAACAAAAACAACAACAAAAGAGGGGAAAAAAGAACAACTGAATATTTTGAGGATCTATGGAGAAATTAGGATGCAAGGTGGAAAAGAATAAAAAGGAGGATTAATAAAAGGCATGTGGGTCCCATGGGAGATAAAGGGAAAAAAGAAAAAGCAAATTAATGTTTACAAAACTAAACATTGTATAAAAAAGAATGTTGTGCATAATTAACGCCTATAAAATAGACAAAGAATAAACAGTGCTCTGTCATACAATACTTCTGAAGGACTTATTGATAGAGCAAATAATAGGGCTTTGTTTTCATTTTTTTTAATAGCATAGGGATATAGAGTTGATTTGGAACGAATTTTATAATCATGGTGTATAACCTAATATATAATTTATGAAGTTCACTAGCCCAAATTTGACTTTGGGTAACTCAATCGTCTATAAATGAGATTTTCCCAACATTCTATTTTGCTCGAAAAATAAGAAAATGAGGGAAAAGAGAAGAACTAAATATTGTGAGAATCCAGGGAGAAGATTAGGAAGCAAGCTAGAAAAGATGAGAAACGATAATTAATAAAGGGCATGTGGATCCCATAAGAGATAAAGACAAAAAGGATAGAGCAAATTAATGTTTAGAAAAATGAGTATTGTGTAAAAACATAATAGAGTATAATTAATGTTTGTAAAGAAGTTGAAGAATATTGAGGAGTACAAAAAAGTATTTTAAGACTGGACGAAAGAGGCCCCGTGTGGTCGGACCAGCGACCGGTCTTGTTCTAGGTGATCTTAAAAGTATGTAAGTTTTAAGACCGAACGCGAACCGGTCTTAAAGAAATATTTCAAGACCGGATATTAGAAACAATAGGTCTTAAAAATCGCACTATATAGACCTGGCATATATTTTGTTCGGTCTTAAAACTAGAATTTATTGGACGAGACCATAAAAAGGCCGATTTTAAATATATCACTTTCAAGACCAGACCAAATAACATTTGGTCTAAAACTTATCAATTATAAGACCGAACAAACACATACACTGGTCTCAAAAAACAGAAAATAAGACCTTACTATAACATACATCGGTCTTAAAAATATTACTTTTAAGATTGGACTTAATTAATAAATACAGTCTTAAAAGTTGGTCTTTTTTAGACCGATTTATTAGGACTTTTAAGACCGTAAAGAATAGTGTCCACTCTTAAAAGTCTGACTTTTAAGACCGGACATTAAATACACTAGTCTTAAAAGTATAATTTTCCCATGTTCAAACCAAATAGCCACACAATCTAGCATCTAAAAGATAGTACTTTAAGCTACAAGCTATATATATATGAACAATTCTTTATAAATTACTATAATTGAATTGCAAATTGATACAAATATTATTCACCAGACCATGAGTTATAATGTGGCATCATAATGAATATAGCCAGTTTAGCTATTACAGTACAAACCTAATAATAAAGGAATATAAATACAATAAGATAAGTTACAAATACATACAATGAGTTACAAAGATAATGTACAGCACCTAAATGAACATATATACTAATTCACCTTGTCTTCATCGGATTCTCACTCAATAACAACATAACTAACATTCCTCTCCTTTTGTAACAAGCCCATTTCGATCGGATCCTGCTAAAAATATAAAAACAAGAACAAAAGACAATCAGTGACATTGTTTAAGAACATAATTAAGAAGGAATTGAATATAGTTTAAAACGTAAAGTTTTCAAAGAATTATGCATATGAATATTACCCTATATATGAATTGTCTCTCTATAAAGGGATATCCTCCCATATCCCTTCATGATGATCATTTCTTATTTTGGGTTTATTATCCGCTTCATTTTCTTCGTTCATGACCGATAAACCCCTTGAAAAATGAGCACTCTCAAGAAGACCATATTTTGAATGAATTTCCTCATCAACATCAATGACCCTTTTTCCTTGGAGAGCTACAGACCACATTTTATTTTCTTGATCGGTGATATAGAACACTTGTTTCACCTAGTCTCCCATAATAAAAGGTTTATCTCCAAAACTTCTACCATTGAAAGCGACTAATGTAAATCCTAGTCGATCGATCTGAACACCATTATTGACATTAACCCACTTGCATATGCAAATGAGAAATTTAATTTTAACATATTCCAACTCTTAAATCTCGTCAATAACCCCATAATAAGGCATGACTGTCAATTTAGACCTCTTGTCTTTCAAACTGGAGAAGTGCATAGATTCAACCTCTAACATAACACCACTATTTTGGACGGTGCTCCTATCATCTAAGGACTTCATGTAAAATGTATAACCATTGATCACATATGAATTCCACCTTATGACATCAACCTCAAGACCATGTGCTAACCATTTGATTGTATCAAAAACAGATTCCTCTCCCTCGACCTTTTGTTTGAACTAGTTTGCAAAAGTTCTGTTATGCTCCCTAATTAACCTTTATTCAGTCATTCAGGAATTTTCTTTCCTTACAGCTTCTTTATGTGCAGCTATGCTGGCTTAAACTTCATCAACATTATTCAAGATTTATAAGTAGGCTTGTGACAATTCATCAAGATCCATACTCTTTACTGAAGCCCCTCGTATACCCCCCTTCAGCATGCTGACGTTTTGGAAGCCTAATATGTCTTACTTTGGTCAAATAATTTTGACAAAATTCTATGGCCTCTTCAGATACATACTTCTGAACAATTGACGCTTCTAGCCAGTAAGCGTTCTTCACATACCCTTTAGGAATTTGATAGATCTTTCAATTAGGTACATCCATCATAAATGGATAGGGCTACACAACTTTATCTCCCTCACTATATGAATAATTAGATGAACCATGATGTCAAAAAATGTAGGAACAAAAAGCTTCTCAAGCTGGCACAATATTAGATATCCTTCATTTTCCAATTCATGCAGTTTTTCAATCTCAAAAACTTTATTACAAACAGCATTGAAGAAGAAACAAAGTCTAATCAAAATGTGTTGAACATCATACTCGGCAATGCCTCGAATAGCTACTAGGAGTAGTTGTTGCATTAATACATGACAATTATGAGACTTTTGGCCTACTAATTTCAAGTCCTTCATCAATACAAGCCTCTTAAAATTTGAAGAATACCCCGAGGGAAGTTTTGTGCCATGTAAACACTCACAAAAACTTTTTCCATCATCCTTAGATAAAGTATGAGAAGCCGAGGGATAATAAGTTCTCTTACCATATGGCCTTGGATGTAAGTCTTCGCGTATTCCCATTGCCTGCAAATCCAATCTTGCCTTCACACCATCCTTGGAACTACCTTGTATGTTAAGAAGCGTGCCAACAATGCTATCATATACGTTTTTCTCCACATGTATGACACCAATACAGTGTCTCACACCAAGATTGCGCCAATATAGAAGATCATAGAAGACAGATCTCTTTTTTCATATATTTGTTTCTTTTTTACCTTTTGCAGTCTTACCAAAGATGACACTTATATTTTTCACCTTTTCATACACTTTCTCCCCAGTCAATGCCACCGGAGCATCTTCATACTCTTGGCCACCAAAAAAGGCTTTCTTTAATCGAAGATATAAGTGGCCCCGTCTAAGAAATCTTCTATGTCCAAGATAAATCGTCTTTCTTCCATGTTGAAGTTATTGGTAGCGTGTGTCTTCTTCACAAACTGGACATGCTTTATGACCTTTTATACTATACCCTGACAAGTTCCCATATGTGGGAAGTCATTTATAGTACAAAATATCATGGCTCTCATTTTAAAGACCTTCTTGAAAGAGTCAAAAACATCGACACCTTCTTCCCACAACTCCTGCAAGTCTTCGATTAAGGGCTGAAGGTAAACATCAGTGTCATTTTCGAGTTGTTTGGGTCTCGAAATAAACATAGATAGCATGATGTACTTTCATTTCATGCATAACATATTAGTCCTTAATTCCTTGCATCAAAGGGGTCAGCATGCCAAACGTATGTAATATCAAATACATTTACCTCTTCAATGATAGTCAAAATTTTTTGTGTAATAATATCATACATGTATCTCATGACGTAAAACCCCACATAAGTTAGATGCAGCTGGTTGCCGACATGTCTAAAAACAAACAAGAAAATATATATATATATATATATATATATATATATATATATATATATATATAAATTTGTTAGATGTTAGATTACCAAGTTCACAAGGCATTGTGCCAATGTCCATGTACTAACCTTTGGTTTGATCCATATAGAATTTTTGACCTGAAACCTAGGCTTTCTCTTGACCTTCTTTTGGTATTCCATCATGGCCCTAATATCAAAATCAAAAATTTCCTTTATCAATAATAGTCACTAAAAATTCACAACAAAGATTTCAGACAAAAACCAATTACAAAATGACATGCTTACTTATCAACCGTCTGCTTTAATGTAGGCAGTAGATTGTTGTAAAGGGAGCATAAAAAGACCACTTTATTATCCTCCGTGCAAAGGAGGACCAACTGCCAATGGTTACCATAGGTGAATGGTGTAAAGTTCCACCTTCTCATATTGATACAAAACCTCTTATCTTTGTATAGTTGTCTGTCTTTTACTGGTGTCACACTTATGTAATCTTGGCACAAGAATCCAAAATCATGGTTTCTACCATGTTCTCCCATTTCATGATGTATCAACCTACAATAATGACATCAGTGAATTAGCTAGTATATATGTATGTGTGTCTAAACGGCCCCTCTTAAAATTATGTATTCATAAAACAAGATAGTACTTACTTTATCAATAAGAACACAATTGCATTAGTTAGCTCCTTTCTAGGAAAGATCAGGGAGATTAAATCTTCTTAGTCAATGAAAACCAGTTGCTTATCCCATAGGCCTACTTTAACATTTACAGGTCACGATCTAACTCTAAAAGATTGATTGAGTACCAGAAGTCTAATTTCCTTATTAGCATTCAACTTAGGAATGGTTAAAATATCATGTAGGGCTGCAGCTTGATCAGTAGGGGCTGGAGCTTAAGGAGGAGTAGAAACATGTACAAGCTTCACTGGCCACGAGATGAAGTTTCCCATGCAATCACTCACAACCTTCATTTGATCAGTTTTAAGAGGGATAGGCGCATCAAAGATCACCTCTTCAACTAACACCCTGACTTCATCATCAACCATTTGTCGATGGTGTACAGTTGATCCCAAGTTGTAGACGTTCCCTCTTGCAACCAATCGTCTTGCAAGATCCTCCACGTAGAGTTCACAAGGATCCGGTGACTATCCAATAATACAGCTCCCTTCAGTGCTCTGCTAGACAAGTGCAGGTGAGTGTGGCAAAGGAACAATGCTCTCTCCACGAGAGCTCACAATCATCATCATCTCCTCCTTCATCTTTTTTAGCTGGTCTTGAAACATTGCACTTAATGAAGCTTCTCGCTCAGCTACTTTCGCCTCTGCTTTGGCCTCTGCTTCCTCAATTGCTTTGGCCAGCGAACATTCCACCTCCTCCCGGGTAACCATACTTTGTTTTTGGCGTTTGGATTTACCAAAGTATTCCTTCAGGCCTACCCGTCCTCCAATTCTCCTTACAAGCCGCGTGTGATCCGATTTTCTTACAACGAGAAGAATATCTTTCCTCCCGTCCGACACAAATGATCCCTCTGCTTCTTTCATTTTGAGTTCTTCCTGTAAGATATAGATAATGAGAGCTTAATTAGTAACGAAACATGTTTAGTAACTAAAAAATAAAAAACCCCAATACTTACAATTCTTTCAGCAACTACACGAGTTTGTTCACTAAAGCATGCCTCGCCTTTCTTTTGGTGAATATACAACCATAACTCCTCACAACGTATTGGAGATGGTGGATCACATTTTGCAGAAGGATTGGATTCAAATTCATCTTCCAATCTCTTTCTCTTGGCCACCATCAACTCTTTTTCGGCCTTTTCATATTGGTCGCGAGAAGCCGTATGTGGGCAATCATTCTTTCTCCCAATCTCTTGTGCTTGCTGCCTTCTTCTCTGTGAATCAGAATTGAAAACAACTATTAATTATGAAATCCAGACTATTACAAAAATTAGAGAACTTCTGCTTGATATGAACCTCAAACACTAGTCAAATTCACTTCATCAAGTTTCAAGACTTTGTTAAAGAAGATGTAGAATTGTATAACAAATTTGGAGAAACAAAAGAAAGGGAGTTGCAGAACTGCTGCCAACTTAGTCAATTCATTCATTCATCATAACTGGTTCCTACACATATTAGTCTAACCTCTTATATATAGTTAGAGGCATGACTCTTAAGGCCCAACAACAGCTTGCACATAAACCATTACACAATTAACATACTTACTAACTAACTAACAGTAATGTCTACGTGGCCTACTATAACAAAATACTTTCCTAAGCAAGCTAACTTACTAACAGCCTCATAGATGAACACATATCCGCATAGGTTAATAAGCAAACAAGAAGGGACAAAAAAACTAAATATAGACTCACCAAAGCATCTTCAGTAGTCTGCATCTAAACAAATTGTTGCTAAGTTTCTTCATCAAGAAAGGCATACTTGGCGCAAGGATCAAGGCGAGGCTCACCATCCGGAACCTCAGCAAAAATATACTTGTTTGCTAGTTGAGTCTTAAACTTCCTCCAGCGATTAACACAATACGACAATGTCTTGACTTTCAACTTCTCATTGTCAGGAACATTATAGTAAGCCGAATAAAGTCCCAATAAGATCCTTCACATCCTCTTTGTTGACATTTTTCCACTCGTCGGTCAAAATGCTAGGCTCGTTGCGTGCTAGTAAGCCAACATAACTAGTATATTTGCTTTTATTAGGGCCGCAAGGAGCAAATGTTCATCAAACTGTACATGTATATCAAGCTTTTGACTGGTTGTCCGTGCTAAGGCAAGCTCTTTCAATCGGGTGGGGCCTCTTCTACCACCACGATGTGTAGGGTAGTTTCGAGGCTCACTTTGAGAAGAACATGGTTCGTTCTGATTCACACCAGTCACATCATCAACTAGCATTCCACAAATAGGACTAGAATCGTTTCCTTCGTTCATTTTTTAAACAAGAAAGAGGTTGAGAGAGGTGGTGCAATAGAGGAATGCCTGAGCAAATGAGAGAGTAATAGAGGGTGGTGGTGGTTTGCAAGGAAGAGATGTAATGCAACAGGAAGAGGGGTTTTGCAACAAAAACAGGGGTTTCAGAGTTCAAACAGAAAGATGTAAGTCGCAAGGTAAGGTTTTGCGCGAGAATATGTTTGGCAATTTTAAGACCGGAGTAACTAAAATCACGGTCTTAAAGGTTAACATTTAAGACCGTTCTTTATTTATGTCTAGTCTCAAAAGTAATAAACTATTAATTCAAATTTTTTCATTATTTAGTACCAGGCAGAAGTTACGTCCGGTCTTAAAAATATTAACTTTAAGATCGCCATATATATATGTTTGGTCTTAAAAGTTTTATAACATTATATTTAAATATTTCTTTATTATTTTGGACCGCAGAAAATATAAGTCGGGCTGTACGAGATTTCTCTTTCATGTAATTCATATTTCAATTTTTTAATAACAGTTTTAAGAGCAGTTGTTTTTTTAAGCGGTCTAAATAATATACTTATGACCTATTGAAAAATTATACGGTCCAAGAAGTTTTTTATATTTACAAAATTGTCACTGATCATATCTTTAAAACCAAAGTGTCGATAATCCATTGTAAATGAGACAGTCTTAAAACACTTTTTTGCACTAGTGATTAAACCATGCTTTTTTATATAGTAAGTCTTACGGAATTATTTGAAAGAGCAAATAATAGAGTTTTGTTTTCAGTTTTTTTTTTTTTTTGTATTAATAACTAAGGCATATGGAAATAATTTGACCCAAATTTTAAATCTCTAACCATGGTGCATATCATGATATATAATTTATTAAGTTCAGTGACCCAAATTAGAATTTAGGTAATTCAATCATCATTATATAGGACTTTCCTAATGTTCTATTTTGGAGAGAAAAAAAGAGAGAGAGACGTAAAAAAGTGAATATTGTGAGGATAGAAGGAGAAGATTAGGAAGCAAGCCATAAAAGAAGAATAAACAGAATTAATAAAAGGCACATGGTCCCACATGAAATAAAAGGAGAAAAGATAGAGCAAATTAATGTTTATAAAACTGAATATTCATTGAAAAACCAATGTTGTGCATAATTAATGTTTGTAAAAGTGTCAAAAGAACAAACGGTGCTCTGTCACACAATACTCAAGGAATTAATCGATACAACAAACAATAGGGTTTCGTTTTCAATTTTGTTGTTTTACTTACTACAAAGGAATATGGAGGCAATTTGATCCAAATTTTAAATCCATAATAATGACGTAAAACCTGATATAAAATTTATTAGTGAAAAATTCATATATCTCATAATGAATTTTTGTATTTTGAAAAACAAAATTCACTATTAATATTTTGTTGTCTTAAAATGTTTTTATTTCAATTTAGAATTAATAAAAATGCAATAAATTATAAATTTAAGTTAAAACCGTAATTATTCAAAAAATTAACTATTATAAAATCTCATTATTCAATATAATAAAATTAAATGAACTCAGATTGTCAATTTGTAATATTTGAACGCTACCAAGAAATAGCTATTAAAAATATATGATTAAATAACTAAACAGTATAAAACCTAAAAAGTTTAAATAAATTTTCAACAATACTAAAATAATTATATTATTAGCTGTATTAATCTTCCAAATGAAATCAAATCTAAAAGCTGGAAAAAAATCAAATCTAAAAGAATAATGTACATTTTATGGGCCGACAACAATTTTTAATTGGTACATGAAGTCGAACAGTCGGTTAGAAAACTCGCCATTACAATTTACGAAGAAACTGTGATTTCACACGAGTTTTATGGAAGTTTGTTGGTTTCCGTTTCTTCATACGAGTTAAGGTGCAAGCTAAGGATGAAAGCTAGATGCGAACCAAATCGAATGAAAAGCCCAGGCAACAATGATTGATTGAGACAGCTATTATTTATGAGGGAAAAGATCACTCAGATCCTAGGACAAGAAAAATATATCAAAAAAGTTCAAAACCCAAATTCTCTATAAAAAAATTTAAAAAAAAAAATCCCTAAAAATTTTTTTAATATTAATTACAGATTTTCAATATCAAAAAGTCCTGTTGTCAAAATGACTTTTCTTATTATTAAAATGACTTTTTCTATTGTTAAAATTTCCTTTGAAAATATCATTGTTAAAAAAGATTTTCATGTTGTCAAAAATTTTCTAGGTTTTTAAAATTCTACACTCTAAAGGAAAAACTCAAAAAATTTTTGAAAATAGGAAAATTCATTTTAACAACATGAAAAACCATTTTGACAACGATATTTTTATAAGAAAATTTTGACAACATAAAAAACCATTTTAATAAAAGGCATATAGGTCCCACAAGAGATAAAGGGAAAATAGATAGAGCAAATTAATGTTTATAGAAATGAATATTGTGTAAAAAAGGAATGGGAAAATCTTCCCCAGGGCCCAATTAAATAACATAATTTCAAAAAAGGCCGCAACAACTTTCACAAGTAAGAAAAGGGCTTTTTTTGACATATGAATGTATGATGAAAAGACAAAAAAACCCTTCACACTACCCCTTCTCTCATTTACCATATTACATGTGGGCGTTTTTGTCATTTTATTACACTTTCGCATATCATAAAAGGCTCTATGGTCTTTTCTGACATGTGAAAGTTATTGGAGCATTTTTTTAAAATTATTTTGCTTAATTGGGCCCTGGGGAGGATTTGCCAAAAGCAATATTGAGTATAATTAATGTTTTGTAAAGAAGTCAAAGAACAAACTGTGCCTTTTCATATCTTAAAGAATTAATTGATGGAGCAAATAATAGAGTTTTATTTTAAATTTTGTTGTATTCATAACAAAGGCATATGGAAGTAATTTGACCTAAATTTTAAATCCCTAACTATAGTGCATAACCTGATATATAATTTATTAAGTTTAGTGACCCAAATTAGAATTTAGGTAATTCAATCGTCTTTATATTGGACTTTCCTAATATTATATTTTTGAGAAAAATAATTAAAAAAAAAGAGAGAGGAAAAAAAGTGAATATTGTGAGGATAAAAGGAGAAGATTAGGTAGCAAGTCATAAAAGAAGAATAAACAGAATTAATAAAAGGCACATGGGTCCCACATAAAATAAAGGGAGAAAATATAAAGTAAATAAATGTTTATAAAACTGAATATTCTATGAAAAACGAATGTTGCGCATAATTAATGCTTGTAAAAAAGTCAAAGAACAAAAAGTGCCTATCACACAATACTTAAGGAATTAATGGATAGAACAAATAATAGGGTTTTGTTTTTAATTTTGTTGTTTTAATTATTAAGGAATATGAAGGTAATTTGATCCAAATTTTAAATCCATAATAATGATGCAAAACCTGATATATAATTTATTAAGTTCAGTGACATAAATTAGAATTTAAGTAATTTAATTGTTTTCATATGTGATTTTCCCAATATTCTATTTTGCAAAAGAAGGGAAATAAGAAGAAGTGAATAGTGTGAGAATCCTTGGAGAAGATTAGGAAACAATCCAGAATAGAAGAAAAAAGGAACTAATAAAAGGCACGTGGGTCCCACAGTAGATAAAAAAGAGAAAAGACATATCAAATTAATGTTTATAAAATTAAATATTGCATTACAAAAAATAGAATAGTGTGCGTTATTAATATTTATAAAGAAGTCAAAGAACAAATGGTGCTCCGTCATACCATACTTATTGAGGAATTAATTGATAGAGCAAATAATAGAGTTTTGTTTTTAATTTTGTTGTTTTAAGAACTAAGGGATATGAGAGTAATTTGAACTAAATTTTAAATCCATAATCATGATGCATAACCTCTTATATAATTTATTAAGTTCATTGACCCAAATTATAATATGAGTAATTAACTTTCTTTATATGAGATTTTCTATAGAATATATTAGTAGATTTTGTAAAAGGTATTACTTTTTATCTTGATGATTAAATTTAAAGAGAACAGTACTCAAAATAAATTAAATAGGTATAAAATATTTATTGATTTAACTAATTTTTTTTCAAAATATATACCCATCTAATTATAAATAACGCATTTATCAATAAGATCAATCCATGGGCATTGCATTCTGAGAAAGCAATTGTGCTATTCATGATTATTTCATATATACATTCACAGATATCTGGTAGTTAATTATTAGTACGATCTTTGTGTATATATATTAAGCAAATTAAAGCTTTTCAAGAAATGAAACAGATCGAATAACCTGATCCGAATATTCTTTTAATTTATTAGGAGATTTTCTGCCCAAAAATAAGTCTTCCATTTTTTCCCAATATAAAGCATTGGTTCGTAACATCTACTTATCAGGAAAAAAAAAAACATGGGGAAGTCTTCTGTTAAATTGATGTTCTTATTGGCTATTTTGATAATTGCATCAAGTAAGATTGTAGCCTTCTTTTTCAATTCTATATTTTGCTACTTCCTCTGGTCCTTATTATAAGGCATCAACTATTTTTTCTCACAAACAAAGGAATGGAAGTTGACTCATTAATTAAGTCCAAAATTAATGAATATTTCCAACTTCACCCTATTTTAATGATGTTGATTTAAATGAGTTAGTTAAAAATGAGGGTATAATGAGAAAATAGTAATAAATGAGTTAGTTAAAGTAAGTTGGTATCTTATAATAAGGACCAAAAAATATTGGTAGTTGGTGTCTTATAATAAAAATCAGAGGGAGTACATTGTGTTCAACGTAGACTTGTCAATTGTCATGCATTAGCGAAGAATCTATGTTTAAAACTTCAAATTAACCGCCATGAAATTTTTCGCTCCTTTGAAAATATTTTAAAAATTTTAATTATTATTTTGGCCATATTGTGAAGCGTTTTTCAGTATAGAATCTATTATTTATTACTCCCTTCGGTTCTCAATATAGGACATATTTGAAAGTTGACTTTGATTTTAAATATAAGATATATTTTTCATATATTTCAATTTTTTTTTAATTTACCCCTATTGAAGCTCATTCCTCAATAAAAATTGAAAAGGATAGGGAATGAGTGTATTAAAGAAGATAACTAGAGTGTTATAAAAAATACATATCATTTAATTTAATTAACATCCTTAATGTAATCAAATTAGGTAAATAAGATTGGTGGATGCATCTTTATTTTGATACGATGGATTATTGCATGCACATGTTTATTGCATTGAATTGTATGCAGATGTGTCGGAGGAAAGTGAAGCAAGAGGGAAAGTGATAAATTGCCATAACTGTCCATGCCCTTGCGATGCAACAGTTGGGTGTGAATGTCGTCCTCCGCCAGTTGAGCCTTTTGAAATGCCGGCCAACAACCAATTTCCTCCAACTAATAATACTATTGTGTAGAAACATATATATAATATCTTCATTATATATGAGATAATCAACTATCTATGTTTCTATGAGAGTGTTATATATATAGTAACATGGTCAATAAATAATAAAGTTTATGCAGCATATTTCCCCATTATCTCATGGATATATATATATATATATATATATATATATATATATATATCTCTCTCTCTCTCTCTCTCTCTCTCTCTCTCTCTCAGAGTGTGCGCGCGCGCCATTATCATATGTGTGATATCACTGTTAAATTGTGTACGTGCGCTTTTGAATTGCAAGCCATATTGTTCATTATCACTTGGGAATATATAATCATCAATTTTATATATGAAATCTTGTAAAACCCACTTTAAAACCTCATTTAACAAAAAACGGGTCGTGTAATTGTATCATTAAATTAATCCACACTTAATTATATTTACACTCATTCATTTAATACCCATTAAAATAATTTCCTTCAAATTAATCACCAACTTTATATTTACACGCATTCTGTTAATACCCGTTAAAGTAATTTCCGCTTTTGAAAAACGATTACAAATTATTTCTTAATATAGACAATTAATTTTCCTTTAGTTCAAAAAGTTTGACCTCTTCAATAATAATTGCGAACTAAAATTATGCATTAAGTTTCTAAGTTATTCGAATTTATTGGGATATTAGTCCCATTTAATTAATTCACATTTTTTTTATTATTGGGGTTTGAAAATAATGTAATAAAGTAAATTGAATTTAAAAGTAGACATTAAATCATGAATTAAGTTTGATTGAATTTAAAAATAGGCATCAAATCATGAATCATAAATTATAATCACAAAATAGACATTTGGGGCTATAAAGGCTACGTATATTGACAGACGCGAATGGCTAAAAGTATTCAAGAACTTCATCTTCCATAATTGTAGATATCTCTAATCATTTTCTACCTCATTGGAATTTCATAATCTCAATTTATTAGGTTCTCAGTGAAATAAATATATGTGTTCTATATTACTCATAGTAACACCGTTAAATGTATTTAATATAATTATAATAATTCATTATAATTATATTTTTAGAAAAATATATTACTATGATTCCAAATTTATAATTATAAAAAATAAAAAATAAATATAACTATAAAATAAATAATATAAATATATGTTTAAAATTATTAAGAAATATTGTAATAAGTTACTATTTATTGAGTATTATTATTTTTACATAAATATTTAAAAATTATTATTAATAATATTATATTTTATATTTATGGAAGAATGTTACTAGAGTTTATATATTAAAGAATAAAAAGTTATAGCGCCTGATTAAGAAATAAATGAAGCAATAAGGACCTAATAAAAAGAAAAATAAGGACTTTATTTAAAATAAATAAAAGCATAAGGATATGATAAAAAAAGTTATAAGGATCTAATTAAAAATTGGTTGAAACTATATGGACATGCATGGTAATTATCACAAATAATTAAAATACTTAAAAATTCCATGTCATTAACACCAACTATCATTTATTTGGATGATATGACATATTATTCAATTTTTAAAAAAAATTGAGAAGGCTTGAACAACCGTTAAACTAAATGACAATTTTAATGTCATAGAAGTTGATTGGCAACATATGCAAGTTATAAGGGAGGTGATGCCCAAGGTTGTCAAACTCGTGAGTTTAAGTAAACTCATGATAAAGACATAAATTTATTATGCGTTGCATTATGAGAAGCAAATCATGCTATTCATGATTATTTCCTATTATATATATACATGCACGCATCCAATATCCAGATCCGAATCTTCTTTTAATTCAATGTACCAATTAAAGTCTTACTTTATTTGGAGATTTTCTTCCCAAAAATAAGTCTTCCATTTCGCCTATATAAAGCACTGGTTGGGAACATTTTCTCATCAGAACAAAACATGGGGAAGTCTTCTGTTAAATTGATGTTCTTATTGGCTCTTTTGATAATTGCATCAAGTAAGATTCTAGCTTTCTTTTTCATTTCTATGGTTCGCTATATATAATGTGTTCCATGCGAATTTCTCATGCATTTGCAAATCTATGTTCAACACTTCAAACTAACCGCCAAAAAATATTTTATTTGATTGAAAATATTTTTAAAAAGAAATTAATTTAATTATTCTTTTTACCCTGTTGTGAAGCGTTTTCAATATAGGACACACACACACACACATCCTCTTAATATTGACAATCATATTTAAGGTATTATCAATTGTACAGGATCTATTATTTGTCGTAGTACACTATACTATTAGGTCTCCAAGAAGGAACACACTCAACAGAATGTCCCAAATAACAAATGAATTTGCTTTAATTTTCTACACTAAATTTTATCGTGTCATGCTGCTAACTGGTGAAAATTGCATATTTTATATTGTTTTTTATTGTATACAGATGTGCGCGCAAGCATGTTTATCGTATCTTTGACCCTTAAAAAAAAAAAAAAAAAAAGGCATATTTATCGTCTCGTATTGTATTTGTTTGCAGATGTGTTTGAGGAAACTGATGCCAGGGGGATTATTATAGGATGCTTTAACTGTCACTGTCAGCCTTGCAATCCATTAGTTGGATGTTGTCGTTCTTCTCCTCCGGGGGTGTATTTTGAAATGCAGGCCATCCACAACCAATTTCCTCCAACTGCTAATAATAATAAGAATGGATAAAAACATATATAATATCTTTATTATGAGACTATCAACTATATATGTTTCTAAGAGAATGCTATGTAGTGACATGTTCAATAAATAATAAAACTTATGGTGCATATATCTCCCATTATCATATGTATTATATCAATAATGTTAGTTTATGTGTGCCTTTGAAATGCAAACCAAATTGTTCATAACTTGGGAATTGATAATTACTATTTTAATATAATTTTTCATATCATATTCGGGGATTTTATTTTGTTATTTGGGCCAAAAATGCATTATTTATATATGATTAATTTGGATTAAAATTAATTGCAAAAGAATCAAGGTTATTAAACTTGGACCGGAAACCAATGAACCGACCGTGAAACCGGTCCGGTCTGCTATATAAACCCAGGTTGGAGTTTTTTTTTTTAAAGCGTCTTACAGAGAAAGAAATGGAGAGAAATCATAGAGAAACAGATCCAGTGAAGTAGATGAGAAACAGATCCAACCTTTACTTGTCCACATTGTCTTCATTTGTTAAGCTATGAAGCTCCATTTTTTAGATTTGAAGATTGTGCGAGACTTTAATGTTGTGAAAGGGTGCTTGGGGGCTTTGAACAAGAAAAGGTGACCATCAAACCAGCAGAAGCAGATGGGCTGAAGAATGAGAGAAGGAGAGAGTGAAACAAAGGAGAGAAGGGGCTGAAGAATGAGAGAAGGAGAGAGTGAAACCAAGGAGAGAAGGAGATGGGAAACAAACAGAAAAAGGCGATGGGCTGAAGAATGAAAGAATAAAAGAAAGACTTTTGACATGGGAAGATGAAGTACTGGGAGGGAGCAGACTTGGAATGCTCAATGTCTTGGAAATCACAAAAAATTTCGGAAATGACAAAATGGTGGCAAAACTTAAAATTTAAAATAGATTATACTAATATTATTATTTTAGTCAAAGTTATTAAAGAGATTTTTTTTTAATAATTTCATATTAATAATTCTGAAATCTTAACTTTTTCACCGGTTTGGCCCCGGTTTGACTCCGGTCTGACCCACTGACCCTTAACCCAGTACACCGACGGTTCAATAACCCGTCCAGTTTTAATAACCTTGAAAAAAATAGAGTTAAAAGAACAAAACCATCCTATTTTTATTATTTCCTTTAAGTATTTGATTGTTGACATAATTACTTATATTATACAAACATGCGTATAAATATATATTATTAAATTTTTAATTTTAATTTTATTATTTTATGTAAATAATCAAATGTTTTAGTGAAAAATTCACATATATTATAATGCAATGTTGTATTTTGGAAAAAAAAATCACTATTAATATTTTATTTTCTTAAAAGATATTTATTTCAATATAAAATTAATTAAAAATGCAATAAATTATAAATTTAAGTTAAAACTGTAATTATTCAAAAATTAACTATTATAAAATATCATTATTCAATATAATAAAATTAAATGAACTCAGATCGTCAATTTTTAATATTTGAATGCTATCAAGAAATAGCTATTAAAAATATATGATTAAATAACTACACAGTATAAAACCTAAAAATTTTAAATAAAGTTTCAACAACTAAAATAATTATATTATTAGATGTATTAATCTTCCCAATGAAATCAAATCTAAAAGCTAGAAAAAAAGAATCAAATCTAAAAAAGTAATGGACATTTTGTGGGTCGACAACAATTTTTAATTGGTACATGAAGTCAAACAGTCGGTTAGAAAACTCGCCATTAGAATTTACGAAGAAACTGTGATTTCACACGAGTTTTATGCAAGTTTGTTGGTTTCCGTTTCTACATACAAGTTATTTAGTTATTATAATATTATAGTTAAGGCGCAACGATGAAAGCTAGATGCGAACCAAACCGAATGAAAAGCCCAGACAACAATAATTGACTGAGACCCCGATTATTTATAACGGAAAATTTTAATTAAATATCTTTTGAATTTCTCAAATCCCCAAACCTCATATGAATTTATAAAAATGCTGAAAGGACATGTGGACTTTTTTAGGTATTGCAAATTCAGATGATTTTACTATTTTACCTTTATTTTTTAAATAAATTAAAAAAAGAGATACTTCTTGCCGAAGGGTCACTGTGCCAGCGGCTGGACTCCAGAAACCTGAATTTGGTTAACCCAGAAATGGTAAAATCACCCGAATTTGTAAAACCCAGAAAAGTCCACATGTTTTTTCAGTCTTTTTACAAATTCATATGACATTTGAGAGTTTTAGAAATTCAACAAGTATTTAATTAAAATTTCCCCTATTTATAACCTGTTATAGTGTACAAACATGACCAAACTAAACAAAAATTATAAAACCACATACGAAGTGACACAATGGGCCTCAGGCCCAAACCCAATACTTAAAACCATATTGCATATGACCCTGTTCAACATATATGCATAACTCTATAGAGATATGTTGAGGAGGAAAAGTGGGTGAACCCAACCCTTTTCCTAAAATCTTAGTATATAAAAAAAAAAATGTTGAGGAGGAAATGGCAAATTTCTTTGGAAGTCATTCCTAGAGTTAAAAATTCCTAGAGTTAAAAATAGGATAGTTGATGCTCTTACAAAGCTAGGTATTTCAAACTTTGAAATTTGTACTGCTTGCCCATCTCGGCTAAGTTCTTGGGTGGAGCAGGAATGTGTCGGATTAGTCTCCCCTTTGGTGTAATATTATTTCTAATGTAGGCTTTTAGCCATCTTTCTTATTAAAAAAAAAAAAAAAAAAAAGCATAACTCTATCGTTCTAACACCCCTTTAAGTTGGGGGCCATGCAACACTATCTTTTTGTGATTCACAAAGATGAAAATCACACCACGGTGGTCACAGTGTGAAGCCACGACGTCGTTGCTGAACAGATGGACGAAGGATAACGTGACCATGAAAGCCAGATTGCGATTTTGGACTTGGGGCAACTTGCCATGAAAGCCAGAGGCGAACCAAACCGAATGAAAAGCCCAGGCAAAAATAATTGATTGGCACCCATATTATGTAAAACCTCTAATAGTGTATAGACATGACCAAACTATACAAACATGATAAAACCATACACAACGTGACCAAGTCGGCCTCAGGCCCAAAACCAATAGTTAAAACCATATTGCATATCTGAACAACATATATGCACAACTCTATCATTCTAATATTGAAATTCAATATTAGAACGATAGAGTTGTGCATATATGTTGTACAGATATGCAATATGGTTTTAACTATTGGTTTTGGGCCTGAGGCCGATTTGGTCACGTTGATTAGAATGATAGAGTCTCCATTAAGTGTTTAAAGAGCCCGGGGCCGTGCCCCAACATTGATGAGGGAATGATGTCGAACCCCTCCAAAACATTTGTGTACAAAAAAAAAATATTGAAACTTTTCACCAACATGTGGTTGGTCCAATGAAATGTTGTACTGAATTCCCTTAAGAGGTCTAGGGTTTGAGCTACGGTAAAACCACTCGCAATCCGTCTTGTATGGAGCTACTACTGTTGGGAGGGTCGTCCTTGCCACTGCAGAACCTGGAGTGGTTGCGCACTTGCCACCATTTTGATATCAATATATATATATATATATATATATATATATATATATATATATATATATATATATATTGAAAATTTTCACTCAACGGTATTGTTATCTCGAAAGGTTTTTTTGGGTTTAATATCACTCTAGAAGTTTCAAAACTTGACAATTTTTCCTATTACTATTAAAAACTAATGTTAACTGTTAAAAAAATTGATGTTGATTGTTAACTTTTATATGATAAGGAGCAAAATTGCTCTCTTTTAACGCTTTTGGGGAAACATTGAACCTAAAATAACTTACAAAACAACATTGTTACTCATTGAAAACATCATGGTAAATTTCCACCTTGACCCTATAATAAATTATTATAATATTTTAATAACTCATTGTATATAATTATTTATTTTGATTAACTCATGTTATTTTATATTATCTAAATTATTACACTACTATAATGAAAAATCACAAAAAAATTTATCAACGAATTTAAAGACAAGCTCTGAATTCTGTTGGTCATTTGTTAAAAATTTCATTGGTAAATAAAATTATTCATGAACATTTTTTATTACCAATTTATGTTGGCAATTTATCCGGAAATTCGGAATCGAGATTATCGATGGAATTTAGTGACAAAAAAATTCCGCCACTAATTTCATCAATAAATAAATAAATTTAATAATTCAAGAAAATAAGATAAAATATGTAATATCCCAAAATTTGGAATTTGAGAATTAAATTATAATATGGGATTAATTATGGGAAATTTGGCCTTGATGAATTTTAAGATTAATAATTGGAATTAAAGGCATATTTTCCCATATATTATTAAGGGAAAATAGTTGGAAATAATTTTCGGCCTAAATATTTTAAAGATAAATTTGATGGCCTAAAGAAATTATTTGAGTAGAAAAATCCTACATGGAATTAAGAATTAAATCTTAATATTTATAAATAGGAGCCTTGTAGGGATAAATGTGTTTTTATTTTCATAACACTCATCCCACATTATTATTTTGGGTACACCTGCAATACCTAGTAAGCTATTTGATACAAGATCCTCCCGGCCAATTCTCATGCAAACCAATTCCCTTGCTATTCATTAGAAACATCACAGCCCATATAGCACCTTATTCATATTAGGGTCACGTGCTTAGATGTGCGTGTGTATGTAAATATATGCAAAACTAATTCACAGATGCATCTTGTACAACAAGATATCTATACTCCCTCACTTGATTTAATATGCATTCCTCATTCAAATTGTCCTTCGGACGAGGAATGCATATTAAATCAAGTGAGGGAGTATGGATATCTTGTTGTACAAATTCTTCATTCAAATTGTCCTTCTGACACCCCTCGTCTTTGGGTTCAACTGGCGTGGGGGTTGGTCTTCCTCACCTTTAGGGAGGGGGTTCAATCCCTGCGTTGGTCAATGTGTTGGGGGAGGCATCCTAAGGGTCTAGGAAGCAGTGGTAACGCTGGTAGAGGTGGAGGCATGTGTACTCTCTAGCCAGTATCCCCTGTGGACTGGGCTTCAAGCGCCCTGCCCTTGCTCCAATTCTAAAATTTCCATATCAAAAAAAAAAAAATTGTCCTTTGGACCATGCGCAATATCTAAATTAATTGGGCCCAAAACACAAACCCAACCCATTCCTCTAGATAAACCCATATGTTGCCCTCCTTTCTTAATATTCAATACGCCACTATCAGCTCATTTGTGAGAACACAGCGCCAAACTCTACGATCTCTGTTCGAAAATGCAGAAATGTTAACGCCATGCTCCACTTCTGTGCATAAAACCACTTCAGCCTTCATCTTCCATTTTCCAATCTATTCCCCATTACTTTCGGCTAGATAGAACTGTGAGAGAGAGGCAAGAACACAGTCCGAGAGAGAGAGCCATTTAGAGGGATACAGTAAGGACGGACCAAAAGGAAGGAGAAGAGATCCTCCGATTGTCACATGCAAGTCTTTTTTTGAGCTTAGGTGAGCTTTGTAGACCCTCTTCTATCCTCATTTTTTGCATATTGGCTGCTGTTGGATTACGGGGAAGAGGTGAATGTAACTGAAAATCATGAGTTTGTGAGAGAAAGAGCTTATGAAAATTTTTATCATTGCATGCATGTCGATTTTGAAACTGGATTTTGGGTTCTTTGGATTTGCAATCAAGCTCTAAGGTCATGCATGTCTGATTTATGAGCTGAAAGCATAGAGTCAAAGTGTGAGCTTGCATGTCATTTTGCTCACTTCTGCAGTATAATCCGAAAACAGAGGTTGAGTTTCATGTCGTTTTCAGGGTTTAGGAGTTGAGTTTTTCTCTGAAAATTTTACATGATATAGTATTCTCCTTAAGCTGGAAATTGAGCTTTGGATCACCCAAAACGAAGGTTTGTAGCTCTAGTTATGATTATTGGAAGTTGAGGTATGAATTTAAAGACGTTTTGGTGTCATTCTGGAGGAACTCAAATGACGTTGCATTTTTCAATAAGTAAACAAATTTTAAAAATTATGAAAATTTTCCTGATGATAGATGACATGTATAGATTTAAAACGATGGGTAGTTTGTATTATTCTAAGTTCTGGTCAGTGAGAAATAAATCTTACAAAATGACCTTGTGTCTGGAAACCAAAACTGGACGGTCCTGACATTTTTGAAAACTAGGAATGACTCAGGTCAGATTAAATTGTGAAAATTTCCAGTTTGATAGAGGACTTCTAGAGCTTTATTTTGATGTATAATGGGTATTTTCTGACCTCTATACGATAAGTTATGGATTTCTAAAGATAAGTCACAATTTCTGAAAAATTCTTGGCAGAGCTTAAGTTTTTGGAATTTGGGAATTTTTCTCAGCCATAAATCAACTTTGTGACTTTAGTTTATGAAAATAGACTTATCGATGAATAAATAGAAATTGGAATCACTCCATTTGGAGTTATATAGACTAAGTTATGAATTTTCTAAATACCCATGGAAATTAAAAGTTATTTTTTTATAAGTCTTAGAATAGTCATATAAGTTGTTAATTGTGCCTAACCTTGAAAGTAAATGTTTCTTTGGATAAAATGAAAGGTTAAATGGTTGAGATGATAATTATCCATAGTGAATAGTATCTAATTAAATAAGTCTCAATAAGTATATATCCTTAGTAATAAGGGTATTAAAAGACAAGTATTTTTGAGGTGGGTCTAGAGAAGTTGAATTTATAATTATGATTGAATTCGTTAGTGACCTACTACTATATATAAATGTTAATTATAGGACCTAAGAACCGTCGTGCTTGAAAGACAAGCATAGTGATAAGAACCTGGTGGAAGGAGTGTAGTCGGTAAGACCAACAAGTAGTAACTATAATCTCACATTCTTTGCATAGCTATATATATTTTTGTAAACCATATTGTATGTCCTACCTATATGGGGCCAGCATCACTTGTGGCTCAATTGAGCGGAAGGGCCGACCATGGGGCCAACTTCTTGGTGGCTAGGTGTTGACTACGAATGTTGTTTTGATGATAACAAACATGAGAATTTTGATTTAACAAAAATTGATAATTGAACCACATCAATTAACTCTCGAGAATACTAAAGCAAAGCATATGACAAATGCTCTTCTTCTGATTCTCAAGAATCATAATTTGATTCTCAAGAATGTGTTTGAAATGTATACTTCCTCTTCTTGTGTGATCATCGACAATCCAAGTGCAAAGCAACAATCCTCTCTTTGTCCAATCCCATTCCTTACTCGTTGGTTCTTGAGAATGGGTAGGTAATTCTGGAGAACCTTTAGTTCATGTACAAGAGAGTTATAACACATACATATTCTATCTTCCATTTGCATTTGTTGATTCTCAAGAATGTAAGATACATTCTTGAGAATGAGATATAATAGATATATGAAATGCACATTTCTCTCAACTTATAATTCTCCAATTCTCAAGAATGATATAGCCAATTCTTGAGAATACCAAAGCAAGCAAATCATGATCTTACCAAACATCATCTCCTCAAACCGATGATTCTTGAGAATGAGAAGGAGGACTCTTGAGAATGACATACTAAGAAGCAAAGCATGAATTTCTTCCCATCATGAAACTCACGCCAATTCTCAAGAATGAATCCCTTGATTCTTGAGAATTCCATGATAAAAGGAAATGAACATTAATGCTTTTTGCTCACAAGATACTAGCCAATTCTCGAGAATGAAAGTTCGATTCTTGAGAATGACTTCACTTAAAGTTATATAATGAATCAGACATAACTAAATGCAAGGTCGATGATTCTCGAGAATTGTGATAATTCTCGAGAATGGATAACATGAATAGCAATCATGTGAACATCATACCTTATATGTTAAGGTCATCGATTCTCAAGAATTGGATGTTAATTCTCAAGAATGCAGTATGCAAGGCAATGAAATGAAAGACTATCCCACGACTATGTGGTTCTAGACAATGTGGAGATAATTTCCGAGAAGATAAAGCCCAGAGCCCAGTGGTTGTATCAGTATTAATCTTGCTAAACTAATTCATCTTCATTTTATTATCCCTAAACATAACTATGCTTAATCTTTGTTTAATCTTTGTTTTGTCTAAGTGATTTATAGATTCAAGTTTCAAGAAAAAGCATTTCAACATGGAATAAGCATTTAATGATGACAGAGAAACCGAGCAACATTTGGAATTAAAACCTGAGACAACAGTTGTTATTCTTTTAAGTAATCCTTATTCTGGATATTCTTCTGACACAAGTACAAACAACGGTAAACGCATTTAATACCAGACGCCACTGCATTTAATGAAGGCAACAGTCGATTTACATCTTCAAAGAAGAAATATGTCTAACGAGAAGCTTGTCAAGGCAATCATATAAAAGCCCAGAACATTCAATGTGCCAACTGCTGGAACACCAAGCATTCAATTCGAAATTAATTAAGTTCACTATTCCATTAGCTTTCATTCAATATTTCTTTGTATTTCAGTGCTTAGCTTTTATCTACTCAGTGAGGAGTGAAAATCAATTACATTGTTTGTTTATTAGTGATGCTTAAGGTTGTGGAATCTTAAGCAAAGAGTGTACGATTACAATCAGTAAGGGGGAGCGAGTCTTGAGTGATTGGACTGTCGCAGGAATTACTGAGTGTGTAATTGTGATCTTGAGGATTAGTGAAATACCCATACTGTATTGTGGGGACTGGAAGTAGGTCATTTGATTTGACCGAACCAGTATAATTTCTGTTGTGTCTAATTTCTGTTGTGTCGTTTATTCCTTTTAGTTTTACTTCTTCATATTATCCAGTAACGAAAGAAAATTCGAAATCACCTATTCACCCCCTCTAGGTGATATTCTCCTTTCACTAGGCAGGGCTTAGTGCATTTAGTTATTTTTTGTTTTCATTTACCAAATTGAATTTCCTAACTCTAAGGTATTTGAAATCATTTTATGATTTACCTGTATTATACAAGATGCATTTGGTATGTAATACTTGTCGTTTGAATTTGAATGCTTTATATGCTGTGTGGACTACTATGTTTGGTTGATTTACATATATTACATGTTAGAATTTGAGATTAACTTGTTTCTCTGGGATTCATTTATTTGAATCTCAGAGCCCTCATTAAACCTAGGATGTGGGCAGACTAGTAAGCAACGCAGAAGAGGCAAGGGCATAGAAATAGCTTGATTTTGAGGAGAAGGCGGCAAAGAGGAAGCAGATGAAACATTTAGTTTCATTATTTTGTTTATGGATTTTGCTACTTTCTTATGATTTAGATATTATTTTGAGATAGCTGTATATGACTTTTGAGATGTATATATTTAATTAGATACATATGAGTTTGTAGAAGTAGTTAAGGTATATATACACATATATGCTACTAACGATTGCTGCAGGGACGGGCATATATGTAACAAGCCCAAATTATGGCAAATGATTTAGTAGAGCACTAAGTTAATCAGAGAAATAAATAAATAAATACTCTGATAAGACCTATCAATATTTCATGTAATATCCTAAATTGCTATGACAAATTCCATGTATGATATATTTGCATTTAGAGAAAAGAAATAGTGAAATTTTGACGAAAGATTATTTTTACCTAGTTTTGCCGAAACTTAAAATTTTGAGATACATGTTAGCTGGGACATAAGGAATTAAGGATTAAATCATAATGCTCATTCAATATTTGCAACTAAATGAGTAAAGACCAAGTTGCCAACAAAAATATTGTAGGAGATCAATTGTGATTAAGAAGTAATACCTTCCCTACATTAAACCATATATATGTATGTATATTTCTAAATGCTACCACCTTCCTATCTCTTATTTTATTTTATTTGGTTGAAGTAACAAGGTATTTCCTTAATTTTCATTATGATTAAAGCCCCATTTCATTTCCATTTTGTCAAGCAATATAAATGAATTAAAGGTGTTGGCATATGTCATAAAATTTTGTCATGCTCCAACTGACCTTGACTTGCTAAATATCCATTCATTCATCATTTATTCCATTGAATCTCGGAGAAGCACCAGAAAGAGAGAGAAGGAATAGCTCAAAGTGCAAAAATGGAGAATTGAGTTCTAAGAGGGGAGAGAAAATAACCCTAAGCAAAATCTCCTACCAAACCACTTCCGATCCAAAAACTCCCTTCACTAATATTGTTCTACACTTCGAGAGCTTCAATTCTACAGTTTTGGTTTTCCCATAGGAGGAGTTTCAAGTCATTGGGTTGGCTAAGCTTTTACTGAAATTCAAAACCGATTGCAGAATCGTGACAAGGTAAGCATAATCTTCATTGTGAACTGATTGATTTGAAGTTTGGTTGAGTTTTGAGTATGTTATGGAATCTTTGATTTTCAGCCAATTAGGAATTTTGGAGTCTCATGGTGATTTATTCATGAATATAGGATTATATGATGATTTGGAAATATATGAATTTAATTTGGTGAATAAATTGTGAATCGGAACATTGTATATGTGGGCTTGAAATTTCGGTTTGAACAGGGCAGACCTAATGAGTAGGAATTTGGTCATTTTAATGGTTCCATTGTGTTCAAAATGAAAAATTTTGTAGGGTAGAGGTTCGGTAAGAATTTTGAAAGCTCCAGGATTGGATTATACCGAAACTAGCAATCTGTTTGGAAAATCCTGTATGGGCAGCGAAATTGTGGCACACTTTTGGGGTAGTGAATGATGTTGGATTACCATGAAATTTTACAGGATTAAATTAGACATCATAAGCTTTAATTTGATAGCTAACATGTATTTTTCTGAATTATGTGTTAAGAGAAATGAATTTTTGAAAATGACCCTCTGATCCTAGATTTGATTTCAGACAGCGGAGACATTTTAAGCTATAAATGGATTTTCATTTAAGGCTGGCCCAAGATAGTATTTTTTGTTGAAAATAGACACATTAAGGGTCATTTAGGCTTTGGAATCAACTCAAAAGAAGGTTCCTAGATTTAATTGTGAATTTTTGAAGATCAGTCATTTTTTGCTAGAAAATCCTGAAAAATGACAAAATAGAGGGAATATAAGCTCATATTAAATTCCTTGATAAGAAAAGGAATTTGGTAAATATGAACACATGAAATGGGCTTATTTTAATTTATCAAAAGGAAATATTTACTGAGGAGGAATTAATTATATTTTTGTTTGGTTATCTTAGGGCTATTTGTGATATTGTGCATCGGGGAAATTCATTTATATTTGTAGTCAACTATCGGATAGTAATCTTAATCCTCATATACTCTGTGTTACTTGTGTATGTATGTTTTACCATGTATATTGCATACATTTGGTTATCATTTATTTCCAAGAGCTCTGGAACCGGAATATGTTGTGTGCAATAAGGGTCTTGTTGTGTGTCGTGCCTAGTGGTCTGTGCTGTGTGCTATTAGAACCATTGTTGTCTGTGCTGTGTGCTATTAGGATTGCTAGTTCTGGATTTGGCTGTGTGTCTTGTTGTGTGTATGATACTGAATGCTATGTGGTTTGTGTTTGTATTCTTGGTTTTTCTTACATGCATAGTTATACATTTTATATGAGATAAATGGTTACTCTGGGATTCACTCATGAATCCTAGCCCCTTTTAATTCCTCTGTTAGCTTGTTTAAAGCGAAGTGGGGAGACTGAGGTAAGACCCTGGAGCAAGGCTAGTAGGATGAGGGGTGGTGGTGATTTCTTTTGGATACTTGTTGTGATTATTTGAATGACTGTAGTATTTTATTTCGGCCTGTCAAGTACTATTACTTGGATGACTGTATATTTTTTATCCCTTTGGATAAAAGTTTATCTTTCTGTATTTTTATCAGTACATTATTGTCCAAACTAGTGTATGTTCTACTGCTTATATTCTAATGTGTGACGTAAATTAACTTGGGGAAAATAAGTTAGAATTGAATATAAGTAAAGGATTACAATACCCGCCACCCAAAAGGGCAAGGCCGGTAGGTGTGTAACATTTCAAGTATGATGCATTGTTGATGTTAAGTTTGAGCTACTGATAAAAGGGTTTTTCAAATGTGTTTATATGTATCAAAATAGCTCATTCAAACTTTAAAATTATTTTGATCTCTCTATAAGAAGGGCTTTAATTTCCAGGATCAAATCTAGCCTAATGGTTTAAACTTTTATTAATTAATACATCAAAATACATGATATGTGAAGGTGCCACTTTGTTCTGGGCACATAACAGTGGGATCTTATAAAATAAATTAATTGAAGAAAATATAAAAAATATAGAAAATAAAAATAAGATATTTAATGAGGAGAAAATTACAATCCCTTTAAAGCATTTGGATTTATAATACACAATATAATTTACTAGTTTACACTTATGTTTGGGTAGAAAATTAATTTTTTATTTTAGCTCAAGAGAAAATTATATTGCATAGCTCTATCTTTTCACCCTTTATCTCTCATGGGACCAGCGCTCCTTTTACTAATTCTCCTTTTTCTTCTTTACAGGCTTGCTTCCTAATCTACTCCAAAGGATCCTCCTAGTATTCACTTGTTCTTTTTTTTCCCACTCTTTTTTTTCTTCTTATTTTTTTATAATTTTTCCTGCAAAATAGAATATTGGAAAAATCTCTTATAACAAAGATTGAATTACCCGGCCAAATTCTAATTTGTCTTATTGTACTTAATAAATTATATATCAAATTATGTGTCATGATTAGGGATTTAAAGTTTTGCTCAAATTACCTCAATATCCCTTAGTTATTAAAACAACAAAATTGAAAACTAAACCCTATTATTTGCTCTATCAATTAATTCCTTAAAAAGTACTGTATAACGGAGCATTATTTGTCATTTGACTGCTTTACAAACATTAATTATGCACAATATTCTTTTATATATATATATATATATATATATATATAATATTCATTTTTATAAACATTTATCTGGTTGATCTTTTCTCCCTTTCCCTCTCATGGGACCCACTTGCCTTTTATTAACTCTCTTTTTTCTTCTTTTATGCCTTGCTTCCTAATATTCTCAATGAATCCTCACAATATTCACTTCTTTCTTCCCTCTCTTTTTTCCTTATATTTTTTATCTTTCCTGTGAAATAGAGTATTAGGAAAATCTCATGTAAAGACAATTGAATTACTCAAATTCTAATTTGAGTCATTGAACATAATAAATTATATATCAGGTTATGCGTCATCATTAGGGATTTAAAATTTATTAGTTATCATATTATTGTGTTTTGATGAAAACAAATCTTGATGTATAAAGCATAACAGAAAGTGGACATGATGGTTCAAGTCACTCAAGTGAGTTTCTAAACACTCAAGTTATAAAACTATATTTGAAATAAACTTGAATCAACAAGACACTCAAATGAATGTTATTCATTTTAAGTGATCTAAGAGGATCACTCAAGTGACAGTTAATGCACTCGAGTCATCCTCACTTCCAATGTTTCTTCAAGTCACTTGCTAAAATTTAAAAGTGATGCAAGATCACTTGAATGATTCCTTTTCACTTGCAAATATTTTGGAAGGTGGAGCATATCACTTAAGTGATGGGTTTCAATACTCGAGTGATATGCTCAAAGATCACTCAAGTGAATTTGTGATAACTCTAGTAATGGTGTCAACTTGCAAGTTTGACAAAGGTACTCACAGTTGGACAAAGAGTGATGTGATCTTAAATGAAGATCACTTGAGTGATCCAAGATCACTTGCAAATGAGTGCAAGTGATCCAAATAATCACTCGAGTCATCTAGTAGTGTTGAAGCATTTTCCGAACTATAGAACATCACTCGAGTTACATTTTAAGCACTCCAGTGACAAGTTTTTCTACACGCTTCACTACCAAACTCAAAGTTCACATGGGCACTCCAATTACACTACAAGCACTCTTATGAAAAGGCATCACTTAAGTGATCATGAATCTCATTTGAGTGTGTAATATCCTAAAATTGCTCTAATAAATTTCTTGTATGATGTACATGTATTTGGTGGAATAAAATAGATAATTTTAACTAAATGTCAAAATCACCTAGAATACTTGATTTCTCTGGAATTGAAAACTTTTAGACATATGTTGGCACAAAATGAGATAAATGGAATTAATTTTTTTTTGTTCCATTTTAGCTCATTAAATTTGACCAAAGGGATGGGAAGAAGGTTGTATGAATATTTATTAGAGAAGGTTGTATGAGGAAAAGTTAAAGAATAAATAGTAAAAAAAAATAGTAAAGGGATAATTTTGGCCTAGAAATTTTAGAGACAATATTATATGGTATAGAGAAGCTAATTGGGGAAGATAAATCTTTGTATGGAATTAAGGATTAATTCCTAACACTTATCCAATATTTACAACTAAATAAGTAATGAACTAAGTTGTAAACAAAAGTCTTCTAGATGATTAAATGGGATCATATTGGAATAAACTCCACAACACCCCACTTCACTAATTTGTCAAATTAGCCAAGACATGTACATGTTTCACATGCTTCATGGATTCCATGCCATATCAGCCTCTTTCCATGAAATTTTCAGTCAAACAAGATCATTAGAATAAGAATTTAATGGTAGGATGGTAAACAATGAAAAGCTAATGTCCTATGAATTGTCACCATTCTCCCACCAACTTTAATCCTTCAATATCCATTAAATCTTATGTTTCATTTCATTTCCATTCGGTCATACCATCTTCAGCACCCAAAGAAAAGAGGGAGAACGTGAGTGATGAAGGAAGAGGAAAGAGGAAGCTAGTATAGCCAAAATATTCTACCAAAGCACCTCCAATCCAACAATTCCCTTTATAAATATTCTACACCTCGGGAGCTTCAGTTCTATGGGTTCATTTTTCTCATAGAAGGATTTTCAAGTCATCGGGTAAGTTGAGTTGCTGCCAAAATTTCAAACCGATTGCAGAATTGTGATAATGTAAGCGTAAGCTTTGTTTTGAACCTATTGGTTTAAGGTTTGGATGAGCTTTTGAATTTTTTTTAAAACCCTATATTTTTTGCCAGTTATGGTTTTTGGAGTCTTATGGTGATTTTTTCATAAACATGTGACTATATGATGAGGTAGCCTGTGAACCCCATTTGTTGGATAAATTGTGAATTGGTGAATTGTTATTGTAATACCCAGATAACTATTATCTGGAGTATTAAGTTATGTAATAAGAATGTCCATTTATGATGACTATGGTCTCAAAATATTGTATAATTAGTCTATTTTCAAAGGAAAATACTTAAGAAAGTTAAATGGAATTTATTGCCAAAAATGTGAAAAATGCATTTTAGGGCCATAAAACATCCTAAGAATATGATGACAAATCCTAAAAGGCAACTAAATATTTATTAAAAATTAAAAAGTATGTTGTCTCTAATTTAGGTAATTTATTAAATTATTACCTTGGAAAAATTAAAGGAGAAAAATCAAAAAGTATTGGGGGACCATATTGGACCCCATGATTTTTAATATTATGCATGGTATATAAATTACCAATGTCAGTAAAATAGTTGTGAAATAATAATTATTACTAATTAAGAAAATTGTCAACAATTAGTAAGTGATTAATTAGATAATTAATGGCTAATTGTTTAGACATAAGATAAAGAGAAAAAGGTGGAAATTAATTAATTAATATATATATATATATATATATATATATATATATATATATATATATATATATATATATAATGAAAATTATGAAGAAAAATAAAGAAAAATTAAAATGGAAATTAAAAATAAATAATAATAATAATAATAATAATAATAATAATAATAATAATAATAATAATAATAAATATCTAAGATATTTTGCAATTAAATAATATTATAATGGTGAAAAGCAAGTAGGATAAATGACCACGGATAGAAATAAAATGCTACCTAGAAAACCATGAACTAAGTTTCTAGAGTCAGAGTATATTATAGACAAGTGAATTTTTACCTCGGAGTGGCCTATCTCCGAAGTCATTTCTGTAACCGACGGAGTGATCATGAGATAGAGCCAAGAAGATATTTTGTGAAATTAAGACAGATAGTGGAAGTGAAAACCTATAGAAAATAATTCATAAAATGGAATCCGGGGATAAGTTGGTAAACATCTGGACATATTATGAACGAGTGATTTATGATCCAGAAGTTGACGTCGGCAGACGCAATTTCTGTAGCCGACGGCATTTGGCCGAAATATTCAGCAGACAACGAAATGTCCTTAATGGGATCAAAAATTTAGTTGACCCAAGTAACTTGAAAGAGGAAGAAAAGACCTTCAGGGCTTTGCTTCCGGAATTTTGAGTTTTCCCAAGATTACGTGATTAGAACACCAAACAGGTAACTTTATCAGATAAAGGCACATAAATCAAGAGATGATGCAGGCATGACATCACTTTGATGACTCATGATGATGTCATCATGGAGAGGTGTAAGGCCCAGATCAGCCTATTTCAAAAAGTGCAATCCAATGGTCAGAATCTGTCCAGACAAAGTTCAAAGAAATTACGGAATTGCCATTCGGTTTTTCTATAAATAGCCCTTCATTTCTCTTCATTCTTCACCAATTCACAAGCAATCCTAGAGAGAAGTTAGAGAGAGAAGCTCTGGAGAAGGAGTAAGAAGTTCATAGCAAAGCTTTGGGTAAGTTCTTCGGTCCTTAGTCTTTAGTTTAAGTAGTTCTTTCAATAGTTATAGTAGGAATGCTAGAATAATCTCTAATCTTTCAAGTTAGCTTAGATATCATGTGTAAGGAATAAATATGATATTTATTTCAAGAATATGTTGGAGGAAGAATTATGTCAAAATTCTGAAAGATTAGAGTCAGAATAACGAAGCTCTGGCAAAATACCACCAATTAATCAAACTAGGGGCAAAATGGTAATTTGTACCTAAAATGCCTATTATGATTCATAAATGTGATATTATCCTTATAGGATATCTGAAATCACGAACCGCTGTTTCCGCTGTTGTACCGCCGTCGTACCGCTGTCAAACATAACGTTTTTTGACGAAAGTACCAGATATCGTCAACGAAGGTACGGACGCGTATTGTAACCTTAACTCTTATGTTGTTCATATACATATATGTGATAGATACGTTCATATACTGAGGCTCTGCTTAGGGTCGTCAGTTGTGCATACAGCTTTATACGGGTTATAGTCTTGATAACGCCGTTGAGTTTTCCTAGCGCTGAGGACACGATGGGCCGTCGTGGCACTAGTTATGTGCAAACATGTTGTGGGACTTTACATACTGCTTTGTGCTTATGTTCTGTCAATGTTATGATCATGCATTTGCTGTGTGCTTTTGTATTGAGATGTTGTTATGTTGTTATGAATATCTGTTGCCTATATATTGTGATATTTGAGCATAAGGTTAACCGTTACCTAAGATCCAAATGGAAATTGGATCTCAGCTGTAGCTTCAGGTTCGGGCGAACCAAGGAGTGAAGATAGAGGCAAGCAGACGATGTAGGATGCAAGACGAAGTTTTTATGTTTCTAGTTTATGTATTTGTCTTCTTTTGAATATTAGATGACTGTATTAGAACAATTACACTATGGTTATATATCTTTAAGGTTCAGTTACTCACCTGCTAGAATGCTCGACTCTGATCACTGGTTTTAAAAAAAAAATTGCCTCTGTTTTCAAATGGGATGTTACAGTTATATATGAGCTCTATTTTTGGTATGGCCAGGTTATGTTTAAGGAGTTGGATTTTGTCTATTTTGATGGTTCCAATGTGCTTAAAACAAAAAATTGTGTGGGATTGTAGCTTTAGGGTTGAATTAGCCAAGACCCTAAAACTACCTTTGAAAGTTCTTGTGTAGCTAGCAAAATTGTAACAAGTGTTTAGGATAGTAAATGATATGCAATGGCTATGAAAATTTCTAGAATTAAAATAGGCAAATGAGCTTTAATGTGATAGGTCAATTGTAATTTTTGGATATATGTTCATTGAGTTATGAATTTTTGAAAATGACCTGGAATTAAAACTGGGCAATAATCACTATTTGATTGAACCTGGAAAGGCATGTGTGTGACTGGCTGTTGAAAGTATTTTTCCTTGAAATTATACTTAATAATGAGTCCATAGGATTTAAAATAACCCCATTTGACGCTTGTGCAAGGAGATATGACTTTTCAAAGTCATGGTAAAATTTTGGAAACTTTCGTCAAAAAGTGCAAAAATAATAGAAATAATGACACATGTTAATTATTTTGGTGTTCAAGTATTAAATGGAATCTTGGACATAGCATAATTCTAGTAGATTCTGTTAGTTCTCTATGAGTTTTGATGATAACAATCAATTGTGAAACCAAGATTGAAGAGTTGTCTCAAGAAAGCAAAAACTTGCTTAAAGAGGCAATACTCGAGTTTCAGTAAGAAAACTCGAGTATTGGGAGTTCAAAGAAAAGCTCAATGCACTTAACTTAAGACAATACCACAATATTCAGATGAATACTCGAGTATTAGAGCTTACAGAAAGCATCGCAAGTTTTCCATCAAAGGAAACTCGAGTATTGATATGAATACTCGAGTTTAGGTCTATGTGACTCTTCAAGTATTTTTAGCAGAAATAGAAAACCTCTGTTTGGAAAACTACAGTTTCGAAAACTAAAGTTTGGAATTTGAAAAGACAGTTTTTCCACTTGGCTCCAGAATTTAAATGTTTTCATCTTTCAATTGAAAACTCGAGTATCATTAGAATACTCAAGTATTGAGCCAAGCAGAGATGTTTTAAAAAGATTAATATTTATAAACTTCAATTTTGAGAACCACAGTTTTGGAAACTCCAGTTTAACATTTACTTAAATGATTTCAGAGTTTCAAAACTAAGGAGAAAAGTCGAGTTTGGAGAAAGAAACTCGAGTATTGACCCATACAGAGAGATATCAAGATTTCTAAGCCTTCAATACTCCGGTATAGAAAGGAAACTCCAGTTTTGGTGTTTTGGACAATTATCTATCAAGAGTCCAAAACTCGAGTATTGACCCATACAGAGAGATATTAAGATTTCTAAGCCTCCAATACTCCGGTATAAAAAGGAAACTCCAGTTTTAGTGTTTTGGACAATTATCTATCAAGAGTCCAAAACTCGAGTATTGGTAGAATACTTAAGTATTGGCTTCAGTTCATCAGGAACACCAAAGCACAAATCGCGAGTCTCGTCTCTGGAAGGAGAAGACTCGAGTATAGACTAAGAAACTGGAGTTTAGGCTTAAGTGCATAGTGATAAACTCGAGTATTGGTTGCGCCTTCTGATAATTTAAACTGCAACAACTTTCACGCCATAACACGCCTACCTAGCACCACATTTGTGGCAATTTCTGAAAGAAAATCACTACAAAATTGGTGCTAGCTTGGCGCCATATTTTGTAGCGGTTATTTTGTGATAACCGCTATGAACTTCATTCCCTAACCAGCATGCTACTTGGTGTAACACCCCTATTTCCTAAGTTCATTATGGTGCCCAATTATGACCCTAGGTCTCTTATTAAACTAATTAGAGTGTATTTATTTAAGTGATGGCGTTGACAAATCAGAGTAAGTCACAACAAAGAACATACTTAGGCGTTTGGATGACTGAGTAACTGATTTCATATATGCAGACATATGCTGGTTAATTAAAATTCCCAAAGGAACAAAAATGTGATACAATTTAAACATCATTGCGTTGACCATAGTTTACGCGTTAAGTTACAGTGATCCGAAAGGTTTAACAACTTATACTTGGTACTGCTCCAAAATGCAACTCCTTTCGAGTCTTCACATGTGTTGCTTACCCTTTTCTCCTGCTCCCGATCCTCCTGATCCTGAAGCTAGGGTAAATTCTGAGATTCAATGCCCATTAAATCTCAGGTAACAGCTAATCTTATGTTCAAGTATAACAGTATATGCATGACAGATATTCATTACATTCCAGCATTAACCATACATAGCATACGGTCTATGTAAGGTTCACAACACAACACAACAATACATAACACCAGCAAATGTAATGTAAAACAATCCATAGCACACAACAGATGTAATGTCTCATAATACATAGCATATAGCTCATGTAATGTTCAACCATTGTTTACACATAAACCAGTGCCACGCCCCCGACGTGTCCTCAGCGCTAGGAAAACATTCATATATACGGCATTACCAAGACTGTAACCCAGCCATTTCAAATAAAAACTGAATGTATTTAATATGGTGACCTAAGACCCAGTCTTGTCCATGACTATATGAATCATTTCATCATATATAGAGTATACAAGCAACATAAGAGTTAGAGTTACAGTATGCGTTCGTACCTTAGTCTCCTTCACTAGCAATATGTTCACTTTTCAGTACTAGTGCCAACCTTTCCCGGGTACCCTATAATATCATCACCGCATTATTTCTCTTATAATTAACATCCTAAGAGATGGCCTTGCCACTATTGACTTTTCTACTCCCGGTGAAATTGTTATTTCATTTATACCCTTTTTACATTATTATTAATTATATATAACTTTCTATTAACTGACAATATTATTACTATTATTATTCCCAATAATAATAATAATAATTCCCCATTTATTATTTATTATTATCATTCTTTTCCAATAATAATAACACTATCTATTATTATTATTATTACTTATCAATAATTTATTTATTTATTTATTTCCCTTAATTTATTATTAATAATCAATTAAATTTAATGAAGACCAACCATCATATGAGAATATACTTAAATGTAATTATTTAATGATTCTCATGGACTTCTTTTAAAACCTTGGTAAACACTACTATAATTTAAACTTATGCTTCATGAAACTTTTTGAGTCAAGCATATTTAGAAATAATAATTTGAATGTAATAACTCCTCCTTAATAGGCCTATATATATTTTTATTAGCCTTTATTAATAAGGCACATTTACACCACACGTAAACATGTATATGCACCTATCCCTATATGATCCTTTAATTCCATGCATGGAGTTAGCTTAAACTTCAGGTTAGCAACACTTTTCATCTTCTCTTAATATGGAAAACGATGTTTTAATTTCTACAAAATAATGTAACCATGCAATGCCATATATTTTTCCTAAGAATCCACACATCATGCAGAACTCGATATTCATATATTATCATTACTTTCACACACAAGGATATACATATATATATGTACTTCCTACACTACCCAGCAACCACATTTATTTATTTTATATGTATCTATATATATATATATTTATTTTAACAATCCTCTCTCCCACATACGCATGCATGGTTCTTCTAAATATATATTCATTCAGCAAACTCTCAGGGAAATAACGGTGAGTTTTAGATATACATATACCTTCGTTCATGTATGGCCGCGAAAAGAAATAAAAAATAATAAAAAATAAAAATAAAAACAATCGATGTACACACTCTGCGTTGTATATATTCAGCGCTAGTATAAGCTTAGTTCTTATATATCCTATATCTTCTTTCTCTTTTTACGGCAAACCTACAGCAGATTTGATTTATTTATTTCCCACCCACACAACAGCTCACGTTTTCCATTCTTCGTTCAGCCCTATACACACACACAACTAGCAACGTGTAGTAATATTTATATATGTATGGTTCAACTTTCCTTTCTTCATCCAATATATATTAACTATACACTCCTTTCCTTTTTGTCTTATATGTATACAACTAGGAGTATTTTATTTTCTGGTCCAGACTCACGGCATCACAGCACGTTTTTCTTCTTTTCCTTCTACTTATGACAGCCACCACACACACACACACATATATACATGCTCATACAAAGGTGAAACAAAACAGAAGTAACATGACTTTTTATGTGTTTTCCTCTCTTTTTCTCTTGCGTATGACAGCAAACGATGATGATTAAATGTGTTTTCTGGTTTTGGTTTCAGCAAGTTCATTTCTTGATTTACCTAGCTTCTTACTAAGAGACAGAGTGACAGTAAGCAAAGGAAAGAACAAAAAACTTAATCTCTTACCTTCAAAATAAGCTTGCTGTTACTATCCCCTGTTTCACCGATGCTAAGACAGGGACAATGGGTTTCAGTTTTCTTCTCCGTTTCTGTACAAAGCCAACTGAGTAGCAACCAGAATGACAACGAAAACTAACCCAAGAAACCTCTTCAACACTTCCTTCCACTTCTTTCCTTCTGCTTCACTCTCTCTCGGTCCAACGTTTCTGCTGAAGCAAGAAGGATGAGCACCATAAATAAGGATTTAAGGGTCCAGTCCGATCATTAAAACGCTGGTCCATGGGGGAAATCTCGAGAAGCATGGTCTGAAGATAAGTTTCCAGCGCAACTCATGCTGAAACTTTGACTTTTCTGCTGCTCATCTGATAGTTGCGTGATTTGCTTATCCGAAAAGAATGCTGAACCTGATTATATTTTCGATCTTCTACTGTTCCATACGTAACTGCTTTCTTTCGGTTTTTAACCGATTATTATTTTGCTGATGTCTATTCATTTGTTTTGTGGATTCACAAACTGGGCCAACCGAAAGAGACCAATTGGTTCTGTGGGTTGCTTGGTAATGGATAATGGGCTGAAAGAATGGTTCTGGGGGTCCAAAAAAATCAAGCTGCTTCTGCCTTTCTCATTCACGTCAGACTGGAGGTTTAATATGGCTGAAACATAATGGTTTTACATTGCCATGTGTTGGGCCTGATAAGTTGGGGTTAATTAGAGGCCCATGGAAGTTTTTATTTATTATATTAAACACTATCAAGGTTAATTGCCAACACAACGGAAATTCTCAATTTCCTAGGCTTTGCAATTTAATTCCTATAATTAAATTTTGCAAATATTCCTCACTTTTATTATTCTTTTTCCCAAAACAAATTAAGGGAAAAGAGCCTAAATCCCAAACAATTTTTTTCATATATACTTAAGGCCAAATTTTATAATTTAATTTCATAAGATGTTAAATTTCAACTCCCAAAATTTAGGATGTTACATTTGGCATATGTCGTCCTATTACAATTTTGTAGCGGTTTTAGTCTAAACCGCTACAAAATCTGACATTTGTAGCGGTTTTTTGTAACCACCATAAATCGATAGGTTTTTTTGTAGTATATGGATTCTTTGTTTTACACATAGAATTTGAATCAATTACGTTGAGCGAATCTTTGGGCTTGCTTTTTTTCCATCTCGGTGTACTGATTAGTCAATAATTTTTACTCATATTTGGATGTGTTTGGGGTTCAATATGATGAATTTTTTTTGTGATTTTGTTTCAGCACAAATTACTTGCCCTTCCTTCTATCTTGTCTCCTTCCACTCTTCCCCCACATTTTCTTTCCTAGCTTTGAAGGAACATGGAATGCTTTTCGATTTTTGGGGTGCTCATATATCATATACATGGGTTTTGATCTTTGGATTGCTTAGTTTTTGTTGATTCTTTGATTTCTCTATTTTAATTTTTGGTTTGGTACTTGATGATGATGAAGGGGGAAGATGCTAACTTTTACTAGATTTTCCCCCTTTTCTAGGTTTTCCAATGATTGTTCATGATGAATGATTTTTGGTCATGTGGGCCAACCCACAAGTTGGCCTACACAATTGTTTTTTACAAATAATAATTTCACAAAACCTATACATTACCAACTCTTGCCTTGGTATCTCTCAATCCAAAGAGGAAAAAAATCTTAGCCTCCTCCCTTTTTCTCTAAACCAAATTATTATATCTTGATTACTTAAGGATGATTTGATGTTTTTTGTTATAAACTTTGGCAAATTTGATAATCTTATATCATGAATTGTGTATTATGTTTATAAATTTTTATAAAAGGATGAAGTGATGCTAGGAAAGTAAATTTAATACTACCACCGGTCCTAATTATAGGACAAAGTCGTGGTGTAATTTGCACCAAAAAACTTTGCCTTATAATTAGGACTGGAAGGAGTAACTCATATATATGTATCTCGAACTTTCAGCCATCTTTAAAAAATAGGAATTTTTTTTAATGTTTTTCATTAATTAATGTTTTTCAAGCATTAATTATGGACATGAAAAGTCCAACCAAACCAAATATCAACTTAAATGGCTCATCAAATTACCATTGTTTTTCACTAGCTAACTCATTAATTAATGTTTTTCAATTTTACCATTGTTATTTATTAAGGTTTAACGTTTTCTGAATAGGCTCATCAAACTCCATGTTACACACCTATAGGCCTCACCCTCTCGGGTGGCAGATAGAAGGATTACCTCTTATTTATTACTTTACCTTGCCTGATTAATACTTATTATATATATCAGAGTGATTTGCAGTAAAGCATGTGATTAGTTTGCACAACTATTCTATACTGGTAAAAGCATGTACTGTAAACAAAATAAATTCCTAGAAGGGTTAAGGTACAGTCATCCAAAATATAAATACGGACTGGTAAACAAAATATACAGTCATCCAGCACAAAATAAAGTACAAAAGGAGATAGGGCATTCCTTATTTCTTCAAACTCCAGCTCCATGCCCTTACCTCAAATCTCTAGGTCAACTCAACCAGAAACTCTTGCATCCCTAGCACAGTCTAGGGTTCAAGATTGAGCCCCGTAGTAACTATTAAATTCATATACAATATGTATGCAGTGCATGTATGCAATCTACAACTAAGAAAATCACATCAATAAGTAAACATACCACATGCATTCAGAACACACAATCATACTGACTAACCTATAAACATAGACCTTGGTTCCTCAGCACTAGGAAAACAACTATAGCTAGGGACTGGAACACCTGTTCGGGGTGGTGGCATTCTTGCCCATAAGCTTATGTAGTTGTGTGACAAAATCAGAAATAAGGTTAACATACTGATGCAAACTTAAACTTCTGATTACATAACAGGGGTATTCCCAGGGTTTATACTCCTTTGTAAACGTTTACATTTATTATAGACATTGAAAATTAAACACATTAAATCACTGTAGTCCCTCGGTTTTTCCACTCTCTTTCTGCGGGGTCATCTTCAAGCAACGGTCCCTCCTTAAACCATGTGTAGCACTTCTCTCCAGTGCTCACCTAACTATTGGTTGCATGTTTGTCTCGGTTTACTCAACGTACTCAGAACTCTTGCTTGAGTTTTACTTGGGATTGTTACACAAATATCGAGACTCGACAAACGATGCCACATACTAGTGTTTTCCCAAAAACGAAGGGTATAGCCGATTGCCATGAAAATACCGTATACTTACTTATACCGACCTATTTTCACTCAACTAATTGTCCTATACCTCAGGACATAATTGGGTGGCATCTTTTCCAACTGGATTAACACCGTATAGGTCTTCTGTGCCGCTTTTTCATTGGCACTTTAATTTCATGGCCTACAGATACTAGGTCCATTGACCCGTATAGCCGAGTTACTTAATCACTAAGAGGCTTTATCTCTCATCATTCTTGAGACTCATCCCGAATTGGGCTTAGTCGTTTGCCTAATTTAGGCTTGTTTTTAATTTTTAAGGCCCAAAATTCGGGATGTTACAGGGACTCAAATCCTAACTACACTGAATGCATCAATTGCTTGGTATGACCCAAGGACACACAGTCCATTAGGCTCTATAGCCCACATCCTCAATCATAGCAAAACAAACATACAAAGTAACATAGAGTATGCAAGTAAACAGTTACTACCTGATGCTGACTCAAAATTCATAAATTTTTCTCGGTGGTTGAAAATTACTCCAGACACGGTTGACCCTAAATAAAGAAAATAAACATAATTTTATTTACTTCTGCAAACCTTCCTTTTATTTTTGTAAACTTTGCCCATTTCCCTAGAAATTCTAGAAATCATGCTTCAACTTCAAACATCTTTAATTAATTCTACAAAAATCAGATTGACTTGATTCTAGAGGCTATTGAACTATTAACATGTCTAGTTTTTACTAAAAAATACTTAGAGGCCAAAAACACACGAATCCTTTTTCTGTATAAAACTGTCACTCGCTAGTCAGTGGCAAAGTTCCAGTTTATGGGCTATTTTAAAAAATTTAATTCTTAGTATACATCTTGAAAGTTTACAAAATTATATACCAAATTGAAGCCCAAGATGTCTACTTTAAGCTTGTAAAGTTTCATGGTCATCCAACACCATTTACTATTTTAAAACCATTTACCAAGTTCGATTGCCCCAAAATTCACTGAAGTTGACAAATTCATTTTACTTGCAAATTTAGGGTTTTTGAGTTCAAAAATCATGTTTTCCACTTGGACCCATACAAACTTTCATCCTAAACACTTTGGGACCATAAAAAAACACAACATATCTTGAGATATACAGTCCTGTATGAAAATCTCACCACAATCGTATTTATTATTTTAGCTTCGTATTCTTTCATTTCTTGGCTTAATCTTTCCTTTGACACTATAATCTTGACTTTAATCACTTGATAACCTATTTTCAATTTTTAGGCAGAGCCTTCCTTCATGAGAAGCATTATTTCTTTAATCAAACATTTTATAAAAATTGTGCAAAATCCCAAAACATAAGCAACAACAAGCTATGTTCGTGACTTAGGGTCCGTTTGGAAGTTGCTTTTGGAGAATAACTTTAGGGATTTACGAGGTAAAAATAGCTTTTGGAGAATAGATTTTAAAAATAGCTTTTGCAGAATAGCTTTTGAAAAATAATGATAGTGTTTGGATATTATTATCAGAATAGCTTTTTGAGGGTAAAATTTACTAAAAAAAGACATTAGCTTTTAATAAAATATGGGCTCCAAGGGATATAGTGGGGTATTTGGAGTTTTTTCTTTGATTGTGGGTCCCACTTCTGCAAAGAGAGTCTCAAAATTGAAAAAAAGTTGGATTTTGGAAAACCTAGGTTTTGAGGCCAAAACCTAGGTTTTAGATTTAGAATAGCTTTTAGAAAAAAGAGAGGTATTTGTCAAACTTTTTTCAAAACCTAGGTTTTGGGGTCTGCCAAACAGGCTCTTACTCTTCTTGTGTCTTGGTTGCACTTGGATTTTTTCTTTGGCTCCTTGGTGGCATCTGCCTTAAGTATGAAGACACCATGGAAGACTTTTTCATAAGTATCTTGGAGTTATAAGGCAAGTTAAGGAGAATGGAAGATTGATTCTTAACCTTGGAACCTACCTACCTTAGTATTCCAAGTTGTGCTTCTTCTTCTTCCACTTTTGTGAATTGGTTTTTCTTTTACTCTCTCCTCTTATCTTGGACGACTTTGGTTGTCCAAAATAAGAGCAAATGAACTCTTTAATAAACACCATTAACCATGCAAAATATCCATGCAAGTTATTGTCCATTAGTTTATAAGTTGCCTTGGGGTTAATAGCTTGTCTTATCTTTTCTTTTTTCCCAAGTTTTTGACTTTTCCTTGGTTTGATATGGGGCTGCACGAACCTGATCCATTTTGGGCAGATTATGATTTATGTCATGTGTCCTTTTATGTTAAATTTAGGTCTTATACAATATAGTTCGCTTCAAAATCAAGTTCTTGACTTTGGCTTCTTATCATTAATACAAGACTTTGCTTCATCTTCCTTTTGTCCTTGAAGTTGAACGAATTTATGGCTGAAGAGGGCATCAGATTTTGTCTCCATTAGCTTCAAAAAGAAGCTTTTATTTGGTCCTACTTGGTCCCCTTTCATTGGCTAATTTTTCTCTAAGTCTTTGACCTCTTAATTGGCCTCATTCTTATTTAAAATCAGCTTTCTTCTTCCTTTATCACAGCTGATCCGAAAGTTTGGCTCGTAGAGGAAGATTATTTGACTTCCATTTAACTCTTAATTAGCTTGTACAATTGCCCACTAAAATGTCAAACTTGTGTCAATAAGTTGCCACTTGTTAAACTAGGGTTAATTGCCTTGACTTTGTATTTTGCATGTGAGTTTGGCATTTATTTTCTTTGGCTTCAAATTATCCCTTTCACATGGAAATAATCTTGTCTCTTTTCCCATTTATGCCATGCAAAACCCATGTCAAGATGGAACAAAAATGTTCTTTTTAGTTCCTTATACACTCATGTTAACATGCCCATGTTTGCACTAAATTTAATTCAAAACAACTCCTCATATTTCCTTGCTTTTAATTTGAAAATTTGGTCACTATAGTAGTGACTTTTACCTTGTTACCAAGCCTCTAGATAATTAATTTAATATGCCATTTTGGCTACTTAATATAATTAAAAAGGTTTTAGTAGAATAACAATTTAATTGTAGCCACAATCCTCTCAATATTTTCATTAATTCCACTTTGTACATTGTTTGTAAAAATAGGGGTGTTACACTCCATCTTTCCCAATCTACATTTAAATAGAGGTAAACTTGGAAAAAATATTAATTTAGGACAAATTTATATGTCTTAACTGTCATATATTCCTTGGTATATGAAAATTGTTGGGAGCGCCCTGTAATGTAATAAGGACAAAAGGGAGTTGAATGTGGAGAATGTGATAGAAGATAAAGTTTACATTAAGAATAACAAAATTCAAAGGTGCAATGGAATCATATAAAATTGAAAAACGGAATTTACGCTTAGACTACGTCAGTACATTACAAGAAAGTTCATAAATACAACTGCCTAATTTTGTAAGTAAAGCATATGCTTACATGGTCGAAAGAGAGTCTTACAAACGTAGGTTGAATAGACAATATCATACCAGATTGAGAAAAACGAAGATGTGAATAAGGATACAGCCACTAAAAGAAGAACAGAAATGAGTTTAGGAACCAAGTTTAAACCATGATTGTATGCAGTGAAGAAGCCACTACCAAATGCTATCATCAAGCTTATTATGGACATGAAAAGTGCAACCAAACCAAATATCAACTTAAATGGTAGTGACTTGTGAAAATCCTGCTCTGCATAACGTGAGATGAGGATAGACAAGAAAATCAGTGTGGAGGTTGAGGATGAGATCAATGCAATTGCATTAGATGTGCCAAATACTGGGAATGATCTTTTTTGCAAGTAATTAGGAATTCCAGTATTGTCAATGAGCCCACCTGGTGTATTGAATGAAGTATAAAATATTCCAATAGCAATAAGAGTGGAAACAACCATACAAGAGTTTGCTACTCCCTTCATCCATGATTCAGCTTTACTCAATAACTCTTGATGCTCTCTTATGAATATTTGCTTAGGAGTCAAGCCTTCTGCATTCTTCATGTCTATAAATGACGGTGGCATTATCTTCTTCACCTCCTACAATATATTCCAAATGATATATAAATGGCATCAATATATATATAATATAAGATCAATGATAAATTAATTACTCACAACTACGCTTGATTTCTTTTGCACAATTATTGATGGTCTTCCTAGTGTAAACGTAAGGCCATATTATAGGCAAGCTAAATATTACTACCTCTGGTCTCTGGTCTTAAGATCAGTTGACTTTTTTAGGAAGATTAATTAAACTAATTAAATTACTTTATTACAGTATTTATATTTATCATTATTCTTCAAACTAATTTATCTCATTATAAACTAATATATATAATTTGACCGTACATAACATATGATATGATTAGATAAAATATATAGCTTCCTTAATATTTCTCCAAAAAAAATCAACTAGGTCTTATATTTAGGGGTTGAGGTAATATTAGGAAAATACCTCAAACCATGATAACTCAAGGGTCATCTGAAATGCTGCTCCGGAAACTAGGTTTAGTCGATCTAGTGGTGGTAATTTTGCAGCCATATGTAATAAATTGCTTTGATCTTTGTTATCCAAATAACTTGCTATGAATTCTTTGATTGGGCCAATGTCTTGTAGGAGTTTAAAGATATCAGCATGACGTTGCAAAATGGCAATGTGAATTATGCTTCGATTTCTTTCATCAGCTTCCCATATCAACTCAGGATAGGTACTTACAAGCACAGCTAGAAACTCAAAATTCCCAACTTCTACAGCATTAAATGCCACATGTGAAGGTACTCTTATGTAGCCCAAAATCTCCTTGTCGTCTTGGGTAAGAAATATACTCCACAGGAATTGTACAAGTTGACGTTGCTTGGTGTGTTTCAAACCTGAGAAACACGATTTAACCATTGCATAATTGAGAAATGAAGTCAAGTATGCCAAAAACTTAAAATGTGTTGAGATATAAGAATGGAATATTGATTAGGTTATGATCAAATTTTAACATTAGTCTCCATCATTTTTTCCCAAGACAAATTCCAAGAGTTTATAAAAAAATATTAGTAAGTGCCAAAAGAAAATGATGAAAAGCATGTATAAAAAAGCAAAGAATTCACATGCCTAAAGGCTTTCGAGCCAATATATGCAATATTGTCTCATTTGATTCATCCTTCTTAAAAGCGAGATCTGGTTTCTTCTTTAGCAACTGCATTGCTAAATCTGCACAAATGAATAAAAAAAATGAAGTCATGATTGTATCTGAAAAAAATTGTATAAAAAGATATGATATAACGCTTCGAATTATAAATATAATATTTTATAGTCTTAAGTTTTTATCTATGTATTTAATATACTAACCATAGATTCCAGAGTTAACACAGTAGAATAACAGTATGATCCAGTCTGTTTGTTCAAAATCTTGAATTGTTTTAGAGTATAGATATAGATACCATGCCATTTCACTTTTTCCTTGTAAAGCAGCCATGTGAAGAGGAGTTATTCCGGCGCCACCCCTTATTGTTGGCAAGTTCTTATTTTTTGTTTCCATTATCTTAACAATATGCAAATTCCCAGTTGCTGCAGCAAAGCAAAACGCAGTGTTTCCATTCACATCTTGCAATTCCAAGTCTTGTGAATCCATAATCTTCACCAGCTCCTCCACAAAATGAATACTATTCGCTCCGGTGGCCACATGGAGAAGTGTGGCCCCCCGCAAGGTTATGGCCGCACAAAGTAAAGTCCAATCTTTCTCTAAGATGCGCTTTGCCGCTTTCCAATCACCTTTCATGGCCGCTTTGTGAAGGGGAACATATATCTTTAGATATTTATCTCCTCGCTCTTCTGAATCAAGTTAATAGGATTGGCATAATATAGAGAGTTAAAGGTGCAGAAGGAAAAGAGTATTCACTACTATAACTATGTACACAAAATGAGAAGGGGGAGAGAGAGAGTACGTGGATCATTCAGAAGATGAAGGAGAGGCCTCCTAGAATGAGGTGAAGCAGCTCTTTGAAGTTGTTGTACTGCTACATTTACGGAACTTACTTCTGCTTCTTCCATTTCCCTATGAAGCAAAACATTGTCCGAAAAGAGGGACTTAATTAACTAAAAGTCTTACCGCTGCATAACATGTTATTTTCTGTATTGTAACATTTCATTGCATTCTCTTCCGTTGTTGTAAAACTTTTGGGTTTTTTGAACCATGTATCAGACTTGTTATAACTCAGTTAAATATATAGGTTTAAGATTGGTAAACAAACAAGGCTACAATATATTACAATATATTTCTAGTCCTTAAATTTACACAAAGTTTCATTTAAGTCTCTTAAATTTCTAGAGTGTGCTTTTAATCTTTAAAACTTAACATCGTTAATATTACTAGTTAATGAATGTTACGAATGAAAAATACGGATAAAGTTAAATTAAGTGGCGCCTGTCTAATTTTGAGAAACAAGCTTAAATTTTTATAAAATAAGAAATACTTATATATCAATAAAAATTAAGGAAAATAATAGAAAAATGCTACTTGAACTTTAAAATCCAGTTAGCAACAATAGTAATAGGATTAATAAGAATAGTAAAATAATGGGTTAAGGTGCAAAAATACACATATGTTTTTCCTCCAGGAGCGCCCAGTACCATATGTTTTTTTTTGTGCAAAAATACACACGCCGTTAGGTTTTAGGAGCAAAAATACCACTTCCGTTAGCTGACCGTTAGTTGATCGTTAACCATGGTGAAATTACCTTTTTGGCCTTAACCCTTTTCTTTTTTAATTATTTAAAACTAAGGGCGAAAAGGTAATTTCACCATGGTTAACGGTCAACAAACGGTCAACTAACGGAAGTAGTATTTTTGTTCCTAAAACCTAACGGCGTGTGTATTTTTGCACAAAAAAAAAAAAATATGGTGCTGGACGCTCCGAGAGGAAAAACATATGTGTATTTTTGCACCTTAACCCTAAAATAATTGATAACTTATGTTATTATGAAATCACTTATTTAAAATTTTAAAGTTTAAATAATATGTTTCCAAAACACTAACACATAAATCCAAATTGTAACCCTAAGTTTTTTTTTTTTTTTTTTTTTTTTGTTTTGGGAGGTCATAGAGCCGTGGGCTTGAAAGCAGCTTAAGAGGTGTTAATGGGTGAAGGTTGGAGAGATGGCACAGAGAATAGCTGGTGCAGAGAAGGGTAGTATGGGAATATTGAAAAACTTCGTAGGCAAAAGAGTCTCATCATACCAAACTTTTACCCGTCCCTTTAAATCCCCCACTTGGGAGATAAGGGTGGGTATCAGGACCCAGGAATTTTAAGGACATGGGTGAAAATAAAAAATAACATATCATAAATAAAAATACTTAAAATACAATATAGATCTAATATACAAAAAATTAAAAGCAATCTATTATAAAAATTAAGATCACTTTACTTAACTTTTACTCTACATGTTTTCATATTGTTAAACTTATCTATAATTGAATTTATGCTATAACTCAAAATAATTTCTTTTTCAATGTATGTAATCAAAAAATCATTAAAAAATTAGTCTTCTATTCTATTTTGAAGCTTGCTTTTTATGATCTTAATAGCAGAGAAATATATTCTAGTAATAACTATAGAAACTGAAAGAATGAATACAAGTCTAATCACTTTATTAATAAGAAAGTAAATGATAGATGGACTTTTTAGTTCTTATTAGTCATTGACATAATTCAGATGTAGTTGATAAATTAATCAAATCTGGATATTTAGTAATGTCATACTTAAAATATTGTAACTTCATCTTCAAATGCAATTTTTCTTGTTATGTAAAATCTCTAAAAAAAAATTTATCAATAAATTTGCAAATATCATTACTATTAAATGGCTAGTACCTGTTTTTTGATCTAAAATCATGTTTAAAGCAAGTAATTCAACAATATTATAATTGAGCTTGCTTTTTAATTCTTGCAATTGATAATTAATTATAACATAAAATAATTAAGCTCCTATGAGCATAATGATGGATTTAGATTATGGATGACCTAATTAAAATAAAGAGCTTAATTACTAAAATATCATCTTATTATATTATAATTATTTTTTAAAAAAAAAAACTAGGGGGGGCAGGGGCCACCCCTCGCCCCCCATGTAGGTCCGCCCTTAGGTATAAGTCGGGCTCCTATCAAGTAGCCTACGGCCTAGCTTGTTTAAGGTCTGGTATGACCTAACCTATTTGTTAAAAAGGTTAGGCTAAAGTAGTTTTAAATGTGTAAATAAGTTACGCCTTTTTTTAATTAAAACCTGTCCTATAAGTCTTCAACTCTAGTCTGTTTACACATCAAATAAATATAATTATATTTATATCATATAAATAGTAGAATATTTAATTTTTTATTCTTATATTCTAATTTCAAGTATAATTAGTTAATTATAATACTACATATAGTCTTATATTAGTTAATTATTTCCTTTAAGGCATACAATATGAGTCTTTTCTAAAGGTTAAATAAATAACCCTTAAAAATGCTTCAAACTCAATAGGTTTTATAAAGACTTAGACTTAAGCCTAATAAAAAAGTTTACATTCAGACTAAGATCCAAGCTTAGGCCTTTTACCTAAACTATAGACTCAAACTTATTGGTCAGATCTCAACTATTTTCATCCTTAGAGGGAGGTTACAAGGAGAATTTTCCCTCCCCTCTAACAATTTATTTTAACCAATAAAAAAAAAATGGAGTAAAATCCCTGCCGTACATTCCTCTCCGTCCAAACAGATGAGAGAGAGATGGAGAATTGTTAGTAAAAGTATGGTTAAAAGTGGATTGTCAGGAAAGTAGGAAATAAAGCTGCCAGCTTTTGTATTATATATTCTATGCCACAGATGAGAGATAGATGTAGAATTGTTAGAAAAAGTCGGGGTGAAAAAGTAAAATTAAAAGTGGATTGTCAGGAAAATAGGAAACAAAGCTGCCCGTTTTTGTATTATATATTATGGGATTAATGTTTCACCTTTTATTGTAAAAAACAACTGTTTTCTGCCATACTCACGTGAAATTGAAAGGGTTTCACTTATATTTTCTCTCTCTTCTATTTATTATAGGACCTACTCACTATTATATGAGTGAGAGAGAAAAATTTTCTACAATAAAAACAAAAACATTAATATCATATATATTATATACCACATATAAGAGAAATGTAGAATTGTCTGAAAAGGTTAAAAAAGTAAAGTTAAAAGTGAATTGTCAGGAAAGTAGTAAATAAAGCTGCCAGCTTTTGTACTACATATCATATGCGTAGGGCAAGGGTCAGATGTGAATGGGGACAAGGTGAAATGTCATTCACGGGTTTTAAAACAATCATTTGCAATTTTCTTGACATTGCACTTTCCAGAAAGAAAAGCATGAGAGTTTCGGGTCCGGATTTTCTACCCGGCGGAATCTCTCCCTATCCCTCACAGTCCCATCTCGGCCGTCTGAATCCGGATCCAAAGGCCAAGAATGGTTTTTTTAAAAAAATAATTATTTAAAAAAAAATTAATTTTTTTTAAAAAAACCCATTCTCAAACGTTGGATCCGGATTCAGACAGCCGAGATGGGACTGTGAGAGATGGGGAGAGACTCGGCCGGCAGAAGATCCAGTTCCTGAGAGTTTCTAGTATCCTCTCTCGGTTAGTTCAAACCACAAGTGGTTTATAGAAAAAATGGTTTTGTATGTAATATAAATCACTTTTAGAGTAACTAATATTAATTTATTAATTTTATCTTTCTAATTAATATTTAAAAACTTATTCTCACTTTCAAAATCTCACTTAATGAACTGAAGATAAAGTAATTTGCGGATACTCTCTGTTATGGATATCTCATAAATGGGTCCAGCCTAATAACCAAAGAGCCCAGTCAAAATGGCTTCAGTTATACTCATAACCGCTTCCTTGAAAATAGGAATGGTTTTATCAAGAATATCTATCATGATGGTAACTGCCTATGAAAGGAGGAGATTATTTCAAAAAGCATATCTTAATATCCAAAAAATAAAGGACAAATCTAACTGATTAAGATAGGGCCCAGGTACGCTTATAAATAGGGTAAACTCCTTACAAGGTACACACTTCTGAAACCCTAGTTTTTCTATTCACACAGAGCACACACACCACCCCCTCTGGTTATCATTAGCCTGCCGTATACTCTCGAACTACGTGGACTTTGATCCACATTGTGGTACGTAGGGCCCTGGGATTTCACCCCAGGCCAAGTCCAACCCAACTTGTGATCTACACCAGATCACTCACAATACTTTGGTTTAAAAAAAAAAGAATGAAAGTATTTTGTAGGGAAAGGGGGAAAAAAGAAGCTGCTACTATGACACTAGTCTGGTTGATATGCTCTGAATCACAATTATAAGTGATGTTAATTTTATATATTAATAAAAATAATGTAGAAAAGTGAAGTGAAGGAAAAGGCAAGAGAGGATAAGAAATGTTCATGTCTAATAAGTGCGAGGGCAAGCAATTGCAAGCACCACTTTTCTGGATCTGATGATTTACGCTTCAACAACCACGCTACCGGAGACAGAATATGTGAAATGAGGTTTGAAATATTCGATGAAGAAGTAACTAAAGAGAAAGAAATAAAGCAACGAACAGAAGCAGCAGAAGATTTAATTACCTGAGAAATATAGAAATGCTTGGATCGATGAAGTTGAAATTCTAGCGCTGAAAGCCGTCGTCGCGTTTAAATCTCATCAGAGTCCAATAATAAAGTCCACGGGAAAGGGTATATAATGAAGAGATACATAGACAAAATAAGAAAAATAACAGTAATTAAATGGGAGGTATTGTTTTGGTTTTTATTATAACATATTAATTAAAATTTTATTTAATCTTTTTTATAAAGTACTTCCTCTAACTTTTGGCTCAATTATCAACAAACAACACATGTGGCTCGCCACATGTTTTTGGTTTTTTATATACCTACCCCCAATCCTGTTATGATCCGTCAATTTCGCCGACAGGCATATATAAAAAGCCGCGACAAAGATGTAATTATCCAAAAGAAAAATGTTAAAGTAATCATTCAGCCATGTGCTTTGTTGTGATTCTAAGTCACGGATAATTATAAGTTTTTTTTAATCAGAAAAGTTAGTAAGATTTATAAGTTTTTTTTAAAATAATAATTGAGATTATAATAATTTTACCTATATTAATTATATCAAATTATCAATAATAATAGAAAAATAAGAAAAAAAATGAAAAATGCCCATTCATAAATAAAGGTAAATTTAAAAATTTACCCTACAATCATTAAAAATATGTTTGATTTAGTTAAAAAAGATTTATAAATAGACAAAAGTCATATACTTTTATGTACTTTTATGTCAGTCCCCCAAATTGGGGAGCACATAAGGTGCTTCTCCTTATGTGCTCCTCTCTCTAATTAGAGAGAGAATCACATTTTTTTAAATATTTTATATATTCTATTTATTTATATTTAAATTATATGTTGTTTTCTGAAATATTTTTTGCACCCAGTATCTCAAATTAATTATTTTCCAGGATACTAGTGTTACAGGATAAATATTTCTGGATGCAGTTCTGGAAAATAATTAATTTGAGATACTGGGTGCAAAAAACATTTTCAGAAAGCAACATATAATTTAAATATAAATAAATAGAATATATAAAAAAATTAAAAAATTAAAAAAAATGTGCTTCTCTCTCTAATTAGAGAGAGAAGCACATAAGGAGCACATAAGGAGAAGCATCTTATGTGCTCCCCCCAAATTTTGGCCATGTTCTGATTCATCCTTAGACTTCCTATTAGCACATCTCTGTTTGAGGGCCAAGAACCAAAATTTAAGATGAGATGGGCTTTCATGTCACTTGGGTAGAGCTGTCAATCAGGGCTGACCCGGCCCACCAGGGCCAGCCCGTGAAGGGTCAAGGCCTAACAAGGCCTATCCTCCAGAGCCTGAAGTAAGAAAAATACACATTTTTCAAAGCCCGACCCGAAAGCACCAGAGCCAGGGCCTGCCCGCAAGGCCAGGGCCTACCCGCAGGGCCTAGAAATTATTTATTCCAAATTTTAATTATTTTTCCTCCGTGTGTTTAAAAGAAATATAATTACTAAATTACAATAATTATTACGATGACTATTATTATTGTCATCTTCGTCACTATCATCGATTTTAACGACATTTGATTGTTCTTCATTTTGAGTAGTAGCCTCAAGCTCATGAGTAAGAATATCATGAAATTATTCTCCCGCATCATGAACACATTCATAATCTCTATTTGCAACAAATAATAAATCAAATCATAAAATTAGAGTATAGTTATTATGTATTTGTAGTTAAAAGGATAAATAACTCTATAACAAATACAATATATATATAAATTAATAAATTTCAAAATAAAAAAGAAAAAACTATAGTGAAAAGGGCCTACAGAGTCGGCCCGTTTAAGCTCGAGGCCCATCAGGGCTGGCTCTTCAGGGCTAATCTCAAATATTTCATCCATTTTTCAAGCCCGACCCTTAAAGGGTCAGGGTTAAATGGGTCAGCCCGATGGGCCTAACCCATTTTGTCGGCTCTACACTAGGCAAATGGCTTTTGGCAGATTCATGAACTTTTAATGGCAAATTTGCACATTAAGATCATGTCACTGGCTGATCTGAATAGAAAAAACACCGACTACCTACATTTACATTTTCATTTTCATGTCTTGGAAGTCATGAAAAACCGAAAGGTGTCAAAGATGTAATTATTGAAAAGAAAAATGAAAAATTAATCATTTGGCCATTTGTTTTGTAATGATTTTCACACAAGTCCCTATTGTTTAAATCTTATGTCGCTCCCCCAAATTTTAGCCATTTTCTGACTCATCCTTGCACTTCCATTGAGCACATCTACGTTGCTGCTACAAAAGATTCATGAATGTTTTTGGTAGGGTGCAGCATAAAGATAGAGACGAGATCAAAACCATGATCTTTCACTTACAAAGATCCATGCCACTAGGCTAAAGGCCTTTGGCAGATCCATGAATTTTTAATGGCGGATTTGCATGTTAAGATCATGTCACTGGCTGATCTGAATAGAAAAACCAATTGTGGGGACCACCTAGAATTCCATTTTCATGCCTTGGACCATTCGCTCTCCTACTTCAAGCTTGTTCCATCCATGTGCTATACCCTTTTCTCTGATTAAACAATGAAAATGCAAGCTTACTTCTCAATAAAACATCACCAAATCTATAGCTTAAATTAAATCTAAAAAGATTAGTTGAATTTTTAAAACCAATATTGGAGCTCATCAATCACCTACCTCAAGAAGAGTGGTCCAGGATCTCATAGATAATGGATCAATAATTCCACCATCACCTAAGTGTCATGAGTCCCAAGACAAAAGACACTTCTTCAAGTCCTTTGAACCCTTCAAGCATGCTCCAAGAATAGTTGGAATTGACATGAATAGCTCCATTCGCCAACAAAAGAAATCTAATGGTTTTGTTAAATATCAAAACAAGGAATTCTAACAAAAATCCATCTTAAGAGATATGAGGTGCAGAACTATAGGAAAATCAAGCTCATAAAATTGATTGATGTGAACCTAATAGGAACTCGTCCTAGAAAACTCAGAAATTACAAATCTGTTGGCAAATGTCAAAGCAGATACACATCACTGATTAGCTGTTTTAAAGCTACTAAAGAGGAGAGGTTGACTCATAATATTAAACTGAAAAGGATTTGATAAAACCATTTTTGGATATAAAGTCAAGAGTTTTGGAAGTTTCTTATCTACAGTTGAAAAGACTGTATTGACATGGATTTGTGTTTCTAAGTTATGACTGTATCTAAAGGATCCAAAACCAACTCAAAAAAATCCAAGTAAATTCGGTTACTCAATGAACATTGCAAATAAGGATTGAACCAAAGAAACAGATATTTGAGTGACTGTGAAGAAAGAAAATGGACATTACTCATTCAAGAATTGGAATCAGAAAAAGAAATTGATTGATCTTCTCCGCTTTACTAAACCAACTAATTTCAGCATTAAAACAAAAGGGAAGGATCCAAGTCCTTGTGAAACTACAGTCACTAACATTTTGGGCAGCATAAAGGATAGGGGCCAAAACTAAAACTTGTTGAAAGCATAACCTTATTTCTTTTACCAAGTCAGCTTCCACCTCAGCAATCCACATAAGCAAATTTAACACCCAACATGTTAACACCGTTAACCTTAACTCCAAGCCCTTGTAAAAATAAGAGGACCAACGTTCCAGGGGGACAAAACTTGAGGTATAAGAAACCATGATTTGAACTACAAGGAACAAAATCAAAATACAATCAAACTATAAAGACCAACAGTGGTATTAGCTCGTTCCTCTATATATAAGGAAAAAGAAAAACAAGTGAAAGAGATTACCATGGATGAGAATCTGTTTGATTTCTGAGGAGGCTTCTAAGGCAGTGAACAACTGAGGAAGTGGTCTACCACACACAAGAACATCTATCATTAAAAATAGACATGGAAGCTTCAAAAACTAATCTTCAAGGACTCTTTTGCGATTCAGTTAATCTCTCAACCAGGTCTTCGTCACCAGAATTTCTTAGAATTTCAATTACCCTTACATTGTAAGGGGCTCTTAGCACAATAGATTTATTAAGCATGACTTCCGCAACCTTTTTAGCCTCTATCAAGTGGCTTTGCTCACAGAGACCAACTAAAAGAATACAATAAATATCAGAGTCAATGGTTATAATGCATCCTGTATTTACAATCTCTTCAAGCAAGAACCACCCATCCATCACACGTCCCTTCAAACAGAGCTCTTTTAACACAAGGCTACAAGCCAAGCTATCAGGTTTAAGTGAACCTGCAAGCATTAGTCTGAAGAGTCTCTCCGCTTCATCAAAATTTTCTGTCCTTACCAAAGCTATCACAAGCGAATTGTAGCAATCTTCATATGATACTCCATGTTCTCTAACTTTGTCACATAACCGGTATGCCTCTTCAACACGACCCTCAGCGCAAAGGCTGTCAATCAATGTACTAATTGTAACATGGTTTGCCAAACACCCTGAATCTCTCATTCTGTCTAAAATTTGCAATACTTCTTCCCACTTGCCCTTCTTAGAGAAACTCTGAATAAGACATGTATAAGTAACAACATTTGGTCTACAATCCCCACCTTTCATCATTTCCTCCCACAGTTCCATTGCCCTTTCCATGGATCCAAAGCTACAAAATCCGTTCAGAAGGGTTGTGTAAACCACAGAATTGGGTGAACATCCATGTAACTTCATATCCTTGAGCATAGAATATGCACTCTCTAACTGACCCACGTTACAGAAACCCTGAATCATCGTCATGTATGTAATCATATCAGGATAGAGATTCTTACAAATCATATCTTTAATCAAGTTTTCTGCCATCTGTATGTCACCCATCTTGCAACACAAACTTATAACAATATTGAACATGGTAGTGTCGGCACATAAATTTAATTCTTCCATTTTTCTTAATAGCCATAAAGCTACATTAACCATGTCATCATGCTGAGCTTCTTTACAAAGTCGTAAAACCTCCTTAAATGTCTTAGCGGTGACTAAATATCCCTCAGATTCATACGAACTAATCACATCCAATATGATCTGTGGATTTTGATTAATGGCAACTGATGCTTTCTTATACATGTAAGCACTATGCTTATATCTAGACTGCAGTCCAGCCCAAATGAAAAATCTGATACCCAAATGAGGTTGTGTAGGAAAGCATCTGTCCAAGACTTGGGCAACACATTGAGCATCTAGTTTGGCATTTTCCACAGATAATGACTTCTCTATACTGCCACTATTTTTATGCAGATGCTTAAAAAGTGCATCAACAACAGAAGCCAGACCCATTTTTTGGGTAGAGAAATTACAGTTTTGGAGTCGCCTTAAACATAATAGCAATCGATAATCTACTAAGAAGGGCATATCTTGATAAGTTATGGCCGAAGGTTAAATGTTTGGGAAAGTTGAAAGAGCAGAAACCTGGAAAAGCAAGTGAAGAGAGAACATGGGAGTGAATACTGGCGACCAGAATAAAAAACAAAATCAATCATTTTCAAAACAAAGACCAAAATAAATGATTGATGCACTTGAACAGAAATTATAGTAATTGATAAAATAGTTCGAATGCAAGAAGAAAACACAGGCTCCAATTATAAACAAAAGCCAGAATTCAAAGCTCCAGATAGAAATACACAGATTCACTGAATTTACATCTCGGAATTTGTCATATATACAAGAGAAAACTAACAAGCAAACTTTTTCATTTAAACGACTATCCAATTCTTTTAAGAAGAAAAACCCACAAGGTAAAATGGTGAAGGGTTGAAAACAAAACTATCTTGTGAACTGGTGGTTCACAGATTGTGTGAAGCATGCAAGTATAACTCAGCCCTCAGATTCAGCACACTTCATGACACGTGAAGAACCTTGAAAATAGTAGAGATTAGGAATGTGGAACTCATGACATCTGCATATATAGAGGAACGAGAATCAATGCATAAAGCCACAAGCAAAAGGAGGAGAGATGCTTGTTGCATAAAAAAGTATCCTGTTAGCACTTGCAGAATTTAAGGTTAGAAAAATTAAGGGAAGGACAATTCTAGAGCCAGGATCTGTACTCTGGCCAATTCACTAACAATATTCTGATAAAATTCTATATATCCATTATAAAACATAATACATCTATTTATAAGGATCAGTCATAATAACTACCTAGGACTGATCATAATATTAATAACTGTTTTACAAATAGATAAGATAACATAACTGCACTAAACTATTAATAACCACTCCTATCTTCTCCTAGACATGTGTCTTTCTCCTGGAATAAACCAGAGGATGTGTGTCCCTAACAATACCCTCCCCTTGAAAATAAGCCTTGTCCTCAAGGCTGAAATGAGGAAATTGAGTGACAATGGAATCATAAGGTTCCCAACTGGATTCTTCTTGTGGTCTATCATGCCATTGAATTAATAGTTCAAGAGTAGACACCCAATCAGCAGGGACAATACGAGAATCCCGGACTTTGGCTGGTTCAAGGTTGAGTTCCCAATTTGCAGTCACTGGAAGAGGTGGTACATGCAGTGGAGAATCACAACCATGGCCTGGTTTGAGCAAAGAGACATGAAAAACTGGATGAACACGTGAAGTTGGAGGAAGTTTTAACTTCATAAGCCACTGTACCAATGCATTTAATCACACTATATGGGCCAAAATAGTGTGCAGAAAGCTTCTGAAATTTCTGGGCTGAAGGTGATTGCTGGCGATAAGGTTGAATTTTGAGGAAAACCATGTCGCCGGGATGGAATTCCACATGGTGTTGGTGTGAGTCAGCATGTTGCTTCATAGTGCTCGGGCAGCTATGAGGTTGGATTTAATTAAATCCAAGAGAGCATCCCTTTCAATAAAGAAGTCTTCTAACTCAGCAATAGGTGTAGTACCATGCACATAAGGAACCAAAACAAGTGGATCTTTACCATAATTTTGAAAGGAGTAAAACCTGTTGAAGTGTGATATCCAGTGTTATAAGAAAAGTTTGCCCAATGCAGAAAATGAAACCAGCTTTTCTAATGATCTTGACAGAAGCAACGGAGATAAGTTTCCAAACATTTGTTCACAACCTCTGTTTGGCCATCTATTTGGGGATGATAGGAAGTACTCATTTTGAGTGTAGTACCAGGAAGTTGAAACAATTGCTGCAAAAAAGAACTTAAGAAAATTGGGTGCCTGTCAAAAATGATGGATTTAGGGATACCATGGAGGTGAATAATTTCCTTACAAAAGAGAACAGCCATTGTCTTAGCAGTAAAAGGACGAGTAAGGCCAAGGAATGAGCATAGTTACTGAAACAATCGACCACAACAAAAATCACATCAAAACCACTTGATTTTGGTAAACCAGTAATGAAATCAAGGGAAATGTCCTCCCAAATATGGTGTGGAATAGATAAAGGCTGCAATAATCCAACATATGGCTGGGGCAAATATTTACTGAGCTGGCAAATTAGATATTGCATAATAAAATTTTTCACCTCCTCCTTCATATGTTGCCAAAAGTAGTAGGTGGTCAATCATTTGAGGGTTGAGTAAGCCACCATGACCCCCTACCAAGGAAGTATGAGCCTCAGAAATTAGCATTTGAGTAAGTGATGATTTAGCAGGAATTACCAATCTGTCCTTATAATATAACTCCCCTGATACCAGAGAATAATAAGGAACAAAATGTGGGTCTGTATGCAGAGATTGACAGATGGGATTGGTACAGGGATCCCGCTGCAATAATTCTGGTAGCTACTTAAGATTAGAAGCATGTGGAAGGGCCAATTGAAAGCAGAATGTGAACAGCGAGACAAAGCCTCAGCACCCTGATTGGTGATACCAAGCTTGTAGATAGGCGATGTTGTGATGGTGTTGTAACCTATTGTTGCATTAGATATTTCAGGCTAAAATGATCTGTATGGACCAAAAACTGATGGCCAAGTAATGACACCATTTTTCCAAAGCCATATTAAAAATGGATAATCCTTTGCTATAATAAGCAACAGGATGACCTTCTTGTAGTAAAATGGCACCAATACCAATAGATGAAGCATCACATTCAACAATGAAAGGCTTGTCAAAGTCTGGTAGCAATAAAAGAGGGACTTTGGTAAGTTCTGCCTTAAATTCTCAAAGGCAGTCAAGGAAGTCCTATCCCAATGAAATGCATTTGTTTTAGTCATGTCCACAAGAGGCTTAGCAATTTATCCATATTGAAAAACAAATCTTCCGTAATAGCTTGTGAAAATATTTTTTGGTAGAGGCCAATCATTAATTGTAGCAATCTTGTCAGGATCAACCGAGAGTCCTTGTGCAGAAATAATATGCCCCAAAAAACATATATCCAATTGAAGGAAATCACATTTCTTTGGGTTTGCATAAAAGTCATTTTGCTTCAAAATCTGGGAAATGGTATTCAAATGCATCATATGTTCTTCAAAATCCTTACTATACACCAATATATCATCAAAGAACACCAAGAAGAATTTTCTTAAAAATGGTCGAAACAAAACATTCATTGTTGCTTAGGTGGCTGGTGCATTTGTAAGACCAAAAGGCACGACAATGAGTTCATAATGACCATAATGTGTGCAGAAGGCCGTCTTGAAAACATCAAAAGGAAGTACCCATATTTGATGGTAGCCAGAACGAAGATCAACCTTAGAAAAGAATTTGGCTTCATACAATTCATTAATTGTAGCAATAGGGTACTTATCTGGGATTGTCAAACGGTTTAGTTCTCAGTAATCAACACAAAGCCTCCAAGTTGAATCTTTTCTTGGAACTAGCAGTACAGGGTTGGCAAATTGACTAACATTGGGTTGGATAAAGCTCTTTTTTAATAAATAAGCCACTTGTTTTTCGATTTCATCCTTACGAGCAAAAGGATATCTATAAGGGCGAATATTGGGGGGTATATGGCATGACTAATTTGTCTAAAAGGTGGTAATGTATTGGGCTCTTGAAAAATAGAAGAATAGAACTGCAACAATTCTTCTAACACATCAAACCTCCTAACAAGTTCCTCACAAACAAAACTACTTAGAGAAGCTGAGGTTACTTGTACCATTTGCCATCCACCCAAAATATTATGAAAAATTGTTGCCAATTTGCTTCCACCGTATTCAATGACACCAACCATTTGATGCCCAAAACCATATCTACGATACCCAATGTCAACGGAAAGAAATCTTCACGAATGGTTAAATCTTGGGTCCTAACTTCCAATTGCTTGTAGATTGACTTACACATTCTCATATTGCGATCACCCACTTGAATGCCAAAAGGAGGAAGAGAATGAGTTTGCAATTTCAAGTCTTTCACAATTCGGTTGGAAACAAAATTGTGAATAGAACCACTATCAATCACAATTAAGATTGAGTTGGTGCCTAGGGTTCCTCATACCTTCATGGTTGTAGTTGATGAATTGCCCATAATAGCATGAAGGGAGATTTCAGCCAGAGTTGCACTAGAATCTTGTTCATCGTCATAATCGTCTGGCATCTCATCATTATCATTGATGATATGCATTAATTTCAGGGTTGATGTTTCGCAATGAAGACCAGGTTGAAATTGGTCACCACATTTAAAACAAAGGCCCTTTTCTCTCCCAAACTGACACTGCTGATCATTTATGGTAGAAGAATGCGTGACCATTGGATAAGTTTGCGACTGACGTTGCTAATCATGTCAGACCAAATATTGTGTGATTGTGAGATATTGCTGTGAAACAGCTGGAGATAACAGTTTTAAATTGGGAATTGCCGTATTTGTATAAGCTAAGAGATTCCAAGGCTGATGTGGCAAATACCCCAATGCCAATAATTATAATTATCCAAGCCTCATGGAAATTGAGAACACGGGTTAGGTCGTGCATTCAGTTGGGATAGGAATTTTGCTTCAAACTCCAATGCTAAACTCACTACCTTATACATTGTGCACCGCTTCTGAATTTTCACATCAGCTTGAAATTCATCCTTCAATCCATTAATAAATACACCCAGAAGACAGTGCTCAGGGCAACCTTGAACGTGCGATTGTCTACGAACAAATTCTTGTCTAAATTCTCCCACGGTACCTAGTTGCATAATACCACAAAGATACACATCATGATTCTGAAATTCAGCGGTCCAAATTGTCCTTGAAAAACTTGCACTAGTTCTTCCCAATATCTTATCGTTCTCCTTGAAGAAACCCAAGTGAAGGTGTCCAATGCATCACCCTCCAGGTTCATTGCTGCTACATCAACTATTAAGTCTTTAGGTGTCTGGTAATATCGAAAATACTTTTCAGCCTTCAAAATCCAACATCTCGAGTCGCCTCCTTCATATTTTGGAAATTCAATCTTGGAATAAGGTTGTTTAGATGGGTTCCAACAACACCCTAGATTATCCATCTCGGCTTCCTCGAGCTCAACGTAAATATCCCTATTATTATGGCTTGTTTCTTCTTGAACCATTATTGGGGCCTTTTGCTTCTTCAAGGTGTTAACTTCTGAATTTATCACATTCAATTGTGCAAGGATGGCTGCCAATTGTTGCTGACCGGACTCCTGATGTGTTTGAGGGGGCTGCTGCACTGAAATTACAGCAGGATCATTCTGTGGATTTGAATTTGGTGGGAGTTATATGTTCAGATTTGTGTTTAATGGAGAATCATTCTCAAAAGAAGATTTCCTAATGTTAACCATGGTGTCTACATGTCTGAAGATTCACTGTTCTGATACCAAATTGTTAGCACTTGCCTTATTTAAGGTTAGAAAAATTAAGGGAGGGACAATTCTAGAGCCAAGATCAGTACTCTAGCCAATTCGCAACAATATTCTGATAATATTCTATATATCCATTGTAAAACATAATACATCTATTTATAAGGATCAGTCATAATAACTACCTAGGACTGATCATAATAATTGTTTTACCAATAGATAAGATAACATAACTGCTCTAAACAATTAATAAGCACTCCTAACTTCTCCTAGACATGTGTCTTTCTCCTAGAACAAACTAGAAGAGGAGGTGTGTCCCTAACAATAAAAAATGACGGCCAATTAAGTAATGACGCCATTTTTCCAAAGCCATAACCAAAGTATATAATTCTTTATCATAAACAGATTTTTGTTGGTGAGAAATGGATAATCCTTTGCTGTAATAAGCAATAGGATGACCTTCTTGTTGTGAAATGGCACCAATACCAATAGATGAAGCATCACATCCAATAATGAAAGGCTTGTTGAAGTCTGGTGGTTGTAAAACAAGGACTTTGGTAAGTGCAAACCTTGAGGTTCTCAAAGGCAGTCAAGGAAGACCTATCCCAATGAAATGCATCTGTTTTACTCATGTCCACAAGAGGCTCAGCAATTTGTCCATATTGAAAAACAAATCTTCTATAATAGCTTGTGAGGCCTAAAAATCCTCGAAGTTTGGAAATATTTGTTGGTAAAGGCCAATAATTAATTGCAGCAACCTTGTCAGGATCAACCGAGACTCCTTGTGCAGAATTACTGTTTTACAAATAGATAAGATAACATAACTGCTCTAAACTAATAGCAACCACTCTTAACTTCTCTCAAACAAGTGTCTTTCTCCTGGAATAAACTAGAAGAGGACATGTGCCCCTAACATATTCACTCTTTGTTTACATGGCATCTGTATAAAGAATACACAAGTAAGAGTCCAGAATAAAGTGATCAACTATATACGCTACCCTTGCTTTCGTTCTCTGCATGTCTTTGTAATTTATATGGCAGAATTTGATTCTGTCATTACAAGAACTAAAGGCAAACTTACTCTCATTGCCAACTAAAGTATTAACTACTGTTCAAATATAAACAATCATGACAACTTTGTTGAACTATTTTATTAATATAAAGAAATAATGAAAACATGAAGATCTGCACTCTTGTACCCCTTAGAGACACAAAGTGGCATCTGCCTTCTTATTTTACCCTAAAATTAAATAAAAACACGTATGAATGATAATTCCTCAAGAGGAGAACTGATAAACATTATGTTAGTGGGGAAAGAGAAAAATAATAAAAAGAGTTACTATTAATTACTACCAGTAACATAAGATTTAACAATAAGCAAAGGAAACAGAAACAAATATTTCAATTACACGTTTTTTATCTTAAATAACATTCGTTATCAAAAAAACAAATCATTTATTAGGCTTAAATGATTATTCCATTGACAGAATTGCAATTTAGCATAATCTTTTAAAAAGTTATTAGGAGTTAACTCTAGGGCTCTATATAAAGCCCTTAGCAGCACAATTAAGAGAATCAGACCTTGATTTGGCAATAAAGAATTTTTGAATGCACTACAACTTTCCTCCTCTTATTCCTTCTTCCCCTACTCCCCCTTATTTGTCCTACATCGTTCTCCTTCTCCTTCTCACTCTCTCCCCCTTCCTCTACTACAAATATTGTCCAACATCAAACGTAAAACAGGAAATGGTAATTAGCAATCAGAACTGTTTAATAATGACAAGCTCTGAATTAGATGAGGATAGGAGGTTTTTTTGGGCCAAACATCATTTTAGTGCTCTCTTTACTTGTGATAGTTATCCAACAATAGTCAGTATGCCTTCAACTCTCCAGTTCAAGCATAAACTTACACAGGCTGTAAAAGCCTCGAAGGATTAAATCTATGTTTTAAAAGTATTTGATAATTTGCAATGCACAAAAGATCATACAACCCCCTTCACAAGTAAGAAAACTTCAGACACCTACAAAATATCCTCACACCAAACTAATAGATTAAACTTGGCAAGATGATAATAACATTAACAAAATAGACCAGCTAAAAGACATGTTCATTCAAATTCTTTAAGAATGGTTAACGGAATCCTCAGACCAAATAAATAGGTAAAACTTAGCAAGGACATTTACAGTCACATAGTAGACCAACTAAATGTCATATTCATTAAATTCCTAAAGAAACAGTTAACCAAACCCCATGTCAGCTGAAATCAAAGGCGGACATATATGTTAGAGTCAAGAGTCCTTTACTGACTTATTCCAGAAAGAAAAAGGGAAATATTTCTTAGATAGTGTGTGTTATGTGTTATTTATGACAGTTACTTTCATTTTCTATCCTAGGACATGGTGAAATTTTAGTTATGGTGCTGCTTATTTTAGTTATGATGTTGGACTATTTAAATCCCTTATGTATTTGTTTCATGTCATGAAATCATGAATGAAGTATTATTCAGATAACCTATTCCTTTCCCTCTCTTCTGGAATTTCAGATTCTGCTTCTAGACTTCTCTCTCCCTCTCTCCCTCTCTTCATACTTATTTCTCTGTTCTACCCGCTCTTCTCTTATCCTAAACTTCAGAACCTATCACTATTTGAGAATCAGTGGGGGCATCTTCCCCAACTGAAATATTTGAAACATGCATAATTAATATAATATCCTTTTAATTCTTGTCCCAGATACTTTGACAAAGATGCTTTGGGCAGCCAATTGATTCAGGCAACACTTCCAAGACACTGAATAATGACAATTTAGACTCAACCATTTAAATTATTAGATACAACTTGAGCCAAGTCACTTACCAGATCAAGCATTACAAATACGCCGAGAATTTTATAAATTGATGACATTATAAGGAGATTAATATATAGAATACCAATACAAAAAAATAAAAAAATAAAAAAAAAAATCCAACATTGCACAACAAAACAATCCAAAGCATACAAGTCAGCGATGATCAAAGTGAAGAGGGCAGAACTATAATAGCCTATTGAAAGAAAAACTAGTAATCAAAGTTTTAAAAATGAAAAAACAAAAGCAGAAAGAAGCGTCAATATTCTAACGATTACATGACCGGATTCAAAGCCAAATTAAAATGAAATTTTGTTAAAACAAAGTAAGAAAAGTTGCGACGGCGTCCGAAGCTGGGTTGACAAGCGACAACAACAGATGACGCCAGGAACAAATTCAAATCAAGATTCAAAGCCAGATTGAACAATTCAAACTCACCGGAATTTGGGAGTAGACCGAACCCTAGGTTTCAAAGCTTCTTCAAATCTTGCTGGAGAGGCTCGCCGGCGTCCAACAGCGAGCTCGATAAGTGCGGAATTCTGGATATGCGGTACAAACTACGAAGAATAGAAGTTGCAGAATGTTGAAGCTCTTCAAGGGTCTTGATATGTTTTCAAAGCATTAAAATGAATGGGCACAATTTAATGAAATCAATACTGAGAAAATAGGCCGCTGAGGGATCCGCTTCCGAATATATTCATGGAGATGCGTTCAAGGGGAGCAACAGACACCGAAGAAGTTCCAATTCTTGTACGTCGTATATAAACCAGTTAAATAGGAAATAAGAAATGAAAGTTAAATAATTTAATATCCTAAAATAAAATTTTTTTCCATTTTTTCCCTACTTAAAAATTATGTTTAAATATATTGAAAATGTTATTTTAGAGGGAGAGGATATAATGAGTAGGAAAAATTGGGAAGTGAGTATTATTTATGGGTTTAATATTTCTGTCTTTACTGCATAAATATTTTTTCTGACTTATTCACATAAAAGTGTGTGGGAGTGTGTGAGTCCCACTAATATTTTTACTCTCTTCTATTTATAATGGGACCTACTCATTTTTTGTGAGTGAGACAGAAAAAATATTTCCGCAACAAAAACATAAACATTTAAACCCATTATTTATATAGACAAAACAAGAAAAAAAAACCATTAATTAAATTGAAGGTGACTTATATTTTGAATTATGTCTTTTTTCTAAAAGTGCTGGAGTATGTTATATGATCTTTCTCAAATACTTATATAGTATATCAGTAAAATTAATCTTAAAAAAGGGATAAATATAAATATTTTAAAATAATAAATTTAACTTTGTTAATTTTTTTAAATTAGCTTTTTTCTTTGCTCTAATAATTTTTTAAAATTAGTTAACTAAATCTTACATTAAGAATTTGCCGTAGATAGTATTTATTTCTAATTCAAAACACACATATGGAAAGGTAAGCAATAAAAATAAGAAAATATAATTAGTGTGTTGGGGTATGGGATATCAATTTGATTAGCTCCAAATTCGATGAAATGGAGAAAAATCTAATCTTAAAGACTCCAATATCCAGTAGATCGGGAATGGATCAGGTGATTTGGTTGATGAATAACGATGGGAAATATACAGTAAAATCTGGGTACCTGGTGGCAAAGCGCAGTGTAGGGGAGATGAAAGTTAAAGACCCAAGCTCTTCCTTCTCTGTCCCTAAAAGCCTATGGAAGAACATATGGAGGATCATTGTTCCACCTAAGATTCAACAATTCCTATGGCGAATTGGTGCTGGAGCAGTCTCAACTCAAGAAGCTCTGTATAGGCGTAGATGCATTACAAGTCCAATCTGCCCTGTATGTTCAATGAAGGAAGAAACGTTAGAACATTTACTATTTCTCTGCACATGGACCAAACTCTGTTGGTTTGGCTGTCCTCTAGGCTTATCCTTCAGCAAATGGAATATGAAAAGATGTGAGGAGTGGATGAATGATATGCTAGTAGGGGAGGAGATTTTGGAAGACTATGGTAAATCCATTTTTGCCACAATGTGCTGGTGGATCTGGAAAAAGAGATGTGGATGGGTATTCAATGAAGTCAGACCTGATGCGAAGGAGGTAGTAAATCTGGTCAACATCTAAGTGGAGGAATTTTGGAGATCAAAACGTAATGAGGAGGTAGCAGATAGGAGAATATTCAAGCAAAAAATGATAAGTCTACACTGGATAACGCCTGCAATTAATGAGCTCAAAATTAATATTGATGGTGCTTGGAAATTGTCTTCAGGTGAGGCTAGTATAGGGTTAATTTGCAGGGGTGCTGATGGAGAATTCATCAAAGGCAAAGGAATGGCAGTGGAGGCAGAATCTCCATTTATGGCAAAATGCATGGCAATGAAGGAGGCTTTGCTGAAGAGAAACGAATTTAATGCTTCCAGGGTCAGTATTGAAACTGATTGTGAGGTATTGTATAGGATACTAAAGGATGGATCGAAGAGTGGATATGAATGGCGATGTTGGGATCTGATACATGAAATTCGAGGCTTACTGGAATCAATGGAGGGGGTGACTGTAACATTGGTAGCTAGGCATGGAAATAAAGCTGCAGATTTTTTGGCAGCAATGGCATCAAAGAAGATGTGCCAGCATGATTGGCTGGACCATATACCATCTTCTTTAAGCAGAATTCTGACCCATGACTCTATGGTAGCCAAGAATAGTTGTATCAATCCTGACGGAGTGGATGATAGGGAAGGGGTGGGCTAATGGGGTTGTATAACTATGTTACTAATAGAGTAATGATAGCTTTCGTTTCTTTTTTCCATAGGTCTATATGCTTATCTGTTATAGTTACTATTATAGGATTGGTGTTTTTAGTTTGGTAAGATTATGTGTTAGGTTGTATTGTAGGTATTTTCGAGTGATTTGATTGGCTTCGGCTATTGGTGATTGTAATTCCTATTTTTCTAATTAATAAAATTGTTTCTTTGGCCAAAAAAAAAACCTTATCTTTTGTTTTCTCAATCTGAATGAGTGGTACGAGTTTTCATGCGGAAGGTATTCAATAATAGATTGCCAACCAACTCTGGAGAAATCAATGGTCTTCTCTGTGTTCTCATTGTGATTCTGCTGTGGAATGTGTAACATGTACGCAGAGATTTCTCCTATGCAAGACAGATTTGGCGGCACCTCATCAATCCCAGGTTAGCCTCATAATTCTTGTATGCTTGACTTTGTGATTGGGTAACCTTAAATCTCAAAAGAGAAATGGGGCAAAATGATATTGAAAATTGTGATTAATTATGGAGGAATGATGATTTGTTTAATGGTGATAATCAAAAAGCACATGAACCTATCATATCTGTTCTTTTCTTTTGGAAAGGTTTTACGCAAGGAATAGATGTTCTGAATAGTGATGAGGTAGATGGTTGGGACCTGCGGTTGAGTTTTATATCACGGCAGCAAAATCAAGTGGCAGGTACTATCTTGCAAAGCATGGATTATCTAAGACCATAAACCAAAACTGTACAGGGGAAATTACGCATGAATTTCCAGAAATCTAACTCAACTTTGAAAGTATATCATCTTCTAAACTACACATCCATCATGAAATAGGGCTTATTTTAAAAGTCTGGTGTGTACTATAACACTGCAAAATTCAGAAATTCATTCACATGATGGCCTGGTTAAACATTATTTATAAAATCACGACTCAAAATAAGTAACATCTAACCATTACTAACAATGCCATGCATTTTTGCTAGGCTCGGTGTAGCACTTACCTTGTTGAGTACTCTGCATCACAGATCCTCCTTATGGAGGTATTTACATAACCATTATATAAAAGAAACTCCAGCAAATTTAAACTAGATTATATACAACGACCAAAAAAGAGTAATTACCTAATTAAATAATAACAATTATGTTTCTCTTCTAGACTTCACCACTTTTACTCATCCACTAGCTTTGCCTTGCCCTTGAAGTACTTACTCCTACTATTGGTACATAAGAGAAAATGGCCAGAATCTCAGTAAAAAACGTTGAATTTTTAACTTATCCCTATGCAATTTTTTATGATCACAATTATAAAATGATAACGAAATGCTATAATGATTCGAAGATAAAACTTCTAATATCTTATTTACTATAAGAATGAGTCTCAAAGCACGATCGTCATTACAATTAGGAAAAGTAGAAGACTGGAAAGAAAGAAATCACATAAAACAATAACAGAAAAGATGGTTCTAGAGAGAGAGAGAGAGATTTTCCAAATGCATTTCACACCCCCGTCAACCGATTTTATTCTTATTATATATCTTCAATCTCCCTTATCTTTCAGGTCCTTTGTTTGATTCTCTTGCTCCTCCTAATGGGCTCTTCCTCATTTATGGGTCTTGCAGCTATTGAGTCCTTCTCTGTTTGACCCAATTTCTTCTAGCTTATCACACAATTCTATCTCCCAAGTTCATTGGAGCCAACAAACACAGCGTAATTTAATTCCTTCTTGCTGAAACAAGGATAACTGAAACATCACATAAGGGAAATTTTCATGAAATTCAACTCCATTATTTCAATACAGCATCCATTGTCCTCTAGACGCCTTAGTCTAACTTTAACATATGGTTTCATTCAAAACAGCGAGCATTTCTTAATTCAAACTTTTCAAAAATTCAACCTTATTTTCATTCCTGTGTTGCTAAACACTGCCAGAGGTCTTTGGTCATTAGTATAGGTGGTCATCAAACATACCAACACACAACTATTTTAACATTTATAATTAATTCCTTTGATATACAAGTTCTTAGATACTTTATTAAAGCTGGACATCATCTCTCCAAGGATATTAAGCATCTAATTTCGAGAGGCCCCTTTAAAACTTTGAAAAATTTACAGCTCCAAGAACATAGCTAGTTTTTACCAGCATATTAAAGCCTCTAAAACATAATCTATCTTCACTTAATCGGTGTTTTCCCCTCCCATAGCTTCAATTTCAGTCGCTCATCTCACTCTTAAATTTTAGCCATCAAAGAAACTGGAGATGAAAGGAAGTTAAGGTGATCCCTTGGTCTAAATCCAAGCTTGCAAGTGTATGCTTAGTTGCTTACCCTTCTTGAACCACTTCTTCTACCGCGACTTCTTCTTCCTCTCCCTTTCTCTCTATCTTTCCTGACTTGCAGAGTGTGTGAAATGAGGGAGAGAGTCAGCTGGTTTAAAATAAGGGGTAAGTATTGTAGCTGCTGCTGCTGCATGTTTGTTTGTTTGTTTTTTATTGCTTGGCACAACTATCTTCTTAGGAGGAAATCTTGATTGAGGCGCCGTTGGATGCTATGGATGCTAAGGGTGTGCATGGTAACGTTCTCAGAATGATTTTTTTTTTTTTAATTTCTGTTCCCGGGAATAAAAATGGATGAGAATTATGTTTGGTAAATCCGGTTTTTTTTTCTATTCCCGGGCTAGACCGGTTTAGTTTTCTATGTTGGGGAATAAAAAAAAAGTAGAAAATTTCTGCTTTTCTGTTCCAGGGCACAAAATCAAAATCATTTTTCTCCCCACCAATGCTTTTCCTAGACACAGAATCAGAAAAATTAAAAGCGTTAACAAACGTAATTCTAATTCTCAGAACTTTTCCTAGACACAGAATCAGAAAAAACTGTTTCATCTCAGAAACTGTGTTGGGGAATAGAACGGTTGCCATGCACACCCTAAATGTACGTGGGCAACTCTCCAACAGGAAGTTACTGCTATAGTTGTTTCTTTTGATAAATCTTAGGGAAAGGATTTAATACCACAATGAAACTATGATAGAAAAGAGTGAAACCAATACAAAAGATCTATCACGCTATAAAAGGAATTTACCTTTCACTCAAACAATTATTCAAATCATTCACACAAACAAAACACATTTTCTACATACTTACAAGCTGATCACATTAGGGTTCAAGACACAAAACTTGCCCACAAACCCATCAACCTGAGTATGACTAAGGGCACAAACAAAATAAAGGTTAGAAACCAACTCACTAGTTTATATCGTAATATATCACTGAACCCCATAACAAAAACGTAACATAATAGTATATAATCATAATGTAGTAGATCCATAAAATGGTTGAGTGCACAAGTTAAGACCTCATGATTAATAAAATCCTAACAGTTATCCAAAACATTGTCTATAGTGAATATACATACATGGGTCCTAGTTGAGAAACATAGACATAACAGCCAAAATTATGCAAAGAATCTCATGAATTAAAACTATTTTGGCCATTTACAACACAAATATTGAAATTAATTCACAAGACAAATGTGGGTATTTAAAGATAAATAAAGTAAGGGCATAATTGTCTTTTCACCCACAAAAATTAATTTCATTTTGATCATGGGATGCAGTGAAATTTTAGAAAGTTTTAGGGGTTAACTGAAATTAATTTGTTACTAAGGGCACTAACTGAATTTTTCCCTAAATCTTATTCCATAGGATTCGCTTTGTTGTTGTTATGCAAATATCCTCTTAAATCTGATCCCAAGTTTCTTAGGCTTAGCAGTTGGTAATGAGATTTCATATTATTACCGGTATTTAATTACTAAATAAATTCTACAAATTTATCATTAATATTTATAAATTTTTTTCCTTAATTAAGTTCTTTAGGTCATAAAATAATTCCCATTCAAATTTTGTGTTAAAAATCCTACTCTGGCTATCTTTCTTGAATTATCCATGAAAATAAGTGCCTAGTTCCCATACGTTAGCCTGGCCAAAAAATCCTATAAATTAGCTTTAAAATTATTAAGCTATTTTTGGGAAATTAAACCTCTTCATAATTTTCTCTAAGTCTCCAAAACAATATTTAATAATGTTCCTCAATTTTTCTAGGTCCTTAAATAATTCTAATAGCTATTTCTCCTTTATTTCCTTAAAATTGCGTCTCAAAATAGGCTTTTTGTTCAATAATTTAATTTTGAGGTATTTAATTTCTTAAATAATATTTCTAAGCCTCAAATATTCCTTGAAAATCTCTTTTTTACTTTGAGGGACTCCTTTCTAACTTCAGGGCATTGTTTTTTGTTTTTGTTTTGTTTTGTCTTTTGTTTTTTGTTTTTCCTAGTTATACTTTCCTATTTGAACTTAAAATTAATTCCTTTTAAGGTTAGAGCGCAAATGCTTTTTGTCTTTTTCAGCAAATGCGCTTTTCTAGACTCAAACTTACACTATCCAGGTTGAGGTGGCTTAGCTCCTCAATCAAAATTTTGGTTGTTGGTGCCATCTCTCTTATAACTTTCATTTTACATAGTTTGTAAAATGTGGCATGTCATAGTTTTGAACCGGACCTCCTCTCTACTGTCAGAAACTTCTTGTCATGTGTGAGCTATATTGATGAACATCCGATAAGTGATTCATTCTCAGAAGGAGTGCTCCCTAACCAAGCACCGAACAAATCAAATCTTCCCTTTTTGTTTCTTCTCTTGTCACGGGTACAAAAAAGTATTTTAAGACCAAACGAAATAGACCCCGTAAGATCGGACCAGCGACCGGTCTCGTTCAAGATGATCTTAAAAGTATGTAACCTTTAAAACCGGACTTAAACCAGTCTTAAATATTTATTTCAAGACCGGACTTAAGAAACAATAGGTCTTAAAAATTGCACTTTATAGACCTTACATATATATAGTTCGGTCTTAAAACCAGAATTTATTAGACCGGACAATAAAATGTCTGATCTTAAATACACCACTTTCAAGACCGGACCAAATGTCATCAGGTCTTAAAAATATGTAACTTTTAAGACCAGACAAACATATTCACTGATCTCAAAAATAAATAAAATAAGATCTTACTTTAACATATAACCCGCCTTAAAAATATTACTTTTAAGACCGGACTAAATTAATAAGTGCGGTCTTAAAGATTGGTCTTTTTTATAAGTATTAGAACTTTTAAGACCGTATAGAATAGCGTCTGCTCTAAAAAGTCTCACTTTTAAGACCAGACATCAAATACACCAGTCTTAAAGGTTAGTCTTTAAGACCGTTATTAGTAGTTTTAAGACCGTAAGGAATAGCCTCCACTCTTAAAAGTCTAACTTTTAATATCGGACCTTGAACAAACCAGTCTTAAAAGTCGAAATTTTCCTTGTTCAAATCAAATTCACCACACAATCCAGAATCTAAAAACACATTACTCTAAGCTATAAGCTATAATTGAATTGGGAATTGATACAAATATTATTCACTAGGCATCGTAATGAATCAGCTTGTTACTAGCTATTACAGTACAAACCTAATAATAAATTAATGTAATTAATACAACAAGACAAATACATACAATGAGTTACAAATAATAGTGTACAGCACCTAAATGAACACATATATACCAATTTCGATCGGATCCTGTAGGAAAAATAAAAAACAAGAACAAAAGACAGTCAGTGACATTGTTTAAGAACATAATTAAGAAGGAATTGAATATAGTTAAAAACGTAAATTAAAACCTTAAAGTTTTCAAAGAATTGTTTAGATGAATATTATGCACCTTATGAATTGATGACTCTTTTATAAAGGGATATCCTCCCATATCCCTTCTTGATGATTATTTCTTATGTCGGGTTCATTATCCATTTCATCTTCTTCGTTGATGTCCGGTAGACTCCTTGAAAAAGGAGTACTCTCAGGAAGACCATAATTTACATCATTTTCCTCATCAATATCAATGACCCCTTTTCCTTGGAGAGCTACAGACCACATTTTATTTTCTCATCAGTGATATAGAAAACTTGTTTTGCTTGGTCTGCCATAATAAAAGGTACATCTCCAAAACTTGTACTATTGAAATCGACTAATGTAAATCCTAGCCGATCAATTTCAACACCATTATTGACGTTAACCCACTTGCATTTGAAAATGAGAAATCTAATGAAGACATAATCCACCTCCCAAATCTCTTCAATAACCCCATAATATGACATGATTGCCAATTTAGGCCGCTTATCTTTCGAACTGGAGAAGTGCATGGATTCAGCCTCTAACATTACACTACTGTTCTAGACGGTGCTCCTATCATCTAGGAACTTCGTGTAAAATGTGTAACCGTTGATCACATATGAATTGGCTTGAGCTTCATCTTCCAATCTCTTTCGCTTGGCGGCCATCAACTCTTTTTCAGCCTTTTCATATCAGCTGCAAGAAGCCGTATGTGAGTAATCATTCTTTCTCCCAATCTCTTGTGTTTGCTGCCTTCTTCTCTGTGAATCAAAATCGAAGACAACTATTAATTATGAATTCCATACCTCCATTCAAACACAAGTCAAATTCACTTCATCAAGTTTCAAGACTTTGTTAAGGAAGATGTAGAATTGTGTAATAAATAGGGAGAAACAGAGGAAAGGGAGTTGCAGAACTGCTGCCAACTTAGTCAATTCATTCATTCATCATAACTGGTTCCAACTCAGTCAAGTTTCAATAACAACTTGCACATATACCATTACACAGTTAACATGCTAACTAATTAACAGCAACGTCTACGTGACCTACTATAATAGAATACCTTCCTAAGCAAGCAACCTAACTAACGGCCTCATAAATGAACACAATAACATTCACATATCTGCACAGGTTAATAAGTATACAAGAAGGGACAACAAAATTAAATATAGACTTATCAAAGCTTCTTCAGTAGTCCGCATCTGAACAAATTGTTGCCATGTTGCTTCATCAAGAAAAGCATACTTAGCGCAAGGATTAGGGCGAGGCTAACCAACTGGAACCTCGGCAAAAATATAGTTGTTTGCCAACTGGGTCTTAAACTTCCTCCAGCGATCAGCACAATACGACAATGTCTTGATTTTCAACTTCTCATCGTCAGGAACATTGTACGTAAGCCGGATAGAGGCCTAGATAAGATCCTTCGCCTTCTCTTTGTCGACATTTTTCCACTCGTCGACCAAAATGCTTGGCTTGCTGCGTGCTTATAAGCCGATATAACTATTATATCTGCTTTTATTAGGGCCGCAGGGAGCCAAATTTTCATCAATCTGTATATCGAGCCTTTCATTGGCACTCCGCGCTAGGGCAAGCTCTTTTAATCGGGTGGGGCCTCTTCTACTACGACGACATACAGGGCGGTTATGAGAAGGCTCACTTTGAAAAGGAGATGGTTCGTTCAAACTAACACTAGTCACATCATCAACTGGCATTTCACGGACAGGACTACACTCATTTCCTTTGTTCATTTTCGAAACAAGAAAAGAGGTTGAGGGAGGTGGTGCAAGAAAGGAATGCCAGAGCAAATGAGAGAGTAATAAAGGATGGTGGCGGTTTGCAAGGAAGAGATGTAATGCAATAAGAAGGGGTGTTTGAATGTTTCGCAACAAGAACAGGGGTTTCAGTGTTCAGACAGAAAGACGTAAGCCACAAGTTAAGGTTTCACGCGAGAAATATAGTGGGCAGTTTTAAGACTGGAGAAACACAAAACAACAATCTTAAAGGTTATAGTGGGAAGTTTTAAGACCAGAGAAACACAAAACGACGGTTTTAAAGGTTAACATTTCAGAACGTCCTTTTATTACGTCCGGTCTTAAAAGTAATAAACTATTAGTTTAAATTTTTTCATTATTTAATACCGGGTAGAAGTCACGTTCGCTCTTAAAAATATTAATTTTAAGAACGTCATTTATATATGTCCGGTCTTAAAAGTTTTTCACCATTTTATATATATTTCCTTATTATTTTGCACCGCAAAAAATATAAGTCTGGCTGTACGGGATTTCTCAATAATTTCATATTATTTACAATTATTTTTAATGAATGTTTTAAGAGCAGTCATTTATATATGTCCGGTCTTAAAAGTTTTATACAATTATTTTAAAAAATTTCCATGTTATCTTTAACCGCATAAAATATAAGTCGGGATGCTTGTAATTTCTCTTTAAAGTAATTCATATTTCATTTTTTTTAATAAATGTTTTAAGAGCGGTTGGTTTTTCCAGCGGTTTGAATAATATATTTAAGACCTATCAAAAAAGATACGGTCCAAGATGTTCTTTAATATTTACAAAATTGCCACTGGTTATATTTTTAAGACTGGAGATTTAGTCATCCGCTCTCACTAAGGCGGTCTTAAAAATTGATGTGGTAGAAGAAGTTCTTTATATTTACAAAATGGTCACCGGTCATTTCTTTAAGAGCGGGGCGTCAATACTTCGCTCTAAATGAGGCGATCTTAAAACATTTTTTTGCACTAGTGTGTTATTAAGTAGTACTTTTTAGATTGTCCAAATCAAATCTTTTGAATTTCTTGCCGTAAATTATTCGTTCATGATCCCTTCTCGATGGATTAGCTTCTCTTCATGCTCTGTATACACTTAGATTGATGTCGTTTGCTACTTGTTTTCCCTTTAGAAATCTGGTTTTGATGCTTATATTCTTTAAACGTAAAGGTTTCTATTGAGATATTTATAAAGTTCTTTGTTGTCTTAAATTGATATTGGTCAATATTATAGAGATCGTTAGAGAATTTGGTGGTTTTGATTCAGGTTTGTTTTATCACTTTTTGCATGTCTAATAAATTGGATAAGCTTGATTCGACTCACCCTTAGTCGCCTCAGGGTCGAATCACTATTTACCACGAATTAAATGCAATACAGTGCAATTAACTCGGGATCGTTCTCTTAATCAAGGAGCCAAATTTATTTTGAATTTCCTAAGATAAACTAAGTGATATAAACATGGTTAGAAATTTGGGGTTCCTAAATAAGTTTTCTCTAATTAAAATGCATAGGAAAAATAAAGAAACTATTCCTATATTTTTTTGGTCTTTTTGGAGATAAGGAAAAATACTTTGGATAGAAAATTTAATGGTGAATGCTCTTGGTGATAAAGATATGACTATCCTTGCTCTTAAAATATTATGGGAGTTAAAATTCATTAAGTTTTAAGAAAACCTCAAGATACCACTTGAGTCCAATATTCCCAATTAATAGTAGCTCCTACAACCATAGCTAACTACTACCTCTTGAGATATTGTTTGCCCCCACTTAATGTGTAATTAAAATCGGAATTATGCAATATGAGACTTCTTAAATTGAGTGCTAAACAGCCCTTCAAGGATACAAATCAACCACATTAATTAGACAATACCACGCTAATCAACATAGCTTCATCGAAACCACAAAAAAATTCATACACATATGAAAATCACACTACAAATTCCAATCTCAACTACAAATATCAAACTAATAGAGATAATTACCATTAATCTCAGTTCCAGAATCATATATCAAAATTTAGCAATTCAAATATATAATCCTAGACTAATAGTAAGATAGATAAAACTCCCCCAACGTAGTCCATTGAGCTCAAGAACAAATCTTCATCACCAAGATCAGAAAAAATCAGCCACTCATGGTAAAAAAATCACTCACCGGAATTCTGAAAATTGTTCGTCGGAAAATTCAAAAGCTCCGCCGGAAACTGCATAAAGTCGCCGAAAACTGCAGAAAGCTCGCCGGAAAGTGCAGAAAAAACGTCAGCTAGCTCCAGCTCAGTCCGGCGATGAAGAAGAAGAAGATGGGGATTTTTTTTTTTTGGTGCTCAAATTCTTTTCCTCCTCTTCTTCCTTTTCTCCTTTCTCTTCCTTTTTTTTTTTGTTCTCTTTTCTCTGCTTTTCCGGCGTCCTCCGTTCAGTCCGACGATGGAATGACGGCGTGGAGGATGTGGTGGAGTGAAGGAGGAAGAAGACGCTCTCTCTCTCTGGTTTTCGGCCTCCCAGCTCCTCCCCGTCCCTGGTCCTTCGTTCTCTCTTTTCTTTCGATTCTTCCCTTCAGCCCTCCAGCCGCCCGCCTCTGTTCCTTCGTTTTTCAATATTCATTAGGTCATTACTCCCTGGTCAAAACACAAGTTTTGACCAGGGACCTATTTGCAAAAGTGTAAAAGTTTTCTTGAGGGACCAAACTGCAAAGTCGGAAACTTTCATAATTTAAATTCAAACTTTCATTTTCAAATTTGATCTAATCTTTTCAGGCATCTATAATGAAAATAATTAATCTAACCTCAAATTTTCTCATGAAAATCAATGATTAAGAATAATTACAATTTCTTTGACAATTTTACCCTTTTTTTTAATCCTAATTTCATGTATTTACTCTTAATCTTAATTTATCACAAGAAATGCATTTTAAGCTCAACAATTACAACAAAATACATTAAGAATCCCAATTTTACTATGAAAAATCACATAAAAATATGGTTCAATCAAAGCTCAAGAGCAGCTTGCTTCAATTTCAAGGGATCGAGCATAAAAGTGAACGTACGTCCTGAAGCAGTACGGAGGCGTAAATTTTATGTGAAAATTCTGGACTTAGCTTGGAGGGGTAAATAACGTACACATCATTCTCATATTTCAATTTTGTTTACCAGCCTTAGATTTATCGTTCACCATATTCACGCTACTATGAAAGGTATCACGATTGACGAAACCTAGTATAAAATATGAGTATTATTAGATTCTCATTAATCAGGATACACGCACATATATAACAATATGTATAGGATTATGTAGTAAGATTCCATTGTCATAACCTGTTAGGTACATGTGCTTTTGAAAACAGAGATCACTGTTTACAAATATATTGTCATCAGTAAACTCAAATTTATATATGACATATATGGTTACAAATAAAAGAAAAGAAAACAGATTTTATGCATCGGAATTTGCGACATAGGCATATATGGGTTATTGGTTCCCCACAAACATGGGTCTTGCAGCAAAATGGTGAACCTGTACCAAAATTAAAATAAGAATCTCTACCAAGGCCAGAGATTCTCACCTTAACTTGTTCAGTATATATATATATATATATATATATATAAAAGAATTTCTACCGAAAATGAAGAGACTAGTTTTTAATCGATATAAGAATCAATTAAAATTACTTACGAGAAGAAGCCTAACTAAGAATTTTTGCAACACTCGAAGAATCAGTCTCCTTGGAGTTTGAATAATTTGAAGAACTCCCCACAGAGGAAGGAGGATACTCAATAGATATATATTCTTCTTCATTGGCAACACACACACACACACACACATACTGGATTTATGCACAATATTGTTTCACAATGTGATTGTGTTTTGCCTATATAATTCTGGACAGCTATTCTATTTATACTGGATTTTAATGAAGGTGCATACGAATTTCTATTAAAGTTTGTTGAGGGTTCCAGAAACTTAAGTTTGTGATATTCGTTTTAAAAAGTAGTACTTGCCGGCTAGGTGCGAAGCCATGACCAGGAAATTTCTTCGAAATGCAGAACTATTTCCCTGTTTGGATAGAGAGAAAAATATGAGGAAGAAAGTTAAAACAGAAAACTCTAAAAAATGATACATGTTTTACTATTTATAGTAGTTTTGAAACCTAGTATTCCCTCCCCTTATTCTCCTCTTATTTTTCTCTCAATCCAAACATAACACTAAAGTTGTACACCGCTTCGTTAGATTTTAAAGGTTAGATGCGCACGATTGTGGTTGTCTTATTGGTTAAACCGACAATTTAGACGGCAGACTAATCATTAAATAAACACTAATTATGTAAAAATAATATGTATGTATGTATAAGAAATAAACGTGAAATAAATTTAATTTTCAACATAATAATTAAATATAAATATGTGTGTACAAAGTTTTAATTGAAATAACATCATATTTTATACATGATATGAAAACCTATTGATTTTTTCGAGATAGTCAAGTTTCTTAATTTTTTCACAGGTTGTCTCATCTTTTAGCACTTTTTTCCTGTTAGAAAATGTAAACACAGCAAGCTTAAGCACAGGAGGGTCCTAATTGGGGTCAAGCAGGACGAGGAAGGACAATCATAGCTCTACAAGGACCTATGTAACTGAAGGACTAACATCTCTAACTGTCTAAAGTTAAAAGGGTCCAATAAAAAGAAAAACAAAAGCTTAAGGACCTGATCTAAAATTAAGAAAAACTATAACAACCCCTATATTAACTTTCCCTAAAATATTTTGAAAATATAAGTTGTTCACTTTCCTTCAAAAACAAAAGATATTAGGGAAAATAACAACAAGGTCCCAATTTAAAAGATAATATAAGAAAAATCTCATAATTTGTCAATGGTAACTCCTTCACTTATCAATGATTATTATTTACTTGTTATTGATAAGCTATGAGAATTTTCTAATATTATTATGTTTAATTGAGACATAGTGTGATTTTCTCAAGATATTAACTTTGGGAAGACCAACTGGCTTGCCCTCTTTATCGGGATCCAGATTCTCTCAGTAACATGTTTTAAGAATCTTTATATTTTGAGCATCCAATATTCAGAGAGAGATGTATCATCTATTTTAAATTACCTCACGAGATAAAGATGAAATTTTAAAAAGTATATGGTGTGTCTCTCTTTGGACGTTTAGATCAATATTGAACGGCTAGGATGAAAAGATTTTGAGAGATGAGATACTGAGATAACCTGCTCTCAGAAAAGTCCCCATTGAAAATATTATTGGTGAGAAAGGCTTCATAAATTTTTATAAACAAAAAAGAAAAAAAATACTAGAATACTTATACTTTGATTTATGTCATTCCCACCAGTAAAATATAGTATGAAAACCAATTATTGAAATTCAAAATTTAATAATATTTTCAAATAGGTTAGTAATTTCTTACACATTAAGAATCCTAGTTCAAAAATTAGTTAACTTTTGAAGAAAATACCACTTTTTAATATTAATCATGCAATTTTCCCTTGGAAATGAAGGATTTGAAAGTTTACTAGTTGCAATTTATTATGTTGACGGATTTTGTTGGTTGTAACCACTTTTTAATGCTCTCTATTGTTCCGAAAAATAAACTTCATATGAAATACATCTTTGGAAAATAAGATCCATTCTCCCATTTACTTTTGCAACTTGTCAAATAAAATATATTAATAACCTAATATAATAAGAAGTTAATAGTTCTATGACGTGTAATGTCTAGGATTCTCCCATTACTTGCTGTTGCAGTAAAGAATTTTGCCCATAAAACTTGACAAATTGAAAATAATCAGAATTAAACAAAAGTATTTGAATGCCATATCCAGTTTATTAGACACAAGTGTAAAAAGATCTTTTTACATTTATACAACTGTTAAAATGGATTTCTTTACCGGTTTTCAACCAGTGATTATTGCTAATTGGGGAAGAAAAGGTTAGTTAAAAAAAAAAAAAAAAAACCAACCTCAACAATCTCGCAAATTATTTATGGAAAATGGCACCCATCATACTTTCTACGCTATATATCTTCGCAACAGTCAGTGTACGTAGAAACAATTTTTTGTACTGATGAGGTTAACATTTTTCATATTTTGTTGCCCTCTTTTGAAGCTTCTTTTGTAGCCTTCCAATTTTCATACTGATCACAACTTCCCGGAAGATCGATTCCATATCCGGTCTTTTGTGGCATTCGATATTCATGATAGTTATATTACTTTTATTACGATCAGTATTTTTATTAAAAAAAAAAATCTAACATTATATGTCAGTTAATATGAATTCACATTTTTTTAACTTACTCTTTTTATATTTCATTTTTTTATTCTGTGTATTTAGTAATTTCTTTTATTCACATTCTCTCACTTTTGATGTTATCATATATATGTGTGTGTGGATTATTCATTAATTATCATATCAGGTTTTAATTTTAATAACATTCTTAATTAAATTACCTTGAAATTGATGTATTTCTTTTTATTTATTATTTTATTTATCATATTTCTTTCAATCTTTAATAGAAAAAACATCAAAATTTAACAAAATGACCGATTTAATTCAAATAATTAGGAAACCAATTTACTAGATTTGTTACACGAGGTTAGAAAGTTAAAGAGAAAATGATGGCACAGATTCGCAAAACATTTTCCTTTTAAGCAAAAGCATGCGCATTGATCCTTAGCCAAGAATATAATTTAATGATTATAGAAAACAAACAATCGGAAAAACATAAACATGAGCTCCGTGTTTTTGAAGTCGGATCAGACCAGTCGACTGAAAAGGAAACAGCTCATCTCATAGCTAGCCTGTTTAAGGAGTTTGACTGAGTTGGAAACACTTTATTAACAAACGGCTTGTATCATATAAGAATAGAATTTGATTAATAACAAGAATCTATACTAATAAGATTGAATATACTGTAAAACAAATATCTATATAACTTATATTACAAACACAGTGAGCATAACCAGAAAAAATACTGAATGAACTCACAAGACTGTCAAATATGATAATGAACAATGGAGTAATCCGGGCCCAACGTGAGTTGTCTCCTTAAGACAATTTTGCTCATTCAATATGGATGCCCAATATGCTGAGCAATTGCCTCCCAGGATAGAGCGGATTTTTCGTCTTCAGAATGATGGCTCTCTCAATCTGAAGCCCAAGTGAACGCAATGAGTCTGCTTTTAGAACGCACAAAATATGCATAAGAATGCAGTATGTAGAGAGTAGGAAGAAATCTTTTTTATTCTGTTATTAAGGCACCCTATTTATAGACGAAAGAAATCTGATTAGATGGACTTGTCTGTTGCGGCAAACTGGTGTGTCGTGCAAATAGACAAACCAGAACGGAGCGAACGGTAACGACCGACGACCCTCTAGTGAACTCATGTGTCGTACGAATAGACGCACTAGACCAAAACGAACAACGGATCACGATTCGTAGCCGCTGGTTGGGAAAAACTCGAGGGGCAGAAAAGGAATTATTAAAAGTTTAGGGGTCAAATTGGAAATTCAAAAAATTATTGAATAAACAATTATTTTTTATTTCACACACTCATGGACCGATCAGATCGGACAAGCAGTGCGACCGAACCAAGCCGAGTCGGACGAATGGTGGCGGCTCGCGTGTGTGGTGGACTAAGGTTTGACTAAGTACTCACCCCTCCACAAAAGTGGTTTGGCCAAAAGGGCTTATTTAAGAGAAGCAAAGTTGAGAGTTATATACCCTCCAACTCCTCTTCAACTTTCCAATGTGGAGCTTCTATCCACACACCCATTCCTTCTTCATTTTTCCTCTTCTTCTCCAACCTTCTTCTTATTCATAACCCATGGGATTATATCATAAATTCTAATAATCCCCCACATGGATAAGAAGTTAATTCATCATGACCAAATGCAAATGATCATGTATGCAAAGTGCGATTCCTCTACAAAAAACAATTCCATCAAGAAAGGTAGGGGTGGCCTTTAAACCTTCTCTAGTAAAAACCTATCGGATATATTGGTCAATTAGTGGACATGCTATCTTGAATTTTTGACCTTTTAGTGTATACCAAGACAATAGGAGTCACGCAGTTGCTACTCTAACATCATTAGTTCTCATGTCGTGTCCATTTTGGCCTTGGACACTTGCCTAGTTTTGTGAGTGTTCTAGAGAAATGGCCGTTTTAAATTCTCATAGAAGTGGCCCACACTTCACACTCACATAGGTGATTCCTTGTGATGTAAGTCAACATACATCATCTAAACACATCATATTAAGAAACCATTAAAAGCCTAAAAGCTTACCCTTATATATATGCATTGTCTTGTCTAGGAATGAGTATGAGTTTAAAAACTCCAAAGTGTTTAACAGTCGATTGTGACTTAGTTGTCTCTTCTAGGTATAGTTACCGCAACAATCAACAACGGATCGGCCTTAAACCCATTCCTTTGGACAAATTTCTAACTAACTCTCTAGCATACTCCTTTTGTTTTTCAACTTCGCCAGTATTTCTCAACAGTCGAAGACTAGAATCTATAGGGTTTAACACAAGAGTTATGTTTAAACTCTTGAATTTCTCAAGAATTTTAGCAATATAGTGTGCTTGTGATAATGCCAACCCATCAGAGGTTCTATGGATTTTGATTCCCAAAATAACATCTTCTAGTCTCATATATTTCATGTCAAACTTATTGGTAAGCAATAGCTTAGTAGCTTTAATCATTTGATTATTACTACCCATTATCAACATGTCATCTACATAAGGACAGACTATGACAAACTCATTTTCAGTATTTCAAATATAGACACACTTGTCACATTCATTAATGCTAAAGTCATTTGATAGCATAACTTCATCAAATTTCACATGCTATTGTTTCGGAGCTTGCTTAAGTCCATAAAGGGACTTTATTAAGCGACAAACTTTTTGTTCTTGTCCTGAGACAACAAATCCCTCAGGTTGTTCTAGATAAATCTCTTCTTCTAATTCACTATTCAAGAAGGCTTTCTTTACATCTATTTGATGCAACTCCAACCCATTCAATGATGCTAATGCGATTGACATTCAAATTCATGTAATTATTGTAACCGGTGAATAGGTATCAAAGTAGTCTAGGCCTTCACGTCGTCTGTAGCCTTTTACTACTAGCCTAGCTTTGTACTTATCAATAGTGCCATATGCTTTTATCTTCTTTTTGAAGATCCACTTAGTTCCTAGTGGCTTATTGCCAGGAAGAAGGTCAACCAATTTCCAGGTGTGGTTTGACAGAATAAAGTCAACTTCACTATTGATAGCTTCTTCCCAAAATGGTGCTTTAGGAAAACCCATAGCCTCTCCATATGTTCGAGGTTCATTTTCCAAGAGATAAGTCAGAAAATTAGGCCCAAAGGATGTTGAGGTCCATTGCTTGGTAGTACGTCTAGGTTTCTCCTCTCCAAGATTATCATTAGTTATAATATCCTAAGATATCACAGTGTTGTTATTATCATTACTTTTATTGTACAGAAATACATTCTCAAAGAACTTAGCTTTCCTTGACTCAATAATCGTATTGACATAGATATCTAATACATCAAACTTATAAACCAGAAAACCATATGCATTACTATTATGTGTATAGCCAATAAATACACAGTCTACTATCTTAGGTCAAATTCTTAACCTTTTAGGTTTAGGAACCTCAACATTTGCCAAGCACTTCCACACTTTCAAATATTTCAAGGAAGGTTTCTTTCCTTTCCACATTTCATATGGTATGCTTTGTATCGTTTTATGTGACACTTTATTAATTAGGAAGTTAGCCGTTAGAATAGCTTCCCTCCACAAATTTTGTGGTAAACCGAATTCAATTAATAATGTGTTCATCATTTCTTTCAATGTCCGATTTTTCCTTTCTGCAATTCCATTTGATTGTGGAGTGTAAGGAGTAGTCGTTTGGTGTATAATACTAGATTCTATACAAAATTCCTCGAAGGGGCCATCATATTCTCCCCCATGATTTCTCCTCACTACTTTAATTTTCTTGTTAAGTTGATTTTCAACTTCATTTTTATATTGTCTAAAAGTAATAATAGTCTCATCTTTACTATTAAGCAAACACACATAACAATATCTACCGCAATCATCAATAAATGTAATAAAATATTTCTTATTACCCCTAGATGGTACAGATTTTATATCACATATATCTATATGTATTAAAGCTAACAACTCAGTTGATCTTTCAACAGGAGAAAACAATAACTTAGAAAATTTTGATTCAATGCATACTTGACATTTATCTTTATTTGAACAATCAACTTTAAGAAATAAATTTAAATGAATTAAATTTTTAATCGATTTATAATTAACATGTCCTAATCTTTGATGCCATAAATTAGAGGGCTCAAGTATATAGATAGAAGCAATATTATTATTAATAGCACAATCATTGGTGACAGTCATTAAGTTTGAAAAGGCCCTCACTAAGGTAACATTTTCCTACATACATATCATTCTTAGACAGTACAAACTTATCAGAAACAAATACAAGCTTAAAACCATTCTTGCTTAAGAGGGATCCAAGCACTAAATTCTTATGAATGTCAGGCACATGAAGCACATCATTAAGTGTCACGACTTTTCCAGAAGTCATCTTTAAGGCCACCTTCCTAACACCTTCAACCTTTAAAGTAGAAGAATTTCCTATATAGATTTATTCATCATGCTTCGTAGGGGTATAAGAGGAAAACATTCATTTGTTGGCACACACATGCTTTGTGGCACCAGTGTCCACCCACCACTTATTGGTATTTCCAACCAAGCTACATTCCATTAAAACTGCTGTAATACCCGGATAATTATTGTCTGGAATATTATGTTACAATAATAAAAATGCCCATTTATGAAGATTTTGGTCTCAACATGTTGTATGATTAGTCTATTTTCAAAGGAAAACACTAAGGGAAAATTAGAGGAAATTTATTGTCAAAAATATGAAAGATGCACTTTAGAGCCATAAAACATCCTAAAGAGAATTATGAAAAATTCTAGAAGGCATGGAATAATTATTAAAAATTAGAGAGAATATTGTCCTTAGTTTAGACAATTTAATAAATTATTTCCTTTGAAAATAAAAAGAAGAAAAATTAAAAAGTATTATGGAACCAAAATTAACACTATGATTTTTGATACTTTGCATGGAGCTTAAATTATTAATGTCAATAAAATTGTTCAGAGAAAATGATTAATTTTAATTAAGAAAAATATCAATAATTAGTAAGGGATTAATTTGGTAATTTTTGGGAATTTTTATAAGGTTACAAAAATCTAGGAAATATGGAAAGAATAAGATAAATATAATTATTTATTAAGAGAGCTGAAATTTTGGCCCAGGAAAATAAAGGAAAAATGAAATGAGAAATTAAGAAAAATATTTGGGGTTTAGTACATAAAATCCCTAATCCTAAAAGAATTGTTAAGCTCATGGTTAAGGTGCTAATTAAACTTGTAGAATCAAATTAAGTAAATAATTAACAAAGGTTAAGATGTAATCTTGAAAAGTAAAGATCAAAGGCTTAAGATTATTCAAGTAATTCTAGAAGCCTAAATCCATGTGATTATTCATGGACCAATGGGGAAATTTTGTGAAAAATAAATGCAAGATAAATAGAATATTATGGTAAATGAAAAAATTAATAATATATATATGTGTGTGTGTGGTGGCCGAAATTTTTGAGCAAGGGAAGGGATAAGGATGATGCAAAAATAATAATATCATAAGTTAAGATATTTGGTAGTTAAATAATATTATATTAGTGAAAAGTGAACAGGATAAATGACCACGGATATAAATAAAATCCTACCTAGAAAACCTTGAACTAAGTTTTTAGGGTCAGAGTATATTATAGACAAGTGAATTTTTATCTCGAAATAGGTTATCTCCGAAGTCATTTCTGTAACCGACGAAGTGATTTGGAGATCAGGATAGGAGGATATTTTGCAGAATTAAAGCAGATAGTCAAAATGAGAACCGATAAAAAATAATTCATAAACTAGAATCCAGGGATAAGTTGAGAAAAACCAGAATATATTATTGATCAGTGGATCTTTATCCAGAAGTTGGCGCCAACCGACGTTATTTCTGTAACCGGCAACGGTTACCAAGGATATTCGGCAGGCAATGGAATGTCCTTAATAAGAGTATAAGGTTAGGAAAATCCAGTATTCTCAAAAAGGAAGAAAAGACTTTCAGAGTAGTGCTTTCGGAATTTTAAGATTTTACAAAATTTCGCAATCGGGACACCGAACTAAGGATTTGATCAGATAAAGAAAGGATGAAGTCACTAGCATGATGTCATCATTTTTGTCTTCTTGTGGGGGGGGGGGGAGGTCGGCCAAGAGGTGTAGGGCCAAGATCAATCCACCTCAAGAAAATGCGATCCAACGGTCAAAATCTGTCTAGACAAAGTTCAATAAAATTACGAAAATGCCATCTGTTTTCCCTATAAGTAGCCCTCAAGTTTTTCATAATCCTCACACCAAATTCCTCTTGGGGAATCTGAAATTTGGGAGGGAAGGAAGAAGGAGGAGTCCGTAGAAATTCATAGCGAAACTCTGAGTAAGTTCCTCGGTCCTTAGTCTTTAGTTTCAGTAGTTCTTTCAATAGTTATAGTAGAATTGCTTGAGTAGTTTTTAATTTGTCAAGTTAGCTTAGATATCATGTGTTAAAAATAAATATGATATTTATCTCAGAAATATGTTAGAAAAGGAGTTATGGCAAGATTTTGAGAATTTAGAATCAAAATAGCGAAACTCTGGCAAAATTCCACCAAGTAATCAAACTAGGGGCAAAATGGTAATTTGTACCTAAAATACCTGTTATGATCTTAAATATTCATATTGGTGATATTATCCTTATAGGATATCCAAAATCATGAACCGCTGTTTCCGCTATTTCCATTGTCACCGTTGTCGTACCGCCGTCATACCGCCGTCAAATGTACCATAAGTAGGCGAAAGTGCCAGATATCATCAACGGAGGTACGGACGTGTATTGTAACCTTAACATTTATGCTACTCATATACATATATGTGATAGACATGTTTATATACTGAGGCTCTGTTTAGGGTTGTCAGTTGTACATATAGCTTTATACGGGTTATAGTCTTGATAACGCCGTTGAGTTTTCCTAACGCTGAGGACACGATGGGCCGTCGTGGCACTGGTTATGTGCAGACATGTTGTGGGACTTTACATACTGCTTTATGCTTATGTCCTGTCAATATTATGATCATGCATCTGTTGTGTACTTATGTAGTGATTTACTGTTGTTATGTGTTATGAATAGCTGTTGTCCATATACTGTTTCATTTGAGCATAAGGTTAACCGTTACCTGAGATCCAAATGGAAATTGGATCTCAGTTGTAGCTTCAGGGTCAGGAGGATCACGGTGTGAAGATAGGGACAAGCAGACGGTGTAGGATGCAAGAAGTTTTATGTTTCTAGTTTATGTATTTGCCTCCTTTTGAATATCAGATGACTGTACTAGAACAATTACACTATGGTTATATATCTTTAAGGTTCAGTTACTCACTCGCTAGAATGCTCGACTCTGATCACTGGTTTTTTTTTTTTTTTAAAAAAAAAATTTCGTTGTTTTCAAATGGGATGTTACAACTGCTGCAAGACTTATGTTGTCAATCATATCAATAGCAGTTTCAACCATATTGGCTTGAGTGCTCTTCTTTTTGAGATTCTTTGCCTTCTTACAATCCTTCGCACAGTGACCAAGCTTCCCGCAATTATAACAATTTCCTTTGAATTTATGGTCTTTATTGTGGCCTTGCTTAAATGATCCCGCAGCAAAGCGTTTTTTTTTCTTGAACTTCAGACCATCTTCAACAATATTAGACTTAGAGACTATAGGATTGTTGCCCAACTTCATTTTAGAAATCTTGTTGTCTTCTTCTATTCTCAATCTTACTATCAAATCTTCAAGTGATATCTCCTTATGCTTGTGCTTGAGATAATTCTTGAAATCCTTCCAAGATGGTGGCAATTTTTCAACAAATGTAAGGACTTCGAAAGACTCGCTAAGAGACATCCCTTCTGCATGAATCTCATGCACAATCAACTAAATTTCTTCCACTTGACTTATCACAGACTTAGGGTCAAGCATTTTGAAATCCAAAAATCTGCCAACTATAAATTTCTTCAAGCCAGCATCTTCAATTTTGTATTTCTTGTCCAAACTCTCCCATAGTGCTTTGGTTGTTTCCAAAGTACTATATACAGTATATAGTGTATTATCCAGATCATTGAGAATATAGTTCCTACAAAGGAAATCAGAATGCTTCCAAGCATCTATCGCAACAACCTTTTCCTTATCCAACAGTTGTCCTTCTTTCAATTTTGGAGCATCTTCAGTAATGAATCGAGCCAAGTTCAAGGTAGTTAAATAGAAAAACATTTTCTGCTGCCATCTTTTAAAATCATTTCCGTTGAAGTTTTCTGGTTTTTCACCATGCGGTGGAACATAACCACTTGGGCTTACCAAATTCGCACTTGTACTTGCCATTTTTGTTACTAAAACAGAAATTCTGATCAATCACACAAATTAATCTATAAACAGTATAATAATCAAAACTAAAGATATTTAAACATAGATTCAAATTATTCTACCAACATATGATATCGGTTTTATGATTTATATCATTGAAAATAATCTTATCTGATTCCAATTTCAATAGCATAAACTGATATACTCAAAAATTGTCTTAACATTGTTGTTGAAATTATACTAAGCATGAAGAATTTGATTAATAACAAGAATCTGTACTAATAAGATTGAATATACTGTAAAACAAATATATGTATAACTTATATTACAAACACAACAAGCATACAATAGATCTGTATAACCAGTAAAAATACTAAATGAACTCACAAGATTGTCGAATATGATAATGAACAATGGAGTAATCTAGGCCTAATGTACGTTGTCTCCTTAAGACAATTTTGCTCCCTCAATACAGATGCCCAAGGTTTCTGAACAATTGCCTCTCAGAATAGAGTAGATTTTTTGTCTTCAGAATGACAGCTCTCTCAATATGAAGCCTAAACGATCGTAATGAGTCTACTTTTGGAATGCACAGAATATGCGTAAGAATGCAGTACACAGAGAGTAGGAAGACATCTTTTTTATTCTTTTACTGGGACGCCTTATTTATAGATGAAAGAAATCTGATCAGATGAACTTGTCTGTTGTGGCGAACTGGTACGTTGTGCAAACAGACACACCAGAATGGAGCGAACGGTAATGACTGGCAAACTAGTCGTCGAATTCAAAATATAATTTAATAAAAAATTATTTTTTATTTCACACACGCACAAACTAGGCAGGTGGTGTGTGTGATCGAGCCAAGCCGAACGGACGGCAGTGGCGACACGTGTGTGATGGACCAATGTTTGCCTAAGTCCTCACCTCTTCACAAAAGTGGATTGGCCCAATGGCCCATTTAAGAGGGGCAAGGTTGAGGGTTATATACCCTCCAACTCCTCTTCAACTTTTCAATGTGGGACTTCTATCTACACACCCATTCCTTCTTCCTTTTTCCTCTTCTTCTCCAACATTCTTCTTATTCATAACCCATGAGATTATATCATAAATTCTAACATGGGAAGCATCTGAAACTTCAACAAAATTAACAAGAAACTTGGACACATTTTCTAACTTTATTTTCTCTTCCATCAAGTACCAATGATACCATATAACTTCTTTATAAATAGGACGGTAGTCTAAAACCGTAGGCATAACACAACAGCATTGTGAAGCAATATTGTAAATCCAGCATATATTTCAGTTGTCAGTGAAGAATAATGAATATCTACTGTGTATTCTCGCACCACTATGGGCAGTTCTTCAAATTGTTGAAGCTTGAAGGACAATTATTAATACTGAAAAAAGTCTTAGCCATGCTTCTTCATCCCCAAATCATTTAAGTGTGAGTACATAGTTATATATCGGAATGGTTTATGCTCCTAATATTTTTATTCCCCCGTTTGTTCTTAATTACTACTATGCGGATCAATATACTTCATATAAAACCCATCATAATGTCGATGACCTGTTATTTTTGCAATACTCATTTGACTTTTATTCAAAATAGTTTAGGGTGGGCATCGGCATGGGTTGGGCGAGACCTCTACTCAATGCCCAACTCAAAAGATGAACACACTACATTTTGCAGCTTATTGCCTGGTCCTATACTTGATAGAAGCCTTAACCATTTTGGGTAGGACTGGTGATGCCTCTAGACCTTATCATATATGAAAAAAAAAATAAAATAAATCCAATTGCACCTAATAAATACTACTCCCTCCGGTCTTAATTATATGAGTATTTTTGTAATACAAATTGTACTACAAACTTTGTTCTATAATTAAAACCAGAGGTAGTATTATAAACTTCAAATACATTCTATATGCCACACTTTGGGATATATTTTCAAATAAGTCTACAACTGAAATATTGAAATTTAAGAAACTACCATATGTCATTAAGCCTTAACAATTACATTCCAGATTATGAAGTAATATGTGTTTGTGTATGAATATAATATTGATTGATAATAGGTGGAATTGCAATAAAGACTTCCAACAAACTAAATTTCACTTGGCTAAAATCTCAATTTCTTAATGCTTTGTAACATGCATCTAAAGAAAAAGTGAGCGTTTGGGACGAATAATAATACATCTCATAAATGTAATGAAATTTATATATATATATATATATATATATATATATATATATATATATATATATATATAATTTATTTTATAGAAAACAATATGTGTTGAATAACATATATTTAATAAATTGTATATAATTTGTTGGGTAGGGCCAAATAGGCAGGACAGCACTCCCTCCTTGATCCCTAGCTTTGTCCAATAATTAGCTCGTCCTAAAGATGTCCAAAATTTTTTGAGGCCACTGTTTTTAGGATTGGCTGGACAATTTTTGACTAGATTTGGGCGGGCGTACAGGGCGACTAGGCTAGTCATTTGGCTCACCTCAAGTTTGCACAAAGACAACAAAAGACCTAATTATTATCATCTACTTTATTTTTTCAGTTTACAGAAGTTGTTCTGCCCAGTTCTTATATTCTTCACTCATTTTTCTTTCATTCATCCCACTGCCATGTATTACTTCTTCCGGTCTTAATTATAAGACATATTTACCATATTTTGGAGAGATTAAGGATAGAAGTTAAATTAGTTTCTTTTATTCATTTTCCTAAAATACCCTTATTTAAATTTAATTTCCTGGACCGTTCATATCCAATACAGAATGATCCCTTGGGCTTTCAAGGGATCCAATGTTAAGATCAAGATCCACGAGATCAGCAGATTCCCTTATTACCTCGCTATTGACGTTATCTATGGATCAGGCTCCAAACGAGATTTTTTCTTCATAATACTTATACAAATGCAAGGTTATTTCTTTTTAGCCATAGAAAAATGATAATGAAATTAATATTTTATTAATTTATTTTTAGAAAAAAAAAAATCAATCACTTTAGGCGGATAGTTACTGGAAAATATTTTTAAAGAAATCTTAAAATTATTTTATTAAAAAAGAAAGAAAGAAAGTAGAATATCTCACTTGATAAAATATAAACATATTATTAAATTAATTGATAAAACAATAGAATTAAGGTGTATATGACATTAATGAATTGCAAGCATTACTTATTTTATAAAATATATAGTTGCATTATTAAATTATAATTGTATTTAATAATATTGAGAAAGTATCAATAGGGATATTTTAGGAAGAAATTGACAAAAAAAAAAAACAACAACGGTAGAATTGAGGTGTATTTGATATTAATAAGTTGCATGCATTACTTACTTTATAAAATATATAGGTGCATTAATAAATTATCATTGTGTTTAATTATTAGGGTTAATGTGCAAAAATACATATGAGATTTTTCTTCAGGAGCACCCAGCACCACGTGCTTTTTTTTGGAGCAATAATACACACGTGGTTATCATTTTAGAGCAAAAGTCACATTCCATCGTTATGTTACTATTCACCGTGATGAGAGAGAAAGAGATTAAGTGAATAATAACATAACGGCGGTGAACAGGAACATAACGGTGAGATATAACTTTTGCTCCAAAATGATAACCACGTGTATATTTTTGCTCCAAAAAAAAGCACATGGTGTTGAGCGCTCCTAGGGAAAAAACTCATGTGTATTTTTGCATATTAACCCCAATTATTATTAAGAAAGTATCAATAGGGGTATTTTATGAAGAAATTAACAAAACTTAGAACTTTGTCCCATAATTAGGACCAAACTCAACTCCCAAATATTGTCTTATAATTAGGACCGAAGGGAGTACTACTTAATAATAAAAAAATTCTTCAGATCAATTAATTATTAATCATGTTGAAAAAAATTCGGAAGTATATATAAGCATTACTCATCGCAAACCAAACCATATTGTATATACTTTATCAGGTACAATTTTTTTGAGGTTTCAGAAATCGTTCTGCCCAATTGGTCTGAATATAACTAGTTTTAGAGACAACTAGGCGTTACTTTGTATTTTTACCCATACCATGTCATCAAAATATAGGGAATTGATGAAGGCCTTTTTATCTTTAATCTTAGGGTCTACAATAAAAAATAATTAGGGATTGTGTATAGGCAAATCTAAGATCGTTCTCTCTTCTCGATGAGCTTTTTATTGATTCATAAGTAATCTAAATGACATGTAAATGCAATAAAAACAAGAGGTAAATAGATTTTGGATTTTCAAATTACTAAACTAAAATAAGAATGCAATTAAATTAAATCCTAAACTATTATTTTTGGGTATTTTTATAAAATGTAATGGGTAAATGGAATGGTATTGAAGTGAAAATATGAATGATGAATGTTATTAGTAATGAAGAAATGACTATCCTTACTCAAAGTATAGGAGTTAAATTTCATTATGTCTTAATGAGAATCTTAAGATACCACTTGAGTTCAATATTCCTAATTATTAGTAGTTCCTATAACCATATTGTTTAAAACCATTTAATGTGTAATTAAAATTGAAATGATACAAAATGAGTCTTCTTACAATTGAGTGCTAAAAAGCCCCTTAATAGCACAAATTAACCATATTAATTAGACAATAATACACTAATTAATATAATCTCATTGCAACCACAAATAAATTCAAATATATATTTTTCATAATACAAAATCCAATATCAACTACAAATATCAAACTAATAAAAACAATTAATATTAATCAGTTCCAAAATCATATACAATAATTCTTAAAATTAGGTATTATGAATATGTAATTCTAGACTAATAAAATGATAGAAAAACTCCCTATGTGATCGATTGGGACTTCCATTGGACTAAGCATAAATCTCCATCGCGAAGAAGCAAAGGAATTAGCTACTAAAATTTGTCATCACATCACACCAACCACTTTTAAAATTCCAGCCAACAATCAAACAATCAAGAAGACAAATCAACAACGAAGAATGAGAGATTGGTGGTTGATAACGACATTAAAAGGAAACAGAACAGCCACTGATGATTTCAAATATGCAACAATAGCTCTTCAAAACGCCAAACTCCCATAGAAATTGGATTGAAGTGTCGAATCTTTTGAGAGGGAAAATGAAGGCTATGATGAAGGTGCTGTGGAGGCGTATGGCAGTGATGACTGTGAATCTGGAGATGGAGTGAGAAAGAGAGAGACCGAAGGTCCCCCTAAGCCGCGGCGCTCCCTCAGTATATCAGGTCTGTCTTCTCCCTGTCGGGTCTCTCAGCTCGTCGGGTCTGTTCTTCCTCGGCGCTGGACTGTAGTCATGGAGGAAGGGTTGTTGGCGATGATCACTACAAAAAAAATGGCTTTTGGTGGCGACATTTGATGTCGCCATTGAAAGTATAGCTTTCGGTGGCGACAAAATGAGTCGCCACTGAAAGTAATATATTCGGCGGCGACTTTTTTAGTTGCCGCTGAAAGTGGAACCTTCGGTGGCGACATAACAATGTCACCGCCGAAAGTAATACTTTCAGTGGCGACATTTTTGTGTCGCCACCAAAGGTAGTTTCAGTGGCGACTTTATGTCGCCACCGAAAGTCCCATTTTAATTTTTTAAAACATTCAATGGCGACATTTTAAGTGGCCGTTGAAAGTCATACTTTCAGCGGCGACATTTTTTTGTCGCCACCAAAGGTGGTTTTCAGTAGAGACTTTATGTCGCCACCGAAAGTCCCATTTTATTTTTTTAAAAATTTTTAAAACCTTCGGTGGTGACATCTTAAGTCGCCGTTGAAAGTCATACTTTCAGCGGCGACATTTTTTTGTCATCACCAAAGGTGGTTTTCAGTGGCGACTTTATGTCACCACCGAAAGTCCCATTTTATTTTATTTATTTTATTTTTTAAAACCTTCGATGGCGACATCTTCAGTCACCGCTGAAAGTCATACTTTCAACGGCGACATTTTTTTGTCGCCACCAATGGTGGTTTTCAGTGGCGACTTTATGTCGCCACCGAAAGTCCCATTTTAATTCTTTTTAAAACCTTCGGTGGCGACATTTTAAGTCGCCACTGAAAGTCATACTTTCAGTGGCGACATTTTTTTGTTGCCACCAATGGTGGTTTTCAGTGGCGACTTTATGTTGCTACCAAAATTTCTATTCTATTTATTTTTTATTTTTTAAAACCTTTCGGTGGCGACGTTTAAGTCACCACTGAAAGTCATACTTTCAGCGGCGACATTTTTTTGTCGCCACCAAAGTTAGACTTTCAGCGGCGACAAAAATTGTCGCTGCTGAAAGGTAATTTAGGGTTGTCGCCACTGAAAGGTAATTTAGGGATCTAAAAAATTTGTCTGTCTTCTCCGCTCAAAACTGGGTGATATAAACCTATGAAAGTTGGGCGCCATTTGGGAAAATACTTTGAGCATGAGACGTAAACCTTGACAGAATTTTTTGGATCCCTAAAGCTCTCTCACTCTCATCGGTCTCCTCCATCTTCCCTATTCGGTCATCCCTCTTCACATCGTCCTTTGGCACTGCGTGCTCTGTTTCCGGCAGATGGAAAAACGCCTATTCTTGCTCTTGTTGAGCTGCTTGTTTATTCTCCATCTGTCCGGTTCTGCAGCTGCAATCGATCTCCTCTTCCACCATTTCGGTATTTATGCATTGAACTTCTTCTTTCACCTTTTTCCTCGTTTGATTTTATCAATTTTTAATGGTTTTTTTTAAAAAGCAAATAAACGCAGATGGCTATGCAATATTATCCTTTTGGACGTCACAAGATTTCCAAGAGTGAAGTGTTCTACACCACTCAGCTTTCATTTGGGTTTGTCAACAACCGTCCTGCTGGTCCGGGTATGGTGTTGCCTTGATTCTCAGTTCCCTCGTCTCTGTTCATCGTGTTTAATTTTACTTTGATTATTCAAAGATGCATCGTCTAGGTCATTATGTTTTTCTTATATTTGGTTGATTTAATTTTCAACGAAATGACTTGTCTTAGTGTTTTCTTTTCCTTTTGTAGGTCATATCCTTTCTTTTTATGGGTTGTTGTTGATACAGAGCATGGTAGCCTTCAATTGTGGCTTCGTTTTGTTTGCATATTAGAAACGAGACTAGCATAGTTGTATTGTCATGTAGCATCCTCTATTACTTTATAACATTAACAACTCAGATTCTGGAACAATCGGTTCTTGGTTTAACTGGTCCTTGATTGTTAGGAAGTAGGAACATAATGGTTAGTCTGCATATGGAAGCTTCTTTATATTTAGAGTGGTCTAATTTGAGGCATGATTTTTATCAAGGAAATGTGATTAATTTCACTAGAATATTTGTCCCACTAGTAATTAAAGGAGAAAAGAGAAGGGGGGGGGGGAAGAGGAAAAGTAAAAAGAGAAAAAGAAAGCACAATAACACATAGCAGTTTAGTTCTAATATATATACTGACCTTTGTGACTACATCTGCCAAGGCAGAGTCAAAACAACAGCTCCTTTATTTCATGCATTTGTTTCTTTCATAAATATGGATTGCACTAGACATTACGTAGATATCCATACAAGTATTTTATCGTGTCTTATATAAGTGTTTAATCTGGGTCTAGAATAGACACAATTTTTTTATTTTATTTTAAAATCAGTCCATACCCTGAGTTAGGGAATAAAAATTACTTTGAGAATGTCATTGTCAATCAAAGGAAAATAACGAAAGAAAGCATTTGATGATCTCTTTCTAATGTCCATTAGAGTGTTAGTTATATTTCCACTACCATATTGTGATTTGAGTTACTTTTGTGCATCTCACTTAGCAATAATTTTCATGCTTTGCTTATCAACTGCTTTGGGACATTGCTTTG